>CM033802.1:39496325-40148825 GCA_019656835.1 Rhododendron ovatum | reverse complement strand
CTACATCTTTGTATCATTCCTCACCAATAGGATTCAACATTTTCTGCAGAAGATTAAACTCCTCAGTTTCTATGCAGGGCTGGCTATTGGGCCTGAAACCCGACAGCAAGCATGGACACCTTGGCAGATTCAATGACCCTTATCCCATCAGTAAATGCCAAGTTCTGGTTGACTTGTATAGGCACTTACACGAAATTTGAAGAAAAGATTTTATTCGTAATGAAAAAATGATGTCTTCACTAATAGTCTGATTCAGATTATTATCAGGTATTCTATAATCACAATAAATGTCACGTATCATCCCAAATGATGAGCAACCCTTTTACGAAAAAGAAAATGATAGCAAGCAGTTAGCATGACACCATTATTGCAATCAAAACAGACCAACTAGCCATTGCTCACTCTAAAGCTCGTAATGAGATCCAAGAACTTCAAATAGCATAAACTGAATTTCCAATCCAATCAAATGACTCAGAATTAATCTGTCAACTCGAGAAAAAAAAGGAGAAAAAAATAGAGACTGGTTTGTATAGGAGAATAAGTGAGGATGCATCCCCATGTTACTCAAGAGTAAACAGTTAGGATGGTATCATTTAAGCAGATAACTTTCAACGCCACATAAAGAAATACAAATTTCATTTATGATTTGGAGACTTTTGGACTACATCCATGATAATCAGTTGCAGAAATACCTTGCATGATTGCATCTCACTGCAACAAAGAGGGGAAAAGCTCCATCTTATCACCATGGGCAAAAGTACCTTGCATGATTGCATCTCACTGCAATGTTAATGGCGTCCGAAGGCAGAGACGTGGGAGAGTTTTGTCACTGACATAACTACTCCCTCCATGCCACTTTAATTGTCCCCTTTCAAGCGTCATGCCTTTCAATCGAACCGACAACTAAAGGAATTTTCGAGAAAATAATATCGCAATTTTTTTTCCCTGACAATCAAATGCTCTCAAATAGTTTTTGTAGGGCAAATATTTCAAAACATTCAACAAAAAAGATAAGGGGAGGGAGTACAAAATGTTGGAGGATAAAAATGTTATAGCTGATACGAAGCGACTCATATTTGCTCTTTTCAGGAATTCTACCAGTAGAGTAATGCCAACAAACATTCAGAAGTAATTTGGAACTCACCGAAGAAATGAAAGCTTGATATGCCTGAGAATTCAGGTAAGTGTAAGAACTCTCACTGTCAAAAAGCACAAGAATATTCTTATACCCTGTCCCTTTTCCACCAATAGTCAGCTCCGCATACCCAAATGAATAGTGCCTGATGATACAAAACTGTGCTCAGGGTTTGAAATTGGCAACAGAAACATATTTAGCATCGACTGTAGAAAAGACTTGAAAAATAAGGAGGATGGTTAAAATTGAATGGCTATTACGAGTAATCGGGTGACATTGGTGTCCCAACCACTTGCGAAGAATCATATATATCATCTCCGAAGAAAAGAAACCCTCCTCCTCGACTACTTAAACAATGGCCAACCACATTCCTCACCAGCCCTTGATTCTGTAGCTATGACACGATGTTGGTTTTTCCCTTGCCAAGGCCTAGTACTCCATCCAAGGGATGATTAGAGGTCCCTGGGGTTTGATTATATCCACATCTGCAATAAGAGAGAGGTTAGTGTGTAACTAATTATTCATGTTCGATGCACCTTGAAGAGTATGAAGCAATGAAACTCGTTAGTTATAAACTAATTGTCTTATTTCGATGGAAGGGTCTACTTGTAAACTTTCAGCATAGCATATAGCTTGGATTCTTTTCAAATGAAACTTTGTTCAAATAAAAAACTGAGGTTGTCAAACCTTTTGGAGACGTTAATTTTTGGCAATTTACTAATAGAGATAAGGTTTTCTTGGCACTATCTCCAAATAGAAGCACTTAAGTATATTGACGAGGACTTTGAGGCTGGTTTCTAGGATCATCGTATTTATAAGGAAGGGAATCAAATGCAAGACAAATCAATTTGAGAAGAAAATCAAAAAATAGAAATGAAAAGTGTTACCAATCCTATAGCCACACGATGGCTAACACGAATTCCATTTGTGAGATTAAGGGATAAAGTGTCCTTCACAAGCAGACCAAAGGAACCCCGTCTGTATATTCCAATTCATAAGGACATCGCTCTGGTTCATCGCATTTGTAGTCTTCGGAAGAGTGTAAGGAGGCACCAAGGGGGTCCCTACAAGCCACCAGGTCATTGCTTGGTCGGTAAAACGGGTGAGGCCCCAATAAATGGGAAAGAAGTGATTAGCATCTTATGGAAACCAAACAACTATAAAAAGCCACGATGTACTGAAACTGAAACTTTTGGATTTAGCAATAATTTTATAATACATCTTATTCGTGGAATGGCTTCAATTGGTTTGGATACAATGTACATATTCAATTCAATATCTACCTTGAACCAGAAGTGGGAAGTTCTATTGCTCTGATATCTAGTATTCTCTACTTTATTACCTGTGTGTAATGTATAAGCAGAATACTGTGATCAGTCCAACTAAACAATTAAACAAACCTAAAAAGGGAATAGAGTGCCATAATCTATGGACCATCTCGAACAAAACGTCCTTCAGGTTTTCTCCCACTCGATAATAACAAAGTTGGCGCACTCAGTCAAATAGATATTGTGAAAAGAATCCCTAAAGAACTTTGGCGGATTGGAGCAATGATGAACGAATTTCAACTCCCATAAATTCGGTGTCCTATTAAACATTCAGCAAAACGATTTTGATTTTGAGGTTAATTGTTTACTACTGCAAGGAATCCCCAATATAAAGTTTCTGCATGTAGGAATTAATATGTTGAAATCTAGGGCATATAATTTGGACACAAATTACCTTAGGGCAGCCACGACAAGGTTCACATTGAAGCCAAGTGAGATCACTACCAGTTTCAGGATCAAGAAAAAATCACTTGCTACTTATGTTTTATCATTGTTTTGATCAGCTAGTTAAATATTACCATCAAACCAAGATTGATGGTTGAAACATTCATTCAATAAACTACAAGTATTTAATGGGAATATACCTTTGTGAGTCATTATGGCAATGCAAAATATGCTTCATGTACTCTATTTGTGACTCAAACAAATTTCACCTACACAAGCAGTAAACGGATACAAAAAGTTGCAATCTTTTGAAAGAAACATCAAAGTACTCAATAGTTATGAGAACTAATTTAACCAAATACAAACTTACTGCATAGACCATCTTGTCAATCATCTCCTTCACAATTTGCTACATAGTGGGCCTAGCCTAAAAGGGAAAAAAGAAAATTGATGTCTTGTAGCATAATCATGTAGAAGAGGAAAAAGAGTTTCCCAATTGACACTTACAATGTGGAGATTGCGTAGGGAGTTCACATAGCTCGCTATTTTTCACTTGCATAGGGAGTTCTATTTCAAATTCACACAATTCTACAAAAACCAAAGCTGTATCCCTCAATAAATGAAGCACACAACTCAGAGTAGAGAAATGAATGTAATACAATAACAAAAAAAAAAAATTCATAATGACATTTCATTAGATAGTGACCTAAAGACAATGGAATAATACCTCATCGTTGTAAGGGGAATCCAGTCCATGGGCCATGGGAGAATGCGAAGCAAGACTTGAATGCGCGAAACAGTAAGGGAATCGGTGGTCAGTGTGGAGATGACCTTTTCGATCTGGCGAATTGTAGATCTGAAGCCCTTCATCGCCATCATCGTCGTGGACATCGAGTATGATTTTGTGGAGGTTTTCTTTCAAATATGCGATTGAACTCCACATCATCAAATCCCTCAATAAACACCTCTCTCTAACCTGTAAATACCCAAATCCACATATATAATACCAAAAAAACAATCAGAGTCATAAAACCCTTGTCTGGCAAAAAAATGCCCAAAACCCCTTAAGTGTTTATTGTTGTTTTTTTATGGTACATTTTATGTGAGAAATAAAAAACGTGTCTCTTCTCCCTTTCTCACAACTCAAATGGCCTAGAAACCCTAAAACAAAAAACAGAAATGGAGAACCGTACCTCATGCTGGTCATTAGACTCTTTGGCGCACTTGATCTTCGACTCGATGACTTTGAGGAGCGACTTGTCAAAACTCGGCCGCGAAGAGTAGTGGTTCACCGACGGGAACAAACTTTTAGACAGTTGTCGAGAGACACCACCGCAGTCACCAATGTGAGAGAAGGCAGCTATGTCACCAACATGAGAAGAGATGGAAACAAGGGGAGGCCAAATTGCATACAACCATACACTATATCAATGTTGAAACAGCCACCGTTCGAGAGAGAGAGAGAGAGAGAGAGAGAGAGAGACGTACCACTATTAGATTTAGGGGATTGATTGAGAGAGAAAGGGGACTGAGTCAGTGAGCTGTGAAACGAATCGATTTTTCTTGTAAATGTGGGGAAAAATCCATGAAATCGGAAGATTGGAGAGTGGAGGAATACCAGAAATCACAGAGTGAGCGAGCCTTTTCGTCGTCCATGGTGGTGGTGGTGCTACCGAGTTCGGCAAGGAAGGGGGCCGAGGTTGAGTCTTCAGCGTGAATGGAGAGTGTAGTGTGAGTGGAGAGAGGCAGCGTGTGAGGAGAGCAAAATTAGGGCTTATTTTTGGTGACAAGCAAAGAGCATGAAACGACGTCGTTTTACATGGCGTAACTTTTCATTTAAACGTGCCAAAATGAATAGCGACCCGGAAGTGTGAAATTCAGATCTTTCTGTGACAACTTTATGCTTGTCATCTAAACTTGTCTTCAGCGACAAATTTTTTGTCACCAAATCTCCTCAATATTTGGCGTGCTAGCTGCTGGTTACCCAAGGGTTTCGGTGACAAGCACTAAAATGTTTAGTCACCATTGAGTATATTTCACGTCAACACCAATTTTTTGTCACCAAAGGTGTTTTCTGTTGTAGTGGTAGGAGCATGTTTAGGGCTGCTTCTAGGTTGTCTCTCTTTCAAGTCTGTCTTAGGCTTATTATGTCACTGCCTTGACCTGATGAAGAGTCGTGCATCTTGATGGTGCACATTACCAATTTTCAAAATCCTTAGATCAATGAGACTTTAGGAAATCAAGACTTTCTAAGTCCTTGGCTCAAGCCCGATTACAGATTCAACCGAAAATAAGGAACCACAAAGTATTGATGTCGTGACACTGATATCATTTAGGTTACAAGTGCGAAGTCACTTATAGGCTAAGGCGCAAAGTCGCTGACGGCACCCCGGTTAAGGTGCTGCACCATCAATACCGAGTTGTTCCAAGTCCAAAGTTGAAACTTCAAGAATGGAGTAGTCAAAGGCTTGAGTATTTTGACATCTCTTAGTGTAGTCGATGCAAATAAGGATACACCCTCGAAAAGATTTTCGAGGATTCTAGCAGCATCTGAACGTCTTGAGACGGACTCATCTTTTAGTTTTAGAGTCTAGTAGGACACCGACAACGACGACATGTGCATTGCATTCTAATTGTTGTAGGAATCTCACTGAGTTCTTATTTTACTTTGCTATCCAAATCTCAAGGCCTTTTTGCGGAGAAGGAAACCGCTGAAGAGCCAAACCTGCTTGGAAACGTCTTCTGGGGCTATTTCACTGTCATTTCCAAGGCCATATCACCTTGCTCGATCATCAATCTGAAATGGCAGCACAAATAGAGCTAAGCTAATGAGGGCTGTAGAGGAAATGAGTCACAAAATGGACAAGCAAATGACAAAAGATGTTAGATCTGTGGCAAAAGCTGGTTGTCCTCTTTACCTCCATAGCCCTATGACCGAATATGGGGCAAGTCAAGGAACCTCCTCAAGTCTACCACACTCCTGCGGTCGGAATCAAGTTGTGCTTGAAAGACATGTTCAAAGACTTGGCTTAATTCCATGAGGCCAGGACTCACTTGAAGGAGGATGCTGAACCCTTGTTTAAAGCCAATGCCGAAAGGGAGGACATGCATAGTGTTGAGATCAACCCTAAAGGCAAAAGAGTGCATTCTTTCGATGGCATAACGTAATGCAGTTGCAAAGCAAGCAAAGGTTCCACCTTGAACACTCAAAGCTTCTGGTCCCGAGCCTAACCTTGGAGTTTCTCTGTCTTTGAGGCATCTTTATCCGCGGTGATGGAGAAACTCATCAAATCTGGGCATCTCAAACCTTTGACCCCAACTCCTTTACCCAAAGTCCTATCTGTTGGTTGCAATCCTAATGCCATTGTGCTTTCCATCAAATGCCTGACCATCTCACCGACACCTACTTCTGCCTTCGACATGAGATTCAAGATCTCATCGATAATGGCACCATTCAAGCTCCACTCCCATCAAAGCCCAATGTCATCTCCAACTCTATGCGTCAACATGATTCCAACCCACATGTTAGCTAGATATCTCTTACCTCCACTCAAATCAACCCAAGCTCAACCATATTCAACCTTAGCCACTATATCATCCCAGAAAGCCAACCCAAACCAATAGTATCAATCCTGTCTGAACCCGAGGTTAACATGATGGCTGTAGGTTGGAGGTTGGAGGACAAAGCCGATGAATGAAAGGAGCTCTTCAATGATTGGATTGAGCAATACAACATGGGATTCCTCAATACCCTCACACTGATCAAGCATGGATTGGCCATTGGGTGGATCAATGGAATGAGGCACAGGCTAACCCTCTGGACGGTATCTCTTTGTTCATGCTTTACCACCAACCTGAACTTGCTAAGCCAGAGGAGGAAGAGGAAAAATATGTATGGCACCCAGAACCTGATGGTTGACAGATAGTGTTGGGATTGAACCCTAATTTGGTTCAGAATAATGTCACATAACAATATTGGGCCTGTTATGAAGAGGAGGAGCCTATTCACTACGAGCATCGTCCACTTGGGGAAATGTTCCACCTTCCGGCAATGGACGCACTTTTAAATGCTATCGATAACTATATCTATAAGGATGAGCCCACTCCCAATTTTGTTGCTGCGGAATTCCTGCACCCTGTCGTGCCCATTTCGGGGGTCTATAATGGTCCCATCAAAGGAGAAGACTGGCTGGACGAAGACTTTCACTCAAGGGAGCTTGGATTTGCTGTTTGAGGATTTCTCCCAAATGGTTTGATCAGATATGCTAAAGAGGCTGAAGTTCTGATGCTTGGGCTCGACACTCTCTCATCATGGATGCCGAGAATAGTTATAAAAATTGCACTTTCAAATTGCATCTAGCTTGCATTGACAACATTTCTACATCTGACATGGAGTCTTTTGAGTCTGTCTAAGTCTAGCTCTGAGTCCGAGTTTGTGCCTTTTGGCCCTCCACGTCGTAGCTTTTGTTTCAAGTTTGCGTCTGATGTACTTGGCTATCCCTCGAGGGTTCATTTATGAAAGGCATTATCCTATTTCTCTATGCTTCATTGGCTTTTATATAAACTGTGTCGACCCTAACGATGAATAGATAGATTTCGATGGGAACTTCCCCAAGGAAATGTGTTCCCTCGCCGAAAGGGATGACGAAAGGCATGCTCAGCCTGCTAAAAGAAGAAGTAATTTCAATAAACCTAAAAGATGATGTAGACCCCTGGATGGTTCAGATTGGTTCCACGCTGTCCCCAGAAGAGCATCATGCCCGATCAAGCTTGCTCAAAGAATTCATTGATGGCCTCATCAAGACATGCTTCGCCCCTGAGACGGTAATGCACAAAATCCCCTTGCTCTGAGACTCGTACCATGATCAAAATAGCAGCAGCGGTGTTCTGCCAAGCACAAATTAGAAAGTGTAAAAATGGCCCGGAGCGAGGCATTTCCAACCATAGCAGTCTGGACCCTGCATTATCAAAACCATTTTATCTAGGGTTGCGATCAAAGATCATCAACCTTGATGACAACAAATTCGATACCTTGGTTAACCTGGATTGATTCAAAAGCTATTTTTCCCTGAGAAAAGCTCGTTGGGCTGAAAACCCCAAGGGTGGGCAGTTCCAAGCAAAAGTTAGAGCAAGCCTGTTAGACCAAAAACCCATGAAGGCGATCGAGGCAAAAGTAAATAGGCAATATTCAAAACTCGCTAGACCGAAACCTAAAAAGGTGGTACTAGGCAAAAGTTAGAGCATAAAAAGGAAAGGTAAAATACACGAGTGAACCTTTGCCTAAACTACGTGCAACCTGATTCCTTGAAAAGGGATACGTAGGCAACCTCTCTATTAGGTTCGGTTACAATCGATCAACTTGATCCATGGTTTGTCATTTTGGGGTTTATCTCGACGGTTAAAATGAGGCTGTATTCATCAGTTGAATCAAAAGAGGGGAACCTTTCATCATCCAATTTTATTGCAAACTGCTACTTCTATTACACAAGCTAAGCAAAGCCTTAAAACATTTGAGCATGAAAAACAAAATGAAATGCTAGAGGCCCCAGCGGGCTCACAGTTTATTCTGGGTCAGTAGAGTCTTGTTAGGAGTCAGTCCATGGTTTGCCTTCCTGCAATTTCTCTTCTTAGCCATGCTTTGTAGCGGAGTTGGAGCTCTATGCTAAAATCCAGATTTGCTCCTTCAAGTTGCCTCAGACCCCAGTTGTGTTCATACTTGAGGATGTTTTGGGCGTTGAAGACAAGAATGTGAAAGGCCTCAATCCCGGCCCAGTGCAACCCCTGACTTATGCCCAGCTGGTGAAGAACATGCCCCGGAATGTAGAATGTGAAATTGGTCAGCCTAGCAATCACCATCCTCTCAAAGCCTGTAGAATTTGTGGCCATATCCTGAAGGTCCAGCCATTCACACCTCCAAATGATCTCACTTGGCGACATTTCATTCATGAATGCGTACCATTCATTCATTGATGCCTCCAGGTATAACATTCCCGATTGATGGATTCGCCCAAGTAGTGTGTTCCAGTTTGGCTCAGGGGCTGCGAGCTACCCAAGTTTGTCGAAAAGCCATAGCTAAATGAGTGAAAAGACAAGTAAGGAGCCATGTAAACCTTGAGTGGAAAAACAAGTGAGAAGTTCAAGATAAAGCCTTAGCCGAGCGTCGAGGTAAAATGAGAACGTGTGAAACCCGAAAAAAGGTGAGCTGAGTGAGAGTTTACCTAAAGCAGGAGTGGGCTACCATTGAATGTGTTTGTGTTGGCCAATGTAAACCAAATCCACGCCCATTATTGTTTCTACAAGAACCATAGGCACCAAGTTTTCCTTCGAGTTCCCATCTGAGTAGCAATGCTCACTAGTGAGGGACTAACTCGTCCATCTGGGGACACCAGCAAATAGGCGGCTAGCATGCAGATTGTCAAGGCTAACCGACGTCGAGCTTGCACGGCAGTATTTTTGTGTCACCTTCTAGACCTTATCATTCCGTTAAGCGCATAATGTTGAACTGACCGCTGCTTAGCAAGCTTTCTGCCAATCCTCTGGGGATGTTGTGATAGGACTTCAAGAGTGTGGGGATGCTCTTTTGGTACAGCGGAACAACAAGTACGCTGGAGGCAAAACTCTGGAGGTATGCCTGAAACTCCTCCACCGTGGGACACAACTCATCGTCGCCAAACCTAAAGACATGGACGTCTGGATCCCAGTACCGTAAGGCTACCCTTAAGATTTTGGGTCGAAACCTCACGTTTCAAAGGAAGCAGAGGGTGACTAGGCCATGGGACCGGAAGTATAGCCAGTCTCCTGCAATGAATGCATCTAACCAAGGATCGATCAAGGTTGGCAGGTTATTCGCCATTACAAGTATTACAAGAGCTTTGGTTTTGGAAGAGTGGTTTGTGTTTACAATGAGCCATTCTATCTATTTATAGCCAAAAGTTTCAAAATATCCACCTCGATTTGCGTGTCGGAGGTTACAACCCATGCCTTGGTGTCCTACCACCTTGCATACAAGCACACTCCACTCTGATGATCAAAACCGTGTGCAAACTGTGTGAGGGGTGACAAGGCTTTCTTCCCTCAAAAGGAGACTTATCAAATAAAAGCACCTATAGTAGAGTTTAACCTGTGTGCATTGGTTCCAAACACGTGCGCGCGTATCCTTCCATCACGCGCGCTGGTTTTAAACATGCGCACGCATGTCCAATCCAGCAGCAGACAGTAGCAATTTGATACTGCTTCCAAATGGTTGTTTTTGGTTCCAGGGCCTCTTTTGCACTTCTGAAGGTTTAGGTAAGTCCCTATGTGTATTTGGGACTGTGTCTAAGCAACAAATTTGAAATATCGCCCTCAATGGGGATTTTGGACCCCCGACGACCTATTCCAAGTTCAAATTGAGGTTTCGAAGGCTTGAAGTCTGTTTTAGGGGGTTTTGCCAAGTTTTGCTATACCATACACGTCATATGGACCTAATGTGACAGTGCGGGGGTGTCGGTTTCAGTCTGGGACATATATGAGTCGTCTTTTGTGTCTTATGTCCATTTTTGCAATATTTTTAGTATTTTTCGGTCTATCTTTTACACCAGGATGCTTTTCTTGATTTTGTCGGTTCGTAGAGGTCATTGTACCCAGGGTCGCTGGCGGAGTCGTTGGAGCCGCTGCAAGGCGAATGCTCCTCGTCCTCTTCCTCTTTGCCCTCGCTCTCTGAGGTCTCAGGCATTATGTAAAGACCCATAGTTTTAGAAATTATTCAAAGGTTTATCAATATTAGAAATTGGGAAAAATGTGAAATATATGTTATATGATTTGGGGTTTGAGTGATGGAATTGAAAGTTGACGGGGTGCAAGTGTGATTAATGTATATGTTATTATATATAGGGTGAGTGTGTGTGCAGGGAATAAAAAGTCCTCCTCTCCCTCTCTCCCTCCTGTCCGACTGTCTTTCCCTCTCTCTTGGCTCCCTCTATCTTTCTCACTCTCTCACCTAATCACTCGAAACCCCAAACAATCAACCTCAACTCCATCTTCTACCTACGTATTGGAGCTCATATCGCGTTTGATAGAGCTCGGTTCTGTGTATTTAGCTCGGTTTGGATTCTAGAAGCTAGGGCTTGCTCAATCTCTTTGATTTCGGCTTGGATACTCGAGGTAGGGAATTCTACCTCTCTTTATATGTCATTTGAGTGTTCTTGTACCATCTTTGAGCTTGCATTGATTATTATTGAGATCGGATTGAAATCTGAAAAATTCTGTCAAAATCGCCAGAAAACGTATTTCCCTTACCGGTAGGAACTTTTCTTCTACAGGTAGTACAAGTAAAAAAAATTTCCTTAACCAGCTCAAACGTACTGCAGCAGCTCAAAAGTTGCTAAAACATATTCATCCACCTACCGGTAGGACTCGTTTACCTACCGGTTGGCCAAGTACAAAGTTGTTTCGTTCAAAATGTTGGCTCTTCTGTTTGCAGTTTCTACCGGTAAGTCAAGTGAAAAATTCCTACTGGTAGGCAGAGTACAAAGTTGTTTCGTTCAAAATGTTGGCTATTCTATTTGCAATTTCTACCGGTAGGTCAAGTGCCGAATTTTTCTTTTCTACCGGTAGAATTCATTCACCTACCGATAGGTGGTTGAGCTGCTATAGTGTCTTTAAGCTGCTTTACCTACGTCTTCCAAATCACATTCTGAAGCTTCTCATCGACTCTAATGGGATTGTTTACACATTCTTTCAAGTGTTTTGGAGAGTATTACTTGTTTCTCACTTAGAGTTGTATCCAACAGACTAGAGTAAACTCGTTGTGTTAAGAAATGAGAAATGGTCGTTATTACGCATTAAAATAAAAATGATACACATGAGCATGTCGAGTGATCCAATGAGTAGAATTACAATTCGTGTTCTCTCGACTCGTAGTATCTTTTAGACTCCTTTAGCGTACGACTCACGGACTCCAAGTATAGAAACTAGAAGACCGAGCATCGCAGAGTCTAGTTGAGGGTCAATATGTGGTATGTGAAGGTACAGGGGTATACTTAGAGGTACGGCAATGACGTGTGTATTTGATTATATGTGATATGGTAGATTGTTGGTCTTGTAATACCATGTGATCGATTAGATGGCTTTTGGATTCGATTGAATGACTTGATGTTTGTGAATGGGAAATGGAATGACAATGTATGACAAATGGACACAAAGAGAACTTTTAGGGCTCTTGAATGAGTAAATGCCTGGCAGGAGCTAAATGCTCATATCATATACTTTCAGGGCTCTTGAATGAGTAAATGACAGGCAGGAGCAAATTGCTCATATCATTTCTCTTCAGGGCTCATTATCGAGTAAGTGCCTGGCAGGAGCTTCGGCTCAGACTCTTAAAAACACGTAATTGGTTTGGGAAGTAAATGAATGGGTTTTGGATTGATTAAAGGATTTTGATGGGAATCCTCCGGTATTCCGCCCGTATCAATGGAGCTCGGCCTATAATGGTCATGAGTTTTCTCTAAATTGTTTTGGAATCAAAAGGAAGGTTTTATGAAATTAGGCTTTATGGTGAATGGTATGGAATGAGAAAGTTGTTTGTGGTATTCATTCGAAAAGTTATTAAATGGTTGAATAGTTGTTGTAGTTTGTTGGATTGATATGAGTTTAAATGTTGGTTTTAGTTGACGTGTGAGAGGTTAGGGTTATCTCTAAGACGTCCGAAACCCTGAAATCTAAATTAGTCAGTTCATTTTGGTAACCCCTATTGTATTTCATGTTCGCTTGTTGAGTCTCATCGCATTTGGTGCATACTTCATCGCATGATAAAGTGTTCGACGATGATCGAAGGAGAAATGGGAAAGAATGTGGTACCGCATGGATTGGCAATAGTCGCATACATGATTTTGATAGTTATGCTTATCTCTTTTGTCATTGGGTTTCTATCGTATGTACTTCTGTATTGCTCATTTTCATATAGAGTTTGTGTAGACTTTTCTACTGGGCTAGTGTAGCTCAAGCCTTATATCATTTTCAAGTGCTAATCCAGAACAGTAGCATGTATGCTTGGAGTGCTTAAAGTGTGCACACACATTTTTGAAAGTTAACCAAAGGAGTGTCTTATTTATCCTTGTAAATTTCTTTTGAAAGATGTATTTGTAACTCAAGTTACAATTCTTTGATTATGTAATATTTGTAAATTCTTATTTCTCTTGAGACTTGACACTTATGTTAATTTAGGGCTGTTGAGCCGACGATGTAATATTTGAAAATTTAATGGACTTGGAAGCATAATTATGGGAATGAAAGTATGGTAATCTTTTAGGTTTCATACGAAATATTGTGAGGGTTTTATTTATGAAAATCTTTTATATTTATGTTGAAAATTGAGGTGTGACAACTTGGTATCAAAGCATGGGTCTAGAACACTTCAAGATCGTGGGGAGGCTTTTAGTCTCATGGGTTCAAAAATCGCCGCATCTTTTTACAAATTAAACCACATGTGTGCGTGCATGAATGATATTAGTCCATCAATGTGTCTTTGCATTGGTATTACGGTAGAGTGGTGTAGGGTTGTCATTTTGGAAAGGTTGTAGACCTGTATCGTATAGCAATGTGATTAATGCTGATGATTTTCTTTCTTATTCTTTCTTAGTAAGATGTTTTCAAGGCAGGGAGTTAAATGTGGAGAGACCGGGGATCATGAGCACCAAGGCTGTAATGCATACGGGGAGAATGAGGCAAGTCAGTGTACTAGGGATGAATTGATGTTTCCTGAGATCGTTGAGTGTGCGAAGGGTGTTGAGATTCTAGAGGGCGCGCAGATTGGTGTGAATGTGGGGGAAACTAGGCATCGAGTTGTTAACGCGAGGTCATCCTGAGAGAGTGTTGAGAGTTCAGGAAGGAAGAAAACTAGGGTATTAAATCCCTCTATTCAGGGTCAGCAGGACCTTAAGCTACCTCCTTATTCCAAGACTCCGGGAGTTCTCCTCAAGCATCAGATTGTGTGTTATCGATGTCATCAGTCTGGTCATATTCATTCTCAATGTCCATGGCATGGGGGATCTTGTTATACTTGCGGCGAACTTGGCCACATGGTAAGGAATTGTCCTTGGGGATTGGGAGTACATGGGAAGTTGAGCTCCACGCAGCAATATAATCATACACTGAAACAGTAAAGCAATCCCGTAGCTAAACCATTTCCTTCTACTCTTTAGCTCTCAGAAATGTTAGTTGATTGAGGTATCTTCTCCTCTTTGTCGTTCGATTCATTCGATACAATACTTTTGATTCGGAAGCATTTCATTCATTAAGAATCCCATCATTATTTGTGTTTGGAATTGAAAATCAGGACTCTTAGTCCTCGCATGTTGAAAACCATCGATAGATCATATTTGTCGAGACTGGGGGTAAATCATTCCATGAGGAAGTGTTATCGTTGAAGTCTTTAACTTAAGTATAGTGAGGTTTGATCTGATATGGGAAGGGATTGGTTGTGTCCTCGACAGATGGTGATGTTCCGAGCGTGATCTCATAAGAGTTGTTTCTCTTATTACGTTCTTTTGTTGGCCTAGCTGAGTCTTGTTAAAATTGTACTATAGATTGTTTTCTGTGGAGTTTGTCGTATTGTTGATCTATTGTAATTATTGACATCTTAGTTAATGATCGCACAAGTCGTCCCTAGCTTTTCTTGGGAATATTCAAAATCTGGTGGCGAAGTACCTTGTGACACATTTGTTATTGATGTTGATGAATATTTCTCGTATCTCATTCGGACTTTTATTTGACATCATCCTACTTGAGATAAGTTTTCATTGGTCAGTTAGATTCCCTTGTTGCGACTATCATTTTCGTCCTTTGCTTGTAACGGGTATTCCACGTGAGTATTTATTTTGCAACTCGACCTATTAAACCCAATCCGTGGTCACATCCTTTATGCTATACAAATTCATTGGTGCCTTAAATTTAGACTTTGATGCTATTGTACCTGCTTTGGTGCCTCCAATTATTCTGATTTCTTGATTATAGAGTTACGTGATTTGAACTTATATTCACCTTATATCCTTATGCTTGCCTAGACCTATTCGGTTGGTGTGGAATCCATAGTTGCAGATACTCATCTGTTTGTTGGGAATTGTTACTCTACTCAAGCTCTCTTGTCGTAATTGGAGTCAAATCTTGTGGCAACATATTTATTGAGACCCACCTATTGATACCATTCAATTCAAATTCGTTTATTATAATTCCTCACAATGTTATTTAACTCTGTTGTGGTCCCTCAGCTTTGGCGGCACATGATTCATCCTGTAATGCTTAGCCTCAAATTGTTGGAATTTTTCCTCATTTCTAGTATTGGGCAATTCCTTATTTTGGATAAATTAGTTTATGAGAGACCAGTCTCATTACCTTGTGCTTGTCCTTAATATCGAAATCTTTCATTTGTCGAGACGTTATCCGCTGACTCCTTTGACTTGTAAAGCAATAAGAAAGTTATGACCAGTCATTTCAAATTTCTTGGGTTATCATAAAAAGGTACTTTGAGTTTGTTGCCTTGCCTTAAAGGCTCCATGTATTCTTTGAATTTCGGATGCCCTATTACCGTTCTTTGAATTCTTGATTAACGTTGTTTGGGTTTTAGCTCTTGCCCGTTTAATTTGAGATAAGAATCGAATTCTTCTCTTAATCTAGAATGACACAACCTAGAGCGAAAATTTGGTGCGACTTTTAGAAGGATTGGCTTGTGTCGTGGATTCGCTAGATTTAGTATTAAGAAGTACGATGAAATCTATTCGCCGACGATATTTGGAAGCGAGAGAGAATGATCGAAAGGAGAAGGGTAAAAATAAATGGTCAAAGATTGCTAATTGCGTAGGGCTGATCAAAGAATCACGTTGACTGTTGTCGTCACCCAATGTTATTTGAAGAAGGGACATGTGTTTTGCAAATCATCACCGCGTTGGAGTTTGTCTCGTCTTGGGTGGAAAATGAGGCCTTTACCGATAGAAAGATAGGTTAAGTGTCGGATACGGTGTGTGTTTTGGATAGCCAGGCGACTACCGATGAAATCCACTTGGAAGAAGCGCTTGATCACCGCCCATTCTAGATGGAAATCTTGGGAAATCAATTGGATTGTCGGGTATTCGTGATGTGTTCTATGTATAGATTATAGATGTCGATGAAGAACGAATCGAATCCATTATACGTGTTAGGAAGTTCCGAACTTGAGTTAGAAGTCAACATGTCCTATGGCGAGAATCCGATATGTATCCTAGACTTGCCTAGTCAAATGTTGAGAAGTAAGCTGATGTCATTAGTACGAGGTTACGTGGAAATGGGAGGACGAGATTAGAAAGATATACTCACATTTTTTTGTAGTTTGATTAATATGAATTTTTTTTTGACACAGACTTTGTTGGTGATTGAATTGTTGTGTGACGGCCGGGTAGCATTACAGATGGAGTATGTTGATATGTTGCGTGGCATGGTTGGACTTGACTTAGCAAATTTCGAGGATGAAATTTCTTTAAGGAGGGTAGGGTGTAAAAATCCATATTTACGGAAATTATTCAAAGGCTTATCAATATTAGAAATTGGGAAAAATGTGAAATATGTGTTATATGATTTGGGGTTTGAGTAATGGAATTGAAAGTTGAGGGGGTGCAAGTGTGATTAGTGTATATGTTAGTATATATAAGGTGAGTGTGTGTGTAGGGGATAAAAAGTCCTCCTCTCCCTCCCGTCCGACTCTCTTTCCCTCTCTCTCGGCTCCCTTTATCTCTCTCACTCTCTCACCCAATCACTCAAAACCCCAAACACTCAACCTCAACTCCATCTTCTACTTGCGTATTGGGGCTCGTATCGCGTTGGATAGAGCTCGGTTCGGTGTATTTAGCTCGGTTTGGATTCTGGAAGCTAGGGCTTGCTCAAACTCTTCGATTTTGGCTTGGATACTCGAGGTAGGGAATTCTACCTCTCTTTATATGTCATTTGAGTGTTCGTGTACCATCTTTGAGCTTGTATTGATTGATATTGAGATCGGATTGAAATCTGAAAAATTCTGTCAAAATCGCCAGAAAACGTATTTCCCCTACCAGTAGGAACTTTTCTTCTACTAGTAGTACAAGTAAGAAACCAGCTCAAACGTACCGCAACAGCTCAAAAGCTGCTCAAACGTATCCATCCACCTATCGGTTGAACTTGTTTACCTACCAGTAGGCCAAGTACAATGTTGTTTCGTTTAAAATGTTGGTTCTTCTGTTTGCAGTTTCTACCGGTAGGTCATTCAAAATGTTGGCTCTTCTGTTTGCAGTTTCTACCAGTAGGACTTGACCTACCGGTATGGTAGGTAGGCCAAGTACAAGGTTGTTTTGTTCAAAATGTTGGCTCTTTTGTTTGTAGTTTAGGACTTGACCTACCGGTATTCAAAATGTTGGCTCTTCTGTTTGCAGTTTCTATTGGTAGGACTTGTTTACCTACCGGTAGGTCAAGTGCCGAATTCTTCTTTTCTACCGAAAGGATTCATTCACCTACCGGTAGGTGGTTGAGCTGCTACAGTGTCCTTAAGCTGCTTTACCTACGTCTTCCAAATCACATTCTGAAGCTTCTCATCGACTCTAATGGGTTTGTTTACACATTCTTTCAAGTGTTTTGGAGAGTATTACTTGTTTCTCACTTAGAGTGGTATCCAACGGACTAGAGTGAACTTGTTGTGTTAAGAAATGAGAAATGGACGTTATTACACATTGAAATATGAATGATACACATGAGCATGTCTAGTGATCCAATGAGTAGAATTGCAATTCGTGTTCTCTTGACTCATAGAATCTTTTTGACTCTTTTAGCGTATGACTCACGAACTCCAAGTATAGAAACTAGAAGACCG
Organism: Rhododendron ovatum; assembly: GCA_019656835.1. Classification (NCBI taxonomy): domain Eukaryota; kingdom Viridiplantae; phylum Streptophyta; class Magnoliopsida; order Ericales; family Ericaceae; genus Rhododendron; species Rhododendron ovatum. Next base: position 40,131,133 of record CM033802.1, on the reverse strand, counting down.
GGCATTGTAGAGTCTAGTTGAGGGTCGATATGTGGTATGTGAAGGTACGGGGGTGTTCTTAGAGGTACGGGGATGACGTGTGTATTTGATTATATGTGATATGGTAGATTGCTGGTCTTGTAATACCATGTGATCGATTAGATGGCTTTTGGATTCGATTGAACGACTTGATGTTTATGAATGGGAAATGGAATGACAATGGATGGCAAATGGACACAATGAGAACTTTCAGGGCTCTTGCATGAGTAAATGCCTGGCAGGAGCTAAATTGCTCATATCATTTCTCTTCAGGGCTCGTTATCGAGTAAGTGCCTAGCAAGAGCTTCGGCTCAGACTCTTAACAACACGTAATTGGTTTGTGAAGTAAATGAATGGGTTTTGGATTGATTAAAGGATTTCGATGGGAATCCTCCGGTATTCTGCCCGAATCAACGGAGCTCGGCCTATAATGGTCATGAGTTTTCTCTAAATTCTTTTAAAAATCAAAAGGAAGGTTTTATGAAATTAGGCTCTATGGTGAATGGTATGGAATGAAGAAGTTGTTCGTGGTATTCATTCGAAAAGTTATTAAATGGTTGACTAGTTGTTGAAGTTTGTTGGATTGATTTGAGTTTAAATGATGGTTTTAGTTGATGTGTGAGAGGTTAGGGTTATCTCTAAGACGTCCGAAAGCCCGAAATCTAAATTAGTTAGTTCATTTTGATAACCCCTCTTGTATTTCATGTTCGCTTTGTTGAGTCTCATCGTGTTTGGTGCATACTTCATCGCATGATAAAGTGTTCGACGATGATCGAAGGAGAAATGGGAAAGAATGTGGTACCACACGAGAAGGTGGATTGGCAATAGTCGGATTCATGATCTTGATAGTTATGCTTATCTCTATTGTCATTGGGTTTCTATCGTATGTTCTTCTGATTGCTCATTTGCGTATAGAGTTTGCATAGACTTTTCTACTGGGCTAGTGTAGCTCAAGCCTTATATCATTTTCAGGTGCTAATCCGGAACAGTAGCATGTATGCCTGGAGTGCTTGAAGTGTGGACACACCTTTTTGAAAGTTAACCAAAGGTGTGCCTTATTTATCCTTGTAAATTTCTTTTGCAAGATGTATTTGTAACTCAAGTTACAATTCTTTGATTATGTAATATTTGTAAATTCTTAACTCTCTTGAGACTTGACACTTATGTTAATTTGGGGCCGTTGAGTCGACGATGTAATATTTGAAAATTTAATGGACTTGGAAGCATAATTATGGGAATGAAAGTATGGTAATCTTTTAGGTTTTGTACGGAATATTCGGAGGGTTTTATTTATGAAAATCTTTTATATTTATGTTGAAAATTGAGAGTGTGACACATTATCAGCCTCCTTTTGTTCTGAGCTGGCCCCGGCTAGGGTGGCCTCTCTCGTAGCTTCATTTGGTACCTCTCCTCTGCGCGAGCCACGCTCTCCTTGGTCCTCTACAAGTCGCTAGAAGCTGGTTGTGAAGTGCTCGTTTGTCTGTGAGCTGCGGCTGTAGTGCTAGAGGTGCCTAGCATTGTCCTCTTTGGAGGAGGGCCCCGTACCTTCTTGCATCTAATACCCGCCTTAGCCTGTGCCTGCATTGTCAAATCATTTAGTATACATTGTGCATATTGCATATTTTCAGTCGTTGAAAGCAGGAACTATCTATCAAATATCAAGAGTAGGGCTATCAAGCATATCGTGTATAGAAAGCAAGCTTATCTAGTATCGAAAGTAGGAATTGAACAAGTTTCTGGGGTTATACCTGAGGTCTCGACGACACTGGCGTAGGAGCAGGAGTAACCACCGGTGGGTATTGTAACCACAAAGGAGTGCCGCCTACTATCTTATGAAACTCCTTCTCCATGGCAAGCATCAGGCGCACAGCCTCCTCTGCCCACTCTACTGGCACCTGAGATACATTATTTGGGAAATTCAGAAAACAGTTCAAGTATAGTGCAAAGGAATGGTACAAACAAAAGCTACATGTTACCGGTCTGATGATCCGTGCAAGCTTTGTCCTGGCCACCTCAAACTGAACCGTAGCAGCCTCTCCCTACGCATCACGCACCGTTAGTGTCCAAGAAAGACGAGGCAAACCAGCTGCAGCCGCTTAACTTGCTCTCTCCCTCGGGCGAGTCGACTATCCTCTCGGCCTCAAGCTTGCACCTCGCTACTCTTGCCCCACCTCTAGGGCCTCACTTACCACTACCCGGTGCATCAACACTCCAAGTGGCCCTGCCAAGTACTGCCTCCGGTAAACAACATAGTCATGCTCTAGCCTCAGGAAGGGAGCAAAGTCGGTCACTGGAGTAGTAAAACGCTGTAATTCAGCGGGCATGTACCTAGCCGTGTGCAAAGCACGAGGCAAAAGTGGCCCTAGGACCTAGAACTCAGGCAAACCAAGCGACTGTCTTGTCACCCGGTTGCCTAGGTACCACTACCACCCAAAGGCTAACTCCAACACCACCCTGCTTGCCGTCACCACCCTACCTCGCACCATGGACTCTGGCTCTAGCGCTGCTCCGCCCCAGGAGTTCCACTCTATCTGTGGCAAAGTCAAAAATCCAAGGCAAAGCATATCAGCGACAGCATTAAAGCAATTCAAGGAAAAATCTTTTGACAGAGTTTCGGGTTACCTGGGTGCTCGACAACTCATCAAGGTAGACTCTGAAGGCGAGGAGGCTCCCCTTTGACTGCTTCCTTCCTCTATGTGGTTGACCCTAGATTAGCGCATGAGGGAGAGTCCTCAAGTTGGGACACCTGGACTCCGGTGGGTACATTTTAAGAACCTCGTAAGCCCATAGCTGCAGGTTTTCCAAATAATCAAAGTGTTAGAAGACAATTTATGCAATTCAAAGGTATAAGTGCGTATTGAAATTAAACTATAAGTTTGAGATCATACTTCCCATACCCTCCAGTAGCCAACAACCGCTTTCTTGGTCCTTGTGAATTCTCCCATGAAACCATAGTACACCCCTAAAGCAACTCCACCCTAGTCAAAATGTGATGCCGTGGTAGGTACGACAAGTGCACCCTGTTGTGCCAGGTACAAGGAAGAACCGAACAGGTATAACAAGTAGGCCCTCGCCATCTACTCCTCCTTCTTGATGTGTAGTCGGGATCTTCTTTAGGTACTCCTTGAATTGCTCGTACTTTACCATCTCCTCATCCCGGTCAGGCACCTGTCCTAGGAACCAGCTCAAGGCTGCCATGTCTTTGTGAATATCCATTTCAAACAGAATGGGCTCGCCTCCGACCCTCAGGCCCGTGATGGCTACGAAGTCTAACGGGGTCACTGTCATCTTCCCCATTGGAAAGTGAAAGGTGTTGGACGTGTCTTGCCACCTTTTCGCTAGGGCAGTGAGAACGGCATGGTCATTTTTTGTTTGTGTTAGTATTGGGATGAACTGACCAAACCCCGCCTCATCCACCAACTACCTAACCTGCTCAGGCAATCCTCTATATAATGCGAGCTAGCTTGCAGCTCCTCCATGCCCGCATGAGGTGGCTACCCTCCTCTTTTCAAGACAACAACAAACAAAAAGGGATGCATCAGTACAAGGGCAATTCAAGTTCAAATTGTCAATACAATCAATGGACATGATTTCACATTTATGATCAAGGTGTCCTATCAGTTGATTCAAGTTTCAAATTTCCGAGTTGTGGTGTTCTGCGGGCAAGTCAAGGTGTTCTACATCATTTCAATTTCTATATATCAAGTCAGTTTGAATTCAAGTTGTTTGATGGTTCAAGTTACATGCGATATGAGTTTGGCCAATTCAACACAAGACTACTCAAAAGCAACTGTACAAATGAAAGTTAAAGCAAGTATTGAAATTATACCTCTGCCCAAGATGCCGAAAGGTGCACCTAGGGGTCCCTTAGCACCAATTCTAGATCATAGCCCTCTCACCGCGGCACGTAGGGCACAGAGCCCGACGGGACAAACACGTGCAGCTCCGGTGGCGTGTATGTCTCTGCTACGAACTTAGCGAGTGTCACCTGTGCCCTTGCCTTGGCCTGTGCCACAGCTGACTCCCGCGCCCATGCCGCATTAACCTGAGCCCTCTGGGCCGCCTCGACTTCCTTCACAAAGTCCTGCTCATCGGCCCTAGTCCTCTCGGCCTCGATCCTCAACCTCTCTTCTTGGGCTAACTCTATCGCCCTCTATCGATCCTCCCGGGCTGCCAGAACTGCTACAACCACAGTCGATTATCTTGGAGCAAATGGTTAAGCACGACGTCATCTACGAACTCCGCCAATTTGTCCCGGGTAATGGGCCTATGCCCCGAGGACCCCGCTACAGCCCGGAACTCAGCCTGCTCTACCAAAACTTTTGTGGGCCTCTCCGCTTCAACTGCCAGGCCCTTACCCTTTGCTGAATCCCTCGGCGATGACTCTCTCCAGACACCAACAACACTGCCATTGCCCAAAACTTCACCATCGCTGTTGTCGCCAGCACTGCTCCTAAGGTCACTTTTGGTGAGTACAACAACTTCCACAGCTGCGCTGAAGTCTAACTATCTCAACCGTAAGCCCACGGCCTCAAACCCAACTGGCGCCTGTGCATCCGTGATCAGTGCACGCCAATCGATGTCCTCACCGATCTCTTACAATCAACCACTGGCTTCATCCCTTTCGATCGTCGCCGCTACACTTGTGTTTGCCGAGGATTTCTCTGTTGATTGATCTTCAATTCGAGACCTCTCGGCCGCGGCCTCGCCTTCCCTAGGCCGATCACTGCCATAACCACTATCACCGCCACTACAGCTCATCTTCGCCATGTGTATATGTGTGGTTTTTTCTGTGTATAGAGGAATCAAGGAGAGAAGAAGAGAGTGAGAAGGAGGAGAGTTCGCGAAGGAGATGGAAAGGAGTTTCAAAACCGTCGAATGGACAGTTTCTCTATCATTCCAGAGAAGAAGAAGGAAGAAAGGGTGCTGGGCTGGGACTGGGCCGTTTGTGAACTTAGGCCCACGGTTACAAACCCGCACACGCTTATTGTTTAACTGCGCGCGCATGTCCTTTTGGGCCCAAGGCCCAATCAGTCAAGTTTTCTACCAAATTATCCCTAGCTATGGTCCTTTTTGTTGTTATTGCCAAACGTAAGTACTCCTTGTGCTACTTGGCTCAACATAACGACAGCCAGTAATTTTCAATGGCTCGATTATTTTGAAAACTGATCCGCCCGTCCAAATCAATGATAGTCGGTCCTATCCAATTTTCAACGGCTCGATCATTCTTAAAACTGATCTGCCCGTCCAAATCAACTACAGCCGATCCTGTCCAAGTTTCAACGACATGATCATTCTGAAAATTGATCCGCCCGTCCACTTCAACGACAGTTGATCCTGTCCAATTCTCTACGGCTCAATCATTCTAACAACTGATCCGCCCATCCCCATAAACGACAGCCGGTCCTGTCCAATTTTCAATGGCTCAATCATTCTGAAAACTGATTCGCCCGTCTCCATCGATGATAGCTGGTCCTGTCCAATTTACAAAGGCTCGATAATTCTAAAAATTGATCCGCCCGTCCCACATCAACGACAACCTGTCCTGTCCAATTCAACGACAATTTGTCTTTCCAATCAGTCTAGAACAACCGTTCCGCTTGTCCTGGTCCGCATCAGTCTACAATTAGCGCATCTTCTAGCAGTCTTATTTGCTCTGTCTCAGATGGTCTTTGATAAGGAGATTGGTTCAGATTCCCAACAAATGGAATTCAACCTACCTGACACGACCTACCCGTGATTGTTGGAGTTCTTTGTGCCAAAGAAGGTTTGATTCCCAGTGGCAATGATCTATTCGTAGTTGGTTATTCCCCAAGAGAATCCGCCTTGGCATTCAATGATGGTCTGCCCATCCAGGTTTATTTGTTCCCCCAATATGGTTCGAGCTCTCTCATAATGATCTTGTGATGGTCCCCCCGTCTTCGATCTCTCGGTGCACGATATTTTTATATGCATGTCTGCATTTTCTATTTGTTTTCTTCTGGATAGCCTTGAGGGGTGTCTGGAAATCTTTGATGTTACCTGTGCCAACTCAATGGCGCTCCATGTGCCAACAAAAAGGGGCTACTGTAGACACCCCAATTCGAGCTTCCGTTTGTTTTACTTTATTTTTGGTTCTTGTTTTCTTCGATGATGAAACGGATCAAGAACAGTTTTGAGAATGATTGAGAATTTGAACTTTGAGTGTTTAGCCCCCCCCCTTTGAACTTTGGTACCTGTGCTCGCGTATCAATCTGATAGGTGGTGGTCAATGGTCAAGCTTAGACCATTGACCAACGCGTGGGAAGGTTTTGCATGCGCGCGTCTAACTAGTACCCACGCGCGTGGATCAAGTTTACAGGTGGTGGTCAATAGTCAAAGTTTGATTGTTGACCCACGAGCGTGTTAGTTTGAGACGCGCGCGCCTCTATGAGACCCATGCGCACTGGTCAACCCCTTGTCCCATCACCTTTTTACTAGCTGTAGAAGCCATCATCAGGGAGCTACTAAGCAAGTAGAGCCTCCCTGGCAACCCGGGGATCACCCCAATGTCTCCCCTCTCTCAACCCTCCCATCACCTTTATGGGAGGCTTAGCCACCAAGCAACCCAAACCAGCCCTTGTTGGCTGGTTATACCTCTATACACCACCATTTGCTCCTTCTATAAATACCCCCATGGTTCTTCTTCCAAAGGGTTACAAAAAATCCCAAGGTTAGAAAAATTCCAAAGCTTCAAGTATTCTTACCCAAAGTCTCTCAAACTCAAGCAAACATTTCTAGTACCACTCAAACAACCATAATACATCCATCTTTCAACCACTAAACACCAAGTTTAAACCCTTTTTCAACCTCAAACAAAGGTATAAACATTTACTGTTTCCTGTTTGGATCCCTGAAGGGGCTAGTAGGGCCAAGGCTGGTAATCTATACCTGTCCTGACCCTAAAGCTGGCAGTGTTATAAGAACCATGTGATCAACACACCTGTGCGCGTCGATCACCTGTACGCACCCACCACTCTATGGTTGTCTGCGTAGATCTGCGTGGGGACAGCGGTGTTCGTCTTTTATATTTTTATTATCATATAAGACATTGTTGAGCATGTTAAAACCTGTTTTACTGCTTTCTTTGCCAAAATTGCTAGTAGTCTTTCAATATGCATATCTCTTGTGTTGGAGTACCCCTAGGTTGCTTCTGAACATATCTCAGAGCCCAGGTATGCAACACCAAACACTGGAGGTCCAATCAGAACTGGCTCGCGCCTGTCCTTGATCTGCGTGTGCAAGTGTAGTCTGACTTCTAGTACTTGGCTTTGCATGGGTAACTTGGCCTCTAGCCACTGTTTTATTCCCCACTCTGTTTATGGGTTGTATTTCAATTATTATTCATTCTACCTGTAGTTGTTTGTCTTTATTGTACATATAAACCGCTTGGTTTGTCCTGGGTGAGCACTGGTCATTCCAGAGCCCAGAGGGGGATAAAAACCAAGGTCTAGTGGAACAAGATAACTCACATGCACTAGTATAGGATGTGCATGTGCAGGTCTTCTCGCATGCAATGATCTACGTGAACAGATCACTGCATGCAAGCTTGCTCGGTTCATGCCAACTTCCATTGTGAGCACTATGTTGGCTTATTTCTGTAGTACTTGGCTTTTATCCTATTTATTGCTTACAGTAGCATGTCATCCATGCCATCGATCACATCCTGCAAATGTGTTACATCCTGCAAATGTGTTACAATTTTAATCCCCTTTTTAATTGTTTCCTTGCCCTAATTGGCTTAAAGTTGTTTAATGAAGAAGAATCTCAAATGTTTTCACAAAATGCCTAAGTAGAGATCGATTTCTGGATTGGGCGAGAGGGTGCCTTAAAACACTTCCCCTCTCGTAACCTAGCTCCCGAACCCAGATATGGTTATGATGGACTCGTGTCTTCAATTTTTCAAATCAAACAACGTAGAAAGGGTTTCAAGTTCGGTTCTTTGGGTGTCGGACCTTCAAACCCAAGTGGCAACTCTGAATTGAGCGCTCGTCTACTAAAAGCACTCCCTCGATCAGCCTTTTTAGAGGGCACGTTGCCCCCAAAAGGTCAAGGATCAATTGAGATATCACAGCTCAAAGTTTAATCCGAATTTGTGACTCTCACCATCATTTTCTTCCAAAAATGAGCGTATTTACCCAAACCGGAGGTATTTATCTCATTTCCCACTTTCCCTAAGTATATTGTAGTAGTTAAGACCATAGGGAGGGTTTAGATCAACCCAAAACTCAAATTTTGGTTTCTGTTGAAACTGCCCAGAACCAGAACTCAAATTGCTTACGTAACACCGTGACTTACGTTCCCAAGTCCGAACCAAAGCCACCTTGCATCCGCAAGGCTTACCCAAAAAACAATTTGTACAATTTTGTGTGATTTACACATTGGTGAATTTGAATCTGTTTAATTATGTTCCATTTATTAAATTAGCATGTTTGTATTTATTGTTTAAATATGGTATTCTTTGCGGATTAAAAATTTGAGGATTTTGAAAGTTATTACGGTGATGTATGATTTGTAGACAAGAAAACGATTAAGAGATGTATCAATGATTTCATCAGATTAAAAGTACATATCTAGTATTTAGAGACAAAATGAAATATTATTATCAATAAAATTTGGATAATAAATAAATCTCATAAGTAAATAACCCAACTTTTATGAAAGATATAAGTTAGTAAAATGTTCATATGAAAACTACCATGTCAATATCAGCTAGTAGGTTATTTTAGTAGAACTACGGAATTTAGAATTTAAAAAGCTAAGTTTGAGAAATAAAGAAAATTTAGACTTAATAGTTGTAAGTTTTCCATCTCACTAGTTACAAACAAGTATATAAAGATCATTTTTACATATATAAAGGTAGTGAGGAGAAATTTTATTGTGTATTATGTAAATTTAATGAAATTAGTATTATCAAGAAATACGATAAATAATTAGGATTAAAAGAAAAGAGAGGAATCTTTAGGAAGAAAATAACAAATTGGGAAACTAGTTATTTTGATACATTAAAATTATTGTAATAACAATTTGACTATACTGTAAAATGGCTAATTGCTATGTTATCACCATAGTTAATAAATTAGTTATCTAATCACTTCAGAATAAAATATTAACAATTGTAATAAGGAAACGGGAAATTTTGTTAGCTGTAAAAATGTGATGATGTATTGAGACCATTGGATTGTTATTTGATTGGATATTATTTGGCATGCCACGTGAATGTAGAATTAGACAATAGGTACACTGGGTGGTACTCGAGATTGAGATTAAATTGAATAGATGTTAAAAACTAAGGAAACTGAAATGTTGGAAGTCACTATTGTGACGGTTACGGTCAGGAGATGACCAACGTGGCTGAGAGCCCAGTGGGTCCTGAAAGCATGGTTGGCAAAATCGATACTTGTGGTTAAAGGCCAGTGGTTAATGTTTTCAAATTTTGAATATGGCATTGTAGGATTTACTCTCCGGGTATTTATCGGGAATGGGTTTATTGGGTGAAACCGGAGTATGTGTATCATTTCTCGCGGTTGGTTGGTTCTTTCATTTTATCCTTGTGATGGTACAACAGAGTTTGACCTGACATATAGTTTGGTCTTATTCGTCTGGGACCCCTGGCTAGACAAGCAAGGAGAGGGTAAATTTGCAAAGTTGCCATAGTTCAGTGATTATTTGGGAGGAGTATTTCTCATGGTGGGGAAATCTAGAATTCACTTAAAGACAAGAAATTCATAAAAGGCTTATCGTAGCGAATTTACTAAATGCATCTGTTTTCTCCTTGTTATGTTATTGCTTGTATAATATGGGTTAATGGGCTTAGAGATATCTACTGGGTGAATCTCATTGCTCATGGTACGAAGTACCCTGGCATCGCGCCTGCTAGATTTCTTTTGCAGATAAACTAGTGGGCCCCGTAGCAGATTAGTATTGTCCAGGAGAGACCACAAGGGTGGAGACTGAGCCGGTGTTGCTTGGGATTCGTAACATGACAAGAGTCAGCTCTGAAGTTATTTTGATAAATTCGTTAGACTTAATGTATTTTGATATAGTAAAATTGTTCGAAGATTGTAATAATTAAACCTCAATTTTGGATAAATTGTACTTAATTAGCTGAATTATGACTAAAGGAGCAAGTTTTTTTTCTAAGAAGTTATTTTATAATGCTCCCAAAATTCCTTGGAAAATTGGGGTGTTATAGGATAGGCCTCTGCAAGGGCCCAGAATGGATCCCCCGTGGTCTAGAGATACGGGGCCCTTCTCCATTCTTTCGCGCCAAGCACGGGCTCTTCGATGTTTGGGTTCTTCACCATGATTATTAGATTGAGAAGGAGAGGGGATTTTCGCAAAACAGATGAGAGAGTGAGAAGGTTTTCGCAGAAGGAGAAAGAGCAGAGAATGGTAGGTGAAAAAATAATAATTGTCGGTGGATTTCTTTATATAGTGGGTCAATCTAGGCACGTTAATGGCAGTCGTACACCAAGGGCCGCCATAGTACTCGAAGAGGCACGATCGAAGGAAGAAGTGCACACTGCCTCGCTGAATGACTCGAGAAGTAGCACGGACTAGTCTTACCCGCGGAGGATAAGAAAAAGCAAAATACGCACGCGTACGACAAACACCAGCCGCACGCATGCGAGGGGCTTATGTAAGGTTGGTCAAAACCTTGACCAATGACCCAATGGAGACTTTTTGACTAACCAATTAGATGCGGATGCATGGCGACGAAGCATATGTAGCCCGAAGGCATTGGTTAATTCTTAACTTAGAGAAGATTGTTGACCGCCCAGCCACGGAGGGACACGTGGGCAAGGCTTGAAGAGGCATTCATAGAAGATGTTCGCATAGAAGAATTTTCATGCAATAAGGTCATGAACCCATGCAAAACTACCAGAGTCTGCGGAAGGGACATCGAGCCCCATGAGCAAGACGGTCCATAAAGGCCATCATGGTAGAGGCCCGCGAGTCGCTATAGTCTCAAAAACATGAAGGAGATATAGGATAGGCCTCTGCAAGGGCCCAGAATGGGCCCCCCGTGGTCCGGAGATACGGGGCCCTTCTCCATTCTTCTGTGCCAGGCACGGGCTCTTCGATGTTTGGGTTCTGCACCATGAGTACTAGATTGAGAAGGAGAGGGGATTTCCACAAAAGAAATGAGAGAGTGAGAAGGTTTTCGTAGAACGAGAAAGAGCAGAGAATGGTAGGTGAAAAAATAATAACTGTCAGTGGATTTCCTTATATAGTGGGTCAATCTAGGCACATTAATGGCAGCCATACACCAAGGGCCGCCACAGTACGCGAAGAGGCACGATCGAAGGAAGAAGTGCACATCGTCTTGCAGAATGACTCAAGAAGCAGCGCGGACTGGCCTTACCCGCAGAGGATAAGAAAAAGCAAAATATGCATGTACATGACAAACACCTGCAGCACGAGCGCATGGGGCATATGGAGGGTTTGTCAAAACCTTGACCATTGACCCAGTGCAAACTCTTTGACTAACAAATTAGATGCAGACACATAGCGACGTGGCCCTCATAGCCAGAAGGCATTGGTCAACTCTTGACTTAGAGAAGACTGTTGACCGCCTAGCCACAAAGGGACATGTGGGCAGGGCTTGAAGAGGCGTTCATAGAAGATGTCCGCATGGAAGAATTTCCGTGTGAGAAGGTCATGGGGAAACCTACCAGAGTTTGCGGAAGGGAGATCGAGCCCCACTAGCAAGATAGCCCACAAAGGCCATCATGGTAGAGGTTCGTGAGTTGCTACATTCTCGGACCCATGAAGGAGATCCGATTAGAGTGTCAGGAGTCCTGCCTGGGCCATAAGGCAGGGCATAGAGGGACTTCGCAACAAGAAAATGATCGCCGCGGGTTGTGACCTTGCTCCGGCGGGAATAGGTGAGATTCCTGTGGTTTGATGGTTTGGGAAGGAGGCCACATCATGGGAATCAAGCACGCCCGCTGGGACAACCTGCAGGAGAGAGCTTTTTTTCCTGCGACTTGGAGGTATAGGAGGAACACGTGTCGGGCATTTATGGAGCGCTACCTTACGCCTGACCTAGGCCTAGGTGCCCTATAAATACCCCGACATTCCCTCATGATTATCCGAGGATGGGCTTTCTAAAGAGCGAAAGTAGTGAGCACAGATTTTGAGACAGGAGAACATTCTTCTAAGGGTGATGTCACTCAATCTTCTAGATAAGACTGTCAGACACCTCACGCGGAAAGAATAAGGGATATGCTACATTTGTCCTTTCTGTACCTCTTGCTCCTTCCCTCACCCCTATTTACATCCTAAAATATACCACCCAATAAGAAAATTATCCAATCAAAACACGTTGTAATTAAGCCTAAGATACAGAGAATCGAAGGGTTTTATTATGATGTTATTTTAGTATTATATGGTATCATTGAGATTGGAAATGACCACGTTTGGTCATCGAATGATAGGTATTAAGATGATAACTAAGCATAACCATTGATTAACTCTTAAAACCATCGAACGGTGTCATTAGAGAACCGTTTCATAAGGGGAATCAGTTATGCTTACTGTGAATCATCTAGCTAAATTATTTCAACTTTGGGTAAATTATTTCGAAGCACTCATTTATGTTACACAAAAGCAGGAGCCCATTATCTAGAAGTTAGCCACGATCTACATCAACAAACATAGAAGGAGAAGAGTTTTCTGAGAAGACCAAGTCAATCGGCAGTTCGAAGGCCTTTGCAACCGTTTTTGGAGGGAATGGAGGACATTTTGAATCAAATTTGAATGAAGACTTGGGCGCTAAAAGAAAACGTAATACAAGTTGAAGACAGATCCATCGTCTATAAATAGAAGAGGCAATCAAAGAGAAAAGCCCCCGACAAAAATTCATCATCTGACAATCCATACAAATGGTTGCTCAAAGATCTAGTGTAGTTTAGGACTTAGAATAATTTAGTTATAGTTTAATATTTTGAAAGTTTGAAGATTTATTTGAATGTAAGCTTACTTTTGATTAAATTCAAGTTATATTATATCTTTCTGTCTTTTTCTTGCCAAAGAGTAGTCGCATATAGGCTCGCTTTCGATTCAATTCAAGTGTGCCTATATTTCTGTCTTATTCTTGTCAAAATCTTAAGAGCAATCATATATAAACTTGCTTTTGATTAAATTCAAGTTTATTTATATTCAGTTATCTTTTTCAATTGAAGAGCATCAATCTATTATTGATTGATACCTTTAGGAAAATCCTTTTAGTTGAGGTAATCGAACGGATAATCACAATTGCCTGATTAAATTAGCTATTTTTGAGTTAATCTGAAAAGGATAAATTCTATTTTTTTCTGCCACGCCCGCACACAATTGTTTTGCCAAAGGTTGAGCTAATTTAGCCCAAATAATTTTTGGCACGCCTGGTGGGACTCGAAGGTGTCAAAATGCCAAGGTTATAAAACAAGTAGAAACACCCAACTTTGGCCCAGAGCCAGAAGATGAGATTATAGTAGAGCAAGTTGGGGAACAAGGCCTACCTATTGGCCTTGAAGTTCCCCAAATGGCTCTAAAAATAGAAGAGCCTCCTTATGAAGTACCTCAAAATAATCAAGAGGGACAGTCTAGCAGTAAAGATCAAGATAAGGAGGATATTTTTAGAGAAATGATGATTGCTTTTAGCGAAATGGCTCAAACTCAGAGAGCCATGATCAAAAGTATGAAGAATAAGTTACCTGATCCAAAGACAGCAAGGTACAGTCGAGGAAATATTGGACTGAACAACCATGCTAAATCAAGCACTCACCAGGGCCCTTTCGAAGGAGGGTCTGGAGAAGATATTGGACCGGGAAGGATAAGGTCTAGGCCAGGAAAAGAGCCAATGCACCAACCTGAGTTACCTCAATCTTGGTAGGAGCCAGTTAGGCCAATAAATCCTGTTGGTAATATCCCAAAGGAATGTTTTAATATTAATACTGGGATTCAAATGAACACTAGGGAAACACAGAGTTTGAATCCTCTCTTTCAACCAACACTTGGGGGATGGGAGGATGTCATTGAGTTAGACCAAGGGTATAAGCCAAGTAAGAGAGGTTGTAAGGAACCCGATAATTTTTAATTATCGAAATGTTTATTAAATGGCTAATTGGGAAACTATGATTTATTTGGTGGATAATTAGATTGAGGATTGAAATGAAAGAATAGAAATTTGAAGGAGTGTTGATGTGATAAAAAGATATATGAGTATAAATAGGGGATGTGTGTGTAGGGGATAATTGTATCTCCCCTTCTTTCTCTCTCTCTCTCTCTCTCTCTCTCTCTCTCTCTCTTGCTCCCTCACTCAAAACCTCACTCCATCTCTCAAGAATTTCAAGAATCAACCTCCCTCTGACCATCAAATCATGTTCTTGAGCTCGAAAATCCTTGGGTCAGGCTTGGAGCGAAGCTTTGACGTTCAAAGAGGCTAGGGCTTGTTCAAATCACTTGGATCTTTGTTATCATCGTGAGGTATGGACTTCTTTACCTCTTTTCTATGTTTATATGTTGGTATGGTGTGAAAATTGAGCTTTGATCGTCTCCCTTTGTTCATTTGAAAGCTGTTGAAAATCTACAGAAATCGCCCAAAAATGCATACGGATTGATCCCTAAACTTAGGGGTTCGATTCCCCTTTTCTTCTCAGGACCAGCAAGCCCAGGGATCAATCTCTGGTTATGGGGGGATCGATCCCCCTCTCTTCTGGACAACAATTTTGTTGTTTTGCACCATTTCGACCATGTCGCCTTTCGATTACTTTTAAACCCTTTTTCGGACACCTTCTAACATATTTCTTGCATATCCAATTGACTTCCTACGATTGTTCAATGTTATCCTTGATCCGTTGGCCCTCCGTTAAAGAGAAATGAATAATAGTCTACGTGGTTAAAACGTTAATAAAATGCACCTTGTGATTGGCTGATTATTTGTGGACGTTTGTGGCATATTTTGTGACATTGTTAGCATATTGTAAGATGTTCCAATTATGAATATGATCGCGGGGAAGTCTCGACTTGCATATAGAGTGAGGAAGTAGTTGTTTGGGTCGGAAGTTGGTTTAGGAAGTCTCGTAACGCAAGGGGTGGTAATACGGTGATCCAAGTTGTTAGGGTTCTCTGTAACGCAAGGGGTGGTAATACGGTAACCCTAGTCGTGTTATACGGTATTGCAAGAGGTGGAAATACCAATGGTGGAGATTGGTGATAGCGAGTCGTGTTGGAATTACTAGAGTCGCATGAGTATTATGAACTATGTAGCTAATTGATGGTAGTGGAATGCCTTAGAATGATTGTTGTGAATGATTGGCATCCCTTTGAGTTGATTGCAATCCATTCATTGAACCATACCTTCAAATCTTCATCCTTTGCACTTATCATCATGTTTTCATATAGAATTGGTATAGATTCTCCTACTGGGCTAGTGTAGCTCAACCCAATCTTTCTTTTCAAGTTCAAATACAGGGCAATAGATAGCATGCATCTTGTGCTTGGATGCGAAGACTTTCTTTTGGAAGCTAACTACATTAGTTACTTAATTATCTTTGTAATTGACTCACTTTTGATAAAGATGGGTTTGTAACTATTCATTCAAGAATTTCTTTTGACTAAACAGTTTGTAACTTAATAACTTGTTTGTACTTGTACATAAGCTTAATTTGGGCCGGAGAGCCAATGTTGTAAACTCTTAAACTTGGGGACTTGTTTGTAAAGTTAAACAGATGGGAACTCTTTTGGGTATTATTATTGTTATGCGAGGGCCTTTTATAGAAATGGATTATTTATTTACGTTAAAAATTGAGAGCGCGACAAATTGGTATCAGAGCATCTAGGTTTGAATACTTTGAGACCGTGGGGAGACTTTTAGTCTCATGGGTTCAAAATGTCACGTCTTCTTGCATGTCACATGTGTGCTTGTGTGAATTGACATTACTTGACTTATATGGCATTGCATCTCAATATAGTAGAGTGGCGTAGAGTTGTTTTGACCTGCGTTGGGATAGTTGGGGGCTTAGACCTCATGAAATAGTATTGTTATTGATGAACGTTTCTTTTCTTATAACTTGTAGTAAGATGCCTCCGAGAATGCATGCGAGAGTAGGTGAGGCCAAAAGTAGGGGTGATCGTGGCCATGGCCATGGCCATGGTCATGGTCGAGGGTGCCGGTTGAGGATGAGGTTAGCCATCATGGGGAAAATTTGGATGTGAATCTGGGGGAAGGGACCGGGCACGGTCGGGGAGAGGAAGTACCGGTCGTTCAGAATCCTTTTGCTAGGGATTTCGTTGCGGCTCTTATGGCTGCAAACCTTCTAAACCCAGCTCCCAAGGAAAGTGTGGATAGTCGTGCGTTATTAGCTATGAAAGAGTTCAGTCATAGAAATCCACCAACATTTGACGAGTCAAGCAGTGACTCTCTCGTGGCCATCCATTGGTTGGCTCAAATCCGAAAACTCTTCAGGGCTCTTAAGATCATTGAGGATGACTTGCGAGTCAATATTGTGGCCGTTCAACTTACCAGAGAGGCGAATGAGTGGTGGAGTCAGTTTTGGAATCGAGGAAGGATGCAAAGAGAGCGGCAAGGACCGTGGCTCAAGCAAATGAGCCAGATGCAGAGAACTTGACGTGGGCCGAACTTGAGGTGCTCTTCGAGGAGCAATATTTTTCGGAAACGAGTCATGACCAATTGAGAGACGAGTTCGAGAAGCTAGAGCAAGGGGATATGACCGTATCGGAGTATGCCTTAAAGTTTCAATCCTTGTCCCATATCACGCCAGAGTTAGTGGCTACTGAAGAAAGGAAATGTAGGCGGTTCGAAAGGGGCTTGCACGACACCATGAAGAAGTTTGTTGTGGTGCAACGCAAAAGGAAGTTTTTCAAAGTCGTTGAGTGTGCAAGGAGCATTGAGACACCTAAGAGGCACCCAAAAATACTAAGGTTTGGGAACCAAGACAACCAGCGGGGGGTATGAGCTCTTCTTTGGGGAGTTTTAGTAATCAAGGGAGAAAGAAACAACGAGATCAAATTTTGACTTCACAGGGTCCATCAAACTTTAGGCCTTGATCTTCTTCGTTTGGAACTTGAAGAGTTTCTAATAGACCTCCGATCGTATGTTGTGAGTGTGGTCAGGCAGGGCACATTCGCACCCAGAGTCCGCGACTTTTCAACACATGCTTTACATGTGGAAAAGGGGGTCATTTTTCAAGAAATTGTTCGCGTGGGGACAAGTGGATAGGGTTCTAGTCGACAGTCATTTTGGCATACTCAGAGGCAACAACAGTCTCACTTCCGTCAGACCACGTCAGCTCAGGGATCTCAGACTTAGAGAGGAGCAAGTTCATCTACGCCTACTTAGAGTTCTAGTCAGCGGGGTGGACATGTTTAGAGTCAGATGACTCATAGAAAGGGCTTTTACTATCACATCTGCAATTCTGCCTCCACCACCTCCTATTACTTCTCAGGCCCGGAGACTTCAATTGTGAGGGGTACATTTCTATTATTTTACTCCTTTGCTAGGGTACTCTTTGATTCTGGAGCATCACATTCATTCACTGCTGCATCATTTGCTTGTGCTTTGGAATTGGAAATCGAAAATATTAGTCATCCATTATTCGTTGAGACACCTATAGGAGGTAAATCACCATTAGATCGTATTTGCTGGGATTGTGAGCTTATCATCCAAGATTGTCATTTTACCTTTGACTTCATCATGTTGAATATGTCGGGTTTTGATTTTATATTGGGAATGGATTGGTTGTCTATGTTTCACACTACCATAGATTGCTTTAAGCGCCAGGTTCGTATTTTTCCGCCTGGGGGTCCTTGTTTTGAGTTCCTTGGGGAGCGTCGGGAACCATTAGAACCATATTTGTGTGGATCTTGGGAGCAGGAGTCGGTGTATGCCTTATTAGCAAGTTTGCCTTAGATGAGGATGTAGCCGCGTGTGGGAAGTTACCACTTGTTGTTTGCGACTTTCTGGATGTGTTTCCGAAGGAGTTACCCGATTTACCACCTGAGAGAGAAATCAAATTTTCTATTGATTTGCTTCCTGGAATAGCTCATATTTCTATACCTCCGTATCGCTTCGCGCCTGCCGAGTTGAGAGAATTGAAGACTCAGTTGCAAGAGTTGGAGGATTTGGGGTTTATGCGTCCAAGTACGTCACCGTGGGGAGCACCGACCTCGTTTGCTCAAAAGAAGGATGGGTCGCTTCGTCTATAAATTGATTATCATAAATTGAACCGTGTGACTATTAAGAACAAGTATCCAATGCCTAGAATCGATGACTTGTTTAACCAACTTCGAGGCGCAACTTGTTTCTCTAAGATTGATTTGAGGTCCGGTTATCATCAGTTGAGAGTTCGGAGGGAAGACATTCCTAAAACCACTTATTGTACTCGTTATGGCCACTACGAATTTGTCATTATGTGTGGGTAGCATGCCCTTGGAAATTCCATTTTCCCAAAGCAAGGGCCCAGAGAGAGGGAGCGCGAGCAGGGAAGCAAGGGCCCGGATAGAGGAAGCGCGAGCAGGGAAGCAAGTGATCGGAATATAGAGTCGCCACTCGGGTTTGAAGGTCCAACACCCAAGCAACCACATTTCGAAGCACCTGTCGCACTGTTTGATTTGAAAAAGTGAAGGCACCAATCCGTCATAACCATATCTGGGTTTGGGAGCCAAGTTACAAGAGGGGAAGGGTTTTAAGGCACCCTTCTCGCCCAATCCAGAGATCGATTTCTACTTAGGCATTTTGTAAAAATGTTTGTGATTCTTCTTTTATTAATCGATTTTTAGCCAATTAGAGCAGGGAAACAATTAATAGGGGATTAATACCGTAACAATTTGCTGGATGTGATCAAAAATAGCATGGAGGGATGAAATGATGAATAAATAAATGGGATAAAACCCAACACTGTGATCAGTTATCAAAACAATGCCTTGTATGAATATGACGTGAACAATGGCCAACTTGCATGCATGGATCTACGTACATGTAAGTCTTCCAATGCACACCAAACTCGTACACACGCGTGTGTGTCAATATTCCACCACAGATTGAATTTTATCCCCTTCTGGGCTCTAGAAGGACCAGTGCTCACCCAGGGGGCATACCAAGGAGTTTATATGTACAAAAAGGAAATAATATTTACAAACAGGATGAATGAAACAAAAATAGAACCCCTAAACAGTGGGGGTATTTAAACAGGGCCCAAGGTCCAAGCTGTCCATGCAAGAACCAGTCACTGGAAATGAGCTGACCAGTGCGCATGTGTCAAGGACAAACACGCGCTTGTACGGACTAAATTTCTAAGAATTGGCTTTACATGCCTGGGCTCTGAAACATACTCAGAAGCAACCCAGGGGCATTCCAAAGCAAACAATAAAGCATGCTGAGCTAAATTAACAATTTTAACATACAAAACAACTAGTTAGTTTTTAACATGCACCACAGTGATTTTTTAATACAATAAAACAGGAAAAAAACTAGCATCCCCATCCCCATGTAGGCCATCACGAGCAACCTAAGACAGGCGCTCGCATGTGTGGCTCCAGCGCACGTGGGTGTGCTAGTTACACAGTTCTTGTAATCCTACTGACTGTAGGGCTAGGACTGGTATTGATTACCAACCTTGGCCCTGCCAGCCCCCCTCAGGGATCAAAATAGTAAGCAGAAAAAAGTGTTTATACCTTTTCTTGAGTGATTTGAGAATGGTTTGAACAAGTAGATAGTGGTGGCAAAATGAGTGTATGGAGATGGATTGAGTGAAGTGCTAGATGAGGTACTCAACATAGAGCTTGGCCCGAGCTGGATGGACGAAATTGTCCTTTACCTGCGAGATGACTCCCTTCCCACTGACAAAAAGGAGGCCCACCGACTCCGAAACAAGGCCGCTCTCTTCTGGCTCAATCCAAACGGAAAGCTCTACCGAAGATCATTTATCGGTCCATATCTACTGGTCGCACACCCACATCAAGTACAGGGCATCATTGAAGAGCTCCACTCCGGCGATAGCGGTTGCCACTCCGGCAGGCGGTCCCTCGCTCATCGAGCCATTTCCCAAGGATATTGGTGGCCGGCAATGAAGAAGGATTCTGAAGAGTTCGTCAAATGCTGCAAGAAATGTCAAATGTTCGCCCCTATCATCCACCAGCCAGCCCGGGATCTTAGCCCCCTCACAAGCCCTTGGCCTTTTTCCCAATGGGGCATGGATATCGTCAGTAAGCTCCCCGTCGCCCTAGGAGGATTTAAGTTCCTCCTAATCGCCACAGACTATTTCTCAAAGTGGGTCGAGGCCGAACCTTTGGTAACTATTGAAGAAATAGACATCATTCGTTTCGTTTGGCAAAATATCATTTCGCGCTTCGGTGTCCCTTTCGCCATTATTACAGACAACGGACGGCAGTTTATCGGACAGAAATACTGAGCCCTATTAGACGAGTACGGCATCAAATGGGACACATCCACTCTGGCTTACCCTCAGGGTAACGGACAGGCCGAGGCTGCAAACAAGGCAATTTCTTCTGGACTTAAGCGACGACTCGAGTCACGCCGAGGCAAGTGGGCTGAAGAGCTACCCAGGGTACTCTGGGCTACCGTACTATGCCTCAGCGATCCACTGGTCGCACTCCTTTCTCCTTGGCATTTGGAATGGAGGCAGTCATCCCTCTCCAAGTCGAACTCCTGACAATGCGTACAGAAAACTTTGATGAGTTGGTGAACAACAACAGTATTGCTTCGGACCTCGACTTAGCCGAAGAGGAATGTGACAACACAAGGATCAAGCTCGCGTCGTACCAACAGGAGGTTGTAAAAGGCTACAACCGAAGCGTCCACCTTAGGTCGTTCAAGCCTGACGATCTCGTCTGGAAAAAAGTGGTGGAGAAGTCCAAAAAGCAAAAGCTAATGCCTAACTGGGAGGGCCCCTACTGAGTTCTCAAGCACCTCGGCTCAGGAAACTACAAATTGGAGAAGCTGGATGGTTCCCCCATTGCTAAAACATGGAATGCAAACAACCTGAAGAAGTTCTATGGATAAGCACTTAGTTACCAAAGCCCAATTCATCTCTTTTATGTCGCATTTTCTTTTAAATTTCAAAGGCAACTTGCTTATGTAATGACAGCACTCCAACAAGTTTGAATGAGAATTCTCTCCTTAGCACTACTTGTACCCTTTGCTGTTTAAATTACTTACACTCGGTGCGTTCTTGCCCGGACCGTTTTACACCGACTTCAGGGATATTGTTCTCCCGTAGGTGATACCCTCGGACAAAATTCCCACTAAGTCACCCCGATCTCTTCGGTCGTTTGGACTTCTGGTCACTCGCTTTAAGGATACTCGGCTTCCCCCCGAGCCCCTTATACCGACCCACCAAAAGTCTCTCACTGCTCGGACTCGCTGCATCCCAAACCTTTGGCCGAGGCCATATCCCTTCGCGACTTCGGCCTACGTCCCCAAGCAGTACCACCATCTCACACGTCTACTCCCTGCTAGGCTTATTTTCGTTAACAAGCAAGGGCGTGAAAGTTCAAAATTCAATAGATACTTGCTTCTGATCCCATAATTCAGTTCCTGCCGACCCTCCTAAAGCAAGGGCTTCGAATCAGGTCACTTTTCCCTGAATAAACATCCTTTCTATGCTTGGAAAAATTCTTCGGTTAATGCTTCGGTTAAATTTGTTTTGCAACTCTTCCAATCTCACTGAAGCAGGGGCATCATCACCCAAGCAATAAAACCAATCAGACAAGCATTTCAAAGAAAACATTCATGAAAAGAAAGCATTCATTCACAAGGCATCATGAGTTATAGCGCTAAATCATAAACAAAAAGGTACAGCTTCGGTACCAAATATTTACAAGCCCTGGAACGGCAAAACTCCAAATGTCCGGAGCCGTCCAGTCAAAGCTATAGAATCAAAAGACATGAAATCTCAAAAATAAGGGGAAAGGAAGACACTATCCTAAGCACGAGCGTTGGGGTCGAGCTGGTCCTCAGGCACAGGGGCATTTGGATCGGGTGGGTTCCCGGGGTTCTGGTCCTCGGACACGGGCTCCACCACCTCTTCCTCTTCCTCAGGCAGGACAAGCTCTTCGGGAGGCGCCTCGGGAAGTGTTCAGAGATCAAAGTCTTCAGGGAGGTTGAGCCTCCTCACCAAGGCTTCATGGCCATACCGAAGGCCGTCCAAGAAATGGCCTCGATGCAGCTCGGCCTCGATCTCCCGAACTTGCTTCTTATATTCTACTCTGGCTGCGTCCTAAACTTCATCGTAGCCTCCTTTCCTCGCGAAGTCAACCTCTGTGGCTCGGGTGACTCTCAGGGTGCTGGCATCCTCCTCGGCCTTGGTGGCCCTGCCCTCTGCCTGCACCCTCTCCCTGTCACACTTTGGAAGTTCGCCAGGTAGAGCTCGCAAGTCTCCCGAGCCAGCTTTAGGTCCTCCTCCTTCCGGGCCGACTCCCGATTCAGCTTCTCGGTCTCCTTCTCCTGCGCCTTGCACTGGTCATTGATAGCCAATGCCCGAGCTCCCGCCTGCAAACAAAGAACAAAAGAAATTCATCAAGTGCAAACATTCAGATTGATAAGAGCGAGACGCAAACCATTAACTTACATTGAAAAAGGCTTGAGCTATCTCGGCCGTGATGTCCTCGGTCAAGCCCGTGATAGCCCGGGCATCCCTCGGAAGAATGCTCCCCCGGAGCATCCCGAAGGCTACCCCGAGGTTCTTGACACTGTCGGCGTGATGGATCTGGCGACTGGCGAAGTGGCGGAACCAACTCCGGAGCCCAGGGGAGTTCCCTAGGATTGACCCAAGAACCTTCCTCCGCTCCACCGATCCCCCCTCCGGGCTCTCCCTACTCCTCCTCGATCAGGATCGTCTCCTAATCTCCCCCTTCTCTGTCCCCCCCACCCCCCCTCACGCCGAGCCCCCTTTTCCGGGGGCTCCTATGGTGAAACAGGAGTCGCCCTCGAAGTCCTGGCGACTGGCATACCGGGGACTGTTCCCCTGCCCCAACCCGTCGGCCTCCGGCGCCTGAGATTCAGCACCTCGTGAGTTCCGAGACCTGCCATCTCTTCGCTCAGCCCGATTCTCTCGGAAGTATCTCGGTCAATTTCTTCGCGAAGGATTCCCCGAGGTCCGGAGTTACTCCCCTCGGTCTTGGCGCAGCCTCTCCTCTCCCCCTCTCCCCTCGTCCTCATCCTCTCCCTCTGCCTCATCCTCAGCCTGCCCTCGGGACCCCCTGCTGCCTCGGTTTCTTCTTTAAAAAACTCGTGTAAGATGGGACATACCCGAGCAGCTTTGGTGCGTACCGACTTGTGATGGGAATGGTGTAGGCCGCTGTAATTCAGGCCCGGTTAGCTCTTTTCCAAAGCTCTTGAACGATTCCCTCAGCTGCAAGGCAAAACCAAAACAAGGAATCAGTATAAGTATGCAGGGCATAACAAAAACATGCAAAGCATCTACCGAAGAGTAATTTCTACCAACCAGGAGCCCCGATCCCAAACTGCACTCTGGTAGTGGTCTCCGCATTCTCCCCGGGTCCGAACATAAAATTTTCGGTCACCGAGACGTAAATGTTCGCCCACTCCTCGGAGTCGGGGAGATGGTCAACAAGGAACGTGTCGTATCCTGTCCTGCATGAGAGGTAGTATCGGTTGCTTTCTCGATTGACTCCCACGAGATATACGTCGAAGAGTTCCTCGACCCCAAAGGTCAAGTTGAACTGCCTCCTTAGCTCAATGACGCTGGTGATAATTTGGTAAGAGTTTACCGTGAGCTAGGAGGACGTAAGAGAAAGGGTCTGGAGTACTCGTCTGATGAATTGATGAAGGGGGAATCTAACCCCTCCCTCAGTGATTGCCATCAAGGGAAAAATCAATTTCCCTGGTCGGTGAGGAAGGGTCTTGGGGTTGTTGTCAGGAAGCAGCCGAACCTCTACGTCCGGAGGGATGCTGTAAACCCTTTTGAACTCAGTGCAGGCAGCCGGGGTCCCATTGAAATACTGGTTTAGATAAGGACACGGCCTCCTTCGTCCCTGAACCTCTTCGGGGGCATCGGCGAATGGGCCCAGTCCGTGGCCCGATGTACTGGGGATCTCCATCTCCCAAGGAACGAAGGCTATGACGGGACATGAAGCTCTAAGAGGGTTCGAGGGTTCAATAGCATCCAAAGGAATTCGGTAAAAAGCCTGGGCACGACACTCCTCAAAGATCTCCTCAAGATTAGCAGAAGAAGAGCTACTGGAACTGTCCGAGGAGACTTCAACAACCATTCGCCCCTACCTAGCAAAAAAAATGTGTGCAAAAGCCCGTTAGCTATATGCCCAGGAAAAAGCAACATGATCTAGCAAATGGGACGGAATAGTCGTCGCTCCTCGGTGGATTTTCGGGGACCCTTCTCCGGGAGGGGTCTCCGAGGCCAGTGGTTATATCTATGGTCTTGGGTTGAAGATTGGCCTTGGGATGAATATGGCCCTCGGGTTGAATTTAGACCTCGGGAAAGTTAAGAACAAAACGCTGGAGAGGCCCAGCGCCGCCGTAGGCCAGATAGCGGCGAACGGCGGCACAGCCACAATGCTTAAAAATGCGAATTAAAGGAAAGAGAACTTGAAGAGAATGAACAAAACATGAAAATAATCGACTAAAGATCATCATACCTGGGTTTCGTGTCGAGATCCGCGTCCAAAACGCTCGAAGTCTTGATCAAGAGGCGGTGGGCAGCGGCAGCGGAGGCGGTGGGCAGCGGCAGCGGCGGCGGTGATTCGTCTTCAAAGGGCAGAGGAGATGGCCGGTCTATCTTCGTCTTCCCTATTTATAGTGGGAAGGTCGAAGAGTTGCGCAGGAAATGAGGCGCCATACTCAGGACCGTTGGATTTTTGACACGCGTCCTCATCGAACGGTCGACATCAAAGGCTCTACACCGAGGTCAGAGCGCCGAAGAGTCAGGCCATTGGCACACTGACACGTGTTCTCGAGGGAGGTGTTTCGTACCAATCAGCTGACACGACACGTGCCGGGACAGCTATTAAGCTCCTTGAAGGCTGGGAATTATCGACACGTGGCCCCAACGATCAGGATTAACTATTTGTCACCCCTCAAAGTCGCTCGGTAACAGGAGTAGGTAAGATTCTTGTTCGGGGGGTTCGTGAGGATATCAACTCCCCAGAGCCAAGATATAGAGCGCCAGAGAGTTGAGGGGCTATTGTAGCGGCCTCAGTTACCGAGACGGTAACCTGGCCATGTGTTCCGAACCAATGTCCCCTTGGAGGCGCGATCGTCAAGACAGTGGCGGCTAGAAGTCTTGTCATATGGTTTGGTTTGAGGCTCGGTTAATGATGACGTGGTATGCTCTCGCTTCGGTGCTCCCTTAGCCTCCCAGGAAAAGCTATGCCAAGGAGGGTCCATGAAGATTACAGGGCAGACGTAATCATGAGAATCAGACCTGGCCATGTGCTCCGTAACCGCCTTATCCAGCGCGTCTTCTATGATGTCACCCAAGGCGGTTACCTGAGCATGACCTCCACCGCTAGCTTGGAGGCCAAGTAAACCTAGGTCTATAAATACAAAGGGATATTCATCTTTGAGAGGTATGTCATCTTTCCCTAACCCTAGATCTATATCCTACCCTGAGATCTGACTTGATCGTCGGAGGGTCACTGGGCTATTCCAGCCCTAGTGACTTGTTGCAGGTCCAGAGGAAGGGGAGCAGAGCAACGGAAGAGGAATCTTAACTCAGGTCAAGGTCCCATCAAATCGAACCCCCACAACAATCAAGTGAACTTTCCTATCATGATCTTTTCCTATCGACAGACATGCCCAAGTTAGTCTTGAACAGCCTATGTTTATGGAAATTCACATGCCGGACGAAGATGAGAATGAAATTCACTCCTCGCCAAGTTTGATCTGGAGGAAAAAAAAAAAAGAAAAGTGCCATTACCGACTGGTTTCACATTCATGGGCCGTGATTTATATGGGATGAGCAAACTTCCATAAACAATACTTAGATAATAATGATATTCAAGCTACTTCAAGCCTAACTCTCAAATGCTACCAAGCAAGCATCCATCTGAGTCTTAAAGTGGGGGCAAATTTGTAGACACTAAAATTTCAGCATGACTTAATCGCCGTCCGATCAATTGAGATAAATTGTCTTAATTAATTAAAGTCAAGATTGGTCAAAGCACTCAAATAAATATTGGACCCAACAAATTTCTACAGCTCAATCCATTTGAGATACAGTGAAGACCAAGGTAAGTTGGGCTAACTTAATTAGTCTAACGGATTAAGGAGTTGAGCTAGCTTGATTGGCCAAATGGGTTAAGGTATACAAGCCCAAAAGTGCAGGCCCACTTCAAATAAATCATAAAAGTAAAGAGTCAAATAATAAATATATTATTTCTCTTTTAAATTAAAATCATTCCTTAAAAAGAAGAATAAAATCTTCTTACATAGGAAATGAAATGGGATCAAGATCTAATCAAATCAAGTCAAGTCAATCAATTAAGCCAATCAAAGATCTTATTATAAGATCTTGCCATACTTGACTCTTCTCTTATTGAGCCTATAAATAGAGGCTCAAATGAGAGAGAGAACACCTTTTGCTTGGCATTCTTCAGAGCTCTCAAGCACTCTTCAAGAACTCAAGCATTCTTCAACATCCTGTAGAGAATCATCAAACACCAAAAACCGTGTTGATTTCTTTGCAAGTCCACCACACAAATCATTCAACAAACCAAAACTCTTGGAGATTTTAAAGATCAAACTCCAAAGTTCAAGTCATATTCAAACTTTGTTCTTTAGTTCATTCAACTTGAAGATTCAAAGGAAGTTATTGTTTCTGTGATTCAACAACAAGCATTCAAGCCGTTGGAACGCCACCAATTCCAGAGATCAAATCAGAGGATTTTGTTCTTTTCTTTATTTAAAGAGCATTTATTAGAGAATTGTAACCCTCTCAATTCAAAATCAATAAAAAGTATTATTTTGTGCATCTTTTTCGTCTTCTTTGTTACAGGACTCGAATTTGTGTGTTACACCTTTATATGAAGAAGTAGTTTCGTATCATAAGTGTATAGTTCTCACTTGTAGTTAAAAATATATATATATGTAGTTAGTTGTTGCTATTATTAACTTCAATCTAAGGGTAAAATGAGGGAAATCATGGCCTCGAGGGTGATATCAGCAGGCACTTCCAAGCGAGAGAGAGCATGGCATAGCCTTTGGCGATGTTCTCGAGAGGAGCATATCAGACCCCAAATTGACAAAAGAGCGAGAATCCGCTTGAGCTGCTTCTGAATCAGATCTACTTTTGAATCAGATCTGCATCTGAAGGACCAGCTGATGCCTCGAATGGTGCATTTCTTGCAAGTGGTTTGTTCCTTTGGTTAGAAGGGTTGGACGAGTTTCCGGTTTGCAGATTAATAGGCTGAAAAATTCATCCACTCCTCATAACGTTATGAACATTCCCATAAACAGGGATCACCAGAGAATCCTCATCCACATTCCAGAGATCGGTGGGAACCTATCCCAGTTTACACTTCCTTTTATCACTGACCGGAGCTGCTACAAGCACTTCCATATCCAAACCCAAGTCATCAGCCAAATCTTGCATTAGCAGCGAGTCCCAAAAGCTAAGATCCTTGACTGCAGCTTCTTCTATAATAGGGGCAAGATTTGCAACAATGGACACATCCCAAAGTCCGCCATCCAACAGAGAACAGTTAACATCCCAAACTTCCGTGCCAACCGTAATGTCGACTATCTCGTCGACTCCCCAAAGATTAGTAGGTTGAACCAAATCTATAACCATGATACTACAATCCCTATCCTTGCGTAAAGGGGGAAGAGGGAGCGGGAATTCCCCATCAGTAATGTAGTGACAGGGGTTGTGCTCATCATCGCATACCGAGTTGAGAATTGAACTGAAAGTGGAAGTGGAATCTCCTAAGACACGGGGGTCCTCTTGAACAAGATCTTCCTCTGTGTAATGAGTTAGATAATCCTCCGTATAATAGCCCTGAAGGAGATTGGGATTCAAATCCATCGCAACCTGCCAAGTTGGCTTGGGATCCCAAAAGTATTCGACTTTGGGGGCTATAGGTTCGGGTTGCAGAAAGAGCATGTATAATGAGATGCCATCCAAGGGATCAAGCATTGCTTGGTTATACCCAGCCAACCATGCCTCATCCCAGGCGTGATCAAAAGGGACATTCTCAGGATCCTGCGAGAAACCGTCTAGCTCAAGTTCAGTCCATTCATTGATTATGGGAGCGGCATAATCAATATTACCATCTATCGCCCAACCTACAACTTGCATATTGATCTCGGGTTCAGGTAAGGTCAACATAGCAGTTCTAAACCGACTCACCGGACTTGGAGTGGGGTTAGGGTCGGTCACATTGAGATACGGGTTATGGATAGTAGAAGCAGAGTTGAGCTACACAGAGGGCGTAGGATCATTGTGGAGATCTTCGATGACCGCGTTGAATCTTGTTAAACCCCTCTACAGACGTTTTGGGGTTGCATTAGGATGGGATGTCTGTCCTTCCAACCAAATCACCATGAGTTCAGCCTCGGGCTTAAGGGGGAGAGATACAATCGGCTTGGGCTGGTGAATTGAGATTATATGGTCGGTAGGGTTAAATATAGTGGAGTTAGGATTGATTTGAGTGGAGCTAAGGGATATCTGGCTGATATGTGGGACAGCTTTGTGGTTAGGCATTGAGTTATAGATGATATTGGGTTTTTGAGGTGGTGGAGGGGGAGCTTCGAGCGTGCCCTCGTCAAT
The DNA here is from genome assembly GCA_019656835.1 of Rhododendron ovatum. NCBI lineage: Eukaryota > Viridiplantae > Streptophyta > Magnoliopsida > Ericales > Ericaceae > Rhododendron > Rhododendron ovatum. The sequence goes on along the minus strand of CM033802.1, from coordinate 40,102,322 downwards.
GAGGTCTTGAATGGAATGATGGAGGCAATAACAAGAATCAGTGAGATGGCCAGCCCCTTGATGGTAGGCACAGTAGAGGTTAGGTTTGAAATTGGCTAGCAGATTTTTGGGTAGTGGAGTTGGATTAAGGAGCTTGAGATGCCCTGATTTGATTAACTTCTCCATAACTGAGGACAGTGGTGCCTCAAAAGCAGAGAAGCTGCGAGGTTGGGTACCAGTTGTTCTGCGGTGTTTGCACTTGATTGACATCCGCAGTGTGGTTAGCAGTATTGGAGGAAGAGGTGTTGGCGCCAGTTGATGCTGCATTGGCATAGTTATTACCACCAAAGAGCGCATTGGTGTTCCCTGAGTATAACCAAGGCTTTGATTTTGGAGGGTTGGAAGACTCTCCCCTTGGTAAGATCCCACTCTGCAAGCCATCCTTGATGGCTAGGCTAGATTTGAAGAAGGTCTCAAAGTTGGTAGACACCTGAATGGTTACCAAATACTTGGCATAGTTGGGTTGGAGATTACGGGAGATAATGCGTAGCTGATCTATCTCGCTGGGGCGTTCAGTCATTAAAGCAGCCTTGGCTCTCCACCTTTTAACAAAGTCTGCAAAGGATTCCTTAGCTTCAATCTTCATGGATTCTAACTCCTGAGTAGTCATCTTGAGCTGGGAGGTGTAATTGTACTGCAAAATAAACGCAGCGCCGATGTCCTCCCACGTTCTTCTTTGGGAGATGTCAAGCGACAGAAACCAATGGAAGGCTGGTCCAGAGATAGTTTGAGGAAAGAGCTGAGGCATAGCCTGACTTTCTACACCCAATAGCTTCATGGCAGCATGATAGCCAAAGAGATGAGTTCTAAGATCACCACTCCCATCGAACTTAACCAGGTCGGGCATTTTGAACTTCTCAGGGAGCCTAGCATTAGGGTATAGGCAGAGACGATCTAGGTCAATTCCTCCTGCACTGATCTTCTCAGATTTTGTGATAGCATCTTCTAGTTTAGCCATCTTGGCCTTAAGAGCAATTATGTCAGGGTTTTGAATAGGCCTAACAACAGCAGGGTTTGGATTTGAAGCGGGCAAACGAGCCTCTCTAGGGATAGGCTGAACGATGAGTCGTCTTGCATGATTTGGATCCTCAACAAAGACAGGGGTGGCATGAACATCCTCATCGTCCTCGTCTTCCTCTTCAGGTGCTGGTGGAAGACAAGTGTTGATAAGGTCATTTAGGCGGGTGATGTTAGCATCTGTCTGAGTGGCCCTCTGTTGCATAGTAATGATGCTGTTCTGGAGATTTGTGAGCATGGTTTCCAAGTTGAGTGGTTGATCTGCCATTGCCGGTTTTTCAGACGAGCCTGATGAAGTAGTTGAAGATGAGGATGGGGAAACTGGTGGAGTCGCTTCTTGCAAGATCGATGGAGAAGCTGACTGTAGAGCAGCTAACAGTGAACCTGGAGAAGCTTCCATTGTGACTGACTAGGATTCGATCCTAACATGCCTCTAAATTGGATTCTGACGCAGTCTTTCCCAAGCGGGTTTGTGTAACGCCCCGAATTTTGGATACGTTAAATGAGGCATTTATTACATAATAAAGAGAGTCTGGCTCATTATTACATCATAAATACATCATAAGGAAAGGGTACATTTATTCAACAAGTGAGGAACTAGGGCTCCTAACTACTGCTCTGCCTGCTCCTCCATTCTGGCAAGCTCCTCGGCACCGAAGGCCTCCAAGGTGTACATCTTACCCTGTTCATCTAGGAAGTCTGACACATTATACCGGCGTCGCCACCCATATAATATGTCAGGGTCACCAAAAGGTAACACCACGAGCTACAACGCTCAATAGGATAAACCTTACCCACCAACCTTAACTTACAAACGATAGGTTATAATAAAACATCAATTTCCACATGATACGTATATTCACAGCTACAAAAGACAATATCAAAAACACATCCGAAATCGTTATTCGAACTATCGTAGGTGTCCATGATTCTCTTTGTTTCTCCTACGCGACACATTGTAGACCATGTCAACATTTTCATATTTCAAACCAACCTTTCAAAATCATTTGCATTGGCTCCGTACCGTGGATAACCAAGTTACACACCCAACCTTTCAAAATCATTTGTTTAACTCACACAATTTGCATTGGCTCCGTACCGCGGATAACCAAGCTACACACCCAACCTCGGTTCCGTCGTGCCGGGTTCCTGAGTATCCTCACAATGGTTCTGCCGCACCGGGTTCCCATTGGCACACAATTGCATTGGCTCCGTACCGCGGATAACCAAGCCACACACCCAACCTCGGTTCCGCCGCGTCGGGTTCCTATTGGCACACAATTGTATTGGCTCCATAACGCGGATAACCAAGCCATACCTCACCATGGTTCCACTGCTTCGGATTCCCATGGGAACGCACACATCCTCACAATGTTTCATTTTTCCCGGATCCCATTGGAACACACACAAAACACACACCACACAATGGGCTACCACGTTCGGCCACATTGCTGTTTCCAAAACATTTCAAAAATCGTTCGTTTAACTCACCCAACTTCGGTTCTGCCGCGCCGAGTTCCCGAGTATCCTCACAATGGTTCCACCGTGCCGGGTTCCCATTGGCACACAATTGCATTGGCTCCGTACCGCAGCTAACCAATCTACAAACCCAACCTCGGTTCCGCCGCGCCGGTCTCCCGAGTATCCTCACAATGGTTCCGCCGCACCAGGTTCCCATTGGCATACACACACACACAACTCACATAATGCCACCCAAAACCGGTCATTATGTAGTTTTAAAATATTTTCTTCCTCGAAAAACAGTTCCTTTTATTAACCACACCCTAGGTGCCATGTTTCTACTTTCTCGATTCTCGTGTCTTGTTTACATGCAAAGACTCCACAGTAAGCATGAAACATACTAACAAGATCATCAAATTCTATACTAATTATCATGCTAAATCATCACTTATAGCATAACGCTACATGTACGGATGCCTTTGGAGTGTATCACTTATGCTTTATTCAAGCACAACGCCACATGTACGGATGCCCTTAGAGTGAAATCACTTATGCTTTATCACACCACAAGTAACACATTCAATTCACATATGCAACTCAAACTCTTTGAAAGATCAAAATACGAATACTTCGATTCACATGGTAAATAACCTACGTATTCATCGAGTAAGTATGGGTGCCTACATTATACTTAGGAATAGAGATAAGGAATTCCTACTTTTTACTTGGGATGGAAGATAAGGAGATCCTACCTTACTTCTTGGCAGTAGTAGGCTACAGAAGGTTAGTCGGTGGTCGAACGGAGTAACTTCCTACGGTATGCCTTCGGGAGCTTCGAAAGAGAATGGTTTCTCTCGAAACTTCTTCTTGACTAACGCTACTCTACTTTATGGATCGAAGGGTGGTCGGGTGGTGGTTTAGGTTGAGTTTCTTGAAGAACTCAAAAACAACTTAAGAACAAGGAAGAACTAAGCAAGAACAAAGAAAGAACAAGATTTTTCTAGAGAGAGAAGTTGCTAGGTGAAGGTGTGAGTTGAAATGCTTGGAATGGGGTCCTATTTATAGGAAAAATCTTGGCTCCCTCTCCCTCTCTAATGGCCGGCCCTCTCTCTCTCTAAATCCTTCATGGATTTGCTCCATAACTCAATCTTTCACTTGTCAAACTTGATTGAAAGCTTGATGGGTTAGGGTATTAGGCTTGCATGGCTAGGATTGTCCTTGGATTTGATCTTTGGAAGATTTGTTGGAAAGAAAGAAACAATGGTACAAGATTTGGGTATTAAACAATCCTAGAAGTACAAATGGGAGTTAAGTTTGGCTAGGAAAAAGATTCACCCAAGGATTTGAAAGAATAAGGAAGATCAAGGATTGTACAACAAAATCTCTCTCTCTCTCTCTCTCTCTCTCTCCTATCTCTCTCTCGGCCCATCTCTCTCTCTCTCTCTCTCTCTCTCTCTTGCAAAAGCACACATATATATATACTTATGTATACAATATAAAGGTACAAAGTACAAGATTCACAAAATCAAATACCCAATAAAGAATTACAATTTAGGCACATGTTGGATTAAACTAGTGTACTAATGTACTCTAGGAAGATCAAAAATTAATCCAATTGGGTACAAAACCCCAATATAAAATAATATAAGAGTATTTTTAAAAATCTTAGGCCTTAAAGGCTACTAAGGCTAATAAGTATTTTCATAATAAAATATTGGTACATCATCCCATGGGTTTTTAGAAAAGACTAATTTATTAAAACCCTTGTACTTGGTTGAAAGATTAAACCTTTTACCCAATGGATAATAAATCCCCTAACTTTTATTGTCCAATGGACAATAGTTAAAAGGAAACTTTTATACTAAAATAATCAAAGTCCTTTAAAGTATGTGACAAAAGCCCTATATTAAATTAGGTGTGGTACCAAGTACCCCAATTAAATAAGAAGACTAGGATTCTCCTCATTAAAATAATAATAAAGTACAAGTCAAATCTCAAGGTCTTTCAAGTACAAGTCAACTAAAGAATGACTAATGGTTTTAACCAATGGGTAATAATTTCCCTAGCGGGTAAAGACCAATGGATAAAAGAAGTACAAGTACTTTTATCTTTAAAATAAGATTTGAAAAGACTACATGTACTTTTAGTCAAATATTATAATGAGAAGCTTTTTGTCCAATGGGTAAAGATTACTCTAACAATATGGACCAATGGGTAAAGGCAAAAGGTTCAAAAGGTCCAAAAGGTTTATCTAGTAACTAGGTGAGTTGGTTGCTCGGTTCCTCCAACTAGTTGGTTAGAAACTAACTAAATTGGCCAAGTAGGGTTTTTAGTCGAGAGTTAACCAATGACCAAAATCTAACTACGACGAAAATTAACAAGAATCATATAGCCACTCAAGAGAAAATAAGTAATTCAAATAAAATTCAAATATTTAACGAAATTTTTACTGACCAAAATTCAGGGGCGTTACAGTTTGCCTTTCTTGCTCGGCGCTTTCCTTGATGGTGCAATGGTTCAGAACTTTTCTTGCAAAGTAAAAAGAGGCTTAATAGGGGTCCTGCAACAATTTATTCTAAATAAAAGAATAAAGTGCGAATGCAATCAATGTCATCGGTGTCGCCCTAGACTCTAAAACTAGGAGATGAGTCTGTCTCAAAATGTTAAGACACTGCCAAGATACTCGAAAATCTTTTCGATGATGTATCCTTTGTTGGATCGAACAAAACAAGAGGATGTAAAAAATAGACTAAACCTTTGACTACCACATTTTTGAAATTTCAATTTTGAAATTGGAATACTCAGTGTAGATGACATGATATTGGAACCAAGGTGGCGTGAGCGGCACATCGCTGTTAGCCTAAGTGGTGCACGTGCTTTGCACGATAACCAAATTGGTATGAATATCACGGCATTCTCTCCGTTGTTCCTCATTTTCTATTTTAAAATCTTAATCGGGTAGATAAGGGCCTAGAAAGTTTTGATTTCCCAAAGTCTTGTTGATCTAAGGACTCCAGAAATTTGATAACGCACACCAACAAGATGCACGACTCGTCATCGGGCCATGACAGTGTCCTAATAAGTTTAAGACAGACTCAAAAGAACGAGACCTAGAAGCCGCCCTAAAAACATGCCCCTATGCGGAACGGCATGAATGTACTGTGCATACAATAGAAAATGCAGTAAAACATTGATAGTATATGGGGTTAGATGCAAGTAGATCTTACCCTGTAGGTACCTATCCTAGTTTGAAGGGTGCTAGTGTTTTGTATATGCAACGGCCGATTTTGGTTTGTAACAGGTTCCTCGGACTAAAGCCAAGATATACCTTCTGTTGGGTGTTCTGGGTCCCTGGGCTCCGGTAAACTATGCCGGATTGCCAAAACACTCCAATGGGGCTATCCCACATCGATGCAAATGAGAAATTCTGGAAATCCATTAAAAAGAAGAAGAATCACAATGTCGCAAAATGCCTTTTCAAATTTGGCTCACTTTATTTAGTCCATCTTTAGAGGAAACTACACAAGTGATCAATCGAAAAAGTCCCAGATCGGATTGGTTGGACACGAGGTCTTGTTAAATCACCATTCCAACCTTTGGCAACGCTAAGCTCACCGTTTTGACAGACTTTTAAAAGATTGTTCATAAGTGTATTAAACTCTAAGTATAGATTAATATTGGTTCGAACATCCTTAGCAGAGTCGCCACTGTGGGCAACATGCCCTTGGAAATTCCATTTTCCCAAAGCAAAGGCCCAGATTGAGGGAGCGCGAACGGGGAAGCAAGCGCTCGGAATCCAATGTTGCCACTCGGGTTTGAAGGTCCGACACCTAAGGAACCGTATTTCGAAGCACTTGTCGCGCTGTTTGATTTGAAAAATTGAAGGCACCAGTCCATCATAACCATATCTGGGTTCGGGAGCCAGGTTATAAGAGGGGAAGGGTTTTAAGGCACCCCTCTCGCCCAATCCAGAGATCGGTCTCTACTTAGGCATTTTGTGAAAATGTTTGTGATGCTTCTTTTATTAATCAATTTTTAGCTAATTAGGGCAGGGAAACAGTTAATAGGGGATTAATACCGTAACAATTTGCAGGATGTGATCAAAAATAGCATGGAGAGATGAAATGATGAATAAATAATTGGGATAAAACCCAACACTATGATCAGTTACAAAACAATGCCTTCTATGAATATGACATAAACAATGGCCAACTTGCATGCATGGATCTACGTACATGTAAGTCTTCCAACGCGCGCCAAACTCATACACGCGTGTGTCAATATTCCACCACAGATTGAATTTTATCCCCTTCTGGGCTTTAGAAGCACCAATGCTCACCCAGGGGGCATACTAAGGAGTTTATATGTACAGAAAGGAAATAATATTTACAAACAGGATGAATGAAACAAAAATAGAACCCCTAAACAGTGGGGGTATTTAAACAAGGCCTAAGGGCCAAGCTGCCCATGTAAGAGCCAATCACTGGAAATGAGCTGACCAGAGCGCGTATGTCAAGGAGAAATGCGCTCTTGTATTGACTGGACTTCCAAGAATTGGCTTTACATGCTTGGGCTCTGAAACATACTCAGAAGCAACCCAGGGGCATTCCAAAGCAAACAATAAAGCATGCTGAGCTAAATTAACAATTTTAACATGCAAAACAACTAGTCAATTTTTAACATGCACCACAGTGATTTTTTAATACAATAAAATAGGAAAATAACTAGCATCTCCATCCCCACGTGGGCCATTGTGAGCAACCTAAGACAGGCGCACGCATGTGTGGCTCGAACGCGCGTGGGTGTGCTAGTTACACGGTTCTTGTAACCCTGCTGACTTTAGGGCCAGGACTGGTATTAATTACCAGCCTTGGCCTTGCCAGCCCCCCTCAGGGATCAAAATAGTAAGCAGAAAGAAGTGTTTATAACTTTTCTTGAGTGATTTGAGAATGGTTTGAACATGTAGATAGTGGTGGCAAAATGAGTGTATGGAGATGGATTGAGTGATGAGATATCAAGGGTATTTGGACCTTTGTATCCTTTTTAACTTGATTTTTGGTAATCTTTGAGATTTTGTGACCCTTTAAAATGTAGACCAATGAGGATATATATAGGAGATTGGAAGGAGTAAGGTTGGTGGCAAACAAGGTGATACAACCAGCCAACAAGGCTGGTTGTGGTTGCTTGGTGGTGAAGGAGGTAGAAAAATGTGATGGGAGTTGTTGTGAGGGGTGGCACCCCAAGCACCTGCAAAACACTGTTCAGGCGACGAAAACGGTGTTCTACAGCCCTGTAGATCCCCCGATGATTACAAAATCCAGCTGGAAATAGGTGATAAGGATAGGTGTTCACTTGAGCGCGTGAGAATGAGACTGGCGCATGCTCTAGCCACCTACCCATGCACTGGTCAACAGTCAAAGCTTTGACCTTGGACCAACACCTGGCAAGCTAACACACACGCATGGAAGCCAGTTCAACGCACGCCGGTCAAACCTTTAGGGTTAGGGTTTTGACTTAGGGTTTTGGGGTTCACAAAGGTTTAAAAGGGGTTCCAATCACTCCAAGTTCAAACCTTTCCGTTCTCAAGACTGCTTTTCGATCTAATTCATCATCGGGGAAACAAGAAATCGAAAAACAAAGTAAATCAATTGGGAGACCCAGATTGGGGTGTCTACAGTAATCCCTCTTTGACGGCACGCAGAGCACCATTGAACTGGTACGGGCAACGTCAAAGATTTCTTGACACCTATCGAATCTGCCCAAAAGCTGATTAATGGAAAATGAAGACGAGTATGAAAATACCGTGCACCAATGGATCGAAGAGCGGATCGATTGTTGATGTAAACTCTCCTGGGGAATAAACGGATTTTGACGGATAGATCATCGGATTGAAAAATTGAACGAATGGATAGTCGACAATTGATAAATGGACATATGGATCGTCGCTGATTGATAATTGGACGGATGAATCGTCGTTGATTGATAATTGGACGGATGGATCGTTGACAATTGATAAATGGACATATGGATCATCGTTGATTGATAATTGGATGGATGAATCATTGTTGATTGATAATTGGACAGATGGATCGTTGCTGATTTGAAATTGGACGTATGGATCGTCGCTGATTTGAAATTGGATGGATGGATCGTCAAATTGGACGGATGGATCATCGCTGAATTGAAATTGGATGGATAGATCATCGCTGATTGATAATTGGACAGATGGATCGTCGCTGATTTGAAATTGGACGGATGGATCGTCGCTTATTGATAATTGGACGAATGGATTGTCGCTGATTTAAAATTGGAAAGATGGATCGTCGCTGATTTGAAAGTGGACGAATGGATCATCGCTAATTGATAATTTGATGGATGGATGTGCAGGCGGACCACTGCTAGGGATATAAAAATGCTCCAAATTGAAAGTATTAATTCAAAATGACCCCCAAAATTGTTGTGATACCATAATAAGAATCCATTGGCTTTTGTAGGAGAGATAAACATGATTGGGCCTTGCCAGAAGCTAGATTGGGCCTGAGACCCAACTTGACCGACGCGCAACAGACCCAGTTCCCCACGTGCGTGACACTTTTTGGGGCCTAGATCCAGATCAGGACCAGACCCGGCCCGCGCCTTTTTCATGCCTTTAAACTTCCCGGGGGCGTTTCAAAAAACGGTTTTTAGTAGGTTCCAAGAGTTTCAAACTCCTCTCAACTCTCAAACTCTCTCAATCTCTCTCAAACCCTTGATTTCTTCACAAAACCAACAAACCCACACTCACACTACAATCCATGGCGGATCACGAAAACGGCGGCGGAGAGGGAGAAGTTGTTGATCGTCCGGAGGATCGGGGAGGGCCAATGAAAGTCGAAACAATGGATCAAATGGTGACAAAGGAGGCCATGAGAGCTGGCGCTATGGCTACAGGCGACGGTGATGGCGATCAAGGCCACGAGCAGAAGGTTGATGGTGGAGGCAAAGGGCGTGCACAGAAGGTAGATCCTCACGCGTCGGAGGAGACAACTGCTATGGAGCCCGTCGTCGATCCGACAGGCTCGAGTACAATGGTGGGGGGCTCGATAGTAGCTGGTGGAAGTTCTGATGGGGTCGGCAGTAGTGGAGCTGAGGGTGGTGATGTCGGGCCAATCGGTCTCTGCCTGGTGGAGAGGCAAGGGTATTGTTACCGGAGAGGAGGAGACCATAAGGATTCCTTTTGTGTATGGAGAAGAGGACGTGCTTTTTTCAGCCAGCTATGATGTCGTCGGGTCATAGGCCGATAACCAAACATGACGTCGCTGAGTACTTGAGCGACGATGCTTTGGCGAGACTCCTCGAGGAGAACCCTGCGATTGGGATCGCAGTCCTGAATGCTAAGGAAGAACGTGCGAGAGCAATAGCGACCTCGGAGGCGGCGGAGAGGGCCGAGAGAGAAAGAGCCACGAGAGAGGAACATATGAGAGATGTGGAGGTCAAGGAGAGAGCTGGAGCAGAGGCGGGGGAGCCTAGGGTGTCGCAATGGAGGAGGCTGGGAATGTGACATGCTCCTCATTTTTAGCCTCGGCGTACGTGCCTCCCGGGCCACGCATTTGTTTGTGCCGTCAGGCTTTGCAACTTACAGGCCAAGGTAGATGGAGTATGACGCTAAGCTTGTCCTGAGAGACCCCGAGACTCACATCTCGAGCAATTGGATAGAGGTACATTCTTGGAAAACCCCTTTTTAGTTCAAATTCATATTTGCATGCTTGTACTTGAACAGAGAATAGCATACAATAATCCTTGAAATGAACCAAGTCATGATACCATAGTCCTTGTATAGTATGCCATGCATGTAATAACTTGAACCAACCATCTGTCGTTAGGCTGCATTGATTACCTAGAATTAGAAAATGAAGCCATGCGTGCTGAAATGTTCCCCTGTTGCATGTCTTTGTGTTTGAAACAAGCGAGAGTGAGATAGAGGGATATTCGAGGCTTCGGAGGTGCGAGTACTTCCCTGGAGCTGTACAAGAGCCTGCCGCTAAGAGTGAGGTAGCTGGTGGGTGAGTGAGGTATCTGGTGGGTGAGGCGGGCTTTGGCGAGTTCATACGGACTCTTTCCCCGGTCAGAAATTACCATGCCATCTTGGTAGCACTTGCAGAGAGGTGCAAGGATACCACCAATACCTTCCACCTACCACCTAGGGAGATAACAGTAACGCCTATTGACTTTGCGGTGATTACCGACCTGAGAGTTGGAGGAGATCCCATCCCGTTTGACTAGGGCATTCATAATTATCCGGTGGCGCTAGAGTAGTTTTTGGGGCAGATGCCCAAAATTGAGGAGGGGATGGTGAGGTATGAGCAGTTCAAGAAGTACCTTAGGAAGAAGGTGATGACTGTAATACCCGTTCCGGATATTTAATATTTTAAACTCATATTTAACTTAATTATGTGTTTATGGAGTTAATTCATATTTTGTGAGTATTTAGTAAAAATGCTATTGGTCGGTTGCATAAGTTAGGGGTGTGGTGGCTACACCATATAATTACCCTAGAGGAGATATTTTGTAACTATCCCCTCACTCTTTCTTCCCTGGCATCAACGTAGAGAGAGTGAGAGAGAGTGAGAGAGAACGGCTGGAAGAAGAAGAAGAAGAGAAGGGAAAAACTCGAGGACTGGTCTTGATCGTCTTTGATCGAAGCTCTACCTGGTAAATTCATGTTTCTTTACTTGAATTTTATGTTTTGTAGTGGAACTTTGTGTTTAGATGGTGAATTTGTAGGTTGGTGATTTGGTTGAAGTGGAGTTGGATATGGGTTGGAGTAAGAACCTAGTCTTAAATCTCTTGAATTTGGTGTTTAGAACTTGATTTGATTCATGGGTTTTGATGTTCTTGAGTAGCTCTTTGTTATGTATGAGTTTGAGCTTGATTTTGTGAAGTTTTGGTGAGTTTTAGATGAAATTTAAGTTGAGAAAAGGTTGGGAATCGGAGGATGAACAAGCTGAATTTTCGCTGAAAACCCAGTAGGTACCTATACCACTTTTTGGTTGTACCTGTACCGGCAAATCAGAATTGAAACATTTGGGTCTATTTTGGGTGGGTACCTGTACTGAGTTTTTGTGGTACCTGTACCTCTCGGGTAAATTTTCAGCAACTATTGTGAAATTTCGGACGATCATATCTTTTTCATCCAGACTCCTTTTTGGGCAAATTATATATCAAAAATGATGTACTCAAAACGTACTTTTTAATGGTGGTGGTTTCATGACCTAATTCTAATCCTAAAAGAAGTTATGGTCAGAATATGGTGGAATAGTCATTGGTTTCTTTACTGATTTTGGGGTTATGTTATGTTAAGCGCTATGCTTGGTTGGGGACACTTAGAGGTCTTTGAGATGTCATGTTTAAGTTTGTTGGATACCGTTTAATACCTTGTTAACTCTATAACTAGATATCAGATGGTTGTAAAATAGATTAGGTGACGTTTGGTGACCTTGTTAACCTTTGGGCATGTGTTAGCTTGGTAAAATGTTATGGAGTATTATCATACATTTGTTTGATCACTCCAATGGAGAAGTATGCTAATATGAGTTAGCTTGTGACTAGGTAGCAAGCTAGCCTAATGGGAGGTGTCGAAATCGTAAGCTTGGCATACTCCAGTCGAATCAAAGGTGAGTGTGTCTGATATGGTTCTTCTCAATAAGATATTGCTGTGGTGGTAAGTATACATCTTGCTTTTGGTATTTTAGCTTTCGATATGATTATCGTTATCTAGATAATGCGGTGGGGGTGATTGTATATCAATGATGTCATGCTAATCGAGGTTTAGCTATTGATATGGATATATGTGGTGAAAATTTGTATATCATGCTATATGTTGTCTTAGCTAAGGGTATGCATGCTTGGTGTATGTTAATTGTACCCACGGAAGGATTGTGGAGTGAGTCAAGCCATGTCGTATGCCATTCCGTCTAATTAACGGAGGTTGGGAGCATGGTTTGCGGGACACAATGCCTTGGGTACATGGGAATGTGGCAGACGTGTCACTGCATGCTTGTGTGATTCACATTCATGCTGTCGTTAATTCAGTTATTGTTATGTGGTTGTTTATTGGATAATATTGATATGTTTGGCGGATGTGGTGGTTATAACTAATATACTCATATGGGTATTGCAGTTATGTTGGTGGTGAACATTCTTATTGATATTCTTTTGGGTATTGTGATATTTTATTGAGCATTTCTATATCTCACACACTCTGGCTTTCCTTTTTGGACTGTCAGGTAGCAGGTGGCTTAGAGTGAGTCCACTACTGGTCAACACCTTGGAGAGTGCTGAGACTCGTGTCGGATGATGTCTTTGGTTAGATTGTTGTGTAGCTGATTCGTCTAGAAGTTAACCTACATGTTTTGTAATTAATTGAAAAGAGGGATATTTATTATGACTTGTGAGTTGAGTTTTTGGCGTTGACTTGGTTGTATTTTATGTGAGAAGTCTTCCACTAAGTTGTATTCTGATTGGTTGTAGAGTGCGGTGTGGTCTTTTGGGTGGAATGCCACGTGGCCGCGCCGACTCGGGCCCACTTTGGGTGTCGTTTACGGGGCAGGGCGTGACAGCTTGGTATCAGAGCTAGTACGTTCTAGTCTCTGTGTTGAGAGTCGATTAGGGGTTTTAGTAGTGGACCATAGGGTGTTGTTTCTATCGAAAAGGAGTTAGTGGGTGGCTATCGTGGGAGTATTTAATACTTAGCACTATGTTTGTTGTTGGTGGTTTGAGTTGTTAAAGCAGGTTATTGATATGGCTCAGTTCATGGAGCAGCAAATGGTAATTCTTCCATGGCAGACTGTGCTGGCACTGGCGGTGTCTTATGTGGGCCGTGTTTTGTGTGTTAGAAGTAAAGGGATTGGAGGGTTTATGACGTTATGGAGAGTATGTGCTTATGCATGTCAAGGAACTCAGACTTTGTCGGATATGGTTATGAGGTATTTTCAATATTGAATGTTGTCGGGTGTAAGTAACAGTAGATGTGGTGTTAAACTTATTTACTGTATTATCAATGCATAATGTGCACTTGGTTGTATTGTTATGTGGTAAGTCAACCTTGCTATTTTGTAAGTTGGCGGTGGGAAGATTCTTGAGAGTTGGAGAGGTACGCGCCAGAGATGTTTCATTTTGAATTTGGAAGGTTAGTGTCAAAGTTGTGAGTTTTGTGGTGAATTTTGGGAGATATTGAAAAAAAAAGGGGTGTGTGTGTGTGTGTGTGTGGAAGTAGCATGGCTTCATTGGTGTGTGATTGAGTACGTGTATGATTTGTGCATGCTAAGAGGATGATACTCACATAGAGATATATGTATTGCTAGAAAGTTTAAAATGATTGTTATCCGTTCATGGTGTGGAAAGTGTTAAATGTTGTAAAAACTGAAAACTTTTGGAATGTGTTAAACGTGTGTAGAGAATGTTAAACTTTCTAAATGAAGTGGATAACTTGAGTATGTACACATCTAGTGTGGTAATATTCTGGGCATAGCACCTAAAGAAATGTTAAGGGGATATGAATACTTCTATTTAGTTGCAAAGATCAAATACGGTGGAAGTTGAAAATCTTACAGATAGTGGTTTCGTGTTGCGTTGAGCTTGGTGTATTTGGTAACGTTATAACGTTACTTATGAAAATTTGAATAAGTAGTGAGTATGTATCTATGTACTACTTGCATCTGGTTGTGTATACGCACATGGCTTGTATGGTATTATGGATGTGGTATGTGGTACATTGTTGAGAAGTTAAAAGCACGAACGGAAGGGTTTTGTATTCTTTGGAAAAAAGTTTGAAAAACTAAACTCAGTAGTCGTAGGAAATAAATTCATATTTGGTGTTGGAAATGACCGAAATGAATGTATATGTATATGTGAAACATAATGGTTTAGTGTTACGTGAAGATGGTTTTATTGGTTCTATATGAACTAGTATATGATTGTGGATATCTTTAGGGAGATAGGTGTTGGTGAGTATTTCTATGTCTTATTTCATGTACAGATGAGTTGGGAAACTTTAGTGAGTTAGTTGTCAAATGTAGCGTTAATGGATGAGATGAGAGAAATTGGGGTATTATTAGTTGGAGGTGGAGTAGGTAAGGGCGATAGTGTGTTTAATGGTTGAATTTGTGAGTTGAGAATTGCATTTTGGGCGACTGGGATCAAACAGAAGGGGAAATCAGCTACAAATGGTAACTGTGAATGTTTGGATACTACAAGGGTGAGCTATGGTTGGGATTGTTCGGTTAACGAGATGAAATGATACAAGTCTGGGGAAATACAAATTAGGTCGGGATTGAATTGTGTTGAGAGAATGGGCAATGCCTATAAGCAGTTGCAGTGGTCAGATGGGAAATGGGTTAACTTTGCAGAAGTGAAACTGGGGCAGAGTGTTGGTGTTATTGAAAACCATTCTGAGAGAATGGAACAGGTATAACTTTATTGTTGTTTAATTTGATAACATGTTCATGCATTACGGCTTCATGTCAGAGTCAGTCCAGTCGACTGGAGTATCAGTGGTGTTGTGATGAAATAGGCAACGTGCCTCAAATCACGACACGTCTTGCATACTGTCATATTCGCATGCCATCAATGATATATATGTTGTGGACTAACCTTGTTTTGAAGGGATACGTTACAACATAATTGAGTTTGGATTTCTGGAACAGAATTCGGGAGTGGTGCTGGGTTGACAATGAGACATGGAACAGTGTTGAAATTTTGGTTGTGATGGAATGATGGAAAGGGCGTTGGGGTTTATGAGAGAATGCATAGAGGAAGTAGATTAAGTGAAGCATAGGTGATTGTTAAGGTTAGATGTGAAATTTTAAGTGATAGTTGAGCTACAATGGTAGTAAGTTTTGTGGTGAGTTGAGGTAAGGAAGATTGGGTGGGTTGTTGATTCATGTTAGTATGTGTTGGGATGGATCGTATACTAGTATATTCAAATTTCTTGAGGTGTTGTTTGTGTGTGATGGATGTGCTTGTTTGGTGTACCTAAGTGATAAAAAGGTTAGTGGATGATCATATAATATACATATAATATACATATAATATTGTTTCAAAATTGATGTTTGTTGGTGTATCAAGTAGTGTGATTATACTAATTGATAGTGTGAGGTTAAAACTTAGTTCTCCTAAAAGGTCATACTCTTGTTTTGGGAGTGCGTGGTGGTACGGGGATCATGATAGTTTATTAAGTTGGTACTGATGATGAGATCAAATTTTATAAAGAAAACTGTTGAGATTGCGTTATATTGTTTTTAACGAGAGTTAGGGAATTTTGGTTGGAATTTACCCTATTAAAGGATAAACTCATAGCATGTAGGTGTGTTGGATGCCATAATGTAATTTGAGGGTCACGTGTCCTTCTTGAGAAGTAAATTAATATTGTATTAGTAAATATGGGACTTATGTAATTGTTTTCGTCGAGAGTTGATAAAAAAAAAGAGGTTTTGATTAGGAGGTGAAGCCAAGGGAGAGTGGACTACGATGGTGTATTTGAACGAGTAGCTGATTTATGGTTTTGTGTTTATACATCGTCTGTTAAAAGGGTGCTGTATATATCAA
The DNA here is from genome assembly GCA_019656835.1 of Rhododendron ovatum. NCBI lineage: Eukaryota > Viridiplantae > Streptophyta > Magnoliopsida > Ericales > Ericaceae > Rhododendron > Rhododendron ovatum. The sequence goes on along the minus strand of CM033802.1, from coordinate 40,086,221 downwards.
TGGGTTATGAAGTTGCGTAGTTTAGCGATTTATTTGCTTGTGATGACGGTGTTGCTAGGAGTGATCGTGAGTCAAGATTGTTTTGATAACCTATTGGTTTTGGTTGTTGCTGGTGGCTCTAATTTCGGGGACGAAATTTTCTAAGGGGGGGGAGAGTTGTAATACCAGTTCCGGATATTTAATATTTTAAACTCATATTTTAATTGAATTATGTGTTTAATTCATATTTTGTGAATATTTAGTAAAAATGCTATTGGTCGATTGCATAAGTTAGGGGTGTGGTGGCTACACCATATAATTACCCTAGAGGAGATATTTTGTAAATATCCCCTCACTCTTTCTTTCTTGGCATCAATGTAGAGAGAGAGAGAGAGAGAGAGAGAGAGAGAGAGAGAACAGCTAGAAGAAGAAGAAGAAGAGAAGGGAAAAACTCGAGGACTGGTCTTGATCGTCTTTGATCGAAGCTCTACCTGGTAAATTCATGTTTCTTTACTTGAATTTTATGTTTTGTTGTTGAACTTCGTGTTTAGATGGTGAATTCGTGGGTTGGTGATTTGGTTGAAGTGGAGTTGGATGTGGGTTGGAGTTCTTGGAGAAATTAAGAACCTAGTCTTAAATCTCTTGAATTTGGTGTTTAGAACTTGATTTGATTCGTGGGTTTTGATGTTCTTGAGTAGCTCTTTGTTATGTATGAGTTTGAGCATGATTTTGTGAAGTTTTGGTGAGTTTTAGATGAAATTTAAGTTGAGAAAAGGTTGGGAATCGGAGGATGAACAAGCTGAATTTTCGCTGAAAACCCAGTAGGTACCTGTACCACTTTTTGGTGGTACCTGTACCGGCAAATCAGAATTGAAACATTTGGGTCGATTTTGGGTGGGTACCTGTACTGAGTTTTTGTGGTACCTGTACCTCTCGGGTAAATTTTCAGCAACTGTTATGAAACTTCGGACGATCATATCTTTTTCATCCGGACTCCTTTTTGGGCAAATTATATATCGAAAATGATGTACTCAAAACGTACTTTTTAATGGTGGTGGTTTCATGATCTAATTCTAATCCTAAAAGAAGTTATGGTCAGAATATGGTAGAATAGTCATTGGTTTCTTTACTGATTTTGGGGTTATGTTATGTTAAGAGCTATGCTTGGTTGGGGGCACTTAGAAGTCTTTGAGATGTCATGTTTAAGTTCGTTGGATACTGTTTAATACCTTGTTAGCTCTATAACTGGATATCAGATGGTTGTAAAATAGATTAGGTGACGTTTGGTGACCTTGTTAACCTTTGGGCATGTGTTAGCTTGGTAAAATGTTATGGAGTGTTATCATACATTTGTTTGATCACTCCAATGGAGAAGTATGCTAATATGAGTTAGCTTGTGACTAGGTAGCGAGCTGGTCTAATGGGAGGTGTCGAAACCGCAAGTTTGGCATACTCTAGTCGAATCGAAGGTGAGTGTGTCTGATATGGTTCTTCTCAATAAGATATTGCTGCGGTGGTAAGTATACATCTTGCTTTTGGTATTTTAGCTTTCGATATGATTATTGTTATCTAGATAATGCGGTGGGGGTGATTGTATATCAATGATATCATGCTAATCGAGGTTTAGCTATTGATATGGATATATGTGGTGGAAATTTGTATATCATGCTATATGTTGTCTTAGCTAATGGTATGCATGCTTGTTGTATGTTGATTGTACCCGCGAAAGGATTGTGGAGTGAGTCACGCCATGTCGTATGCCATTCCGTCTAATTAACGGAGGTTGGGAGCATGGTTTGCGGGACACAATGCCTTGGGTACATGGGAATGTGGCAAACGTGTCACTGCATGCTTGTGTGATTTACATTCATGCTGTCGTTAATTCAGTTATTGTTATGTGGTTGTTTATTGGATAATATTGCTATGTTTGGCGGATGTGGTGGTTATAACTAATATACTCATATGGGTATTGCAGTTATGTTGGTGGTGAACATTCTTATTGATATTCTTTTGGGTATTGTGATATTTTATTGAGCATTTCTATATCTCACACACTCTGGCTTTCCTTTTTGGACTGTCAGGTAGTAGGTGGCTTATGGTGAGTCCACTACTGGTCAACGCCTTGGAGAGTGCTGAGACTCGTGTCGGGTGATGTCTTTGGTTAGATTGTTGTGTAGCTGATTCGTCTAGAAGTTAACCTACATGTTTTGTAATTAATTGAAAAGAGGGATATTTATTATGACTTGTGAGTTGAGTTTTTGGCGTTGACTTGGTTGTATTTTATGTGAGAAGTCTTCCACTAAGTTGTATTTTGATTGGTTGTAGAGTGCGGTGTGGTCTTTTGGGTGGAATGCCACGTGGCTGCGCCGACTCGAGCCCACTTTGGGTGTCGTTTGCGGGGCGGGGCGTGACAATGACCGAGCAAGAGGCGGAGCAAATGGCCAGGGCATACCTGCTATACCTTTTTGGTGATTCCTTATACCCGAGCAGGCAGAGTAAGGTGCACCTATCATACCTGCCAGTGTTGAAGGACCTGAGGACGACCTCGCGCTTTGATTGGGGTGGAGCAGCGCTCGGTGCAGCCTATGGCGTTTTGAGAGATTTCGCGAGGATTGAGCAAGGAGCCGCTGGCAACTGGATGATCTGGGAGGTATAATTTCAATATAGCAAAGTACAATTGCCATTATATTTGTATCAATTTGATTGCATTACTTGCTTGATTACGTATTTGCGTAATTGTATACCCTGTGACTGATGCTTTTGAATGTTTGAACATTGTACAGCTTTGGGCCTACGAAGTGCTACGGATGTACCCACTGATGTGCAAGCATCCCGACCTAAGCACCCTCCCCTACGCGCTGATCTGGTGCAAGGAGAACATGGGGACGAAAGAAGGAAAAGGCAACCTAAATGCCTTCCGTTTGTACTTGGACGAGCTGAAAGCTTCACAGGTATAACACGAAAAACTTCCATAGTTAATCATGCATTCCCTTTATTGCTTTAATGCTGTCGCTGATCAATTGTGTGCATTGCCTGTTTGTCTTATTTGCAGATAACCTGGAATCCCTGGAAAGTGGCGGGGCTAGAGCTTGAGTAGCCGGCTAAGAGCAGGGCTGTTACGGCTAGCAGGGTGGTACTGGAATCGGCCTTTGGTTGGCAATGGTACTTGGGAGATCGAGTGACACGCCAGTCACTTTGCTACGCTGAGTTCCAGGTGCTAGGGCCACTTCCACCATGGGCCTCACACACAAGAGAGTACATACGGGCCGAGCTAGAGACGTTAATGCAGCCAGACACCGACCTGACACGCTACTTGCGTCCTGATATGGACTATGCCACGTACCAGAGAGAGCATTTGGCAAGGCCGCTGGGAGTTTGGGCCTTTAGAGAGATGCAGGGTCAGGCTCGCGGAGCTGCTGAGGAGAGGAGGGCTGCTGCTGAGAGACAGAGAGGGGAAGAGGGTCGTGTGAGACGGAGCTTGAGTGGTCGGTGAGAGGTGGGCCACCTGAGTTGCTTTGGAAGATAGCAATGGTGGACATACAGGGCAATCCAGCTGAGGTACACCTAGTTCCTGCTAGAGTTGAGCCTGCACCAGTGACTATCCCGGTAAGACTTAACTTCCATTATTGCATTTCAATATACTTGAAACACTGTTGAAGAAGATGGCAACAAGGACTCCTGCACCTCCGACCACAACTCGGTGACGAACACGCGGTGCACAGCAAGCGGCCAAGGAGGCCGTAGCACGCACATAGGAGAAGTACCAACTAAAGATGCGCGAGAGGCCATCCCAGTTAGAGCAGGCTAAGAAGAGGAAAAGGATAGAATCTGAACCCTCTGAGGAAGAGGATGAAGAAAAAGAGGACGGAGAGGATGAGGAGGATGAGAAGCACTCATCCAACAGCAGTGGCTCTGACAACACCACAGATGATCCTGGATACCAGTAGGATCCAAGGGAGAAGGAAGACGGCAATGAGGATGACGACAGCGATGACGTCGACTTGTTCAAGTGAGGGTTGTCAATGAGCCTCACTTACTTTACTGCATTTACTTTTTTGCTTTTGGGCCCGCATGCCCACTTAGATAGCTAGATAGCGAGCTAGCATGCCCTAGTTGACTTTTGGCAGTATTGGGCCTGCGAGCCCCTCTTTTGACTTATGGGCGGATGTGCCCTGCTTGACATGTTGCTTTTGATTGGCCAAAGTGCAACTTTTGACTTTATATTCCACAGTTGCAAAGATGGATATAGATTAGTAGTTATAAAATTTGCATTTTCTTGTTTATTGATTCTCATAATGAAAAAGAAAAAAACATAAACCAAACTACTAATACCGAATCTTGCATTGACAATGCGTTGAGATGACTTATAGACACATGTGTATGTATAGGTGCGACTAGCTCGAATGAAAATGGAAAACGTGCCCTAGGATACGACTAGGATATGGGGATATGAAGAATATAATGAAACTTGGGCATTAATAAGACAAAATCCCAAAATATTTCGATTTTAAAAAAAACCGACACTTCTATAAGGTAAAAAATGTACAACATGACCTGCACAAATCGACGGAACTAAGAAAAACGTCCCGGAATAAGATTTAGACCGAAAATACTGAAAATGTCATAAAAACAGACATAAGACACAAAAGACAACTCGGCTATGTCCCGGACTAAAATCGACACCCCCTCACAGTCACAAATGGTTCATATGACCTATGCGGCATGAGAGAACCTGGCGAAAACCCTTAGGACAAATTTCGACCTTCCGAAACCTTGTTTTGAACTTGAAATGGGCCGTCAGGGGTCCAAAATCTTTGTTAAGCACAACTTTTCGAATCCGATGCTTGGATATAGTCACATATGCCCCTGGAGACTTGTTGGAACCATCAAAAGTGCAAAAAGACCTTTGGAACCAAAAACGACCAAACTGAGGTAGTAGCGTGCTGAAATATGTCTACTAATGTATTGCAAATGTGCACACTATATTGGGAACGGCACGTTCAAGTCAGGCCTTGCATAGGTGCCTTTGTTTGACCAGACCAATTCTTTTAAGGCACAACAAGCCTTGTCATACTTCTAAACATCCTGCAGCCAGTTTTGGAGCTGTAGGAGGGGGTGTCCTTGTATGCAAGGTGGTGGGACACCTATGCATTGAGCTTATCCTTCAGCACACAAATCAAGGCCGATATTTTTGTAAGTTTGTCTATAAATGAGAGAAGCTAATGGCATTGAGAGCACACATTTCCACTTCCAAATACTAAACACTCCCATCACTTGAAATGGAAAGTCCTTCGGCTACCTTACTCGATCCTTGGCTAACAAGGTTCGAAACCATCAATTGGGCGAGTCATCAGTCACGAGGCCTAGCCTCAATCTACAACCTCCGATATGTGGGGCCATGCCCCGAGCTCCTCCAAGCTGCTCTTGTGCACTGGGATCCAGTTATGCACGTTTTCCGATCTGACAACAACGAACTGTGTCCAACGGTGGAGGAATTTCAAGCTTATCTCCATGGTTTTGCCAACTCCAACATACTTGCTATACCACCACTCCAAGAGAACATGAGTCATCTGCTGTGGATGACTTTGAATATTTCTGAAGAACTGGCGGCAAGTATAATTCACGATGGTGAGCTTGACATTCCGTGCCTGATTGAGTTGTACGGCCCTGATGGGATCTTGGAGGACTATGTCGAGCAGGCACACCGATGTTTTGCTCTTTCAATTTGCACGCTAGCAGCCTACATGTTAATTCCTGCCAATGGGAAAGTCAGCCCTAGCCTCGTGAGCATAGCTTCTCAGATGGTGGCCCGAAAGAATATCATTCCCATTGTCCTTGTTGAAATGATAATGGGCTTAGATCTGTTCAAAAGCGGTCAGACCAACACATTTGGTGGCAGTCTGCGCTTGCTTTAGGTAAACTCTCACTCAGCTCACCTTTTAATAACTTGCACACTTTCTTATTTTACCTTGACACTCAGATAAGGCTCGCACTAGATCCTTACTTGTCTTTTCGCTCAAGCTTTATCTGGCTACTTGTTTTTTTTTTCCTCTTTTGTTTTTACTCGTACAAATATGGCTTTCTGACAAGGTCAGCTTGCTCGAGGCACCCTAAGCAAGGTGGGAGCAATTTACCAGGCAGATGCTTAAAGGATCCATGCTGTACCATGAAAGGGAAATGTTAGACTGGTATGTCTTCCTGCATGACGTGTAGTTAATTACTTTGTCTGGAGATGTTCGTGGCTAAACATGCCTAAGATGGCCATCAACTCTACAGGCCTCGAAAGAATGATAATTGTTAGTTTGACGAGCTTTACCTTTTATATCTCGAGCCGTATACTTCGTCAGTTGGGAATGAGTCAGGGTCTGCACAAGTCTGGAACTGAGAACTTCCAACTGCCCAATTTTGATGTTCAGACACTGCGCAATTACCAGAGTAACTGGAATGACAGGGTGCTTGAGGGCCCAAACCCGAATTTTGTGGACTGGCTGGATAGTCGTTATGTCAAATGGCTTCAAGGAGAAGTCATGGCAAGATTGGGAGGACAATACTAATATCTCAACAGTCAGGTTGTATTGAGAATAAGCTGAAAGCCGCCGGGCTACTCGAGCATTTTGCTTTTGCTTTGTTCTATTGTATGGCCATTAAGCTTGGCATGTCTAATGAAATAACGGCTCGTATAGCAGAAAAGACTTGGTATGAGTTTGGAAATCCACCCCTCCACCCCCCCCCGGAGGGTTTGAAACCATCATTAAACTCACAATTCAAAAGCTCAAAATCAGGCCCAGGACGAAAAGTGAGAAATCACCCCAAAAAGGCAGTAGCCTATTTTCCTGGCAGTAAAAATTGAACTAGCACACGCTCAAGTGGTAAGGATGCGTGTGTATTATCACGCACGTGCAGAACCCATAATGGCGCGCGCTTGATATGCCTTGTTACAGTTGCCAATTTTGACCCATCTTGAATCTGAGATGTTGGGTGCCTTATCATCACCTTTGGCCGTCTAGGACACCCGTGGGACAGTTCATAGGTGTGCCCTTATAATGAAGGGGGAGTGCCACCTTGTTTTGATATTTTCCCTTGAAAAAGGAAGATATTTCCAAATTTTTGCTTTAAAGGGCAAAGCCCCTGTGAAATGAAAGAGTACCTCCTCAAAGCAAAATCCTTCACAACCCCTTACAATGGCAAATAACCTTCCAATCTTGATTAGTCCATGGCTAATAGCATTTGTTATCAGTGATTAGTTATCCTTCCGATCCCACGGGTTGGCCACCTTCCATTTTCTTCGAAACGTGAGGCTTTGCCCTGAAATTCTGGTAGCAGCTTCACGGTTCTGGGATCCCGACTTCCATGTGTTCAGATTCGGGGACAACAAACTGTGCCTAACCGTGGAGGAGTTCCAAGCATACCTCTAGGGGTTTGCCTCCAGCGTGATCGTCATACCGCCTTACAGAAAGAGCATGCCAAAACTTCTACAATCCTGTCTCAATATCTCGGGAGGAGCAGTAGAAAACCTACTAAGTGGGTGGCAAATCAACATCATGCACCTGATGGAGTGGTACGGACCCAAAGGCAACACAAAAAATACCGCTATGTAGGCTCAACACCGATTTGCCCTGGCAATTAGTGTGTTGGCTGCTTATCTACTGGTATCTCCAGATGGACAGGTTAATCCTTCCCTGGTGAGCGTCGCCACTCAGATGGGCACTCGAAGGAATGTGGCGCCGCTGGTTCTTGCAGAAACTCTCATAGGTTTGGATTTGTTTCTACCAAACAAACCAGCACATTTAGTGGAAGCCCTCTTCTGCTTCAGGTAAACCCTCACTCAGCTCACCTTTTTCTAGCTTTCTCACATTTTCTTTTTACCTCAACACTCAGCTAAGGCTATTTATGGAGCTTCTCACTTGTTTTTCTACTCAAGTTTTATATAGCTCCTTAGTTGTCTTTTCGCTCATATAGCTATGGCTATCAGACAAATTGGGACTGCTTACGGTGCCAGAGGCACCCTGGCCCCACCTGTCTGGCTGAATGCATCAGCGAAGGATGATATACCTAGAGATGTCCATAAATGAGTGGTACACATTTATGAACAAGATGTCATCGAATGAAATCATCTGGAGGCACGAAGCATTGAATATCCCGGATATGGCCATCAACTCTGCAGGTTTCAAGAGAATGGTGATCGCTGGACTGACTGCTTTCACATTCTACATTCCAAGTCGTATTCTCTGCCAACTAGGCATGAGTCAAGGACTGCACAGAGCTGGGGTTGATCCAAGTTGGAATATTCCTCATCGAAATGTATCCCTTCATCGTCTGGGTTGACACAGTTTATGTATAAGTCATCAAAATAGTCAGAAGTAGATTCTTTCATTTCATAAGACCCTTCAGGGTTGCCAAGTACAACAAAGTCAAACTCGAAATAAAAGCTATGACGTGGAGGGCCAAGAGGCACAAACTCCGACTCAGAGCTAGACTTAGACTCAGAAGACTCAACAGAGTCTGTGTTAGACTCAGACTCAGATGTGTCGTCAATGCAAGTAAGGTGCGGTTTGAAAATGCAATTTTTAATACTACCCTTGGCTTCAACAATGAGAGGGGTAGGATCCTCGAGGGCGTCGGGACTGAGCATGTGCACTTCGGCCTCTTCAGCTGCCTCGGCAAAACCCACTTGGGAGAACTCCTGGAATACCAGCCCCAAGTTTCCTTGATCAAATGATCCCAGCTAGTCAGTCTACACCCTAACCTGGCCTGGCTTCCTCTTGAATTCTGCCTTTGCCGGCTCCTCATCATTATCTAACCAAGTGTCTGTAGCAAAAATCTCAAAACTAGGTAGAAGCTCCTTAGTCTTGGAATCCACAAAAGGTTTAACTTGTCCTGTATAAGCAACATTTCCCCCTTCTCTATAACGCAAGGGGTGGTAATACGGTGATCCAAGTTGTTAGGATTCTCTATAACGCAAATGGTGGTAATACAGTAACCCTAGTAGTGTTATACGGTATCGCAAGGGGTGGAAATACCGATGGTGGAGATTGGTGATAGCGAGTCATGTCAGAATTACTAGAGTCACATGAGTATTATGAACAATGTGGCTAATTAATGGTAGCGGCATGACTTAGAATGATTGTTTGAATGATTGGTATCCGTTTGAGTTGATTGCTATCCATTGATGGAACCATACCTTCAAGTCTTCATCCTTTGCTCTTATCATCACATTTTCATATAGAATTCGTAAAGATTTTCCTACTGGGCTAGTGTAGCTCAACCCAATCTTTCTTTTTATGTTCAAATGCAAGGCAATAGATAGCATGCATCTTATGCTTGGATGTGAAGACTTTCTTTTGGAAGCTAACTGCATTAGTTACTTAATCATCTTTGTAATTGACTTTCTTTTGATAAAAATGGGTTTGTAACTATTCTTTCAAGAATTTCTTTTGACTAAACAGTTTGTAACTTAATAACTTGTTCGTAGTTGTACTTAAGCTTAATTTGGGTCGGAGAGCCAATGTTGTAAACTCTTAAATTTGGGGACTTGTTTGTAAAGTTAAACAAATGGGAACTATTTTGGGTATTATTATTGTTATGTGAGGGCATTTCATCGAAATGGATTATTTATTTATGTTTAAAATTGAGGGCGTGACAGAGGTAATAATCCTCATAATCCCTCTTAGAGGATGCCTACTGCAAGAAATCATCCACCTATTTATGGGGATAATCTTAGGAAAAAAGCCACATGGAATGCACAGGTTAATATCCCAACTAGGGGGATACAACAGGCTATATATGGAGAGCATTTGAGAGAAAACCAAGGAGATTTAGGTGTTAAAGAGATCTCTATGAGGTGGATCTCATGGAACCCCCTATGGTAAACTAAGGACAAAATCTTTGTAGGAAAAATTCAGTGTTAAGAGATCAAATGATTGGTCTCATTCAAGAAGTTTGTGGATCTCGAACTCTGGGGGTACAACCATTAATCTATGGGAAGCCATATCCTAAATGGATAGATAGGACATTCCAGATTTCTAGGGAATTTAAAATCCCAGATTTTACTTTGTTTTATGGAAATGAGAGACAATCTCCTGCAGAACATATTGCTAGATTTTCTGCACAATGTAAGAATTTCGCTCAAAATGGCTTCATAAAGTTGAAATTGTTTCCAAATTCTTTGTCTAGACAAGCTTTTGCTTGGTATACCAATATGTGTAGACACCTCTCAAACAGGGCATCGCCATACCGATTGATCATCGTTTGTTCGTTTGCTTTCCATTTCGTAAACCAAGATCGTGGATATTCCCATGGCTAGGAACATCGCCACACGATAACAGTTATAATCAAAATAGAGTCGCCACCTAGTTTGTAAAAACTAGGAAAAACAAATAGAGATTTCGGGTACGGGAGCCAAAAGTATAATAAGGGGAAGGTATTAGGCACCCCTCTTTGCCCAGTTGTGAGACTGGCCCATAATTGTTCAACATATGAATAATATTTGCTTTATTTAATTCTAAATACATAATCAGATTGTTAGCCTTAAAACAGTTAATAAGGTGAGCCAGTACGATAATTGAAAGCATGCATCAGAAGTAAACAGAACAAAACAGGCTGTCCCAGGGAAATGGATCTCTTGGCCAGTGAATGGATGTCACGGCCGAGGGATCCCACTGGATTGATATATCGGCCGAGGGATCGATGCCCCGGCCGATATTGTTCCTCACACCAGACTAAATGATTAACAAACAATCAAAATACTATGATTAATGTACAAAGGCATGAAATAATCAAACCATAGGCCCCTGGGCCTTACCACCTTCATCCCTCAGTTGTTTGATTGCTTCGGATTGAGGGTGATTGATCGATTTGCATCTCAAAAACCCTAGGGTTAGGGTTTGTACTTCGGGGGTTTGATCATCAGATTGTGGCTGCCTTCGGGAGGTTAGGGCTTTTGAAAAGGGAATATGAGAGAGCGTTTATGCAAAGATTCGTGGCTGGAGAGGGTCGATTGTGATGTGTATTGCTGTGTATTTTCGGAACCCTAAGTGCCTCTTTATATAGGTAATTGGTGACTCACTCCGACCAATCAAATAGCATGAATCAATAAGGAATTATAGGGCAATAAGATCTCTAGTTGAATTTGCTTTCATAGCTAGAACGCATCAGAATTTGGCTGTTAGGTTTTTGAGAACAGATCAAACGTTTGACAGAAAATTCCAGAATCTGGAAAATAGATGATCTGAAGGCCGAGCAAAGGATCTAGTGGCTGAGTGAATGATGTGGCGGCCGAAGAATCGATTGGCTACCGAGGAATCAATCTCTCAGGGAGATTTTCAAACAACATGTTTCACGGGTGAAAGAATGAAGTTGAGGCCATGAGATAGATCTTACGGCTGACAGATGGATTTTCCTAGGATACTGTATTCTTGTCTAAAAGGCTATTTGGCTCTAAATTAAGTCTTCTAAGTGGCTAAAAGTACTCACCAAAAGTCCATGGGTTTACGAGAATTCAATCAGCAATCACTGTATCCATTCATCATCGGGATGGTCCCCAAGGTGGGACTTGAAATAATCATTAGGCCAAATTGGGGTGTCTATAGATGCCTCTCTTTGATTGAATTTAGACGGATCATGAGACATGTTTAAGTAAGAGTCAAAGCTATAAAACAACTTCAATTTGGTCGAACCACTATTCCAAGGGTTTTTGAAAAAGATTTTAGTTATGGTCGGGTCGGGAGGCTGCCTACGTATTCCACAAGGGAAATTCAGACCAATCATAGTTTGAGGCAATAAAGAAAAACAAAATAGTAGAGGGTTGAGAATAAAAGTCGTACCTTCAGGCTTTAAAAGCCATCGTGCAACGTACCTGGGCTGTGCCAGGATTTTGGCGGGGAGTAGTTAAAGGAGCACGGGTGTAAAGAACTGTAAAATTTTTTCTATTTTCTTTAATCTTTTAATATATAAAAGATTGTATTTATATTAAATTATATGTTTATTAATAAGGTAATACGGATATGCCTACCATTGTGTACCGAACATTCGGAGAATAGTTGAACTTTAAGTTTCGGTGTTGAGATGGTGTTTGGAAGTGTTGGTAACAATCGAGGTTTGATTCGTTGAACGTTGGCAAAAATTTCAAATCTGTCCATGGTGTACAGGTACAGTTTTTCCCAATACATGTACACCTCAACCAGAAACTGTGCAATGTTGAATTTTCTGGGTACCTGTACCAATACCGTCATTTCCCAGTACCAGTACACCTTGCAAAAATTTTGAAATTTCAGCACGACATTCAGACCACTATAAATACATCCCTTTATCATTTTTCACACCCAAACCCATGAAATAACCTAGAAACACCCGCTCTCACCTATCCCACTTCAGTCTCACTCAAATCCTTTGATTTCTACCTCAAATCTTCAAGATCCAAGGGTTTTCTACCTCAAGCTCACTTGATTCTCACATTTGGTGAACAAATGGTAAGTTTTGTGTTCTTGTTCTCACTCCTTGGCTCTCAATCACGTTTTTCTCTCTCTCCTCTCAATCACTTGTTGATCCATGCTTGTTTATCTTGTTTTTGGGTTATATACACTCTAGATTTTGTAGCAAAGCTTGGGAGGAGCTTGTTCTTGGTAGATTCAAGCTTGTAGCACTTGGTGTACTTACGGTTTTGCTCAAAACCCATTTTGGTAGAGATTTCTTACTCTTGTTATACATTTATATGATGTTTATGTACCTAGATCGTGCTTTCTTTCGTGCTTAAGGTTGGGTTTTGTATTTCGATCGAATATGGAAATTCTGCCCATTTTATGGGTTTCATCCAACTTCAAACGTCCATAACTTCTTCGTCCAATGTCCGTTTCATGCAAACTTTATATCGATTCGAAGATCTTGAAGCTAGCTTTCATTTGTCACAGAATTACCTTAAAACTCTTAGTACATAGAAAGTTATGACCATATGAGTAGAGGTGTGTCAGTCTGCCGATGTTTGTAGCTACTCCTATTGTTGTTTTCGTTCTGTATCATGACTCCCTATATGATTAGAACATGTTTAAGTCACTCTCAAGTATGATTGCTTGTGTCCTAATGGCTCATTGTTCGATCTTGTCTCTTGGCATTCGTTAGAGTATAATATTAGTGTCGTTAGGTAGGGAATGTACCGTAAGATTGATAAGAGTACCTTGGACAATAAGGGGTAATGTGGTGAGTGTTATGGGTGGACATGAGCTTGTCTAGTGATCCAATGAGTAGTATTGTGACTCGTATCCTCGTGCCTCGTCTTGCTGACCTCCTTAGGTTCCTTTGGCACTCGTTCTATAAGATTCTCGTTTAGAACCTAGCTGGTGATTTGTCGTGGAGTCGTTATGGGTTCGGTACGTGAGTAGGGCGCCGTGATAGACTAAGAGGAATAACGTGGACTTAAAGTACTTATCAATGTGCAATGGGGTATGCTTATGAGTTTGTAATACATAGTTGATGATGTATGAATGAATGTGAACTTGGAAAATGATATCTGCTTATATACAAATTGATAATGCTTTTATGTTTACGTGAGTTGTGAATTCTGAATTGAGAGTCCTGCAACGCAAGGTGTGGTAATGTGGAGACTCTAGAGGGCCCACAACGAAAGGTGTGGTAATGCAGAAACCCAGGTGGAGAGAATTCAATGTGACGCAAGGGGTGGTAACATAGTTGAATGTCTCGCATGATGAAGAGGATTTTGATTGAGTTCAGAAGTCTATATTGATATTTGGATTGTTTGTTGCTTGAGATTGTGGTTGTCGAAAAAGAGAATGAAAGGTTAGTTTTATCAAGGTTTATTAAAGAAAGAAATTTGGATTTTGAAAAGAGGATTTTTGATAAAAATCTTATAGTATTCTTGAGCGAATCAACGGATTCGGCATTTGGGCATAAATCAACGGACTCCGGTATTCAAGCTCGAATCAACAGAGTTTGACCTGTAATGGTCTTGAGTTTTCTCTAAATTGTTTTGGAAATCAGAAAGTTTTATGAAATGAAGCTCTATGGTGAATGGTATGAGTTTAAATGTTGCTTCTAGTTGACGTATGAATAGTTAGGGACATCTGTAGGATGTCTAGGATTCTCCAATCTTAGTCTGTCTGTTCGTAGTGGTAGCTCTTGTATCTCACGTTCATTTGTTGAAATTTATTCACTCTAGTTGCATCCTTCGTCACATTTTCATATAACTTGAGTATAGATTTCTCTACTGGGCTAGTGTAGCTTAACCTATTATCAATTTTAGGTACATCTCAAGAATCTTGTCGCAGAGTGCATGGTGTGCATGCTTGACCTCATATCTTTTCGAAAGCCGTCATTGAGAAGTGGTTCAATCATCTTTTGTTTGATCTCTCGAAAAGATGTAATTGTAAATTTATTTGAACTCTTTTAACTTTAGATATCCTGTACCCTTTAAATTTACCGTCATTGGCTAACTATGAAATTTTGGGCCTTTGTGCCAATATTGTAAATCTTAAAACTTAGTGTGGGCTCCCAGCCTGGAAAAAATGATTTTTTCCTTTTAGGGCTCCTTTTTGTATTTTAGTGTTTACAAAAGGGAAAAATAGTTCATTTGAGAGTCGCCACCTAGGTTTTGAAAAGGATTGTCCCGAGAAACCATTTATTTGAAAAATGTAACTCTTTTGCCCTTAGAAAAGGTTTTGGTCTAAAAACAGAGAGTTTTGGGTTCGGGAGGCAGGTTACGAGAGGGGAAGGTTTTATTTGGAAAAGCACCCCCCTCGCCTAATAAAATCGGTGCTTCATTCGTCGGTATATCAGATAAGATCACCCCAAGCATAGGGTATAAGCGTCCAATTGAAGCATAATAATCCAGAAGACCGGGATCGTACCCACGGGAATAATTAATACGGCTTTGCTGGATTTGTAGAAGTAAGCAAGGTTTTCGGCTTTTAGACAGCCAACTTTGTTTTACGTTTGCGGTGGAATGTAAAAAGACTAAATTAAAAGTAAATAAACTAGGATAAAAACCAGGTTAGGTCTAGGAGATCCTAACACCCACAACTCGAGTTAAACTACATTTTTCACCCAATTATGCAGTTTAGGATACTCAATTAAGGTTCCTAAACCGGAAGATAAAATGGTTTGATTACCAAGCTAGCTCTAGAATTTATTTAGCAAATACCTCAAGCGACGGAGCTCCAAGCATCATGTGTGGTAAGTAGGCGATGCTCTTACCTACACATGATCAAGGAGGTTAACACCTTAGCAATTTGTCAAATAAATTTGAACCCCACATCGATTTTCAAACCGAAGATTTAAGCTTTATTGGTGAAAAATGCAATTTTACTCAAGCCATGAGGTGCTAATCACCCCATGACCTATCCCTAGAAAACTACTCACTCATATATATGAAGATAAGAGCAAGCAAATTCTACTAAGCATAGTGAAATAACAATACTTGAAGAAAATTAGATTAAACGATAGATCGGAGTAGCGGCTACAACTTTAATGAAGAGAACAATAGCAAAAACTAATTAACTAAAGCAGAAAATTGAAATTAAAGAGCTGAAAAATGAAGAACAATTCAAAAAGTAAGTAAATCTAGGCTAGATCTAAATTATGCAATACAAAAGTTGTGTTGTACATTGTGACATCATTCCTATTTATATCTCCAAGATACGCGCACGGATTATTCTCAAAGATGCTTTAAAAATCCCTTCCGAAGTCCTCAGTACTGATAGAGAAGGGCTTAAGCTGCTGATGAAAGAGCCTGGGTACCGATTGATACGAAACTTCCCATCTATGCCGAGCTAGGTAATGAGCTGGTGAAGGAGCTCACTACTGATGCAACATTTCGTCTCCCATCGATGCCGATGCTGGTAGTAGTTGGCATGGATAAAGGCTCGATACCGATTGAGCATGTCACTTCCCATTGATGCTGAGCTCATATCTCCAGCACTTGGTCATTTGCTTGCTGCCTAGGTCATTCTCGAGCCGACGGGTCACTTAGCCTTAGCGATCGGGTCTTAAAATTCTATTACTAGGTGATTTCCTACAAAACAAAACCAATATACCTTGCGAGCAGAAAGCAATCAAAACAACTAAGTTAAGCGACAAAATAGACTAAGACTAAATAACTAGCGCACCCTCCATTGCATTATTGGGTGCTTATCACACCCCCCAACTTGAGGTTTGCTAGTCCCTAGCAAATAAAGTACGGGAAATTCGAAAACTAACATCCTTGCAATCCATTCCACTATCATAACTTAGAACATGCTCAACATTGTAAATTAACAAGAGTTCAACCAAGCCGGCTTTTTATTTCACTTCTACAATTCACAATTTCAGCATCCAACTAAACAGGCCAAGCATCAAGCAAGTCTAAGAGCAGGCATAAAAAGATTTGTGTCCTCGAACAAAGGGAGGATACGGGACACAGAACCTGCAAATTCTGACTAAACCATATCCACCGAAGAAGTACTTTATAAACAGGCAACAGCGAACAAGAAATAGTATGCCTCAAACAACAAGAGCACTTTATTCAACTGAAATGAAAACTAGTAGATGAAATTTGGATAATGAAAGGAAAACATGCCATGCAACTAATTGTGCAAATGTAAAACAGTCAATCGTAAAGAATCCATGCGCGCTAAGGATCTACTAAGGTATTTTTCAGCATGTAATGACCTTGGTTACACAGAACAGGTTAGCAAAACTGGGCGACGGCCTATTTCTAGCTTCGTTAACTACCCAAATGACCGCCGCCAACACAAAATGAACCAAGTCAAGGGCCAAACCAATAAACCAACTACTAATAATGTGCAAAACTAAACTATGAACTAAAATGCAACAAAACAAAAGTATAGAGTGGTTGGCATGTCAACCAACCGAGACCCCGACCAAGTAAGGGGAATTTCTAACCACAGACTCTCTATCACATCACCACACCACAAATCACCCCCATTAGTCACCCAATTCATCAAATGTATCATCAAATGGGCCAGGCGAGAGTTCCTCCAACTATTCATACGCCCACTTCTTAACTCCTTATTCCCTGCACAAATTAGTAATCATACAGGGGAAAGGCATGCTAGCAGTTTTCAAAGTATTAGCTCTGAAATCTTGCAACTAAGTGAAAATAAACATCGCCCAATCTACTACCAAATCATTTGCAGTGAATGCATACAGAATTTCTCCACTTTTCGTAGTTGGTCTGTGATCTGAGCCTCGAGGGTATAAATTGCAATGAATTACTTTATTTAAAAATTTGAAGCTAGCCTTGAAATTTTCGGGCACATGGGGTACTGTAGCTTTCGAGGGGTCACTATAAAGAACCCTATTCACCACTTGTTCATCCAGCCTCTCATCTTTTCTAGGGTAATTCACCAAATCAGGAGGGGGCCGCTGAATTTTCAAATATCTCGCAATATTGTCGGGGGTAATCATAATGTCAATGCCCCCTACTTGAGAAATAATTCTAACAAACGGATCATTCTCCCAATCACCCTCAGAAATTTGAATATACTTATAAAACTCAATAACAACATTCTTATTATATCCAACTAACGATTCAGTCCAAAAGTGCAAACCTTTGCGCATGATGTAACGGAGATCCATGTGATCAAGTTTGAATATCCCGGCATCCACTTGACACTCATTTTTGAACTTTCTGCTGACAAAACTGCCCTCCCAACTTCTCCTTTTATCCGCTGCAATCTCAGCTGGAGTCCTACGCCTTTTCCTACTCCGAGAACCTGAGGCCTCCTCCGGCTGACTTTCCTCCTCTTCTGCCAAAAAATCATCCTCTTCCTCACTCTCCAGTAGAGAAGGGGTTGCCCAATGTGCGGTCTATTTATCCTCGGCATTGAAAGCTAAAAGGTTTTTTTTTTTTTGGGTTTATTTTGTTTTTGCAATTTTTGGATTAGGGTAGGATTTTTCTAGGGTTTTGATTTTATGGTGGAAAAATGGCATGTAGGCTAGGAGTTATGGTGGGAAGTGGGTATATGGGTAGAAAATAGGGGGAAATTTCGGATTTATATGGGAAAAATAGAAAAATTTCAAATTTAAAAGAGGATAATTGGGTTTACCTTGATTTGGGCTTGAAAGCTTGAAATCAATGGAGAAAGCTTGAGTATTCTTGAGGAAGATGAAGGATTTGAGGGATTTGAGTGAGAATATGGGAGATTTGGTGGTTGGTTGAAGGTTTAGGTTAGGGTTTATGGGATAACGGAGGTTTGAAAGAGAGAGATTTGGGCTGTGGAGATGAAGTTGGGTTTTGGTCCTGCATAGGACAGCCTGATCTGTTTTGAATCGAAAAAGCTCGGTACCGATGGAAACAAATTCATTACATCGATGCCGAATACCTTTGATGCCTTACTGAATAAACACTTTGCTACCGATAGAACAAATTGATTCCTATTGATGCCGACGGCTTTAGCTGACCCCTATGAAACCATCTCGATACTGATTGAAGATGTTACTTCCCATCGATGCTGAACTCTTAACTTGGAAATTTTCTCTTTTTCATTTTCCACCCCTGAACTTCCAATAACTCTTTTAACATCCCCAAAACACCTTTGAATATTGAAATCACCTCTCAACAACCCTCTAAACAACCGGTCGCCTATGTTAAAGCAAAGAATGGAAGATAATAGGATGCAAAATAGGACGAGGTGACACATATATGGTATGATCATGCAAAGAATGCCTTGTATCCTTTCCTAAGTACGCCTTGGATTCCAAAATAATTGAAAAGCGACAATAAACACAATTAAAGATGGACATGCAATTATTCTCCTAACTACAAGCATTGTTTATTGAAAGATGGGGATATGGGCCAAAACTTGCTCAAAAACTTAGCTCAACACCTAGACCATTCAATTTCAACAAAGCATGTGAATTGTGAAGCACAAAATTTCTTAGGATTGCTACGAACTCTTGCCAACTAACAATCATTGAGCATGCAACAAGTTATGAAAAAGAACTAAAACTATGACAAAAGGAAGGATTGCAAGTAAAAAGCTTTATTTATTTTTAAAATTTTTCATGTTCTCATTTTTTTTTGGATTTTCAATTATTTTTGAAATTTTCAAATTTTCACAAAATGAAACAAATAGCACATGAGCTAACCCCTCCCCCCAACTTAAAACAATGCAATGCCCTCATAGCATTAAGAACAAGACGAAGAGAGGAAGAGTGCGCGAATGTACCTTCCAAGGGGAATGTCAACCCCTAAATACCTCAACCAAGTTGGAGGATTTCATGTCAATGTCTTGCTCCAATCAGATTAGATGCTTCCAGGGTTTACTCCTTAGGTTCTGCCGACTCGGAACCACAGCTAGTCACAATGGGCCATATCCAAAGCTTTATCGGACTAACAACCGCGGCTCGTAGCCACACCCATGCTTAGGGCCCATGAACGCCTCACTCACTCCGGCTTTAGGCCCAAACTACCAAGGCTGGTATGGTAGCATATAAGCCCTGCAAGACTGAGAGAATGACTTTCCACAAAACAATTGACATTAGAAACACCGGCCCGTGTTATCTGGCTGCAAACAAAACAAAAATGAAAAGACAAAAATAAAGAAACAAAGCACGATGAAAACGCAAGGAAAACACAAAGAAATGCAAAACACACAAATGAACACCACCCGATCTTTACGCGATCTCACGAGTCATACTTTTCTTTCCATTCTTACCGGTGGGGTAAGAAATGGGTGGCTATACTAGACCGTCGAAAATTTGTTATTCTAGCGCCCATAATAAAATTCATCACTCGACCTCGCCAAACAATCGAGTTCAGCGTCCCCTAGGATCAAAACAAAGCAAGAAAAGATACAACCTAACGTGCACTCTAGGAAATATCAAGCCTCACCCACAGACCTAAGCTGTCACGGATTAGGGGCAATCTCGGAGAGCATGGATCATTAATGATAAACTATTACCAAGAAAGACTAACGAAAGTCCTTTTTACACTAGCACATTGGTGTAATCTTTTGCATGTGAGTGATCTCCAAGATTTTATTCAAAAACAAGAAAAACAGAACAGAAAAGGACAAAACAAAACACAATAAAAACATGCAAAACAAGAAACAAGAACAAATTTGTACAATATATACAGATTTGATATCAGAACTCGGAGCGTCCAAGTCACAGCTAGACTCCGCTAAACAATGAAGTCGAGCGTCCCCTAAGATCGTAACCAGGCAAGCAAACAAGATAGAGCAGAGTGTGTAAGCACAGGAATATCAATGCCTAACCTAAGGATCTATGCCGCCCCTGTTGGGGCTAATCTGGAAGACGTGAGTGTTTTACTGTGAATTAATCCTATCAGAAAAGCTAATTAAAGCCCTATGTCATTGATACCAAATATTTTACCCTTCGAATCGGAGCTGGGCACACGATCCTTGTTTTAGTAGCGGCGTGCGAAGCTACATATACCCAAGTCAATGGTGGGTACCCCCTACTTGGGGGCCGGGTCCGACAAACAGTTAAGTTCAGCGGTTACGCTTTCGCTCC
Source organism: Rhododendron ovatum (assembly GCA_019656835.1). Classification (NCBI taxonomy): domain Eukaryota; kingdom Viridiplantae; phylum Streptophyta; class Magnoliopsida; order Ericales; family Ericaceae; genus Rhododendron; species Rhododendron ovatum. The sequence continues at coordinate 40,065,758 of CM033802.1, read as the reverse complement.
CCGTTCAAATATAGTGAAAACAAGCTAGATCAACAGATCGACCGTGTAAACTGGATCGATCAACTCCTCATCGGTCCTCCAACCTCAAAAATACCAGGAAATGGTTTAAGTTTTTGACCATTTACTTCAAAAGATTTACCATTAATCGGATTCAAAACATCAACAGCGCCATGAGGATAAACATGTTCAACAACATACGGGCCAGCCTAACGAGAACGTAATTTACTAGGAAACAAATGTAGCTTAGAATTGTATAAGAGTACATTCTGGCGAACCTCAAAGTCTTTTTGATGAATTCGCTTGTCATGGTAAGCCTTGACTTTTGCTTAGCCTTGACTTTTGCTTTGTATATGGCGGTGTTGTCATAAGCATCTCTCCGAATCTCTTCAAGCTCGTTGAGTCGGAGCCTTTTGTGTGCCTCGGTGGCTGGTAAATGATAATTCAGTGCCTTGATTGCCCAGTATGCTTTGTGCTCAAGCTCCACCGGAAGGTGACATGCTTTTCCAAAAACCAAACGATACGGCGAAGCTCCCAAGATGGTCTTGTATGCGGTGCGATAAGCCCATAATGCATCGGTCAAACGAAGACTCCAATCTTTACGGTTCGGATTCACTGTCTTTTCCAAGATATGCTTGATTTCCCAATTTTCTAGTTCTGCTTGCCCATTTGTTTGTGAATGATAAGTGGTGGAGACCTTGTGAGTGATACCATACTTCTTCATCAAGGCTTCAAAGATGCAATTGCAAAAATGGGTGCCTTGGTTTCTAATGATAGCTCTTGGCATTCTGAAGCGTGACAAAATATTTTGCTTAAGGAACTCCACCACCACCTTGGCATCATTGGTACGCATTGCAATTGCTTCAACCCATTTTGATACATAATCAATCGCTAACAGGATGTACAAATTCCCCAAAGAAATAGGGAACGGTCCCATGAAGTCAATGCCCCAACAATCAAAAATCTCAACTACTAGAATGTTTGTTAGTGGCATTTCGTCCTTTTGAGTCACACTTCCAAGCTTTTGACAACGTTCACAAGCGACGCAAAAGTGATAAGCATCCTTGTGCAAACTTGGCCAATAAAACCCACATTGTAGCACCTTGGCGGAAGTCTTCTTAGAAGAGTAGTGGCCTCCACAAGCTTTCGAATGGCAAAACTTGAGAATTCTCCATTGATCTAAATTTGGGACACAACGGCGCACTATTTGATCTTGGCAATACTTGAAAAGATAAGGGTCGTTGTATGAGAACATCTGTACTTCATGAAGGAAATGACGACGTTCTTGAGGAGACCAATGCGATGGTAAGAGACCTGTAGCCAAATAATTCACAATGTCGGCAAACCATGGGGTACTCGAAACAGCCAGCAACTGTTCATCCGGGAACGTGTCCATAATCGGAAGACTTGGAGTAGGATCCTCAAACTATAGCCTCTATAAATTGTTGGCTACCACATTCTCGACACCCTTCTTATCCTTAATGTTTAAATTGAATTCTTGGAGAACTAAAATCCACCTTATCAAATGAGCTTTGGCATCTTGCTTGGTGAGTAAATACTTAAGAGCAGAGCGATCCGTATACACGGTAATAGGAGCACCACTGATCAAGTAAGACCGAAATTTATCAAGAGCGAACACCACAGCAAGTAACTCCTTTTTCGTTGTAGTGTAACTCATCTGCACATCATTTAATGTCTTGCTTGCATAATGAATCACATACGGATGTTTGTCCTTCCTTTGCCCCAAAACAACACTTACACACATAAGCTCGAACGGGAGGCTCCAATCTGGCGGCTGAACAATTGGAGGAGAAGTGAGACTAGCCTTCAACTTGACAAAAGCTTGCTCACACGCGGGGGTCCACTCCAACGGTACATCCTTGGCAAGAAGATGGCACAAAGGTCGAGAAATAGCACTGAAATCCTTTATGAACCGTCGTTAAAACCCAGCATGCCCCAAGAAAGAATGGATGTCCTTGACACACTTCAGAGTAGGGAGGTTCCCAATTAAGTCAACCTTAGCCTTATCCACCTCAATTCCCTTTGATGATACAATGTGGCCCAAAACAATACCCTGAGTAACCATGAAATGACATTTTTCCCAATTCAATACCAAATTCTTTTCTTCACACTGTGTTAACACTTTCTCTAAATTGGCCAAACATGACTCGAACGAATCGCCAAATACAGAGAAATTGTCCATGAAAACCTCTACTATCTTCTCGACCATATCACTAAAAATCCCCATCATGCATCTAGAAAAGGTCCCCGGAGCGTTGCACAAACCGAATGGCATATGACGATAAGCGAAAGTTCTGAAAGGGCAAGTGAATGTCGTCTTCTCTTGGTCCTCTAGAGCAACTTCAATTTGATTGTAACCAGAATAACCATCTAAGAAACAGTAGAATGCGTAGTCAGCTATCCTTTCCAAGATCTGATCGATAAATGGCAAGGGAAAATGATCTTTCTGGTGCTTGCATTGAGTTTCCAATAATCGATGCATACCCTCCATCCTGTCTGAACACGTGTTGGTATGAGCTCATTCTCCTCATTGCGCACAACTGTAACCCCAGATTTCTTCGGTATGACTTGAATTGGGCTCACCCATTTACTATCGGTGATGGGGTAAATGATTCCCACATCTAGCAGCTTCAAAACTTCGACACGTACTACATCCTTCATAATAGGGTTCAAGCGGCATTGGGGTTGGCGGTACGGCTTGACATTGTCCTCCAAAGCGATGTGGTGTGAACAAAGTGTAGCGTCAATCCCTTTAATATCAGCAATGGTCCACCCTATAGCCTTCATGTGTCTCCTCAATAAATTGATCAACTCCATCTCTCGGAGATTCCCAAGAGAGGAGGAAACAACTACAGGATAGGTCTCATTGTCTCCAAGGAAAACATACTTCAAAGTGTCGGGCAGGGGCTTCAACTCCAATTTCGGTGGCTCAATACTAGATGAAAAAATCTTCTTCTCTATCGGTGGTAGCTCTTCAAATTCTTCAAACTTTGGAGTCCAAGAATTCATAGCGCAAGCTTCATCTTTCTCATCAAGCAATGAACACAAATAACTCACTGCAGAAGACTCGAGAAATTTGACCTCGTTGGCTGTAAGAGCAACTTCCAAAGGATCACTATAGAGCAACTCGTCCACGTGTTCTTCTACAAGTGCATCAATACGGCTTACTTCATGTATGTTCTCGTCATCCCCCATTTGATTGCCCACATTAAAAACATTGACCTCCATCTTCATGTTATCGAAGGTCATATTGAGAAGTCCATTCCGATAGTTGATAATTGCATCCGTCGTGGCTAAAAAAGGTCTCCCAAGAATCACCGGAGTAGAGGCAGCAGAAGAATCGGTCGAATTTGTATCAAGAATCACGAAATCCACCAGATAGACAAACTGATCAACATGCACTAGAACATCTTCCACTACCCCTCTTGGTACACGAACGCTTCGATCGGCCAACTGAAGTGTAACACGAGTCGGTTTCATTTCCCCCAAACCAAGTTCTTGATAAACAGAGTATGGAAGTAGATTAACGCTAGCACCAAGATCAAGTAAGGCTTGTTCGATACGCTTCCCTCCAATTGTGACAGCAATAGTAGGGCTCCCCGGATCTTTGTACTTAGGCGCGATATTCGTCTGAAAGATAGAACTCACTTGTTTAGTAAGAAAGATCTTCTTTTGAACATTAAGCTTGCACTTCCGGGTACACAAATCTTTAAGAAACTTAGCATATGAGGGAATATGCTTGACCGTGTCCATGAGAGGAATGTTGATCTTCACTTTGATTGAATAATTCATGCAACTCCGCATTGTAATTTGGTTTCGCCAAGGCCTTCAAACAATGGGGAAATGGTGCCGGTGGAGGAATAACTCGAGGGTCCAGTACACTTTCCTTTTTCTTGCCTTTATCCTTTTCTTTCTTCTTCAAGAGTCTCCTTGCTTGCTTCCTTGAGAGATTCCCCAAGGATTGGTATTGGATTTTCGATAGGAGAGGGCAACAAAGTAGGTTTCGGAGGCATCACCACTTGATTATCCACCGCCTTGCCACTTCGAAGAGAAATAATAGCCTTTGCTTGCTCGGGGAAAGTCACCGAAGAGCTAGCAAAGTGAAGACCTTGAGAAGTCGGATTAGAATTTGGTTGCGGATTAGGTCGAGGTTGAGTAGGAAACTTCCCTTTCTCTTGCCGTAACAAACCCACCGTAGTTGTCAACTTCCCCAACTGGTTTCTGATATCATTCATCATTTGAGTTTGTTGCTCGTTGATAGCAGTTTGACCTTGCAAGAGAGCACTGAATTGATCTTCCCAAGAACGCTTTGGTGGTTATTGTTGAAACTAGCCAAGCTGCTGCTGAAATTGGTTTGCATGTGGGAATGGAGCAAAGGGAGCAAAATCAGGCGGACCTTGACCTTGAGGGAAACGGAAAGCATTCTGAGGTTGTTTCCATGGTAATTGAGGAGCAGGAGGTGGAACTTGAGAAGAACTCCCTTCATTAGATTGATTCCAATGGAAAGCTGGATGTTGTCTTGTCCCCGGATTATAAGATTGAGAATAAGGGTCAAAACGTTGCACTGCATGTACCTCTTTTGAAGCAATCCCATTAATCACGTTCTTAAGAGCAGGAATGTTGGGGTATGTCTCGGTAGAATGGCCCACAATCTCACAAATAACACATACTTCCTCTACTTGGCGTACTACTTTCACCTCTTGAGATTGAGCACTCTTCAATTCCAACTTGTCAATGTTCCGAGCAATCTCCTCCAATCGAGTTTCAAAAGCTGTATGCTCCGCAATAGAGAATTTTCTTGAACCAGTAGTACCTTGATTGTACATTGCTCTATCTCCTGGATCTGCAAATTGCCAAGACTGGGTCTTCTCAGCTAGTGGCTTATAGTAGTCCCAAGTATCCTCCGGTGTCTTCCCCATAAAGTCACCTCCACCCATAGTATCTAGAAGCTGTTTACTCTCTTGGGAACATCCTGTGTAGAAATAGTTAACTCTGAGATACAACGAAAAGTTGTGATGAGGAACCGACATAAGCAAGTCCTTGTATTGCTCCCAATACTTGTGGTATGTCTCTCCATCCCTTTGCTTGAAACTTTGAATCTGATCGATAAGTAACTTCATCCGGCTGGCTGGAAAGAATTTAGTGGTGAAAGCATCCTGGACATCTCCCTAGTTACGCAAAGATTAAGGCTTCAGAGAGTTGAACCACTGTTTCACCTTGTCCTTGAGAGTGAATGGGAACAACTTCAGGCGAGCTTGATCAAGTTATCCCGGAATTGTAACGAAAGAATGTATAATATTCTCGAACTCACGGATATGCAAATAAGGATCCTCCAATTTTCGCCCCCAAAATTCTGGAATTATCCAAAGATAGTCAGCTTTGAATTCAAACGCATTCCTAGCAGTCGGAGTTGGAATAACAATAGGTGATACTTGAGGAGCCCGTTCTGGATTCAGATAATCACGCAAAGTACGAACTGGAGCTTCTTCGACCATTGGGACTTTGCGATTGCATTTTAATTTGCGAGGTAGAGAGTGGACGGGATACGCCCTGGCAATGCTATGGATTCTTGGCAGTGAAGAAGAATGATGAAACCGATTGGAAACTGGGCTTTGATAAATAGGCATAAACAAAGACAAATACTAACTAACTACCAACAAATTACCAGACTGGAGGGGCTATGCCGCCACCTCATCTCAACAAACAGAATATGCGAGGGGTTAAGCCACCACCTTGACTAAGCAATGCAATCAAACTTAAACTAACTAACTAAATTAACTACACTAACTAAGAACAATCTCGATATTTAGCTTGGCTTCGTTACACGTTAGGTTTGGTATGAAACCAAGTTAGAGGTATCCACCAAACTAAATACGAACTACTGACACATAAACTACTAAACTACTACTACTACTACTACTAGATGAAAGCGGGATACTTACAGCGCTTTGTCGAACCTCCAAGAAAGCCATAATAAGAAATCCCCGCAAACGGAGTCAAAAATACTTCGTTCGTCGATATATCAAATAAGATCACCCCAAGCGTAGGGTATAAGCGTCCAATTGAAGCATAATAATCCGGAAGACCGGAACCTACCTACGGGAATAATTAATACGACTTTGCTAGATTTGTAGAAATAAGCAAGGTTTTCGGCTTTTAGACATCCAACTTTGTTTTACGTTTGTGGTGGAAAGTAAAAAGACTAAATTAAAAGCGAATAAACTAGGATAAAAAGCAGGTTAGGTCTAGGAAATCCTAACACCCACGACTCGAGTTAAACAACATTTTTCACCCAATTATGCAATTTAGGATACTCAATTAAGGTTCCTAGACCGGAAGATAAAATGGTTTGATTACCAAGCTAGCTCTAGAATTTATTTAGCAAATACCTCAAGCGACAGAGCTCCAAGCATCATGTGTGGTAAGTAGGCGATGCTCTTACCTACACATGATCAAGGAGGTTAACACCTTAGCAATTTGTCAAATAAATCCAAACCCCACATCGATTTTCAAACCGAAGATTTAAGCTTTATTGGTGAAAAATGTAATTTTACTCAAGCCATGAGGTGCTAATCACCCCATGACCTAACCCTAGAAAACTACTCACTCATATCTATGAAGATAAGAGCAAGCAAAATTCTACTAAGCATAGTGAAATAACAACACTTGAAGAAAATTAGATTAAACGATAGATCGAAGTAGCGGCTACAACTTTAATGAAGAGAACAATAGCAAAAACTAATTAACTAAAGCAAGAAATTGAAATTAAAGTTCTGGAAAATGAAGAACAATTCAAAAAGTAAGTAAATCTAAGGTAGATCTAAATTATGCAATACAAAAGTTGTGTTGTACAATGTGACATCATTCCTATTTATATCTCCAAGATACGTGCACGGAATATTCTCAAAGATGCTTCAAAAATCCCCTCCGAAGTCCTCGGTACTGATGGAGAAGGGCTTGAGCTACTGATGAAAGAGCCTCAGTACCAATTGATACCAAACTTCCCATCGATGCTGAGCTAGGTAATGAGCTGATGAAGGAGCTCGCTACCGATGCAACATTTCTTCCCCCATCGATGCCGAAGCTGTTAGGTATTTGATAAACTTAGGTATTTGATAATTTCCCTTTAGAATTTTTCAAAAATTGTTTAACTTCATCAAATGATGTTTATTTGTAATCAACTACGCAAGAATTTTTATTATGAAACCATGTCTTGGATTGCTGATGAAGATTTACTGAATTTCCATTTGAAATGCCCCGGTTTGGACTTTTGCTTTTGGTTGCCACCAGTGTTGGTGAATCGATGCCAGTGTTGCACAATACCTTGACTGTTGACTTTCAAAGGAGATTACACTGCTCCCTTTTGATCTTCCTTTGATCAAGTTGCGTTTTTCAATTTGAAAGGACTTTATTTAGGTTATAGTGGGGCCCAGGCTTGGGTTTAGCAAAGAAAGGATAACATGCTCGAAAAGTTTTATTTTGCTTTGGGTGATTAGAGCTAGCAGCTATCTTGAGTTTGAACAATTCTTGGAACTTTTGTGTATTGCGTTGCAGTAACAACTTTGCATTGGGAGAACGGCTCTTTCTTTTTTTTTTGAATGATGCCTTTTCTTTTATTCCCCCCTTTTTTTCTCATGTGGTCATGCAATGCCTGGATCTCTCAGGCGTTCTAGTTGACCCTTTAATGAGCTTTGGGTCAGTTATCCCCAAGCCAGATGGCTTTAGAGCACCAGGTTTTAAGAGACCCCTATGGATTTAATTGCTCAAGTCAAAAAGGCTTTATGTTAAGATCCAAGCTAAAGACATTCAACATGACTTCACAAGGTCTATCCATCTTTTGACGCAAACAATGCGGTGGGAGCATACCCCGATTGCCTGGTTACTACTCAAAGGATGCCTCGATAAGCATTAACAATATAACATGCAATTCCTTTTTATTGAGGAAGGAGTTCCGAATACAAATGTACTTTCATTTTTTTGATGTGCCAATGGTAGCTACATGTTCGGGCACTTTCATATCTCTTACTTCACCCCAGTGTGGGGGATAGCTGCCTAGCTGGGTTCTTTTGAATTGGTTTAGGCTCCAAGGGATATATTTATGTATTGGATAAAAGCAAAGAATGCCTTTCTTCATTTTGAATTGCGCAACTTGATAAAAGGAACTTATGAATGCTCTAACGTTTGCCTAGATTGTATTTGGGAGTTTTGATCTAGCAAGCTTTTGATTACTTGCCTTAAGTTTTGCCTAGATCGCCCTTGCAGGTTTTCGACCTAGCAGGCTCTTCTTCTTTTTTTTCTTCTCTTTTTTTTTCTTCTCTTTTTTGTGTCAAAGTATTGCTCACCGGTGGTGTTGCTTTAGTGGCATCAGGGAATGGTCCCCTGGATGTCCTCCTTTTTGCAAGAGGGTTCAGTACTCTTGCATTTTGAAGTGATTAGCATGACTTTCAAATGATGATGGAAAACAATTGAGGGAAAATTGCAAAAGACCAAGTTTAATATGACAATTTTGACACAAAAGCATAACATTTAATTTTCAAAAGATGCGGCCGAACCAGTAAGGGTTACCTATGTATCCCTTTGTAAGGAATCAGGCCGTGCATAGTTCGAGTCTACGAAACTGACTCTATTTTGTTTTTTTTGTTTTTCTTGACAATAACATGAGATTACAGACTCGAAGTTGAGAACACACATGAGCATGAGAACAAAAAGATGACAAACTTGAAGTACAAACTGACACAACAAAGACAAAGACTTGACTCGACTTGAAACCTTTGAAAATTCCAAAAACCCGTGGAAGGTTAGATTGCAGCATGTTCCTTGACGATTCTCCAGTCTTTGACACAATCAAAATTTCCTCCATAAGCTAGGTGGAATGGGGTGTTTGGCATGGTGTTGTAGCTTTTATGGTGGAGCCGGAATGGTTTTGTCATCAATGAGGTCTTGGATTTTGATCCGAAGGAGAAAACAATTGTTGGTGTAGTGACCAGGCATTTGGTGGTAAGCATAATAGGCATTTGGGTTGTGGGATGCTGGGAGAACAACAGGTGGGAGGGGTTGGAGGAAGTGGTCAGAGAGTGCCTTTTTCCTTGAGTCTCTCGAAGATGATCGATAGTGGTATGGGAAATTGGGAGACGGTGCGGGGTTGAGTGCGAGGATGATTTGGTTGAGTTTTGCACTTGGGTTGAGGGCCAACAGAACTTTTGCTTGCTTTGCAACTGTATAGCGTTATGTTATCAAAAGGATATATTCTTTTGCCTTTGGGATTGATCTCATTCATAAGCATGTCCTTTATTCTTGCACTAGTTTCAGACAGGGATCCGTCATCCTCCATTGAGTGCGTTTTGGCATCATGGAATTCAACTAAATCTTTGAACATGTCTGAAAGCTTCATTGCGGGGTGATAAATTTGTGGAGGTTCTTCGATCCTGACATTATCAGCATTTATTCCCAGATCCAGAGTCTGGATTACAGAGGTGAGAAGATTAACTAGCCCTTGGACAAGAGTTAGCATTTTATCCATTTTCTGACTCATTTTCTCCATAGCCTTCTTCAGCTCAATCAGTTCTTTTTGCCCCGCCATTGAGGTGTTTGAAGGAGATGGTATGGCTTTGTGTAGGATAAACATCCAGGTATTGACAGTAAAGCAAAAAGAAAATAGACTTAGAACGTGCCCTTGTTGTATTTTATTAAAAAAAAAAAAGAATGTGTATGCCATAAAAGAATGTTGTACACATGTAAATAATTGGAGTTTTCTATTGAGTACTGTTTAAATTGTATGTTGTAGTAAATGTGGCAGGAATAGTCATACTTGTGTATAGTAAATATGAGGTGAAGTCCTGATGTAATAAATGCTTGCATGACTAGCAACAGTAGGGTGGCAGGACTTATTTATGTATAGGTCTATAACGAATATAATTGGTGGTAGCCAATTATATGTATATAATGTTTGTATGAGGTCGGTCCTCCCTCCTTACTTCTATAAAAGGAGGGATCTACTTCTGTAATCACCAAGCGAGTAAGCAAAGTTAGAAAAGCCAGTCAGTGTTTGCAATAATATACCAGTCTCTTGTGTTCTTATAATTTCTTGTTGTGTTCTCTCTACGATCCTAACCTACTTAGTGTTTGTACCCACTTCGTGTCTGTAAATTTGGTATCAGAGCCATGTCTTCTATTCTAGCTTAAACCCTCTTCTGGGAACTTATTTTCCAAAATTACTTCAAATCTTTTCTAAAAAAAAAACTTGAAGCGTATGCTCTGTGGTTGCCTTCATCAACTATTTTGGTTTAAAGAATTTTGTATCAGTGGGTTAAAGTACCTTGAGACTTTTGGCTATTGAGCAGTGTGTCTCGGTTTATCTACCCTAGTATACAAAATTTTATTAATCAAAAATTGGTTGAAGTCTTTTACGTTGAAAAAGAAAAGGGTTTGCTGTATTAATGAAAAGGAGAACCCAAATTTCTACTTAAAAATGAATCATCTGTTTACCACTCACTCCTCTGCTACGTCATCCTTAATCCCTTCATGTTCCTCCACCAGTAGAAATTCCTCATCTTCTTCTTCTAATCTTGAATATTTGTATGAGTTTGAATACCTTCCTGATGATAGTACGGTTCCTCTTACTGATCTCCCTTTCCTAAATCCCTATAATGCTTTTGTCAGACCACAAACTTCTGTAAAAAAGACTGTCACCCAACTTTTCTCCACAAAACGCCCAACGTCCGTAAAAGAATATGTTCAAGCCTCTAAATTTGACTAATGCTTCGTAGCAGCTACAGAAGCTGAACAACTTTTACCTTTGGAAATCCCGGTTGATTTGCCTTGCCTTTGGCAACAACAAGGATTTACCCATCTTCACTTTGGAGCAATCCGCTTGGCTGTCACTTTCCATGGGCGAAAAGGTTTGCCTGTTACTTCCAGACTTGCTCTGGTAGACACCAGGTTTATCCAGTACTAGCACGCTTGTATCACTACAGTCCAAACCACCCTCAACGCTGGAACTGTGATTTTTACCTTCTACCCCAATTTCAACATTCCATTAGCAAATCCTCATCTGCTATCCGCCTTGAAGGTCCAAGTTCAAATTGGTGGTGCCTCCCAAATCTCCTCCACATATGTAGCAACCCTTCACTACCAAATGGCCTACGTCTTCAAAACCATGCCTTTGACATGTCCTTACCATCCTCCACAGATGAAGCCCTTTTCCTAACTGTTAACGCACTTCACCAAGCCTCTTGTGTCCATGTTCCACGACAAATTTCTCGTCCTGAGCTTCTCAAGCTTCTCCCAGAATCTTGGGTTACAGCTTATGAGAAAAATCAAAACAAGCCCATACCTATCCAGTCCTCAAATCCAACTTTCATTTCAAAACCTGATGGTACAGTGGAGATTTCTTTCCCAAAAGAAACCTCTGCCTCAGCCTCCACCCATCCTATCATTTTTCCCTCAAGAATTAACATGTTTGTGGATGGTTCTAGGCCTAGCCCTCCAATTAAATATTTTGATCCCAGTGGCCTTCCAGTCTTTTATTCCAAAAATCCAGAAACAGGTCATTGTTATTTTGATGCCTGTGATTGTGATGAGTGTCTAGAAGACAGTCTCCTAGAAGATGATGAGGACTTTGAAGATCCATGTCCATGTTCCATATGTCCTTCATCACCTCCCACTCCGTGTAAATCTCCACCTCCTCCTTAACCTCCCTCTGATGATGGTTCTGCTGCTCAACCGAGTGGATGTTTTATGTTCACCGCATCTCCTTCCTGGACTTAAGCAGATTTTCCTCCTTTGGAATTTCACAATTCCCAAGAAAGGACCACCCATCGGCATAAAATTCCAGACTCTACTACTATTCTCCTTGATGGTAGTACCAAAGCAATGTCAGCAGCAGAAGCAGCAATAAATTGGCAGTTGGCAAATTCTCTGGCTCAGAACAAAATTCTTCAGAGAATTGCTAACTCCTTACAAAATTTGGAAAATGTTGTGCATAAGAAGTTATCAACTGTGGAACTTCTTATCAGAGATCTGCAGCAGAAAATTCAAAATGTTCACCAGGAACTTTTCCAGATGGCGTATGCCAACCAAGCATTTTCAGCAGCTTTTTCTCAAAAGGATGCTGAAATGAAGCACCTAAAAAACCAGCTTCACTCACTTCAAGCTCAGCAGTATTCTCAACAAAAAAGCCCATTTGACATGTTCCCTTCTTCCTCTCAAGAAAGTTTGTTTGGGTATCCTCAAATGTCTCAACCCTTACCTATAAATCCTACTTCAGGATTTGGTGAGTCCAATATCTTTGGGAGCTTATCAGCTTTTCTTCCTCCACCAAAAAGACCATCTCCACCAAAACTTCATTTCCCAAAGCCCTAGATAAAACTTATCCAGCCTCCACCAATTTCATCTCCACCATCTACATCGACCTCTACTCCAACTACCTCCACTCCTCTTAACCCATCTGATCCAAACTTAATGGTTCAGCCAACTCCTAACCCTTCCAAAAATCCAATTTCCACTCTCCTACATACCTTAGCCACTATACCAGAAGCCCCATCTCCTGAACCAATTATTGAGTCTGAATCAGATACCGAATCCATTGACTCGATGCCCATTCCTCATGTTTTCATGATGAATCCAGAAAATACTCCAGAGGAACATGTTGATGATCCTATTATTGAAGAAGGTCCTGAGTTTGATACACCTCCACCTCCAGAAATTCCAACCTTTGATTCCTTCTCACATTCCAATTTCCATACCCAAGGTTTCTCCTTTGATAACATTCCCCCATCAAAATGGTTGGATAAGCTTTATGAGATTCATGCTTGGTGCACTGCTGCTATGCTCTCTCCCAATGCTACACTAAGTATCGTCATTACTAAGTGTACAGCAAAATTCCTTGGCCATCTCCGTCAATGGTACTTAGCTCTGGGTGAGTACCGACAGCTACAGCTCAAACAATTGCCAACCCTTGATCAATTTATCTCAGTCCTGCATACTGAGTTTCTTGGTGACCACAACAATACAAAAGAGTTTGTTTGAGAAGAATATCTTAGCATGAAGTGTTGTTCATTCAAAAGGAAAGATCTCGAGATTCATTATGACCGTGTGTCTCAAAGATTTTATCTTTTCAACGGCATGGATGATGTCAATCTCAAGCAAGCCTTTCTCAATTCCCTTCCTGAACCATTGGGAAATGAGACAACAAGGTTACTTCAGACAAAAGGATTGACGTTGAATGCAACATCTCTTGGTGGTATTTACCAGCACTCTTTGATTGCCTTGGAAAAATTGTGCAATCACCAGAAATTCCTCAGAACTCTTGAAGAACAAGAAAAACTTCTTGGCAAAGCATGTGACCGGCCAGACTTATCTATAAAGTGCAAAGACAAGAAGTGCACTTGCCGTCCTTCATACAGGAAGTCCAAAGACTTTCAGAAATGAAAGTTTCAATCTCCTGGCAAGTTTTCTAAGTTTCCAAAATCTGGTAGGTTCTCACGCCGGAAAAAATAGAAATTTTTCAAGAAGAAAAAGTTCAGAGGGCAGCGAAAGTCTGATCGCTTCTACATATGCAGAAAGAAGGGGCACTATGCAAAACAGTGTCCAAATAAAGCAGCAAGAGACAAAATGGTGAACTCTTTGGCTCTCATTGATGATGATCTTGAAGATGCTGATGTCGAATCACTTTTTTCTATCGACAATGAAGCAACAGATGAAGCAGTCCTTGCATTCACTTTTGATGATTCAGATGATTTAGCAGAATCAGATGACTCTTCTGATGATCCTGACTCATTCCCCTATGAAGTCCAAACAATTGGGTTCTCCAACATCATGCTGGCTCAACCTTTAGCCAAGGTCAAAATCTTGCTTGGAAAATATGAGAAACCCATACCAGTTATCGCTTTCTTTGATACTGGTGCAGCAGCCTCCATTCTCAACCCAGCAATCCTTCCCAGGTCTTACTAGCAGTCTTGTTCAGACCCATTACAGCAGCCAATGGAGAAACATTTGTCATCACTCTGATAAGTAAGCCTGTTACCATTCAACTTTTCCCAGGATACACCATAAAACACCAAGTCTACGGTTCTGATCTCCCAGGAAAAGATTTATTGTTAGGCTTTGATATTCTCCAAAATCTCAGCAAAGTTTCCTCGCTCAAAAAAGGTTTGAAATACAAAAACTACTTGTTACCCTGGACCACCCAACCAAATCTTTTTTCCATAGAAAATTTCTCCACCATCAAAGAAGCTATAATCCAAACTTCTTGTGCTGAATCCCATGCTCAGTTCCTCACCAAATGCTCCAACTTGCTTTGGAAAAATCCAGATTTTTTCATTTCTCTTCCCTTTAATAAAAATGAAGACATCAACCCCACCAAAGCTACCCATCATGGAATGAACCCAGAACACTACCAGCTTGCTCTTCAAGAACTTCAGCAACTCCAATTAGAAGGATTGATTGAACCCATAACCTCTCAATGGGCATGTGAAGCATTTTATGTGAACAAAAGAACAGAGCAAATAAGAGGAAAGCTTCGCCTGGTTATCAACTACCAGCCTCTTAATCATTTTTTGCAGGATAACAAATTTCCTCTTCCTTGAAGAAGTGTTCTTTTTGCAAACTTGCCTAAAGCTCAAATTTTCTCCAAGTTTGACTTGAAAGTAGGTTTTTGGCAGCTAGGCATCCATCCAGATGATCACCCTAAAACTGGTTTTTGCATTCCAGATCACCACTTCCAATGGTCAGTCATGCCTTTTGGATTGAAAACAGCTCCATCCTTGTTTCAAAAGGCCATGATTTGGGTATTTGCTCCCATTCTATCCTCAGCCCTTGTCTATATTGATGACATCCTACTTTTTTCTCCAGATATTGAGTCTCATGTTGTCCTACTACAAATTTTCCATTCCCTAGTCCAAACCCATGGTATCATGCTCTCAAAGAAAAAAATGTTTCTTGCTCAACCAGAAATTGATTTTTTAGGGATGCCTATCTCTAAAGGTCAATATACCCTTCAGCCTCATATAGCCTCCCAACTTGACCATTTTTCAGATGAAAATCTTACTGTCAAACAAGTTCAACAGTTCCTTGGAATTTTTAACGATATGGCTGATTTTATTCCCAA
The DNA here is from genome assembly GCA_019656835.1 of Rhododendron ovatum. Lineage (NCBI taxonomy): Eukaryota > Viridiplantae > Streptophyta > Magnoliopsida > Ericales > Ericaceae > Rhododendron > Rhododendron ovatum. Next base: position 40,050,634 of record CM033802.1, on the reverse strand, counting down.
CCTGGCCCATGACCTAACCTTTGAAACTACTCGCACATATCTAGAGAGATAGGAGCAAGCAAAAATCTAGCTAACATAATGAAATAACAAGACTTGAATTAAACTAGAGACTAAGATAGATTGGGGGAAAAATAAACAACTTTAATTAAGGCAACAATAACAAAAATTAACAACTAAGGACTGAAAATTAAAATATGAGTGCTGGAAAAATGAAGAACAGCAAGAACAATTTGAAATTGCAAAGAAATCTAATCTAGATCTAGAAAATTGTACTCTTGAATCTATGCTACTTGTTTGTACAAAATAATGACATAAGCTTAAATACTCCAAAGATCCGCGCCTGGAATATTCCCAAGATGCTCAGAAAATCAGTTCTTAAGTCCCTCGGCATCGATGGCAACGGCCTTAGAGTGCTCTGCTGTGGGGCTCGGCATCGATGTAATGTAATTCTTCCCATCGATGCCGAAGTGGTTAAGGATCTGGGCCACTAAGAGGCTCGGCATCGATGGGATGTATGGCTTTACATCGATGCCGAGCATGATAGTGGGGTGCTTGGCTGTCCTGTCAACCTCTTGCTCGAGCAAATCTGGCTCTTGCTCGGGCAATGATGGGTTCTGCTCAGGCAATCTGCCTCTGCCTTGGCCATCAGGCATCTGCCTTGGCCATCCAGCTTCTGCTCGGGCAAATCAACCTCGGCCTTGGCAATGACAGGTCTTGCTCGGGCAATGACGTGCCTCATGCAACGAAAACTCCCCTATTTGGTGGTTTACCTACAAAATAGAACTAGAACACTATACGAGCAAACAACGTTAACAATAACTAATAAGTAACTAAATTTAACTAAAACTAGATACTGGCGCACCCTACATTACATTCTCGGGTGCTTATCACACCCCCCAACTTAAGGTTTGCTAGTCCCTAGCGAACGAAATGCAGAAAATTAAAACATAAGCAACTATGCAATCCTTTCGAATTCACAACTTAGAACATGCTCGATTCTGTAACCTAGCAAGAGTCCAACAATCCAGCTTTTTATTTCATTTCTACAACTCACATTTTTAGCATTCAATTAAACAGGCTAAGTATCAAGTAAGTCCAAGAGCAAGTCAAAATGGTCTGTGTCCTCGAACAATGGGAGGATACGGGACACAGAACCTGTGAATTCAGACTAAACCATATCCACCGAAAACATGCTTAACAACAGGCATTAGCGAACAAGAAATACTATGCCTCAAACAACTAAAGCACTTTTATTCAACAGAATTGAAAACTAGCGGATGATATTTGGATAACGAAAGGAAAGCATGCCATTAACTAGTTATGCAACTATCAGACAGTCAATCAAAATGGAATCCATACGCACAAAAGATCAACTAAGGACTTCATTAGCTTATAATGACCTTGGTTACAAAGAACAGGTTAGCAAAAATGGGTGACGTTCTATTACTGGCTTGGTTAACTACCCGAGTGATTGCCGCCAACATAAGAAATGAACCAAGTCAAGGCCAAACCGGCCAAACCAATAAACCAACTACTAACTAACAATGTGCAAAGCTATACTACGAAATGAAAATGCAACGAAATGAAAATGCAACAAATCAAAACAAAAGGATAGGATAGTTGGCATGTCAACCAACCAAGACCCCGACCAAGTAAGGGGAATTTCTAGAGCCACCGACTCTCTATCATGTCATCACCATGTCACCACCTCATCCTCCTATCAGCAAGTCATCTAATCATTCAGCCAACTCCTCACTCTCATATCCTGCAAAGTCATCACTCACCTCTCCCTCATCAATCGGCTCGGGGACATACTTCACCCCATGCTGCTGCTCCAAAATCAAAGTCTGCCAGGCTATCTCTCTCCTCTGTGCTTCCTGTTCCCTCATCATCTTCCTTCTTTCAGCCTTCTCCTTCCTTTGACTGTTGATTATTGAAACCCCTTGACAAAACAACTTCTTGAGCCAAGACCCCTGTTTGTCCTTTCTTGATGGCATCGTAGTCAAGTAATCCCCCTTTCTTGCTTGTTTACCCTTAGCAGTGTGAATCTGAGATGAGCTTTTCACATCAAAAGTGTCATCTATGGACCCCGGAGAAAGTTCTTCCAATTGCTCATAAGCTACCCCCCTAACTCCTTTTTCCTTACACAAGCTCGTAATCATACATGGAAATGGCATATTGGCAGTAATCAAAGTATTGGCCCTAAAATCACGCAGCTGAGTAAAGATAAACATAGCCCAATCAACTATCAAATCATTCACTATCAATGCAAACAAAATCTCCCCACTCTTCCTGGTTGGTCTACTCTCTGAGCCTCGGGGATAAAGGTTATAATGTATCACTTTGTTCAAGAATCTAAAACTTGCTTTGAAATTTCTGGGCACATGGGGTAATGAAGCCAAAGAGGGGTCATGGTACAAAGTCTCATTCACCACTTGCAAGTCAATCAACTCATCCTTTCTAGGGTAATTCACAGATTCAGGAGGGAGCCTTTGAATTTTTAAATACGCAGCAATATCATCAGGAATAATAACAACATCTATCCCTCCTACTTTCGAAAAAATCCCAACAGCCGGATCACTTTCCCAATCACCCTCAGGAATAATCATAAACTTATAAAACTCAATAACTGCATTCTTATTATAACCCAATAACGGCTCAATCCAAAAATTCAAACCTTTTCTCCTGATGTACCGAAGCCCCGTGTGATCATCGGGCAATGCTGTAGCATCCACTTGCCTCTCATTTTTGAACTTTCTGCTCACAAAACTATCCTCCCAAACCCTCCTCTTATCCGCTGCAATTTGACCCGGAGTCCGCCTCCTCCGCTTACTCCTAGATCCCGAAGCTTTCGCAGGCTGATTTTCTTCCTCACTCTCAGCCATAAAATCATCCTCCTCTTCAATTTCAAGTTGAGAAGAGGGAGCACGGTGCGCGGTTTGCTTGACTCTTGGCATTGAAAGTTGAAGAAATAAGGGATTAAAGTGGAAAAATAAGAAAAAATTCGGATTTGAAAAGGGGAAATTGGGTTTACCTTGTTTTTGGGCTTGGAAACTCAAAATTGGTGGAGAAATCCTGAGGATTGTTGTAAGGGATGGAGGTTTTGGGAGTTTTCTGTGGAAAAGTGAGGATTTATTGGGTGGATTGAAGGTTTGGTTTAGGGTTTACGAGTGTTTCAATGGAAGAAGGGGAGTGAGCAGTCGGGTTCAGGGAATTGAGAAGGAGTTTGGTTTGCATTGCACTAGACTGCAACTGATCTGCCGCCTTAACCACCTCGGCAGCGTTGTCAAATATGGGTTCCCATCGATGCCGAAGCTATTAGATGCTTAGGGGAGTAAGCTGCTCCGCAGCGATGTAAAGGTTTAGCTTCCATCGATGCCGAAGGTAATAACGAACCTGTGAAAACACCTTTGCATCGATGTCAAATCTGGACTCCCATCGATGCCGAATCAAATAGCTCAGTAATTTTGCCGTTCCTTCAATTTGAACCCCAGAACTTATAAGAATTCCCTCAACACCCCCAAAACATCTTTTAAACAGTGAGCACTCAACTAAACAACCCTCCAAACAACCGGTCACCTAGGCTAAGCAAAGAATGGGAGAATAACAGGATGCAAAATAGGATAAGGTGACTCATATGTGGTATAATCATGCAAAGAATGCCTTGTATCCTTTCCTAAGTGCGCTTTGGATTCCAAAATGATTGAAAATCGACATTTAACCACAACTAGGCATGGACATGCGATTATTCACCTAACTACAAGCTTTTTATTGAGAAGATGGGGATATGGGCCAAAACTTGCTCAAAAACTTGCTCAACACTTAAACCATTCAATTGTCAACTAAGCATGCAAGTTAAGAAGCACAAAATTCTTAGGATTGCTACGAATTCTTGCTAACTAACAACGATTGAACATGCAACAAGTCATGAATAAAACTAAAAACTATGACAAAAGGAAGAAATTGCAAGTAAAAACCTTTTATTTATTTTTGAAATTTTCAATTTTCTCATGTTTTTGGATTTTCAATTTTCAAATGTTTTTGAAATTTTCAAAATTTTTCACAAAATGCAAACAAATAGCACATAAGCTAATCATCCCATGACCTAACCTTTGAAACTACTCGCACATATCTAGAGAGATAGGAGCAAGCAAAAATCTAGCTAACATAATGAAATAACAAGACTTGAATTAAACTAGAGACTAAGATAGATCGGGGAAAAATAAACAACTTTAATTAAGGCAACAATAACAAAAATTAACAACTAAGGACTGAAAATTAAAATATGAGTGCTGAAAAAATGAAGAACAGCAAGAACAATTTGAAATTGCAAAGAAATTTAATCTAGATCTAGAAAATTGTACTCTTGAATCTATGCTACTTGTTTGTACAAAATAATGACATAAGCTTAAATACTCCAAAGATCCGTGCCTGGAATATTCCCAAGATGCTCAGAAAATCCGCTCTTAAGTCCCTCGGCATCGATGGCAACGGCCTTAGAGTGCTCTGCTGTGGGGCTCGGCATCGATGTAATGTAATTCTTCCCATCGATGCCAAAGTGGTTAAGGATCTGGGCCACTAAGAGGCTCGGCATCGATGGGATGTATGGCTTTACATCGATGTCGAGCATGATAGTGGGGTGCTTGGCTATCCTGTCAACCTCTTGCTCGGGCAAATCTGGCTCTTGCTCGGGCAATGATTGGTTCTGCTCGGGCAATCTGCCTCTGCCTTGGCCATCAGGCATCTGCCTTGGCCATCCAACTTCTGCTCGGGCAAATCAACCTCGGCCTTGGCAATGACAGGTCTTGCTCGGGCAATGACGTGCCTCATGCAACGAAAACTCCCCTGTTTGGCGGTTTACCTACAAAATAGAACTAGAACACTATACGAGCAAACAACGTTAACAATAACTAATAATTAACTAAATTTAACTAAAACTAGATACTAGCGCACCCTACATTACATTCTCGGGTGCTTATCATGTGTATACTATAAGTGTCTGTTTTAATAAATCAGCAGTCTTGGTCTATCTAGCTCATGTGGCTTTCAATCAAATTCAACCTCCAGAAAATTTCTTTTTGAAATTTCTCCTGCTTTTTGGAAGCATACCCTACTGGCAACAGAAGATTAGACAAGTTCCCACAGGTCCAGACGAAGACCTTCAATTTGCTTTTTGGACAACTCGCAACAACAAATGTCTTCCTAATCCTGATGGTTCTATCACTTGGAGAAAGGAGTATCACACTATATTCCTTTCAGCATATCAAGAGTCTCCGAGCATTGAGATCCATAATGAAAATTATCTGGTCATGACTCAAACACTGTGTTCACTCAATGGATTGACACCTGCAGACGTTCCCTCATCTCTCCTCCATTATGAATCTGCAAACTGGAAATTCAATGATACTTATCCGGAAGAGTGGCGCTAAAATATTCGCAATCTTCTGACCCAATATCACTTGACTGACAGAAATGAAGAAAGTAGTTCAGATGATCCAGAATGACAAGGGTGAAAATTATTGGTGTTTACTATTTGTTGTTGTATCATATTATTGGTGTGTACTGTAATATAAAGTGTGGTAGTATTGTCCGCTTTTCAGAGAGGGTGAAATAGTTAGAGTTTTCTATTGAGTACTGTTTAAATTGTACATTGTAGTAAATGTGGCAGGAATAGTCATACTTGTGCATAGTAAATATGAGTGAAGTCCTGATGTAATAAATGCTTGCATAACTAGAAACAGTAGGGTGGCAGGACTTATTTATGTATAGGTCTGTAACGAATATAATTGGTGGTAACCAATTATATGTATATACTGTTTGTATGAGGTCGGTCCTCCCTCCTTACGTCTATAAAAGGAGGGATCTACTTCTGTAATCACCAAGTGAGTAAGCAAAGTTAGAAAAGCCAGTCAGTGTTTGCAATAATATACCAGTCGCTTGTGTTCTTATAATTTCTTGTTGTGTTCTCTCTACGATCCTTACCTACTTAGTGTTTGTACCCACTTCGTGTCTATAAATTGTCATTGCTGTCGACTCGAGGATTCCAACAACCACAGGTAGTTCGTATCAGGCAGGTTAAATTCCACACATTGGGAATCAGAGCCAATCTCATTATCCTAACCATCCAAGATGGAGCAATGAGGTTGTTGCTATATATATTTGAGGTTAAACCAGGTTGGAGGGAGCCATTAGGGCATGACAAGCACCGGAGGTATCTCAAACTCCATGGATTTAAGGTCTCCTAGACCATAACAACCTACGAGGGATTGCCTTAGTCCTCAGAGATTCTTTTGAGGTGTATCCTTTGATTAGAACGACGAGTTCTAAGAGATGTCAAAATGAACTAAGTATTCAACTAGTCTTCCTTCGAAATTTTGATTTGGATCTTGGAATGGCTTAGTATCAAAGGTGTGATACCATAACCACACGGTGCCAGTGGCATACCACCATTAGCTAGTGGTGTAAGTGACGTGGCGTCACAGCATCATTTCCCTGTTCTCCATTGAAACTCTGACCGAGTCCTAGTCAAGGACTTAGTAAATTTTGATTTCTCCAAGTCTTATCATCCTAAGGATTCATATAACTTTAGACAACGTACACTTAGGTGTACGACTCTTCATTGGTCCAGGCATCCCTAAACAAACTGCGCGAGCAAGTTTAAGAGTTCTATACACGACACAATAGCAAAAGATTATGTGCAGGCGGGATGTGTCACATAAGATTATGGCCTTCCGAAGGTTGCCCCATTCCTCAGAATTTCCTTTAGGGTGTATCCTTTGTTTTAACGACAAATTTCAAGAGATGTCAAAACAAACTAAGTATTCGACTAGTTCTCTTTCAAAGTTTCACTTTTGAACTCGGAATAACTTAGTATTGACGACGTGCTACCATAACCACACGGCGCCAGTGGCATACTGCCATTAGCTAGTGGTGTAAGTGACATGGCATCACAACGTCATTTCCTTGTTGTTCCTTATTCTCCGTTGAACCTTGGATTAGGCATTAGTCGAGAACTTAGTAATGTTTTTGATTTCCTTAGGTCTCATTGTTCCACGGACTCATGTAACTTTAGACAATGTGCACATGGGTGCATGATTCTTCATCGGTTAAGACAACCTCCAATAGACCGCAAGATCATAACATGATGGTATGGATGCAATGTAGAAGTAGTAACATGCAGTTTAAATTTCGACAATCCGGGTAGATCGTTGTCAGGCAGGTTAAATTCCAGACATTGGGAATCCGGGCCAATCTCCTTATCTTGACCATCCGAGGCAAAGCAAGACGATTGCCGGAATACAGGTGTGCTTAAGGCTAGGCTAGAATAGAGGAAACCGTTAGGGCACAACGAACACTAGAGGTATCCCAAACTCCATGGATTTAAGGTCTCCTAGACCATACATGCATGAGTTTGCAAGCTTAATAGAATTGTCTCAATCCTAAGTTGTTAGATGATATATCCTTTATGAGGAGTATATGACAAAGGAAAAACTTTGTCAAGCCAAAATTATTTTCTTGTCAATAACTTTGGATAGATTTGAAAAATTGATCACTAGGAGTTGGGTCCTAGTGGGTTAATTTTGAAAAGTTAGTCATTAAGAGTTAGGTCTTAATAAACTAACTTAGGATTTAAAAAGCCATTGAAGCTTTTGTTATAATTTGAAGAGAAACTAATCATTGGAAATTGAGTTCCAATAATTAAATTTCAAATTTTGAAAAGAAATTAGTTATTAAGGGTAGGGCCATAATGTGCTAATTTTTAACTTGAAAAAGGCTAGTCATTGAGGGTTAGATCCTTAATGAGCCAATTTAATTTGAAAATTATTGACAATATGATATTTATGGCTTGACTTTGATTTTCCCTAAGGTTTATAACTCCTAAGGAATTTTGATTAAAACATGCATTTTCCAACATGCATGACTCTTCATTGGTTGAGGCAATTCTTTTAAGCTTGCGCGAGAGGGTCATAACCTAGGGTTAAGCTAACATGTGCATGCAACATAACAACAGCATATAAAGCATTTAAACAGATGGACAGGATATAGGGAAAGTGATAAATGTGTAAGCAAGATATATCATGTAATCCTAACGCAAGGGCCCTGTCCTAATTTGGCAAAAGGTCTATGTCATTCTATATGCAAAAGGGTCGGTTTTGGTTTAGATGGATTCCCCAAACTAGAGCCAATAATTTGCCTCCCTATTGCCAAGTGTACTACATGGCAATGGTCAAACGGCAGGCAGACTCATCATCGTCCAAGGTTGCCAAGCATTTTGGGATGTCCTAGCACCGGCAAGCCGGGTAGGGTAACCAAAACGTAGTGGCGGGGCTATCCGACATCGATGCACGTGCAATGCAAAAGTTAAGCAGTAAAATGAAAAATCCCACAAGTATTTTCAAGCTTGGCTCTCATATTAAATCATATTTTTAAGAAAAATTACACAAATGAAATAACCAAAAAGTCCCAGGTCGGGTGGTCGGGTGAATCCCAGTTAGAATCACCACACCATTCTTAAACAACGCAAAGCTTATCTTTTTGATAGACTTTTGAGAAGGTTATTTTCACAAGTGTACTAATTCTTAAAAATATAAATTAATAAAAGTCTCCAGCAGAGTCGCCACTGTGAGCTACCAGCCCGGAAAAATGATTTTTTTCCTTTTATGGCTCCTTTTTGTATTTTAGTGTTTACAAAAGGGAAAAATGGTTCGTTTGAGAGTCGCCACCCGGGTTTCAAAAAGGATTGTTCATGAGAAACCATTTATTTGAAAAATGTGACTCTTTCGCCCATTGAAAAGGTTTTGGTCTTAAAGCAGAGAGTTTTGGGTTCAGGAGGTAGGATACGAGAGGGGAAGGTTTTATTTGGAAAAGCACGCCCCTCGCTCGATAAAATCGGTCTCTACTAATATTTGTGGGATTTTGAAAATCATTTTATCACTTAACTTTTAATGCCACATAAACAGTTATATCACATAAACAGTTTTAATTGCAAAAAATATAAAGACAAATAGGTATGTTTTTTATGTTAAACATTTAAACAGCTAAATAACAGAAAGCTAATAGGCATGCTGCATATATCCAATTAATTGAAGAAAATAACTAAGAGGTAGGAATGTAAGCATTTTAATTGTAGAAAATATCAAACTGTCCCACATGAACTCAACCATAAGGTAGGCACTTGCGCTGCACAGTACATGTTCTATGGTTTCCAGTTTCAAAACAATGCTATTTAACATTCAATGTTCTAACAAGCATACATGCTCATGTATCAAATAAGCAATTTTTATGTCAAATCATGCTACATGACTAATGCAAATTTCATGAATCTAGCTAGCGTGGCATGTATTTGCTTAAAACAGGACATGAGTTTAAAACATAATATGAAACAGTATGGTACCTTATATCAAATCAGAAGAAGAAAAGAAGTTGCAAACTAAGCTGTTCCCTGAAAAACCTCTACCGTACAGTAGTACGGTGTGCCGTATTGTGGAAGTATAAGGGATTCCAACTTTAATTTCTTGTAGTGTTTGAACTATTTAGGCCCAGGGGTGGTATTAGGAACCAGCCTGAACCTATTGGTTCCCCTCAGAAAAGAAAAACAAAAAGTTATGCCTATGGAATGAAAACCTCTTTGGAAAATTTGTGATAATTGCAAAGCTTTGAGATGCGTGCTTTGAGCAAACTCGTTGGCCCAATACACTGTCATGGCAAGGCGTGAGGCTATGGGCTACACTGGAACAAAGGTTTTGAATTTGGTTTGGAAAGAAAATGGAGCTTTTGGTGTTTGAAAGATATGGAAATGAAAACTAATTTTTCAAACATCTTGGAACTGTTTTTCCTCTGTTTTTCAATGTGTTCTTGTCTGTTCTTCTCCAAAAACACCCATAGGTATTTATAGAGGAAATTTTCAACGGTTTTGCTTGGTCTTCAAGCACATACCGGCCTATGGCGGCTATGGCGGGCTAGGGGATAGGGAATGGAGGCCCAAGACAATGGAAACTTGGCCGTCAAGTAAAAATAAAGGCAACAATATGTACCATACTGTGTAAATTTTGGCATAAATGTGTACTGCACGATGATTGTAACCGCCTTAACTTTAAGTTAGCTAGGATATACCATACGGTGGAACTTGTCCCGTACGGTGGAAATAGTTCTACCGCGTGGTAGAGTTTGTCTGTTCAGCAGGCCAAACTTCGCGAGGCCGCCCCGGACACTCCCAAACTCGGTTTTGGGTGTTCTTTGAACCGTTGGAAAGCTCGTTAAGTCTACTTTCTAACCCAAGTGGTTTGGATAAAAATTATTTTGCACATCAAAAGATATGATGATTTTTCCCTCAGGTGGTCAAAAAAGAAGTCATTTAGGCAAAATCCTCATATCTCCCTCATTTCAAATCGGCTTAAGGCTTATCATATATTGATAAAGAGGGTTTTGAATGTAGTAAAAGATGGTGAACTCAAACCATAAAAATAAGGACGTTTAATTTATGAAAAATGTTATGAAAGCAAACTAAACCAAAGACCGATAGTGCCACGATGACCAAAACATGTACTCACTCATTCTAAGTGTCACTTGGCATTCTCATACCTAATTCTTAAGGTGTTTCCTCACTCCTTTGAGTGGAAAGGGCATTGTTTGAAGCTTTTAAGGTACGTTTTCATTATTGGGAAGCTTATCGGCTACTTGTCTATAGTTTTCGAAGGGTAGTGCTCCAAAAGGTTTAGATCAATCCAAAGGTTTAAGTCATGCTTTGTTTATCATCATTGGGGACTTAAAAGGTGTTCAGGATTTCCAAATTGGGGTGTCTACACTTAGGGACTTGGTTTTGTAAGTGATCACATGGGAATTCTCTTTGGGTACTATCTATATTATGCGAAGTTCTTTTATTGAAAATGATTATTTATTTATGTTGAAAATCAAGGACGTGACAACAAGGCTGCCGAGGAAATTTTTGCGAAGAGCATCTTCAGAATTTTTGGGTAGATCAATACACAATGGGTGAGTCATTTGCTTTTCATGATCATCCTTACTTTGACAGAGGGGAGCTTGGTAGGGTAGCTTATCCTTACGAATGAGCTTGATGGAATTGATGTAATTTTGGGGTGGAATCCAAACCATCTTTTGGAGATGTTCGGATGCCGATTTTGAAATATGGTGTGTGTGTGTGTGGGGGTGGGGGGTGGCAAGGCCAGTAACTAGAGCATTGAGCTTGAGATGAGAGAACTGAGGTGCAGAGCCAGTTGCAGTCATGAGGCTAGAGTCGGAGCTTTGGAGCTTGAAGTGATGAAACCAAGGCGCAGAGCCGGCTGAGAGCTTGGAGCTTGAGGTGATAAAATCGAGGCGTAGAGCCGGTTGCATGCAGGAGTGACTTGTTTCATGAGTGAGAGAGATGCAAAACATGTATATGATGATGATGGTTAGATATGATGATGATGATAATTTTGAAGTAATTGATGCAGACTCGATGTGAATGCTTACGTGCGCGGGCCCATGCGTGTGTGTTTGTTTTAAGCGTAGAGCTTCTTTCAAGTTTTGGACTTGAGCATTCAGAGTGTAGAGCTCGAGCATTCGGAGGGTTGATCTAAGCATTCAAAGTACAAGTTTTGAGCATCCAGTACGTAGTGGTTGGGCATTTAAGCATAGAGCTTGAGCATTCATGTGTAAAACTTGAGCATCTAGTACACAGTGGTTGGGCATTCGAAGAGCTTCAAGCATTTAAAGTATTGGACATCAAGCATTCAAGCGTAGATCTTGAGATCAAATGATATCTTGGTGGTTGTTACGGCATGGAGCCAGTTTGAAATAGTGGCATGGAGCCGCTAAGTTTGTGGGTGTGGAGCCGCTGACTAGTGGGCATAGAGCCGTTGAAATAATGGTGAGTATAGAGATGCTGAATAGTTAGTAAGTGATGGTGAGCACGGAGCTACTGAGATGGTGGAGCCGTTGGTTTGCTGAGCTTGAGCACAGAGCTACTGAGATAACGGACACAGAGTTGCTTAATGGTCAAGAGTTGTGGAGCCGTTGAACGATTATCGGTGTAGAGGCACTGTTGAGTGATCATGTAATTGCAGAGTGGTTTGAGCACAAGGCTGCTGAGATAGAGTTGCTAGGATGGATAGTGAGTTTACAGGCACAGGGCCGTCGAGTGACTTGGATATAGAGCTGATTACGGGCATAGAGCCGTTGAATAGCTTGATGGTAGTGAGCATAGGACATGACGGCTATAGAACTTCTAGAGCACAGCGATTTGGGGCATGGAACCTAAGTGTGAGGTATCGAGGATCCTTGGGATTTATGAGCAAGAACTCAGAGTTTGACAATCTTCAATGGTCAAGCGACCAGTAATTGTGAGCCTGCTGTTATGGAGAGGATTCCAATGTGGGTTCAATGCCGGTTCTTGATATTCCTTATACTCAGGGATGCCCCCAAGGCTAGTTCTGATCATATTGCTTGTGCTTGGGAATGCCCCCAAGGCTAGTTCTAATCATCCTCCATCATTACTTCTATTGGTCATGGACCCAGAACTTCATTGGTGCTTCGAGAAAGATCTATCAATACTATGGAAATAGATCTGCGGGCCATGGAATCGATTCTGCGGCCGAAGAATTGCTGCATCAAATGATTGAAGTAGCGGCTGTGTAATCCCCTTATTCCGAAGCCCTATTTAAAGGTCCAGATTCGGCGTTTCATTTTGTAGCTTTTCCTTTTTCGTTCTCCTTTGTTCAGTACCGAACGCCACCTCATTCGTTCTCCTCCGTTGGTTCAAGGCATGGCCTTTGCTCGGGTGCCGGCGTGGCTGGTGTGCACGGAGGGAAGTCGCGCTGATATTGGTCCTGTCTTGAAGCTTGATTAGGGACCCTCACATGGGGGGCTTGCTTCCGGTCTGGGATTTTGACTTCCACACGTGAGATATCCATTCTGACGCTAGGCCAATTCAGATGGGACATTGCCCAGGCTTGAATGGGCCCCACGCGTGGACGATGGGGTTGGTCATTGAGATTAGTCGGCCTATTGGGCTGGATACCAAGTAATGTTAGGAGGTTTTTATGTCTGAATAACCATGAAAGGATTTGGAGATCCATTATGACCGCATGTCTCAAAGATTCTGTCTTGTCAACGGCATGGATGATGTCAACCTCAAGCAAGCTTTTCTCAATTCCCTTCCTGAACCATTGGGAAATGAGACAGCACGGCTACTTCAAACAAAAGGATTGACGCTGAATGCAACATCGCTTGGCGGAATTTCCTAGCACTCTTTGATTGCCTTGGAAAAGTTATGCAATCACCAGAAATTCCTCAAAACGCATGAAGAACAAGGAAAACTTCTTGGCAAAGCATGTGACTGGCCTGACCTATCTATAAAATGCAAAGACAAGAAGTGCCCTTGCCGACCATCATATCGGACGACCAAACACTTTCAGAAATGGAAGTTCAGACCTCTGGCAAGTTTTCAAAGTTTTCCAAATCTGGCAAGTTCTCACGCCGAAAGAAATGGAAATTCTTCAAGAAGAAGCAGTTTAGAGGACAGCGAAAGTCTGATCGCTGCTACATATGCAAAAAGAAAGGGCACTATGCAAAATAGTGTCCCAATAAAGCAACACGAGACTAGATGGTGAGCTCTTTGGTTCTCATTGACGATGATCTTGAAGATGCTGATGTTGAATCTCTATTTTCCATTGATGATGAAGCAACAGATGAAGCAGTCCTTTCCTTCACGTTTGACGACTCTTCATCAGAATCAGAAGACTCTTCTGAAGATTCTGACTCATTCCCTTATGAAATCCAAACCTTTGGATTCTCAAACATCATGCTGGCTCAACCCTTAGCCAAGGTCAAAATCTTTCTTGGCAAATATGAGAAACCCATACCAGTTATCGCTTTCTTTGATACTGGTGCAGCAGCCTCCATCCTCAACCCTGCAATTCTCCCCAGGTCCTGCTGGCAGTCCTATTTCAGACCCTTTACAGCAGCCAATGGAGAAACTTTTGTCATCACTTTGATCAGTAAGCCTATTGTCATCCAACTTTTCTCTGGATACACCATAAAACATCAAGTCTATGGTTCTAATCTCCCAGGAAAAGATTTATTGTTAGGCTTTGATATTCTCCAAAATCTCAGCAAAGTTTCCTGGCTCAAAAAAAGCTTGAAATATAAAAATTACCTGTTACCTTGGACCACCCAACCCAACCTCTTTTCCATAGAAACTTTCTCCTCCATCAAAGAAGCCATAATCCAAACTTCCTGTGCTGAATCCCATTCCCAGTTCCTCACTAAATGCTCTAACCCACTTTGAACAAATCTAGATTTCTTCATTTCTCTTCCCTTTAAGAAAAATGAAGACATTAATCTCACCAAAGCCACCCATCATGGAATGAACCCAAAACACTACCAGCTTGCTCTTCAAGAACTCCAGCAACTTCAATCAGAAGGTTTGATTGAGCCCACAACCTCTCGGTGTGCATGTGAAGTATTTTATGTGAACAAAAGAACAGAGCAGATAAGAGGAAAGCTTCGCCTGGTTATCAACTACCAGCCTCTTAATCATTTTTTGCAGGATAACAAATTTCCTCTTCCTCAGAGAAGTGTTCTATTTGCAAACTTGCCTAAATCTCAAATTTTCTCAAAGTTTGACTTGAAAGCAGGTTTTTGGCAGCTGGACATCCATCCAGATGATCGCCCCAAAACTAGTTTTTGCATTCTAGATCACCACTTCCAATGGTCAGACATGCCTTTTGGATTGAAAACAGCCCCATCTTTGTTTCAAAAGGCCATGATTCGGGTATTTGCTCCTATTCTATCCTCAGCCCTTGTTTACATTGATGACATCCTACTTTTTTCTCCAGATATTGAGTCTCATGTTGTCTTACTACAAATTTTCCATTCCTTAGTCCAAACCCATGGTATCATGCTCTCAGAGAAAAAAATGTTTCTTGCTCAACCAGAAATTGATTTTTTAGGGATGCATATCTCTAAAGGTCAATATACCCTCCAGCCTCATATAGCCTCCCAACTTGACCATTTTTCAGATGAAAATCTCACAGTCAAACAAGTTCAACAATTCATTGGAATTGTTAACTATATGGCTGATTTCATTCCTAGCCTTGCCTAATACCGTACTCCTCTTTCAGCTCTACTAAAGAAAACCCCTCCTCCTTGGTCAGCCCTTTGTACCAAAGCTGTAAAAGACCTCAAAGCCATAGCCAAAGCTCTTCTTCCATTAACCATACCTTCAAATGGGAAGAAAGTCCTTCAGACAGATGCCTCTAATCTAATTGGGGAGCAGTTCTTTTGGAAGAAAACACAGATCAAAAGCGCCGAATTTGTGGATACAAGAGTGGTTCATTCTCTCCAGCAGAGCTTCATTATCACTCTACCTACAAAGAAATTCTGGCAATCAAAAGGAGCATTGAGAAGTTTGAATTTCATCTAATTGGTCATCATTTTCTCATTGAGACTGATATGATGAGTTTTCCCAGCATGCTCAAGTTTAAACAGAAACACCTTCCAAAGGCACAGTTGCTCAGATGGGCAAACTGGTTTTCCAATTGGAGTTTTGATGCTGTCCACATAAAGGGAAAAATAAATGTCCTCCCAGATTTTTTGTCAAGACTCAAAAAAGAAATCAACCAGTTTTCAAAAACAAAACCACATTTGTAACGCCCCGAATTTTGGGTACGTTAAATAAACATTTTATTGATAAAACCAAATGGAGTCTGGGTCGTTATTACAACAAAACTCCCACAAGAGTTTAATATTTACACAAATGAAGGGGGTTCTAGGGTTCCTAACTACAGCTTCACCTGCTCCTCTATCCTAGCCAGCTCCTCAGGTCCAAAAGCCTCCAAGGTGTACATCTTACCTTGTTCATCTATGAAGTCTGACACATTATACCGGCGTCGCCACCCATATAATATGTCAGGGTCACCAAAAGGTAACACCGTGAGCTACAACGCTCAATAGGAAATCATTACCCACCAACCTTAACTTACAAACAAAGCTATAATAAAACATCAATTTCCACATGATACGTATATACACAGCTACAAAAGACAATATCAATAACACATCCGCAATCGCTATAACTATCGTTGGTGTCCAAGATTCTCTTGGTTTCTCCTACGTGACTCATCGTAGACCGTGTCAACATTTTCACATACCAATCCATCTTTTAAAATTATTTGTTTAACACACCCAACCTCGGTTCCGCCGTTCCGGGTTCCCGAGTATCCTCACAATGGTTCTGCCGCACCGGGTTCCCATTGGCACACATCACCATTGGCTCCGTACCGCGGATAACCAAGCCACAATTCAAAACCCTCGATTCCGCCGCTCTGGGTTCCCGAGTAATCCCACAATGGTTCCGCCGCTCCGGGTTCCCATTTGGGGTTTTTGAAATCTAAACCCTCGGTTCTGCCGCTCTGGGTTCCCGAGTATCCCCACAATGATTCCGCCGCTCTAGATTCTCATTGGGTTTTTCACAAATCTTACTTTTACACACGCACACAACTCACATAATGCCACCCAAAACCGGTCATTATGTAGTTTCAAAATATTTCCATCCTTGGAATACATTCCCTTTCATTAACCACATCCTAGGTGTCATGTTTCTACTTTCTCGATTCTCGTGTCACGTTATCATGCATAGACTCCGTGTAGGACTTTCCACATAACAAGCATTTATCAAAACTCAAAATGAATCCAACAAGATCATCCAATTCTATATTATCTAGTATGCTTGAATCACCAAAAATGAACATCATGCATGCATTTCCAACAAAAGATAACCTTATCTACTTTAAATAAAATGATCAAAGTTACTTCCTAATGAACTTATATTTAGATTTAGGGTACAAAATTACTTTATACTTGGGATAGTAGATAAGGATAACTACCGTTCTTCTTGGCGGTGGTCGGCTACGAAGATTTGGTTGTTGGTTTTGGAATTTGGCGGCGTAACGGCTCCGGATTGTTTCGAAAGGAAAAGAGATGTACTTTCTTTTCCTAGAAACAACTTTCTAACTCAACTAAGCTACTTTAAAAGATCTAAAGGTGGTTTTGGAAGTGGTTTGGTGGTTTCTCTCAAGAACTTCAAGAAAACTCAAGAAAACTAGAACTTTGGAACTAGGAACTTTTGGAATTTCTAGAGAGAAGTGAGAGCAATGGTTGAAGGTGTGAGTTCAAGCTTGGAATGAGCTTCTATTTATAGGCAAGGCTCACCCTCTCCCTCCTCTTGGCTGGCCCCTCTCTCTCTCTCCATATCCCATTTTTTAATTCAAGAAATCAAGCTTTCTTGGAAGATCAATGGTTAGTTTCTAGGCTTGCATGGCTAGGTTAGTCATTTAGATTTGATCTTGGAAGATTTGTTGGAAGGAAAGGAGACGATGGTACAAGATTTGGTATTAAACAATCCTAGAAGTACAATGGAAGATAGATTTTGGCTAGGAAGGATATTCATGGTCAAGGATTTGAAAGGATGGGGAAGATCAAGTCAAGGTACCACAAAATCTTTCTCTTTTCTTCTTCCTTTCTCTCTCTCTCTCTCTCTCGGCTCACCTTCTCTCTCGGGTTTCTCTCTCTCTCTCTCTCTCTCTCTCAAGTACACTATATACATATACACATATAATAATGGCTAAGGTACAAAGTACTAGATTTATAAAATCAAATACCCAATAAAGAATTACAATTAGGCACATGTTTGATTAAACAAATAGATGGAGTACTTTTGCAAATCTAGGGTTTTGATTTACCCACATATTCTAATGCTTAAAAGTACATGGGAAATCGACCCTTAAATATAAAATAGGATCCTTGTACTTAGTAGGAAGATTTGGGCTATTACCCAATGGATAATAATATCCTAACTGTTAATAACCAATGGACAAAGGAAGTACAAGTACTTTTATCTTTAAAATTTTGAAAAGACTACATGTACTTTTAGTCAAAAGCTTATTGTCCAATGGACAAAAATTACCCTAACCTTATGGACCAAAGGGTAAAGGCAAAAGGTTCATCTAGTAACTAGGTGAGTTGGTTGCTCGGTTCCTCCAACTAGTTGGTTAGAAACTAACTAAATTGGTCAAGTAGGGTTTCTAGTCGAGAGTTAACCAATGACCAAAATCTAACTACGACGAAAATTAACAAGAAATTATATAGCCACTCAAGAGAAAATAAGTAATTCAAATAAAATTCAAATATTTAACGAAATTTTTATAGACCAAAATTCAGGGGCGTTACAACATTCCTTTGCTCCTGGTTGTTTTCCCATGATTTCCTGTTTCCACCCAGTTAATCTTTCTATCCACCTCCAGTGTCATCTTGTGGAATTAACCCTTCTCTCCAGGTGTGTCCAAATGTGTCAAAACCTTCAACATCTCTGTATTTTCAAATATGGTCTTGATGAAGGTCCCATAAAAGGTTTACCCTTCCATCCTGTCTATCCTTTTCTCACCCAGTTTGAAGTGTCCTACCATAATGTCTTTTATTTCAAAAAAGAAGCCTTTCTCCTCTTATGGTATTTAGTTGATGTGTATACTATAAGTGTCAGTTTCAATAAATCAGCAGTATTGGTGTATTTAGCACATGCAGCGTTCAATCAAGTCCAACCCCCAGAAGATTTCTTTTTGAAATTTCTCTTGCTCTTTGGTAACATACCCTACTGGAAACAATAGATCAGAAGAATCCCCACCGATGCAGATGAAGACCTCTAATTTGCTTTTTGGTCAACTCGCAACAACAGATGTCTTCCTAATCCTGATGGTTCTCTCACTTGGCAAAAGGAGTATCACACTATATTTCTTTCAGCATATCAAGAGTCTCCGAGCATTGAGATCCACAGTGGAAATTATTTGGTTATGACTCAAACAATGTGTTCATGCAATGGATTAACACCTGCAGACGCTCCCTCATCTCTCCTCCATTATGAGTCTGCAAACTGGAAATTCAATGATACTTATCCGGAAGAATGGCGCCAAAATATCCGCTATCTTTTGGAACAGTATCACTTGACTGAAGATTATTCTGGAAGCAATGGTTCAGATAATCCAGAGTGAAAACCATGTGCTCATACCAACTGTCTCTTTTGTGTATACTTACTTTTGTAATAAAATGTGGTAGTGTTGTCCTCTTTTCCAGAGAGGGTGAAATAATTGGTGTTTACTGTTGGTAGTAGTTGTATAATTGGTGTACGAAGTTAGAAAGGTGTAAGCCCTAGTCAATGATGTAATAGTAAGTGTGTCTGTAAACTAATAAGTCATAGTAGTTGTGCAAAGTAGTTGGTGTCAGGTAGACTAAAAATAGTAATTCACAATTATGCATAGGTACTATTCCTATGATGTAATCAGTGATGTAATCACCAGTGTTTGTATTCCCTCCTTATGCCTATAAAGGGAGAGCTCCGCTTATTGTAATAACCAAGTCAGTTCAAGTAAATGCAAGTCAATATTTTCTAGTAATATATCCTGTGTCTCTTTGATCCTAACCTACTTTGTGTTTGTACCCACTTCGTGTCTGAAAACTCTTGGCTAAGGGTTGAGCCAGCATGATGTTTGAGAATCCAAAGGTTTGGATTTCATAAGGGAATGAGTCAGAATCTTCAAAAGAGTCTTTTGATTCTGATGAAGAGTCGTCAAACGTGAAGGCAAGGATTGCTTCGTCTGTTGCTTTATCATCAATGGAAAATAGAGATTCAACATCAGCATCCTCAAGATCATCATCAATGAGAACCAAAGAGCTCACCATCTTGTCTCTTGCTGCTTTATTGGGACATTATTTTGCATAGTGCCCTTTCTTTCTGCATATGTAGCAGCGATCAGACTTTCGCTATCCTCTGAACTGCTTCTTCTTGAAGAATTTCCATTTTTTCGGCGTGAGAACTTGCCAGATTTGGAAAACTTTGAAAACTTGCCAGGAGGTCTGAACTTCCATTTCTGAAAGTGTTTGGTCTTCCGATATGATGGTCGGCAAGTGCACTTCTTGTCTTTGCATTTTATAGATAGGTTAGGCCAAACACATGCTTTGCCAAGAAGTTTTCCCTGTTCTTCAAGCGTTTTAAGAAATTTCTGGTGATTGCACAACTTTTCCAAGGCAATCAAAGAGTGCTGGTAAATTCCACCAAGCGATGTTGCATTCAGTGTCAATCCTTTTGTTTGAAGTAGCCGTGCTGTCTCATTTTCCAATGGTTCAGGAAGTAAATTGAGAAAACTTTGCTTGAGGTTGACATCATCCATGCCGTTGAGAAGATAGAATCTCTGAGACATGTGGTCATAATGGATCTCCAAATCCTTTCTTTTGAATGTACAACACTTCATGCTGAGATATTCTTCTCAAACGAATTCTTTCGTATTGTTATGGTCTCCAAGAAACTCAGTATGCAGAACTGAGATGAATTGATCAAGAGTTGAGAGTTGCTTAAGCTGCAACTGTCGGTACTCACCAAGAGCTAAGTACCATTGACGTAGACGGCCAAGAAATTTTGTTGTACACTTAGTAATGACATCACTGAGTGTAGCGTTTGGGGAAAGCATAGCAGCTGTGCACCAAGCATGAATCTCATAAAGTTTATCCAACCATTTTGAGGGGGAAATGGTATCAAAAGAGAAACCTTGGGTATGGATGTTGGAATGTGAGAAGGAATCAAAGGTTAGAATTTCAGGGGGTGTATCAAACTCAGGACCTTCTTCAATGATGGGATCTTCAACATGTTCCTCTGGGTTTTCAGGGTTCATCATGAAAACATGAGGAATTGGCATAGAGTTTGTGGATTCAGCATCTGAATCAAACTCAATGGTGGGTTCAGGAGATGGGGTTTCAGGTATAGTGGCTAAGGTATGTAGGAGGGTGGAGATTGGATTTTTAGCAGGGCTAGATGTTGGCTGGACCATTAACTAAGGCGACTTGGAATTTGGGTCTAATGGTTAAGAAGAAGTGGAAGTAGTTGGGGCAGGTGTAAAGGTGAAGGATGAAGACGGCATGGTTGGAGGTTGAACAGGTTTTATCTAGGGCTTTGGGAAAGGAAGTTTTGGTGGAGATTGTCTTTTTGGTGGAGGAAGAAAAGCTGATGAGCTCCTAAAGATATTGGACTCACCAAATCCTAAAGTAGGACTTATAGGTAAAGGTTGAGACATTTGAGGATATCCAAACAAACTTTGTTGAGAGGAAGATGTGAACATGTCAAACGGGCTTTTTTGTTGAGAATTCTGCTGAGCTTGGAGAGAATGAAGCTGGTTCTTGAGATGCTGCATTTCAGCATCCTTTTGGTAAAAGGCTGCTGAAAATGCTTGGTTGGCATAGGCCATCTGGAGAAGTTCCTGGTGAACATTCTGAATTTTCTACTGCAAATCTCTAATAAGAAGTTCCAAGGTTGATAACTTCTTATGAACAGCATTCTCCAAATTTTGCTGGGAGTTAGCAATTCTCTGAAGAATTTTGTTTTGAGCCAGAGAATTTGCTGACTGCCAATTTATTGTTGCTTCTGCTGCTGAAACGGCTTTGGTACCACCATCAGGGAGAATGGTAGTAGAGTCTGGAATTTTATGCCGATGGGTCGTCCTTTCTTGGGAATTATGAAATTCCAAAGGAGGAAAATCTGCTTCTATCCAGGAAGAGGATGAGGTGAACATGAAACATCCACTGGGTTGACTCAAAGAACCATCATCAAATGGAGGTTGAGGAGAAGGTGGAGATTGACAAGGAGTGAGAGGGAGAGATGTGCATAGGGGACATGAATCATCATCAAAGTCCTCGTCATCTTCTAAAAGACTCTCCTCTAGACAGTCATAGGCATCAAAGTAACAATGACCTGTTTCTGGATTTTTGAAATAGTAGACTGGGAGACCACTGGGTTGAAAATATTGAATTGGAGGACCAGGTCTAGAACCATCGACAAACATGTCTATTCGTGAGGGAAAGATAACAGGATGGGTTGAAGATGAGGCAGAGGTTTCTTTTGAAAAAGTGATTTCCACTGTACCATCAGGTTTGGTGATGAAAAGTGGGTTGGATGATTGGACAGGAATGGGCTTGCTTTGATTTTTCTCATAAGCTGTAACCCAAGATTCTGGGAGAAGCTTGAGAAGCTCAGGACGGGAAATTTGACGTGGCACATTGACACATGAAGCTTGATGGGGTGCGTTAATAGTGAGGAAAAGGGCTTCATCTGTGGAGGAAGGTAAGGACATGTCAAAAGCATGGTTTTGGAGACGGTAGGCCATTTGGTAGTGAAGGGTTGCTACATATGTGGTAGAGATTTGGGAGGCATCACCAATTTGAACTTGCACTTTCAAGGCTGATAGCAAATGAGGATCTGCCAGTGGCATGTTAAAATTGGGGTAAAAGGTAAAAATCACAGTTCCAGCATTTAAGGTGGTTTGGACTGTAGCGATACATGCGTGCTGATACTGTAGAAACCTGGTATCTACCAGAGCAAGTCTGGAAGTAACAGGTAAACCCTTTCTTCCATGGAAAGTGACGGCGAGTCTACTGGCTCCAAAGTGAAGGTGGGTAAATCCTTGTTGTTGCCAAAGACGAGGCAAATCAACTAGGATTTCTAAAGGTAAAAGTTGTTCAGCCTCTGTTGCTGCAATAAAACATTGATCAAATTTGGAGGCTTGAACATATTCTTTTACAGAAGTTGGGTGTTTTGTGGAGAGAAGTTGGGTGACGGATTTCTTTACAGAGGTTTGGGGTCTAACAAAAGCATTATAGGGATTAAGGAAAGGGAGATCAGTAAGAGGGACCTTACTATCATCAGGTAGGTATTCAAACTCATACAAGTATTCAAGATTAGAAGAGGATGCGAAGGAATTTCTACTGGTAGACAATCGTGAAGGAACAAGAGACGAGGTAGCAAAAGAGTAAGTAGAAAATAGATGATTCATCTTTAGATAAAAATCTGGGTTCTTCTTTTCCTTAGTACAGCAAACCTTTTCTTTTTCAAATTAAGATCTTCAACCAATTTTGATTAATAAAATTCTGTATACTAGGGAAGATAAATCGAGACACACTGCCAACTCCAGGGCCAAAGTCTCAAGGTACTTTTATCCCACTGATACAAAATTCTTTAACCAAAATAGTTAGTGAAGTTTCTGATGTGGAGGATCCTTAGAAGACAACCACAGAGCATATACTTCAAGTTTTCTTTTAGAAAAGATTTGAAGTAGTGTTGGAAAAGAAGTTCCTAGAAAGGGTTTAAGCTAGAAGGGAAGACATGGCTCTGATACCAAGTTTTCAGACACAAAGTGGGTACAAACACAAAGTAGGTTAGGATGAAAGAGAACACAAAGCTAAGTAGATATATTTAAGAAGACACTGATTTTATTAACTTCAACTGACTTGGTTATTACAATAAGCGAAACCCTCCCTTTATAGGCGTAAGGGGGAATACAAACACTGGAGATTACATCACTGATTACATCATAGGAATAGTACCTATGCATAATTGTGAATTACTATTTTTAGTCTTCCTGACACCAACTACTTTGTACAACTACTATGACTTATTAGTTTACAAACGCACTTACTATTACATCATTGACTAGGGCTTACACCTTTCTAACTTCGTACACCAATTATACAACTACTACCAACAGTAGACACCAATTATTTCACTCCCTTTATAGGTGTTAGGGGGGAATACAAACACTGGAGATTACATCACTGATTACATCATAGGAATAGTACCTATGCATAATTGTGAATTACTATTTTTAGTCTTCCTGACACCAACTACTTTGCACAACTACTATGACTTATTAGTTTACAGACACACTTACTATTACATCATTGACTAGGGCTTACACCTTTCTAACTTCGTACACCAATTATACAACTACTACCAACAGTAAACACCAAACGAGTCACGCTCCATTGATTCGAGCTTGAATACCGAAATCCATTGATTTGTGCCCAAATACCGAAAATTGTTGATTCGCTCAAGAATACTGGAGGATTTTTAATAAAAATCCTTTTCCAAAACCCAAAATCCTTTCTTTTCAAAAACCTTGATAGGATCAATCGTTTATCCCTTTTTCAACAGTCACACTCTCAAGTAGCAAATAGTTCAAGAAACAACATGTACTTCTGACATCGATTATACCACCTTCCATCTCTCGAGAAATTCAACTGTATTACCACCCTATGTGTTACAATGAACTCTCTCCACTTGGGTCTCCGCATTACCACCCCACGCGTTGTAGGACCCACTTGAGTCTCCGCATTACCACCCCATGCGTTGCGGGACTCCCCTATTCAAATTCCCAACTCATGCATACACACACGCACCATCATTCTATATACAAGCAAACAACATTCCTTAGTTCACATTCTTTCATTCATCATCATACAAGGCAATAAAAACATTGTAAACATGCCACAATATACATTGACAAATGCGCAAGTTCATGTTATTCCTCTAAGTATATCACAACGTCCTTCATCATGTACCTAACCCACAAATAACTCTATGATGCACCACCCGCAAGGTTCTAAACTAGAATCTTATAGAACGAACGCCAAAGGAACTTAGAAAGATCAACGAGATGAATCACGAGGATATGAGTTATCCTATTCTCATCCGGACCATTAGGCAAGCCCCCATTGACCAACTATGCACCCCACGATATACCTTATAGCCTACGATCTTCGAAACCACTCTATGGTACGTTTTCCAATTCACCAATCACCACGTCATGTCATAGCACCTAACATGTCTATATCATTCATCATATCATGCCACAATGTCCACATGCTCACTTTAAGACATAGATGACGACGAGATACCACACTCAAAGGATTTGACACGTTCCTCTTGTACAACGATAGTCAAAGGAGAAAGATTGATCAAAGAATCACTTAAGGTACAAACAATCAAGTTCAGAAGTGGTTTGGAGGTGTTCCAATGGTGTTAGAAGTGATCGGGGTTCAAAATAATGAAGTGGGAGCAGCGCGAGCAAAACTGTCCCATAAGATCCTGGTATCGATACGATGTGATTTTGCATGTCGATACCCCAGCGCCTGGAGTCAAAGTAAGTTTGACATATCGATACAACCGTTTTGGTTGTATCGATACCAGAAGGTTACGAGCAATGATTCTGCAGAAAATTCAAGGGCAAGCACTACTACGAAACACAATGATCCGACGCACTATCAAAGCACATAAATCACTCATAAAAATACAGAATGAGCAAGAAATCCCTACCTCAAAATCGAAGAACAAAACCCAAAGAGAGATCGAGCCCTAGCTTCCAAAATTGACACAAAGAGCAATACACCTCCATTGAGCTCTAGCCAACGAAGTATGACCTCCAATACGCATGTAGATGGTGGATTGGAGGTTGATGTGTATGGGTTTTGAGTTATTTTGGAAAGAGAGAGAGAGAGAGAGAGAGAGAGAGAGAGAGAGAGAGCTGAAGAGAGAGGAAAGATTGGGAGAGTAGAGAGGGAAAGGAGTTGGGATTTTGATTTCCTACACACACACACACACACATATATGAGCCCTGCTATTCGCAGAGAAGAATTCCAGGGAACCACGCAAAGAAAAATGCGTTTGGCTCCATTTCGGGTCCCAATAAAATCTAGAAAAATATCCATAAATTTTTTAATATTATTTTGTGGGGCCCTGTAAAAAATCATCTCCAACGGATATCCATAAGTATTACTTTTGGATTCGTAAGGGCGAACTGAGCTGAGATCCGGAATGGGCCCAAACGCATTTTTCCTTGCGTGGTTCCCTGCAAATCTTCTTTGCGATTAGAATTGTGCCATATATATATATATACACACACACACACACAAAAATCACACTTTCACCCCCCCCCCCCCCCCACTTTCAATTCTACCGCATTGGCCCCAAATCAACTAAATCCAATAAATCCCTCATTTGTTCCACATTCTAGCATTAATCAAACCTTTAAACTAATTCCGAAAATATGGGTCTCTATAATAGCACTATTGGGAAATGATTCCTAGAACCTAGTAATAACGCGTACATATTAGATAACAAAAAAACCTGCAAAACCCTACAAAGCGAAACTAGGGTTTCACCTCAACTTCCGCGTCACGAACGCTGGTTGAACGTGTTACAGCACACCTTAGTGTATGCCATGAATTCTGCTCGACCATACCTTACGATCTTCTGCTTTATTCCCCACACGTCAAGAACACGAACCGAGTGTGAACTCTTTCGTGATCTGTTTGGTCTCTCTAAGCCTCTCTATTCGTGAATAATAGAAAAAATGTGTCTAACCTAGAGAGCATAACGTATATTTATAGGGCTATGATAGGGGACTAAGAAGCAATAAGTCTAGGCTTTCAGTGTAAATAAGAAACCTTAATCCCACCAGGATTCTATTTCTTATTTCACTAATTATAATTCACCCTGCTACAGAAATATAATTGCACTCCCCTCCTTATCTTAATTATATTATGAGCTCCATGATATTAAATACTTAAATATCTTCTCACGTTAAGATTACCTGTAACAACTCCGATTTTTTGTAAATAAAAATCTCATTTTAATATTTGAAAATGCTTAATTGCTTTAAAAATTCTTTTCAACCTTAATAATCCGTCATAATTAGATTTGAGACTTATAAAATTATATCTTTTAACATCGGACAACCTAGTCCTTTCCCAAAGACAAGTATGCTTGTAAAGGTACTTGAATATTTTCCTAGCGAGTTAAATAAAATTTTTAAATTATATTTCTTGGCTAGAAATCCTACTTGGCAAGTAGAATTAGCTTCCAACCAAGTAGTTAGTAGAAACCTAGTTACCATGAAACTTAGTTACCTTTCCCTAACATTTAAGGACCATTGCACCAAAGGTAGTCATCATTATGCTACCAAAAGTAGTAATCATTATGCTTGCCATGCATGCAAATCTAAGGATTATAGCCTTAAACCTAGTTACCCACCAAAGTTGCTTTCCTAGATATATATACACACACACGCACACACACCCTTCATAGTCTATTATAAACATGCCTATACATATATACATATATACACTTTCTAGGAAAATATTACCCAATGGACAATATTCTTGTCATTGGAAGCCACTTTTAATCATTACCCTTTTCCTCCTAGGCCTAATAGGACTAATTAGTACCTAAGTATTCTTAGCTATGTATATGTATATATATAGATATATACACTTTCTAGGAGATGTATTAACCATTGGACATTGTCTAGCGCTTGAAAACCTTAACCATAATCATTACTCTTTCTCCTAGGCTTATAAGGCTACATAGACTTAAACATACTTAGTCTTACTCTCACACACACACACATATATATATGCGTGGCCAAGAGGGGAGAGAGAGAGAGAGAGAGATGGTGAAGTGTGTGCATGTGTTTGTACACCTACACAAGCCACCCTTTAGCCTATTCTTACACACAACCCTAGCACTACATGACAACCCATTCGTAGACTACTTCAAGCACACAATCTAGCCTTTAATCATCCTAGAACCTAGCCCTTAATTACCCTAGATTGTGACTACAACCTAGACATAGGATTGACTAAACATGGAAGGCTAACCTCTTACACTTGTAAGACTTGCCAACCTAGGTTATAATCACCTAGGATTGCCTTAAGGCCTTAGAAAATCTCCATGATTACCTAGTCTTGCACCTAAATTGGATTGACAAGGCTTAAGCATGCTAGGAAGGCTAGCTTGATATGACCATTCAATGGAGCAAATCCATGAGAGATAGAGAGAGAGAGAGGGAGGCCGGCCATGAGAGAGGAGAGGGAGCCAAGTTTTTGCTATAAATAGGACCCCGCTCATGCCATTCAACTCACACCTTCACCCTTCAACTTCTGTCTCTAGAAATCCTTGTGTTCTTGCCTTGTTCTAACTTGTTCTCCTTTGTTCTTGAGTTCTTTTTGAGTTCTTCAAGAAACTCATCCAAGGCCGCCATTAAACCACCACTCGACCACCCTCTCGATCCAAAAGTTTAGTAGTTTAGCCAAGAACTAGTTTCGAGAGAAACCTTTCTCTTTCGAAACTACCAAAAGCTTACTGTAGGAAGTCACTCTGTCTGATAGTCGACTTACTTTTCTGTAGCCGTACCTACCGCCAAGAAGAACGGTA
This sequence comes from Rhododendron ovatum, assembly GCA_019656835.1. Lineage (NCBI taxonomy): Eukaryota > Viridiplantae > Streptophyta > Magnoliopsida > Ericales > Ericaceae > Rhododendron > Rhododendron ovatum. Next base: position 40,022,550 of record CM033802.1, on the reverse strand, counting down.
GAGTCATGTATACGCTATCTCTAAGTATAAATAAAAATGTGCATATTGTTTGTATTGTTTAAAATGTATGAGAACTTGAAAAGTGTTTTACTAAAGGTTTGAAAAGAAATATGACTTATATTTAACTCGACTTTATTTTTCGGAAAAACATATGTTGTTTAGAACTTCCTAAAAAGGAGAGAGAACGGATTTTGGAAACATAAACTTGAATGAAAGTATTCGTATTATGATCTTAAGGATGGTTATGAGCATTTATATGTGATTACTTGGATTACTTGTTTGATGTGTGATAAAGAATAAATGGTATCCACTCTAAAGGTGTCCGTTCATGTGACACTATGCTTTAAGTTGTGTGCCAAATGTTTGAGCATGATTACGTGATAGTATGAGCTTGATAAGTAATATAGAGTTGGATGATCTTGCTTATTTAGTTTCAAGATTACAATGAATGATTTACGATTACTTATGTGAAAAGCCCTGCCGCAGAGTCATTGCATGAAAACGAGACACAAAAATTGAGAAAGTTAGAAACATGGCACTTAGGGTGTGGTTAATGAAAAGAAGTGTTTTGAAACCACAATGTGGCCGGATGTGGTAGCCCATTGTGTGGGGTGTGTTGCCAATGGGACCGGACATGGTAGTCTCATTGGAAGTGTGACTTGGTTATCCACGGAAAGGAGCCAAGAGAACCGCAATGTGGCCGAACGTGGTAGCCCATTATGTGTATGGATTTTTGAAACCGCAATGTGGCCGGACATGGTAGCCCATTGTGTGTATGGATGCTTTGAAACCACAATGTGGCCGGACTTGGTAACCCATTGTGTGTTGCCAATGGAGCCGGACATGGTAGCCTCATTGGTAACATGGCATGTTCAAAACGTGTTTTGGAAATGTTGATTTGGTAAATGGAAATGAGACAAAGTCTACGATGAGTCGCGTAGGAGAAATACATAAATCACAGACACCAATGTTAGTTGAATAGCGAATGTGGATGTGTCATTGTTAAGTGTTGGCATGTTATTTGTATGACCTATTGTTGTAATTTATGGGTTAGCGGGTATGGGATTATTCTGCTGAGCCTTTGTAGCTCATGGTGTTACTGTTGTAACCCTGACATATTATACTGGGGACGATGCCGGTATAATGTGTCAGACCTTGTAGATGAGCAGGGTGAACTCTACATCTTGGAGGTTTTTGGAGCCGAGGAGCTGGCTAAGATGGAGGAGCAGGCGGAGCTATAGATAGGAACCGTAGTTTCCCTCCCTTATGTAATGAAAGTACTTTTAAGGGGGTTACGATGTAATAATGAGCCAGACTCTATTTTGAAGTTTCACATAAAATTGTCTTTTTAACGTATCCAAAATTCACGGAGTTACATTACCGATACCCATTGATTAAATCAAATTACTGATAATTATATTTGATAATGCAAGCTAGAGAGGGTGAATAGGTTTGAATCCTGTAATAGACAATTTTTCTCTTGCAAACAGATTGATTAGCTAATCAAACGGATAATTAAAATAATGAAGTATTGAAAATAAATATGGGATGAGACAGAGGATTTTTATAGTGGTTTGGCTAATTACTTAGTCCACTATTCAATGATATTCCCCTGAACACTCACTGGTATCCACTATGTTCTCAGTACTTACAATAGGGTTGGATTTCACAAGAGCAAACACCCCTTTACAACAGCTCATCTGGAACACACAGACCAGTTTGCAAACTCCTAACACTGGTACATGCATACCAGTTTACAATCTTCCAATACTGGTACACACAGACTAGTTACAAACCAAAAATAAACTCAATTTAGATTATAACAAAATCCTAACTGACAACATAGTGGATTGGGTTCTCTCTCTCACAAGGTGGGTTTAAGTGGTGCAATTCATTCCCTATAAGTAAAGGTGATTATACAAGTGTAAGCTCACACATAGAAAGTATATAAATTCTACAGTGAAAAACACTCTCTCAAACGTCTGAGGAAGAAACTCTACAGTGAAGTGAATATCATACTTGAATACTTTCTCTTAGTGCCAATCTCTGGTGAATACTTTTTCATATATAGCCAAAAGCAAATCTTAGTGTATCTTTCAAAAGACAGCTCCGAAATTCGCAAATAAATGCTTTATTCTTCCTTTTACAACTTTAGACGGCTGAACGTTAATACCTGTGCAACAAAGTCAATCCACCAAATAGATTTGTCCGCACCATATTTAAGATGATATGCAAAGTCTAAGAATCATTAAAGAGCTAAAAAATAGAGTTAATAGATATGGACCCATGTGTAAAGTAGGAGAGAGAAAGTTGAGTGAGAACAGAGTAAGAGGTGAGTAAAACTGGTCTTCGATATTGGACTTCACTTTAAGATCCAAAAGTGAGATCCGAGAGAGTAATAACAGAGAAGTCTGGTCTTCACAAATGGAGGACACTATGAGATCCAAAAATGACATCCAAAACTATTGAAGAGGCTCATGAGATCCAAAAGTAAGGACCAGAACTTGATGAGGTCCAAAACTGAGGTTCAATTCTGATGAAGTTCATGAGATCCAAAACTAAGGTCCAGAACCTAATGAGGTCCAAAAGTGAGATCTAGAGCTTGACATGAGATCCAAAAGCCTGTGAACCATACTTCTAAATACACCAAGCTTAGAAAATAATATATAAATCATCACAAATCTCATCTTAATAATATTGAGATCATTCTAAGCAAAACATCATCATCAAAATCAAATCCTTAACAATATTTAATCAACATCTATAATTCCTTGAGATTGCCCACTTAACTTATTCAATATGTCGGATACAAATATCCACCTACAGGGTTTAACATAATCGAAACTTATAAGCTTACTTAAGGGGGTATCATCAATCCCTATCGGGACGTGGATTCCATGTCTCACTCTCTAATAATCAAAGTCAACAACATTAGATATATATATCTATTAATTATCTTTGGATTAAGAGCATAAGCATTCAAAATAATCATGAGGTTCTAATTGTCTTATAAAGTTGGTATAAAGACAGTTACCTCAATGCGGTCCCGTTCAATACACACAAAGTGTACTAACACAATAAGTTGGAACTAGACCGTTCCCCATAGTCTATTGTACTATAGTCCTACCGATGGTGTGTCCAGTTCCATCTACGACCGTGAACTACATTTTATATTTCACAAGAACCGATGATCCGGTCTTCTGTGTGTAAGCCGAACTCTACACACCGAATCATCTACTTTATAAAATAAAAGACACACATACACAACATACAATAATATTATTCAAACATTGCTCATAAAAGATTCTCATAAAAAGGGGATAAAACTGATTAATAAATGAAAAATATTTATCCATTACACAAAAGCATGACTTTTAGTATAATTTTCTTAACAATCTTCCACTTAGACTCAAAGCCATGCTGTCACACATCTCACTCCCATTCCCTCTATGTGAGTGTCAAAAGTCTCTAAACCAAACAGCCTGCTTAGCCATGAACCTTGCCTTCAAATAAGGTTGAAGTACCCCAGGCGTAGGGCTAGGTCGTCGATAGCATAATATCCTGAAAGTCCAGGATCATACCTGTAGGGACAATAGAAGCTTGTTTGGATTGTAGATGTAAGGGTTTTCGGCATTTAGACGGCCAACTTTTTTTTTTTTGGGGTAAAATAGCTTGAAATAAAAAGGGAGGCTAACCGAATATATAGCCTACAAAGGGCATACCCAGGAGGAAAAGAAAAAGAAAAGAAGGAAAACTAAAACAAAAGCGAATGCCTACGCCAACCGGCTACATAGGACTAGAAGAAAATAGAACATCTGTTTCTTATCCATCTAATAGAGGGATACGAAACAGATGGCAAAATGATTACACATAGTGCAATCTACATAATAAAAGATCCAATCATGACAAAAGGAATAACAACTTTACTGAGATTCCTAATGCCTAGGTAAAACTGCTTGAGCCAGAGGATGGCACAATCTGAACTTCATATGAAAAACCTCACTGAACCAGACAACATTAAAACCACCATGGATAGCAGCTAGTAGTAGAACAATACAGCTAATCTGAACAACAGTTTACAGGTAGTAGTAGTAGAATATAAGACCCAATATCACAGATACCATTGCAAATTAGCAACTGAGCAAGCTGCTCAATCTGCCTTCAATCTTCCATCCAACCTAGCAGCAAAAATAGCAGCAGAACTTGCAGGACAACGACAAAAAAATAGCTTAATAATTGAAGATACAGCAACAAAACAAATGCAATACAGCAACAAGACAGCCATACAACGGTACTTGATAGCAAAACAGTAGCAATACAACAACGATACAATGATACAGCAGCAATATGATACGCTACATAGACCACAGTTGTAACCATATGATACAAAACAGAACAGCAGAACACATCAGTAGTTTACTGGATTGTACCCATAAGTACATTAGCAGCAACCGTATGAAACAGTAGTTTGCAATTGTAGAATAAACCAACTTGGACCCTAATTCACTCTACACCAACTTGGATTAAAGACAGAACAACAGCAAGCAGTAGGAGAAGTAGCAGCAAGCATCACAGTCGTATCACGCCAATCATCCAAAGTAATAGCAGAATAGCAGCCGTATCACTGGACCCTCGATATTAGCATCCAACAGCGGCTCAATACCAGTATTAGCAGCAAAACAGCTGCAAAACGACGGCAGAGACTGCATAGCAGTAGTAGCTACATTGACAGCAACAGTGATGTAGCAGATGCTAACGGCAACAGTAAATATCTTGATAGAATATAATTTGACAGATACCACAGATTGAACAATTGGTAACAAGAACAGAATGGCTAGGGATGTCACGCTTCGTCCCGGAATGACACCCGAAGTGGGCCCGAACCGACACGACCACGTGACATTCCACACCAAAGAACAGAATCTAAATGATAAACCATGCACATAACAGAGTAAAACCCCAGCGGAAGACTTAACTTTAACATAAACAATGTGTCAACAATTTTACGAACTTACATAATACATAAGTTGCTGCCTCTTATCCCAACATAAGTAATTAAAACATTAACAGAGTTTCCCACATAATTAAAAACTTGAAATCATAAAGTACTTGACAATCTTAGTCACAAAATGAGTTTAACAAAAATTAGAGTTTGACCCATTACAACCAACTCGACCCAAAAATACCAACACTCGATACTAATCCAAGTGTCCCCAAAATGCCGACCGGTAGTGGACCAACACTACAACCACCTGTGACCTGGCAATCCAAAAAGAAAAACCAGAGTGTGTGAGATATAGAATACATTTAATAAAATACCACAGAGCCTGAAGAAATATCTCACTTGAATGTAAACCACACAAAACTCAACATAAGTACTCAATCGTATAACCACATGTGTAAACACCAACATACAGTGGCACGTCTGCCACATCCCATGTACCCAAGGTATTGTGTCCCGCACACCGCACTCCCATTCACCGTTAATTAGACGGCATGGCCCACGATATGGTGTGACTCACTCCACAATCCTTTAGCGAGTACAATCAACACCCAACAAACACATATCATTAACTAAATCCCAATTAGCATGATATACAATCACCACCATGTAATACTTTATTGAACATAACCATATCAAATACACTCACCTTTGTGTCGACCGAAGTATGCCAAACTAAGGTTTCGGCACCTCCCGAATGACCGGCTCTTTACCTAGCCACAAGTTAACTCATATTAGTTACTAATTCAATGAACACTTGACACAATGTTATAAAGCTAACAAGAAGCTAAATAATGTCTAACAGATACAAATATGTCCAAGTCCATACCTACAAGTATCCCACGATAAGTGTGAAACTCAAACACTTCCCAATTCTCCAAAAAGACAACATATTCCACAACCAATCTGTCTTAGAATGATCATAACATTTAATAGGTTTAGAAATAGTTTATGAGACCACCACCGTTAGAAAGTACACTTCCGGTACATGAATTTTGATATAAAGTTTGCCCAACATAGTGTCCGGACAACAAAGTTATGCTTGTCCGAAATTACTCACACAACTGTCCAAGATTACAGATTTTGTACGTCCACCAACTTCAAACCAAAAACTGATTTAACCTATAACAAAACAAGCCACAAACCCTACATATTCAAAAAGGCATATAAGTCTGGTTTCCAATAAAAAAATCGGTGCGCAAACTTGATACCCGAACTAAAAGATATGACTGTTTTTCCCAAGACATGTCGGAACCACAAAGACAAATCCAGCAGGATCACACCAACTTGTAAATTCCGCCAAACTTATAATATGCATCTAGTAAACCCGAAATTTGGTACACACCATTATCACTCATCAAAGTTCATCCTTGATTTTTCCTTGATTTTTTCAAGACAAAGGAACCTAGTCAAAATCACCCCCGAACTCAGAAATTCTGAGCAGAGCAACACAATTTCTAGCAGAACAGTTTGTGTTCGAAAATTCATAAAAAATTGAATACTTAATACTTTTTAGTAATTCCAAAGCCAAAACATCAAAAATTTATCAATCTTTCAAACCCAAAAGGACCCATAATCAAGAGAATCGTTTAATCATAAAAAAATTGATGAAAAACGCAGCTCTGTAAGCTGTCTGTTCAAAAACAGGAATCCTACCACAGCTTGGTTTACGATTTTTATCTTTTTCCATATTTCTCAGAAAATTCTGAAAATTTAACACAATACAATAAACACACTATTTAACCCTTAGTAAAAATACCAGAAATTAACAAGTTTTCTAGTTACCTTGAATAATTTCGTGAAAAACAGATTAGGGTTTTTCTCCTCTTTCTCTTCTCCGCTTTTTCTTCTCCTCTTTCCAACCGTCTCTCTCTCTCTCTCTCTCTCCCTCTCTCTCTCTCTATACACGTACACGTTCACGTACGAGAGAAGAATGGGGAGAGAAATATCTCCCCAGTATACTCTTAAACCAATATAAAGATTATCGTGTGCAAGCGAGACCTATTTTTAACTTATGCTCTAATCGCAAATCACTTATAAGACCCTCGCAAGTTCTATTATTTACGGTTTTTAATCCCCAAAACATAAAATTCAATTAAAAGTAATTGAAATACCGAAATTTCCAGGGCGGGTATTACAAGGGACATGCCCCCTAGAAAAGCATAAACATTCCAAGGGACAACCCCCCAAGGATAGGCCAAAACAAGATAGAATCAACTAATGCCAAGGGAATAACAACACTACAGTAGCATAAACACTTGACAAAATAGTGATATGATAACAAAGCTACTGCTGAGAGCACAGTATAACAAAATATAATACAAGTCCATTATCAACAGAAAAATAGTGAAATGCTCACAGGGCAACTGAGTAGCCCACTTAGCAAAAGTAAAAAAAAGAAGAAAAAACCAGCTCAGCAATTAGGTACCACACAAGATGCCAAAACCTATCCAGATCTGGTACCACACAAGGACCAGCAAAATAGAAAACAGATGCAGAATGCCCTAAGAACAGGGACACTCACAAAGAAAGCCAACCTGAACCACCACGAAGCAACCATATCTGTTCACCTGCTACTCCCTCGAAGCCTAACTCTTCACCAACTAGAAGCAAAAGGGGAAACTTCAACACCCTCCACTCTCCCTCACAAAATGCCTCCCACTAAATATTACCTCCTCTCACAAGAAGGAAGGAGCTCAAACACTCAACTTACAGGTACACACATATGCTGGAACACTCAACCAACCAAAAGCTGAAGAAAACAAGGTTCCAAATCAAAAAACAAAATAGAAGTATTATCAGTGTGGCGCCAAGTAGTTGCTATCCACATCCTGCCAAAAAAAAAATGACACTAAAGATGAGTTTTAAACTAGATTAACGAGCGGCAAGGTCTCGGGGATCAACCGACCCGCGACTCGGCCGGCTAATGGTTCTCTTTGATAACTCAAGTGAGAGTCACAACTGTGTGCTCTCACTCTGAGGGTTTACCTTGAAAATCAAATGTAAAGATGAGTCCAAAAATGGACTAAAACTCATGTAGTCATTTAATCGAACACTTGTAGTGCTAGGGTTCCAAGCATCGCACGTGGCAAGATAAGCTTGCCGACGCATGGTCAAAGAAGTTATTAACTACAAGCTTTGAACAAAAATAAGAGATTTATCCATTTTACAAACCAAGTTTTCCCATATGTCCCTTTGCTTTGTACCCCTTCTTGAATTTGAATGCTTGTTTTCTCTTCCTTGTAGTTTGAGGCTGAGCGAGTACCAGCTAGGGAGGATTGGGGACTAGTGAGCAATCCCCATCTTTGTCTCAGAGATTGTCTCGGAGGCGCCGTCATGACTAGCCTTTATAGGATTTTCTCTTTTCCTTGCTGTTCATAGTTAGTAAAAAGACAAGCAAAAATTGTATTTACGTAGTGAAAGCAAACACAGTGAAGATTTTGTAATCAAGCTTTTTGTTCATGAAATGAAAAATGCCTCTAAATGTTTTGAGATTGCATGCGAAAGTCAGAACATGGCTTTTTGAACAAGTATTTGCTTTTTCCTAGAAAAACAACCAGAGTTTTGAAAACATATAGTAATCTGTGTGAAATGAAATACCGGCCGAGGAATTTATTACACGGCTGAAGAATTGATATGGCAGCCGATGTATCCATCCTTTGGCCATTACTTCCATTCTTCAAAGGAAGCTAGATTTTGTTTTAGCCAAGTGGCACCCTCTTTTCCCTTCCTTCTTATGCTTGGTTTTGACTTATGCCGTGCTTTTTTTATGTCTTATAGCCTTATTGCTAAATTTGAGGATCTTTGAGATTTCCTGCTTATTGTGTCAACGACTCTTTAGTCATAGGGGATGAATGATAGTTCTTTTGTCTTTTTCTATTGTCAATTTCTTGAGAAAAGCATACTCATCTTTTGCGAGCTCAATACGCAAGGTTAGCTATGCCTATCATTGAGCACAAATCTCTTGATGTTTTTCCTTCTCTCTAAATGTTTGGGCCGCATCTCAATGTGAGATTGCCTACATATCCCAATCAGGGAATTAGGCCTTTTACGTAGTTCCAAAAATCACAACCTTTGAGGTTGGGTTTCCACTCTTGGTTTTTCTTCTCACATGCTCTAAAATTTGCCTAGGTTACCTGATGGAGGTTGAGTCCCTAGCGAGCCTTTCTTCAAATGCCTTAACTTTTGCCTAAGCTTGTCCTAGCAGGCTTTGCTCTTACTTTTGCTTGGATTCTCACTACTACAATAATAGATATGCGTCACACTAAGGAGATTCACAAAGATCACGGTTTCAGTGAAAGCGTGATAAAAAGTGATGCTTAAATTTTTTTATCTCAGTTTAAGTCCAAAACTAAGATAAAAAGTGGGTTTTAGCCCAAAATAAAAGACCTCGCTCTTGCGGTGAGATAAAAAAAAAACAACCTCACCCTTGTGGAGTGATAAAAGATTTTAGAGCAGAAAAAAATGAGATAAAAGATCTCGCTCTTGTGGCGAGATAAAAGAGAAAAGACCTCACCCTTGTGGCGTGATAAAAAAGAGAAAAGATCTCACCCTTGTGGTGTGATAAAAGATTTTAGGGAGGAAAAGAATGAGATAAAAGATCTCGCTCTTATAGCGAGATAAAAGAGAAATGACGTCACCCTTGTAGCGTGATAAAAAACTTTGGGAATTGAAAAAGGTGAGGTGCTTATTGTTAACTGTTCATTTCAGCTAATGTACCTACTCGACGACACACTTATTGAGCACAGTCCGTACGATACTGTTTTGAGCTTATTCAGGAGGATTAATCCGGATATGTTCATCCATTCGATAGTCAATGCAGCTTAAAATCCATATAAAATGGTTAGTTTATAAAAAAAAAAATTTAAGTTTGTCCATAATGTTACAATCTGCATGTTGTGATAATTTTTATAAAAATACAAAGTGCACACAACAACAAAAAACACTATTGTCAACTAAATTTACTAGCTAGCTAAAACTAAATTTTTCACTCCAAGAAAATCTTTTGGTGACAACAACTAATTTTGATGGGAAAAAAATCTGTTGTCATATTTTTAAATTTTTTTAAACAATGTTTATATATGTATTTTTATATATTTTAATATCATGTTAATTGCATTCCAAAAAATTCAGCAAATTTTAAGAGATTTTTTTTTCCTCACTTTAGGAAGTAAGTATAAATATTTTTGTTTTCCTAATCTAACAGAAGTTCTTGGCTAGCTTAGTGGTAAGGGCTTGGGAAATCAACTAAGAGTGCGTGGGTTCGAAACTTAGCAATGACAAGAAAAGATGGTCTAGTAGATACAAGTTTTTCATCTCAGTTTATGGTGGTGTGATCATTTTGAACTTTCTATCACGCTTATAGACCGTGATCTAAAGTGACATACAATTACACCAAGAAAAGAGAAACGATCATGCCTAAGAGAAACGATCACGGCTTATAACCGTGATAAAAGAGAAACGATCACACTTTTTGGCCGTGATTGTTTCTCTCTTTCAATCACGGTTTATAACTGTGATAAAAAAGAGTGACTTACAATCACACTCAAATCCATCACGGTAGCAAGAGTGTGATGAAAAACTTACAATCACGGTCAATAGCTGTGATCTTTATGGTTTATTGTAGTAGTGTCTTTTGGTTACCCAACGAGCATTTCTCACAAGAGCGCTTCTGTTTTTCTTGGAGAGGAATTTGGTGAAGATATTTTCTTTTGAATCTCCTTCATGTTTGTACTTTCATGATGGGCAAGCTAACTCTCAGTGTTCTTGCGGAGATTGCATCTTATTTCTAAGTATTGACAAGAAGCAACTAAAGTTCATCCCTACTTTCCCTTCTGTCAGCAACACAAAGAAATTAATTTGTTAAATTTTCTCTTGTTTGGCAAAGATACTGTAGTATATGGCAATCACAATTTGAGAACCAGATTATTAAGCATAGATAAAATAGGAATTCATTTAGCAAAAATAAAATGCCCAAACTGGGGCCTAAAACATGTCCTAGCTTGATTTAGAAAACAAAAGCAATGTCTAATGTTCTTTGCCATGTTATGACTTCTCAGTTACTGCAGCATTTCGGAGTTGTCTTCTTTTGCTTTGCCTTTCAAAATTTTATACTCTTTTCCACCCTCTTGTTTTTGCCAAACAGTGCCTTTGAACTGGGTCCATCTTCAAAGCTTGCATGGTGGCCACCTCTTTGGGACATGAGCAGTCCCCAAATAGAAATGTTAGCCTGGGTCTTCATCACTTCTTCCTTCTCGTTGATTGTGCAGTCATAAGAGAGATCAGTTACTTCCACTTGGTTAAACAGTGAAGCCAAGGAGACTTCATCAAGCGGATTATCATATTCTCATTCCATTTCGTTAGAGTCACTTTCCCCTGTTTTGTATGGATCTATGTATATGAAGTTTAGATCTTCTTCTTCTATCCGCTGACTATAGTCACATTCCTGGTAGTGATTGACCCATGGCTGTATTTGGAACTCCTTCACTTCTTCTATAAGGTTGATTGTTTCCCAGACAACGAGAGGCGTTGGGATATTTGGACGATTGATGGGTACCACCATTTGGGCAGGCTCGAAGTGGGCGTGCCTTCTCACCATTTGGACGGTTCTTCATCTTAACGACCTTTTCTCTTCATCTAGCACAAAGGTAACAAAGTCTTCACTCGACTCCTACTTGGTCATCTCCAAATCTCAGGTGGTCAACTCAATCTGGACATTGTATGCATACTGCTTGACAAAAGCATTGGCAATTTCAGGCCAAGTTTGATAATGCATGAATTTCAGAGTGAGGAAACAATCGAGGGCGCTTCCCGTGAGAGTTCGTTGGAATAATTGAGCAATTAGCTCGTCGTCCAAACCCATTGGCTTCAGGGTGTTGATAACATGGCTGGTAGGGTTACCAGTTCCATTGAACTTCTCGATGTTTGGGATTTTGAATCTTTCAGGCAATTGAGAATCTGGAAAGAAGCAAAGTCCTTTAAAGTCCAAAATTTGGTCACCCTGTGAACGGGCCAAAGCATGTTTGATCTCCTTGACTTGCTTAGCCAATTCTGGATTTTCCGTTGTTACTACTTTACACTACAAGAAAATGCGGATTTGGCGATACAACGAAGCACATTGGTAAAAGTATATATGGGTCGGAAAAGGTTTTCGCCGATGAAAAATTTTGTGTCGGCAAGTTATAGGCTTTGATATATCGGGAAAGGGTTTCACCGATGTGAATTGTCATTCGTCGGCAAAAGTATAGTTTCACCGACACAAGTTTGCATCGGCAAAACCTGTCGGCAAATGGGGTTCTAAAATTGGAGAATGTACCTTTGGCAATGAGACTTTTGCATCGGCAAAAGTCAATTTTAAAAAAAACCCAAGTCTGCTGTAGTTGCTCCGCGCACCCCGTGTTTTGAACTTTGGACCCGAGGTATTCATGCTACGCGCCAACCGACTAGACTAACTTACTCTTTCGTTGATAATATTACAAGATTTAATGTATAACCTATATAGGTAGTATATATATACTTTTATATTATATCTTCTGTATTAAGTATCTATTCAATTGCATATATTGTAATGACCCTAATTTTGGCCCTAATTTTTTTAAAAAAAATTTGCAATGTTTTATTAAGACTCACTAATTAAATTAGACTAATCGATTTAATTATTGTAACCAGATATTTAATTCATATAGTTACTTTGAATTTCCTATATAACATTTTAAATTTTAATGTGTGTATATATAACCCCCTTCAAGATAAATAGGGCTATAAGAGATAAACTTCGAATTGATCTAGGATGATAAGGATGCAAAGATTAGAAATCTAAATTAACTCTTCTTATCTTTATCTAACAAAAACTAAACCCACCCAATCCCCCATTTATTCGGCTGAGAGAGAGGAGAGAGAAAAACAATAACTCTCCCACTTTCCTTCACCACTTCCTCAATATACTCCACCCCTCCTTTATATTAACTACCTATTATTCTCTTCCCTATTTCTTTTTTTTTTGGCAGAGAGAAGAAGAAGAGAGCGATATAATTACCATCATCCTCCACTATCTTCTTCTTCTTTTCTTTTTTCTTATTTTTGCCGAGAGAGAGAGAGCATTAATAGATTGTTGTCCATTTTTTTTCCTTTCTCTTTTTGTTTGTTTGTTGTTCTTCTAATTTTCCGAGAGGGAGAGAAGAGTGACTGGAAAAGAAGAAAACAGAAAGAAAAAGAATACCGCACGTACCGTTGCCGCCACCAAGCTCCACTTCCGAAAAGACCATTTTTATCCACCCTAGCTTGAACTCCAAGGATCAAGGTAGATTTTTCTTTACCCCTTAACTCCAAGTATAATGTACTAGTTAAAGTTAGTGTTGTTGCTTTTTAGCAAGCCCGATTGAAAGGAAATGATGAAACTAGAAACTGACCGAACCAGTCAAGCACCTCACATCCGTGAGCCACGACCTCAAGGCCGTGTAACTCGACCTTACAGCTGCCACCTGCTAACCCACGTTCACGGAACTTCGTTCTAGGCTTGAAAGCGAAAATTGTTTTTGAATTCATTTGTGATTGATCTGCTGTGTGTGCTATTTGGTCACTGTTTGCATGTTTAATTATTGTTATTGATGGCTTGGACTATACTGTTGAACTCCAGATGTACATAATAAATTCAAGTGTTAGTCCGTGCATGTGTATCAAATTAGGTTCAAAGGAAAAATTTAGATATTCGTTCTAGCTTGTAAAAATTTAAGGTACTGTAATATGAACTGGTATGAATAATAATAATAAATATGACTTAAGCGAATACTCATATTTATAAACTGTAACTAACTCATTTATAAAGTAGCTGTTATTGGGAAATTAGTGAAACAAGGAATCTATTAGTATGAATTAGTGAGACTAATGATAACTGGTAATATCACTCCTAAAATCATGCGCCGTATAAAAATACAAAAGAAGTGAGGCATAGATATTATCACACACTTTAATTATAAGATATGATTTTGCTAAGGGAAAGTTTAGGAATAATGAATTTAGTATTAGTGTCCATGGAAGTTATTTGGAAGGGAAAAGGTATACTGTAGCAAGAAAAAAAAAACTTGAAAAGTTTATGTAACGCCCCGAATTTAGGGTACGTTAAATAGACAATTTTATTGGAACTTCAAAATAGAGTATGGCTCATTATTACATCACAACCTCCATAAGAGTACTTTCATTACAAAAGGGAGGAAGACTAGGGTTTCTAACTACAGCTCCGCCTGCTCCTCCATCCTAGCCAACTTTTCAGCTCCAAAGGTCTCTAAGGTGTACAGCTCACCTTGATCATCTACAAAGTCTGACACATTATACCAGCGTTGCCACCAGTATAATATGTCAGGGTCACCAAAGGTAACACCATGAGCTACGAGAGCTCAATAGAATAATCCATACCCACTAACCCTTTAATTACAAACATTATATCATAATATTATCGATTTTCACATAGTACATGCATATCTAACAAAATAGTTCACAATGACACATCCACATTCACTATTTAAACTAATGTTGGTGTCCATGATTTTTTGAGTTTCTCCTACACGACTCGTCGTGGACCGTGTCTCCATTTATCGCTTACCAAGTCAACATTTCCAAAATCGTTTTAACACACTCACAATTGTTTCGCCGCACCGGGTTCCCATTGGCACACAAAAATATTGAATTTGACATTGGCTCCTCTCCACGGATAACCAATCCACAATTCAAAACCCTCAGTTCCGCCACTCCGGGTTCCCTAGTATCCACACAATGGTTCCGCTGCTCCGGGTTCCCATATGGGTTTTCGAAAATCATTAAACCAATTGTGTTGGCTCCTCTCCGCAGATAACCAAACCACAATTCATCCCTCGGTTCCGCCGCTTCGGGTTTCCGAATATACCACAATGGTTCCGCCGCTCCGGGTTCCCATTGGTTTTTCGAAAATACTTTACACACGCACTCCTCACAATGGGCTACCAAGTCCAGCCACATTGCAGTTTCCAAAACATTTCTCTTTTGCAAATCACATCACTCCATTAACCACACCCTAGGTGTATGTTTCTACTTTCTCGTTTATGTGTCTCGTTTTCATGCAACGACTCCGCAGTAGGACTTTTCACATACGTAATCATAAATCATTCATTGTAATCTTGAAACTAAACTAGCAAAGATCATCCAACTAAATCATGCTCAAAACACCACTTAAAGCATAACGCGACATGTACGAACGCCTTTGGAGTGAAAATCATTTATGCTTTACAACAAGACAAGTAATACAAGCAATTCATGTATACATGCTAATAACCATCCTAAAGATCAAAATATAAATACTTTCGTGCATTTCGATATACAAACAACATACAATATACATAGAGTAAGTAAGTAGAGGTATTCTACCGTTCTTCTTGGCGGTAGGGCGGCTACAGAAAAAGTAAGTACGTCGGACGGAGTAACTTCCTACGGTGAGCTTCCGGTAGGTTTGAAAGAGAAAGGTTTCTCTCGAAATTCACTACAACAAAAAACACATTCGGTGACATGTAAAAATGTCACCAAACGTCCAAATTTTGTCACCTATTATCTTTGGTGACACAAGAAGAGGTGTCATTGTATCCATGACACTGAAAGTCAATGGTGACAAAATTGTGTAGTTGTCACGGAATGTTGTCAACAGTGACAAAAATTTGGTGTCACCAAAGATAAATTTTCCATGACACAATTGTCACCGAAAGTAACAGTGACAACAATATGATGTCACGAAAGAGAGATTTTCTGCGACAAAGGTAATTATGTCACAGATAGTAACAATGACAGCACCATGTTGTCACGAAAGAGAGATTATTCTGTGACAAAAGTTGTCACTAAAAATACCGACCATGACAACTGATTGTGTGTCACCAATAACCTTTTGTAGTAATAGACACTACAATGACAATCTCTTATGTCACCAAAAAAAGGACTTTAGCAGCAATACAATTTGTTAGAATAGAGTTGGACTTAGTCCCACATTGGTTGCTTATGTTATGTAACTAGCTAGTTGCCACATAATAGAAATAAAGCTCACCTGTGTTAAGGTTAGTTAACACCCTATACACTTTTCCTTCTTTCTCTCACAACATGGTATCAGAGCGGGATCTTAATCTTAATCCTAAACCACCACAACCCTAGCCTTTGTACATAATCCTTACAATCCTAGCCTAAACCCTAGCCTAAACCCTAGCCTCTGTATATACTCCCTAAAATCACAATCCTAATCCTAGCCTCTGCCTTAACCCTAACCCTAATCCTAGTTCACAGATACTGTTCATCGCCGGTACTGTTCATTGATTACTGCTCATCGCGCACTGTTCATCATCGTACTATTCATCGTGCACTGTCATCATTGTTGGGTACTGTTCCCTTACTCTTATGCACTGATTGTTCTGGTAATTTTGGATTTTTTGGTCAATCTACAGTTTATCCTCTCGAATAGATGGTAGTTTGGATATGTTGAAGTCTGATTTTGATTGTTGGATTGTGTTGAGTTATTTGGTCTATGTGGGCATATGAGCTCTTGGTTGTTGCTCGATATTGGGATTATGTTGTTCGGTGGCTACTTTGGTCTTGTTAGATGCATGCGGTGTCGTGCCCTTGGTCGTTAGCCGGTCAATCAGTTCCTTATTTCTTGTTCATTGGCCGTTTGTTGGTGGAGTATTTGATTGGTTGATCTATCGGTAGTTGACTAGTTACTTCTCATTGTACGGTGATATGTTTGCAACGAAATCTGGTTCTGATTTTATTTCAGCTGATTCTAGTGATTTTGGTTCTTCATTTAGCCGTGACCTTGTTCGTGGCCGTGATTATGGGTACAGTGGTCGTTTTGATCGCGTTTTTGGTGGTTATGATTCTGGTCGTCGTGGATTTAGTCGTACTGGTCACATGTTAAGGGGAGGTGGCCATAGTCGAGGCCATGGTTCTAGACTTTGTACTTCTTGTGGGGGAACTAATCATAAGGTGGACCATTGCTATGACCTACATGGTTTTCCTCAGGCTCATCGGGTTACTTCTCCCAAGGATATTAGGCAGGCTGCACGCTCCACTGCTATGGTGACTATTTCTATGGAGGAGTACCAACGCTTTGTGTCACTTCAGACAAGTTCCTCCATTGCTACGCTATCTCAGACAGGTTCTTCTAGTGCTTGTATTGCAACTTCTCATTTTTCTATTCCTTGGGTTATTGATTCTGGTGCATCTGATCATATGACTGGTAATTCTACTATTCTTTCTGGCCATCAGTCTATTGATAAACCATCTCGTGTTACCTTAGCCGATGGTTCTACCACTGATATTACTGGTTTGGGTTCAATTTCTGTTACTTCTTCTTTGACTTTGGATTCAGTATTGCACGTTCCTCATTTTCCATTAAATCTTATGTCTATTAGTAAACTTACTAAATCTTTAAATTGCTCTGTCACATTTCTTCCTGATGGTTGTGTGTTTCAGGATCTCAAGATGGGGCAAAAAATTGGTGGTGGTACTGAGCATGGTGGTTTATATTACTTTACTGATAATGTTCACCCTAGCTCTGTTGCCCTTCAGTCTTCTGTGTCACCCTATCAACATCATTGTCGACTTGGTCATCCATCCCTTCAGAATCTTAAACGGCTGGTACCTTCATGTAGCTGCGTTGATGCTTTGCCCTGTGAAGTATGTGAGTTTAGTAAACATCATAGAGTGTCTTTTTATCCTAGGGTTGAGAGTCGCGTAACCCGTCCTTTTCACTTAGTTCATTCTGATATTTGGGGTCCAATGCGTGTTCCTAATGTTTTTGGCTTTCAGTATTATGTTATTTTTGTCGATGATTATTCTCGTGTTAAGTATCTTTATCTCATCAAAAGAGCGGTCAGAGTTGTCTTCTATCTTTAAGTCATTTTATATGGATATCAAAACTCAGTTTGATACTTGCATTCCTATATTTCGTTCTGACAATGCAGGTGAATATTTTCATTATTCTCTTTCTAAGTTTTTTGATGACCATGGTATAATTCACCAATCTTCTTGCGCTCGAACTCCACAACAAAATGGAGTTGCCGAACGCAAGATTAGGCATTTATCAGAGGTTATGCGTGCTCTATTATTTCAAATGCAAGTTCCTAAGTCTTACTGGAGTTATGCTGTTCTCACAGCATGTTACTTGATCAATCGTATGCCATCTAGCATTCTAGGTGGTCAGATGCCCCATACAGTTTTATTTCCTGGTCGCCCTCTCCACTCATTACCCTTACGAGTGTTCGGATGCACCTGTTATGTTCATGCTCTGGATCCTGACCGGGACAAACTTGATCCACGGTCAATTCGGTGTATTTTTCTGGGGTACTCGCGCACTCAGAAAGGGTATAAGTGTTACTCACCATCTCTTCGTCGTCATTTTGTTTGTGCTGATGTCACATTTAATGAGACATTGCCCTTTTACTCGGGTCACAGTACTCCAGTTGACCTTCCTGAGTCTGAGTCTGTGTTTCCTATTTGTATACCATCTGGTCCTCCCTTGCAGGTGTATGTTCGTCGGCAACAAGTATTAACAGCCCCATAAGTACCAGCCACCACGCCTCCTCCGTCCCAAGATCCGGTTGCACCTTCACCTCCACCCCCACCTCCACCTCCACCTCCACTTCCGCCATCACCTGGTCTTCCTATAGCTCTTTGCAAAGGTATTCGGTCTTGCACATCTCATCCTATTGCTCGATTTGTTTCCTATGATCATCTGTCTCCGTCCTTTCGTGCTTTTACTACTTCTATTACGTCCATTTTTGTTCCTAACACTGTTCAGGAGGCCTTATCTGTTTCTGAGTGGCGGACAGCTATGGAGGCTGAGATGTCTGCTCTTCATGACAATGGCACTTGGGAGTTGGTTTCTCTTCCACCAGGCAAGTCTACTGTTGGATGTCGGTGGGTATTTACAGTCAAGTATAATCCAGATGGCACAGTAGAACGGTACAAGGCTCGTCTTATGGCCAAAGGCTATACCCAGACGTATGGCGTTGATTATGCCGAGACTTTCTCTCCGGTGGCCAAGATTAACTCTGTTCGCATTCTTATTTCTATGGCTGCCAATCTTGGTTGGCCCTTGTTTTAGTTGGATGTCAAGA
This sequence comes from Rhododendron ovatum, assembly GCA_019656835.1. Lineage (NCBI taxonomy): Eukaryota > Viridiplantae > Streptophyta > Magnoliopsida > Ericales > Ericaceae > Rhododendron > Rhododendron ovatum. Next base: position 40,003,425 of record CM033802.1, on the reverse strand, counting down.
ATGGATTTCTACACGGTGACCTACTCGAGGAGGTTTATATGTAGCAACCTCTTGGGTTTGTTGCTCAAGGGGAGCGTTCTCAGGTGTGTCGCCTTCGCAAAGCCCTCTATGGTCTTAAGCAGTCCCCTCGAGCTTGGTTTGGCAGGTTTAGTGATGCTGTGTTGCAGTTTGGTATGCGTCGCTCTCATTCTGATCATTCTGTCTTCTCTATTCAATCAGATCGGGGAAGAGTAGTGTTGATTGTGTATGTGGATGATATCATTATTACTGGGGATGATCAGAAAGGTATTGATGAGCTGAAACAGTTCTTACAGCGTCAGTTTCACACCAAAGATTTGGGTAAGCTACGATATTTCTTGGATATTGAGGTAGCAAGATCTAAGGAAGGGATCAGTCTATCTCAAAGAAAGTATACGCTAGATATTCTAGAGGAGACTGGTTTATTGGGAGCAAAGCCTGCAGAGACTCCTATGGATCGAAACGTCAAATTGTGTGTTGATCAGGGGGAGATATTTCCTCATCCAGATCGTTATAGTCGCTTGGTAGGCAAGCTGAATTATCTCACCAATACACAGCCTGATATCTCATTTGTTGTCAGTATGGTAAGTCAGTTCATGTCAGCTCCTCGTTTTCCACATTGGGAAGCTTGTCTTTGTATTGTGAAGTATCTCAAGGCTCATCCTGGACGTGGCTTATTTTATCGTTCAAATGGTCATTTGCGTGTTAAAGCCTTTACCGACGCTGATTAGGCAGGATCACCATCTGATAGACGGTCCACAACTGGGTACTGTACTTTTGTTGGTGGAAATTTAGTTACCTGGAAGAGCAAGAAACAAACTGTGGTTGCTCGTTCCAGTGCTGAAGCAGAGTATCGTGCCATGACTCATACTACATGCGAGATTGTATGGTTGAGAGCTTTGCTCAAGGAGTTGGGGCTTGGTGTACAGTTACCTATTCCTATGTATTGTGATAATCAGGCAGCAATACATATCGCTTCGAATCCGATATTTCATGAGAGAACCAAACACATCGAGGTAGATTGTCATATTGTTTGGGAGAAAATAGATAGTGGCCTATTGGCTACCCCTTTCGTGTCTAGAGGAGCTCAGTTGGCAGATATCGTCACCAAACCTCTAGTTAAACCACGTTTAGAGTTGTTACGTAACAAGCTAGGATTTTGTGATATTTATTCTCCAGCTTGAGGGGGAGTGTTAGAATAGAGTTGGACTTAGTCCCACATTGGTTGCTTATGTTATGTAACTAGTTGCCACATGATATATATAAAGCTCACCTGTGTTACGGTTAGTTAACACCCTATACACTTTTCCTTCTTTCTCTTACAACACAATTTATTTCATATATTTGTTTTCACCTGCTTACAAATTAAATTTCAAATTTCTTTGTATCTTATTATTCAACTTAGCGACACTTAAATTGCAAAGAAGCAAAATATCATTCAAATCAAATATCCATTAAGTCAACATTCATCATCCAACTTCAAAACGTTTCAAAACATTCTTCCTCCAACAATAACCACTTCAAACTTAACATTAGTGAAACTACAAAACATCCATATCTAAAAAGAACTCAAAACAAGTGTTCCATTTACTCCATCTTCGTTAGCTTCCAAAAATAACTACCAAAAAGTCTTTAACTCCATCTTGGTTAGCTTCCAAAAAGCAACTTCACCTCCTTACTTACCTGTACAAAATTGCAACAAAAAAAGAAGTAATTATATATGTAACAATGTTCGACACATAGACACGCTCCGGACACACTTCAAACACGTGTCCGACACATGAACAACATTAATTCAAGCTTTATGACACTTTTAAAGCATGATTCCAAAAAGCACGATAATTAGATTGTACGTAAAAAACAAATTCAATTAAACCACGTAAATCACTTCTTTTCAGGCACGAATGCTATGTTCTATTTACGTATTTCTTTTTCCCAAAGTAAATTAAAAACACCATAAGGCAAGGAGGAGGTATGAGAGGTGATCAATATGGATTAACGAGCCATAACACAAGAAGTCATACAGTCAAATCAGAAAATAACAGCTAGTTTTTGCCACTTCAACCTCAATGATATCCTCTTGAACCATATAAGTGCCACAAGTTCCCTGACCTTAGCTGTGGGCAGTGGCAAACCTCACGAATCAATATAACTATACACTACTGTGCATCATATCACCAGACAGTTACCATACTGACCGAACTTCTCCACCTATGGAATCAATAGAACCATAAAATAATTCTGAAACACAAATTCCATTAAGCCATGAGATGCTTTAACAACAATGTTGCCAACCTCTCCTTCAAATTTGCTGACGACTTGCCAATGATGCCCTTCAAAAACTCAGCTTGAACCCTAGCAGAGTCTATAATTCTTGAAATTAGCTACAAAAGGTCAAATGTCCGGCAGAAAGTGGTCATCTCTTGATATCCAAAAACCCAGTTGTCAAACTTTGTAAGACTAAGCAAACTACTTTTTGATTAGGAGTGAAATGGAGAGAAAATACCAAATAAAAACAAAAGAGGAAAGAAAGCATCTCTTAGCAAACTCATGTAACATGCTACTTATTTTTCTAATCTCAGAACTCCACTCAAAGCTGTTCCATATACCAAATGAATGTTTCTTTTATTTAGACAACCCAAAGATGGCGAGCAAAACTAGTTTGGGGACCACGATGTTTTTTTTGTATGGTTTTGGAATTCGAAAGGAAAACGATGTCGTTTTGGAAGGCTTAAAATGAAATGGAAAAAGAGAAACCAGAACGGTTACCCCGTTAATCTGCCGCTCCCTCAAAACTACACCATTTCACTTAAACTATTTGGACATCCACTGTAGAAGCATTTAAGCTGGTCATCGGCTATTTATGAGGTGCACTCTCCTGAATTACTAAATTGAATATAACAGTTTTTCTATGATTCTCCATTTTTTTCGATCCGCTCCATTTTTTGGATCTTGATTGATATGATATGCACCACCATTCATAGCCCAATAATAGTAATGTGTAATCCTTCACAAGTCCTAACAAAAGCTTCACACTGGATGGAGAAAAGATACTGAGAAAGCTTGCAATATTTGCTAAGCAAAAAAGAAAAATGAGGGGAAAAAAAAGGGCTTGTCAATTCCAGCGTTTGGTTGGAATAGGAATTTATAGTTAGAGGTCTTAGTTGCCCTTTGAACTCTTCCAAATTTCCTCTAGTTCTCTTGCAAAGGCCTGCTGTCTCCCAACAAAAATGGTTATGTGGTCTTTTTCCTCAACCACTCTTCCAAAAAAGGGGCTTGTCAATTCCAGCTAATTGTATACTTACTTTATACATCATAAACCCCATGGAAAAGCTGAAACTCTATAGAACTAGCATTGCTGCTGTCCTACTCTTACACATTCTCCCACTTTGCACCTTAACGATCACTTGCTTATGGGATTCAGTTCCACCAATATGCCAAGTTAATACTTGTCTTTCATAAATGGATCCTCGAGAGCTATGCATCAGGTATCTACAGGGAGTTTAAAAGAAGAGTTCTCTGTTGTTCATTTCCTTAGTTATTCATCACTAAGGAAATGAACACTTAGACACACAATACCATCAAGGCAACAAAAACCCATAGTTAAAGCAAAAACCATGTTTGTACATTTACAAGAATAAGGTAATTAAGGCATTGATATACTCACAATGGTTGCTAGAATTTATATGCATTTCGGCTTGCAGGTAAGCTTTCACGGCCTCAATTCAAGCCCTATGAATTTACCAAGATACAAACAATCGTCAACTAGCTATATCCAGTATCACCGTGGTCTAACACGAAACATAATTTCAAGCAAACTGCAGTCATCAAGAAATAGAATTTGCAGAAATCTAATAAATATATAAATCCAAGATTGAGGGCTAATGAAGCGAAAGTTACTTACTGACAATTAGAGCCTACCCCAATAGGATTTCCATGTATATAAGCGGACATAACAACCTTGAAGCGCACAAACTTTTCATCATATGCATTTATTTTCTCCTGTTGCATTTGGATTGTCTCCTTTTGCGTTTGGCACAAGTCCTTCAAAGTCTCAACCTGATCGTTTTGTTGTTTGCGCACATCCTTGAGTGTCTCAACTTCATTCTTCAGAACTCGCACCTCTTCATGTGATTGACCATTAGACCGCTTCGATGATGATAACTTCAAACTAACACCATATTCCTTCACATAAAACTTCTTACCAAGAACTTCTATCGGCATCTGTGGGCTACCACAGCCCCGGGTGAGATCGAGGCGGCCCGAAAAACACATACCACTCCGTCGAATCGGTTTGAAAAAATTTTGAAGAGTCGCCACCCGAATTTATGGTTCGCCACCCGAGAAACCGTTTTTGGTTTGAAAATTGATTGATTTGAATTGAAAACCAGAGATCATTCGAGGGTTCGGAAGCCACGTTACGAGGGGGGAAGGGTTTTACGGCACCCCCCTCGCCCGACGCGATGTCGGTCTCTACTAAACGTTTGTGGAATGTTTCAAATGGATTTTGTTTCATTAAACATATAGCAGGTGTCCACAAGTATAGCAGATAGAAGGTGTATGCTAGTGCTTGTGTACAGTGAATGATGAAATAACGATGGACACATGCATGATGGCAAAGTAGTATAAATTGCCACTGGATCAACTCTCCAGCGCTTGAGAGTACTCTCGAGCGCTTGGGAGTGTTACTGACCAAATCCTGCAGAGTTTGTTAGTCACGAATGGGATGCCAAATAACGGTGTATACTGGTGCATGTGCATGGGGGGTGATGGTGATCACGCGATGAAAGACAGTAAGATAGCAAGAAATGAAACAATGCTCACTGGCTTCACTCTCGAGCGCTCAAGAGCACTCTTGAGGGCTTAGGAGTGTCCGAACCCTCACCTGCACCTTCTGTTAGTACTGACAGAATATAATGTGAAGACTGCAAAATGAAATGCTATTTACACAGACCACTGGCTCAGCAGAGGACCTGAAAGACTGAGATAGGACCTCAAATTTTCAAGTCGTGTACCCTTGCCATTGCACAAACGGATCCACAATTTTAAAAGAGAAAATGTACACATCTATGCATGCAGAACCTCAGAAAACTGGGAAAGTGGAATGCGATGGCATGCGTGCACTCCCAAGCGCTTAGGAATGGATTCGAGCACTTGGGAGTGAGCTGCATACCAGCTTACTCTTAGACAGAAAATGGCACTGCTTCACCATGCAAACACTCTTATCTAACTTCTTGACAAGGGAAGATCTTATTTTTAACCCAGGAAAACTTTTATTCTGACTTGAAATTTCTAAGGAACATTTCTGCTTTAGGAAAAATGATCTTCTGTGTCTGCATGCCACAACAAAACCATTTTGTTTTAAGAGTGTATCTCATCCCAGCCTGCTGCTTAACAAAATGCCATGCATAGGATTGAAAACAGTCTCGAGTGCTCTGGAGCGCTCTGGAGTGTTTCCAGTTGGGGGTTTTGGGAAAACATTCTTCATGGACCCTTTGTTCTTGCTTTTTTCACTAAGGTCTCCCAACCATACACCAGTATTAAGGACTGGGACCGGCTGAGAGGCCCTCCCTCAGAATGGAGAACAACCTCTTGATTTGAACCAAAGATAGAAATGTTTCTACCTTTATTTGGCACCTTGCTCCTTGAATGGTTGTGACAGGTGAATGTGGAGATCAGAAACCAGAAGTACTCTGGATTTCTTGCCTTTTCTTTGATAACTTTTGAGGAACACCTTTGAGATTGGAAATGAAGCTTTTGTTTTTTGAAAATGTTTTCCTTTTTTGGACGGGAAAGAGATGAGAGAAGAAGTTTAGAGAGAGAGCCCCCTTTTTTAGCTGCAAGACATGGTATATATATAGGGGATATAACCCATGGTCTTGAAAAATCAAGTGATTTTTTGAAATAAATCCTTTTTTAAAGAAAGAAATCTTTCAGCTGATCTCTTCTCTGATTGAGGTTGAGTGTTGACTCACCTCAGTCGGAGCAATGATGGCTTGCATGGATAGTGGGAATCTTCTTCACCCATTGGGCACTGGGAGAGGTCTCGAGCGCTCAGGAGTAGTCTCGAGCGCTGGGGACTTCATTCTCGAGCGCTTGAGAGTGAGCCATGCCAGTGGTTTTTGGAAAACAGTTTTGAGCGCTTGGGAGTGCTTCAGAGCGCTTGGGATTGATTTTGGTTATTTCTTTCAAGGAGCAATGTCTCAATTGGTACATAAGACTTGTTCTGACCTATATTCATCATCGGGGGGCCTTTGGGCCACAAATTAAGGAAATTTGACAAGTCCAAATTGGGGTGTCTACAGTTGCCCCTCTTTGGACTGCGCTCGGCATCATGTTTGGATGCGAGTGTCACCCAAAGATCGAGACAACCCAATTCAAGCCGAATCAAAACCTCAATTTACGAATCAAACGCAGATAAAAAGCATATAAGCACTTAATGCATGAGGTCGTGTCTTTTCAGACTGCCTACGTACCCGTTTTTAGGGATCAGACCAGCGTAGTTCTTTGGGGCAAATGCAAACACATGTGATGTATGCACTAGAAAGGGATCGACAAATGCCTCAACAATGATAGAGACAAGAACTGGGGTCCATCCGTTACTCTGTTCGGTGGACAAAATGATAAAAGAAGTATCACGCACTGGGTAAAACTTTTTGCGAATATATCAACAATCGTGAAATTTAGAAAACTTTTATCAACATCTAAGCAGAACTTTTGGGCAAATGAGGATGATCCAGAATAGATTACGAAACAAAATCCGCTCTCGATTGCTCTGTCTCGACTAGGATTTAAACAGGACTGAGATTGATTTTGTAAAAATTCTTGAAGGACAATGATCCTTAATCAAGGTGCTATGCATGAGCTTATGAAGAGTAACAAAAAGAGTCAAGCACTGGGGGACCCACTCCCGAGCGCTTGGGAGTGGTCTCGAGCGCTCGGGATCGTCGCTGGGGACCACCGACCCTTCATCTTCTTCTTTGAGTTGGGGGTTAAAACTTTGGTTCTCGAGCGCTCGAGAACCAGACCGACGTTTGCTCTTACCTTCTCAACTGCTCTCACTCTCGATCTTCTCCCTCACAGCTCTCTCAGCTCTCTCACTCTTCTCGACTCTCTCAGCTCTCTCACTCTTCTCGATTCTCTCAGCTCTCTCACTCACGATCCTCTCTCACTCATGACCCTCTCTCTCTCTCAATCTTACAATGGCGAGGGAGAACGAAGACATGGTGGTCGGCGGCGGCGAAGGGGCGGAGCCCGCTGGTCAGGAGATCGAGGTTGTTGCCACAGTGGTGGCAGCCGAAGGGGGAGATGACGGCATAGGGGCGGAGCTAGGCAGCGGGGACGCTATGGTTGATGCCACAGTGGTGACAGCCGCCGGTGACCAGGGAGTGGCGGTTGTTGTCGGTGGTAGTGCAGAGGCGACTGTAGCAGGGGGTTCCGGTAGCGGGGATGGAGGTTCGGGTATGCCTCTCACCCCTACCGTGGAGGAGTTGCTAGTGGCTGCCGAACGGGTGAGCGACGGGGGACCAGCTGATCTCGGCGGTGAGGAGGTAGTTGTCGGGCAGTTCAGCGCGACGCCGGTGCTGAGGACGGCGACGGCGTTGGAGCCGAGGAGTGGGGATAGCGGGATTGGGTCCTTGTGCCCTGTTCCCTTCGTGGACGGGGACTTCTTAGAGGGCGCAGAGCCTCGAGGTGTCCTGGACGCACTCGGTCTCGACTCCGTGGTCGCCGCGGTGCTGAGGGACGCTAGCACGCCTGAGGACCGGGCTTCGGCGTCGCTTTTGGGGGCTCTGCTGAGCAGAGCAGGCTCGGACGCCCAGGAGGTGGTTGTACCAGAGGTGGAGGAGTTGGGAGGGGATAGAGTGGATGCCGAGGCGACTGCTGAGGTGTGGGTCACCGCGGTAGACGAGGCGAAAGCCTACCTGGAGGAGCGGCGGGCCTACCTGGCGAGGGAACGGCCCGAATTCACTCCGGCTACCTATGCTCCTCGACTACACCTCTTTGAGCCTGTGGGGATGATAGCTTACGTCCCCGGCCGCACTGACTATCCTGAGGAGATGCTCCTCCGGGATCGAGCTTCACACATTTCCTCTAGGTGGACTACGGTGAGCTTCTGATCATTATCTTTTCTCGAATTTTGCAATTTACTTCCAAATTTTACTTCCTGCTTGAGATCGAACACTATTTCTTGCTTTGTTGAAACAGTGCACGACGGACGTGTGTGGCCACAGGGGCTCAGCCAGCTCACTGGCGCACTTCAAGGCCTTGCCTGAGAGGGTGCGAGCGCTGGTGGAGGCAGCAGGGTTCGGACCCTTCGTACAGCTGCTGACAGTGGTGAGGGTGGATCGGGCTGTGCTTATAGCACTGGCGGAGAGGTGGTGGGACACCACCAACACCTTCCACTTCTAGTTCGGGGAGATGACAATGACGCCCCTCGACTTCGCAGCGATCACAGGGCTCAGGGTTGGCGGAGACCCGATCCCTTACGACTCGAGCCTGGTGCTGGACGATGTGGCTCTGAGGTGGTTCCTCGGGCGAGTGCCACGCCACAGCGGAGGGATGGCAGCTTACGGGCAGTTTGTGGAGTACTGGGACCACGAGCCCGCGACTGACGAGGAGGCGGCCCAGATGGCCCGGGCGTACCTACTATACTTGTTCGGGGCTTCTCTATTCCCGAACAGGCGCAGTCGGGTGCACCTGTGCCATCTAGCGGGTTTGGTGGACTTGGGACAGGCGGGGCGCTTCGACTGGGGAGGTAATGCTCTGTGCACGCTCTACTGTCTCCTTGGAGCTGCTTTCCGCGGGGTTGGAGACACAGTTGGAGGATACTGGCGAGTGTTCGAGGTATGATTTTGAATTATCACTTTCGACTGCTTTTTGACTTGAATTATGCACTTGAGATTGATTCCCCCTGAATTATGAAATTTTGTAGCTTTGGGCTTACGAGGTTCTCAGGATGTTCCCGCCCGAGAATACTGGTACGGACCCGAACCTGCTTCCACGCGACTTAGCCTGGGGTAAGGCGTACCGTCGGGCGAAGGAGCGACAAGGGGAGGTGATGAGTTTCCAGCGCTGGCTGGATAACCTGACAGGGGTTGTGGTACGATCGACATCTCTTGCTTTTCTTTCATCAAATTTTTCGGCGAGTAGACTTATGAACGAATCCAAAATTTGAATTGTAGGTTCACTGGGACCGGTGGGCGGGGATGGAGGCTGACTTCCTCCCGAGGAGCCAAGAGGTGACATGGAGCAGGGTCCTGCTAGAGTGCCCTCTGGGCTGGCAGTGGTACCCGGGGGATCGAGTGACTTGACAGTCACTTGGTCTCCCAGCGTTCGTGGTTCTCGAGCTGCTCCCCCCACGCTTGCAGAGGACCGAGTCTTATACTCGCGTTGAGCTTGAGCTATTCACTCTGCCGGATACGAATCTGGAGAGGCACCTTCGACGCACTTTGGACTACGCCACTTATGCAGATCGGTACTTGGCGAGGAGTCTGGGGGTGGAGGAGGAGTTCAAGAGACGAGTGGCTGGAGTGGGAGCTTGGAAAGACGAGAGCGGAGCGCCGAGCCGTGGTGGTCGCTCTACACGGGGTCGAGGACGAGGTGCTAGGGCCCCTGCTGGTGGGCGAGGTGCAGGTGCTGAGGGTAGGGGAGAGGGGAGGACGAGGGTTCCCGAGACCGCGGATACTTCAGCACCACCGAGGTTGCCGACGCTGAAGTGGACTATAGGCGTGATGAGTTCGTCGGGCGCACGGGAGGTGATTGACGTGCCCCGTCTCCCACAGCCGCCGATGCGGTTTCCTGCTTAGGTATAAACAACATTTCTGCTTGCTTTGCATATTGATCATTCCCTGTTTGCATGTTTTGAGTCTTGGATTATTTTGCAGGTGCCGCGAGAGTGGGCTGAGCAGGCCATGATGCTGATGGTGGGGATGCGCCACCTCTGGAAGGACTGCGCTAAGGAGAGAACCCTTCAGACGAGACCTGGCCCTGCGACTACTCCTCCTGTTGCTACCCAGGTATGACATGCATACATATTCCATATTTTGATTTGAGCAAAGTTACTTTCGAATATGCACAAAAATGAGAAAATGTTTGTGATATGCAGGTGCAGCCACGACGTTCAGCTAGGACGCGTCCGTGGGGTACCACGAGCCCTCCCGTTCCTGCTAGCACGCGAGGTCGGGGTGCGGGACGTGCGCCACGTGCTGCTGCAGGCACGGGACGGTTCGAGGTTCTACCTCGGGAGGCGTCCCGACGGAGGCCAGCTCACGTGGAGCCGGAGGAGTTAGAGGAAGAGACTGAGGAGGGGACAGAGGAGTCCTCTGAGTCACGTGTCTTAGGGACATCGGACTCGAGTACTGCTTTTGGTTCTCCTGATGACGATGGTGATGACGAGCCCGTGAGTTCCGAGTCCATAGGACCACGACAAAAGAGGATTCGACGGGTCTGAGCTTCGTGTTTTGCTTTGCTAGCTTTACCTTGCACATAGGCCCGCGTGCCATCGTAGTTGTAGATTTCAGGCCTGCGTGCCCCGGTAGTCAGGATTTGGGCATATGTTTGCCCCAGTTTTTGTACTTCCTTCTTCACTCATTGTAAACACCATGTTCATTTATGAGGATTCACACTTTGTTCTTCTGTTCGCACCGTTCTTACGGAATTGTATTTTATGAAATATATTCATCTAGCTTTGAAAGAATGTAAAGAGTACGCGAATTTTGACCGATACTCTCAATGTGAGGGATAAAACTCGATATTGACACCAAATGACAAACTCTCGAGCGATTGATCATGAAGCTTAAACTTAAGGGCATTTGATCATAACCGAGCGCGCTGCGTGGTCGACAATGAGTGCTGTGACTCGAGGGGACTGAGAGAATTACCCAAAATTTTTGACATTCGACGCTTGCATTTAAAATGATGATTTTGGTACGACTGAATGACGAAAGCTTGAATTAAGAGTGTCGGCACGTTTTTGGGGCGCGTCGAACAGTCATTGAGACCCGTCATAGCTTGAGTGCGTCGCTTGATTCGACGAAATGCCCTAAATACAGATCCCAACATGTCCAAGGAGTGAAGTTTTTGGCAAACTTGTGATTTTTCATGTAACACCTTTGAATATACGACGAAACACATAGATAGAACCAGAAAGTCTAACTGCACAGCAAATCTGTGCACAGATTGTGCACAGATTTTTATGTGGGGCCCATTAAGGGTCCCACACAAGTAATCCGATCCGTTCATTATGTTTAAAACATCTTTTCAAGGGTCCTCGTGAAAAATCAGCTCAATCCGATACCTATAAATACTTGATCTAATTGTCTAACTTTTCATTCTCTAAAAACTTGAATGAAAAGTTAGATGATTAAATCAAGTACTTATAAGTATTAGATTGAGCTTATTTTTTGCGGAGGCCCTTAAAAAAATGTTTTAAACACAATGAACGGCTCGGATCACTTGTGTGGGACCCGTAGTGGGCCCCACATAAAAATCTGTGCACAATCTGTGCACAGATCTTCTGTGCAAGTAGACTGGTTCAGATAGAACTGCTGTACCCCTTATATAACTGCTGGGAATCATCAAACTTTTAATGTTTGCGTGGAAGCCAAAATGGGGAGGTTAGAGTCTACTGCAAAACAGCAGAACTCTCGAGCGCTCGAGAGTGGTCTCGAGCGCTTGGGACTTTATTCCCGAGCGCTCGGGACTTCTGTCACGGCCTGTCCCTTGCTGTTTCCCAATGCCACTTGTTGGCTGTCCTTTGTTGCTTTCCTCTGTTTGCACGTTTTCAATGTACCTAAATGGCTTTGTATTAGCTACTTCCCCAGAACAGAATGGCTTCCCAAGGCTTGACTTGTGGTTTTTCCAATATTTTCCAAGTTTCCAAAGTTTGAATTTTGAAAAGATTTTGAATTTGATGAGTTTCAAAGTTGGTGGGGGAAGTGGTGTTGCTCACTTTAAGCTTCTATAAATACCAGGCTCTCCTTTGGTAAGCCATTCACACTTCATTTCACCATTTCCCTTCAAAAATCCATTCTTTCCATCACCACGCTAAACCAAGCCTTACTTCGCCCTTGGTTGGACAGTCTTGAGGGCATCGATTGGTTGAACTTCCGAGGGCATCGGCTTCATGCCCTAAGACATCTCCGAGAGGTTGCAATTCATCCCGTCTTGCTGCATGCGGCGGCGCGCTTCTGGGATCCAGAGGTGCATGTCTTTCGCTTTGGTTCTCAAGAACTATGCCCCACCGTCGAGGAGTTTCATGCTTACCTCAGAAGCCACGACTCTGCTGAGCTGGTTGTCCCAATGATCAAGGAGAGCATGAAGAATATTCTGAAGGCAAAGCTGGGTGTTAGTGGTAATGCCGCTGAGTTTTTTACTCGGGGTAATGCCATTAACGTCATGCTGTTGTTTGAGAGGTTCAGCCCATCTGGGGACTTGACAGATTTCGAGCACCAAGGTCGTAGGATGATGGCTTGTTGCATTTGCCTCCTGGCGGCCTTCTTATTGGTTCCGTCCGTAGGTCAGCCCAATTCCTTACAGGTGGGGGTTGCTGCTCAGATTGAGGCTCATAAGGACATTGCGCCCTTGGTTCTTGTTGAAACCTTGATGGGGTTAGATACTGTTCATGCTGGTCGCACAAGGGTTTTTGGTGGTAGCCCGCTGTTGCTGCAAGTGAGGGACCTCACTCAGCTTTCCTTTTTCTATTTCTCTCGTTCATTTTACCTCGACACTCGGTTCAGGCTTTATCTGGCTCCTTACTTGTTTTCTCTCTTTTTAACAGATGTGGCTTTGCGACAAATTAAGTCTGTTGACACCCCCAGCCAATGATTGGTGGTATCGTGCAAGTGGATGGAACCGCCCCTTTCAAGTGATGTATGGTAGTGAAGACGATTGGGCTGATTTCCTTGCTTCTGCGGAGGAAGATGACATCGCTTGGCGGTGCCATTGGCTGAGGCTTCCTGCTATGACTGTTGGCAATATGGGCTCGACGCATGTGTTTGTGGCTGGCTTGACAGGCTTCTCTTTCTACTCACCCTTCCGTGTTCTCTGTCAGCTTGGACTCAACCAGGAGGTGCCGCAACCTTTGCTCTAAAGTGCTTTGTCTCCCTCCTTTCAGCATTCCGGGCCTTCGGAGTTACACTTGGTCGTGGGGGACTCGTAGGACCGAGCCAAGTGACCCGTTGTTTTCTATTGCTTCGACCGGAAGGTACCGGAAATGGCTAAGGAGAGATGTGAAAGCAAGGATGGGTTGACTGCTTACTTTGCAAGATTTTGAAATAAAAAGTGTGCCTTGGTTTTGTGCTTTTTCATTTTCATGCTCAGCTTGTAATAAAGAAGTAATCTGAATAAAATCGACTGATTAAGGGTTTCCCCCTTTCGGTTCATTTGATCACATGCGACTCTGAAAAGTGTTTTGGATTTGTCAATTTGGACTTGATTTGGGGTCAGATTTTGATATTTAGGAATTAGGACCAAATCTCAGGATGAGATTGCCTACGTATCCCTTGTAAAAGAGAATCAGGCCCGCACGTAGTTCAGGCTACGGGTTCACTCGGGTATTGACACTCTCCTTTTGCGCTCTAAATTTTGCCTAGTACCGCCCTTTCGGGTTTTCGGTCTAGCGAGCTTTTCTTTGCTTATTTGCCTTAACTTTTGCCTAGGCCGCCCTCTCAGGTTTTCAACCTAGCAGGCTTGCTCTAACTTTTACCTGGAACCGCCCGCCCTTGCGGTTTTCGGCCAAGCGAGCTCTCTCAGGGATAATAACGCTTGAGTTGATCCAAATTGACAAGATTTGCAAATTCGTTGCCATCGAGGTCGACAATTGAAGCTGCTCCTCCAGAGAGGATAGTCTTGATGATGTAGGGCCCCGCCCATTTAGGTCGGAACTTCCCTCGTAAGTCGAATATCGGCGCACGAATTTCCTTGACTACCATGTCCCCTTCCCGTAGGTCCCTTGACTTCACCTTTTTGTTGAATGCCCGGGCGATTCTTCGCTGATAGCCCTGAATATGGTACAGCGCGCGCAGCCTTCTTTCATCAAACAGCATGAGCTCTTCGAATCTTCCGCTGATCCATTCAGTTTCGTCCACTCCGCATTCCGCCATGACCCTCAAAGATGGCACTTCTAGCTCAATAGGGAGAACGGCTTCCATACCGTACACCAAAGAGTAGGGTGTTGCCCCTGTCGGTGTACGGATAGACGTCCGGTATCCCCACAAAGCTAGCGGTAGCTGCTCCGTTTGTTTGTGGTCGATAGGTGGTCGAATGATGTATTTGGATTTTGAATTCCTCAAAGAGTTCCAGAACTTTTCCTTTGAAATGAACACCGTTATCAGATACAAATGCTTGAGGGACCCCATACCGATAAACGATATTTTGCCTGATGAAGTGAGCCACTTGAACCGTCGTCAAAGTTTTATATGAAGCTGGTTCAACCCATTTAGTGAAGTAATTGACTGCCACCAAAATGAACCTGTGACCATTAAAAGCTGCAGGCGTGATCTTCCCGATGACATCGATGCCCCAAGCGGAGAACAGCCATGGTGTTGCCATCGAGTGTAACTCCGAGGGGCGGGACATGGATAAGGTTGGCATGAGTCTGGCACTTGTGGCACCGGCGTACGTACTTGATGCAATCTGTCTCCATGGTTGGCCTAGCCTTAACACCTTCTTAGCTAGCATCATCCCATTCATATGAGGTCCACAAACTCCTTTGTGAACTTCTTCCATTACCGCTCTGATGTCGTCTCCGTGAATACACAACTTGTGAACTCCGCAAGGAGATCGCCGGTACAATTGTCCTTCGCAGATGATGTATTGAGACGCGAGTTGTTGCAGTGCGATCCGATCCTTCTTAGTTGAATCCACAGGGAACTCCCCCTTTTCAATGAAATTTCGAATATCGTAGAACCAAGGGAGTCCATTGTCTGGTTCGTCGATGTTCATGATATAGTCGTACACCCGTTTTCCCCTTTGCTCAATCATGACAGGCCTCAGCTTTACCCCAATTGGAAGTTCCAGCATGGATGCCAAAGTGGCCAGGGAGTCTGCAAAGCGGTTCTTCATCCTCGATACATGCATGAAGGTCACTTTTTGAAAATTCGGGAGGAGTTCATTGAGCTGTTGATGATAGAGCTTCATTTTCTCATCTCTGACCTTCTATTCTCCGTTTGCTTGCGATACGACCAGGTTGGAATCTCCGACGACTTCTAGCACCTTGACACCAATTTCCAATGTGGCTTCCATTCCTACAATACATGCTTCGTACTCAGCTTCGTTGTTCGTAACTTCGAAGTTCAACTTGAATGCGAGGGGAATATGTGACCCCTCAGGCGAGACCAGCAGTATGCCAATCCCGTACCCCTTCTGATTTGCGGCTCCATCAAAGTACAACATCCACGTTTCATTGACCATCGACATTACATCTTCATCCGGAAATTGAAATTCTGTGTGCTCTGGCCCTTCAATTGGACGATCTGCCAAGAACTCTGCCACTGCTCTCCCTTTCACTGACTTGCGAGTGACATACTTGATTTCGAATTCCGCCAACAAGAGCAACCAACATGCTAGCTTACCAGTAAGTGCTGGCTTCTCGAATAGATATTTGAGAGGGTCCATCCGAGAGATCAGCATCACTGAGTAAGCGAGCATGTAGTGTCTCAACTTCTTTGTGGCCCATACAAGCGCCCAACACGTCTTTTCGAGTGAAGTATATCGCTCCTCGCACCCTACCATCTTCTTGCTCAAGTAGTAAATCGCCCTTTTAACCCCATCTTCTCCTTCTTGTGCGAGCATGCACCCCATTGATGAGGGCGTGACGGACAAGTATAGGATCAAAGGTTTTCATGGTGTAGGCGGCATCAGGATGGGAGGATTCTGGAGATAAGTTCGCACCGCTTCGAAAGCTTTCTGACACTTCTCATTCCACTCGAACTTTACCTCTTTCTTGAGTAGTCGAAATAATGGTTCACAAGTCGAGGTCAGCTTGGCGATGAACCGACTGATGAATTGAATTTTTCCCAAGAAACACCGGACCTCCTTCTCTGATTGGGGTGGCTCCATCTCAAGAATGGCTTTGATTTTAGACGGATCTACCTCAATCCCTCGGGTTGTGATCATGAACCCAAGCATTTTCCCAACAGTAACTCCGAATGTGCACTTCTGTGGATTAAGACGCATCTTGTGTTTCTGAATTCTCTCGAGGAACTTTCTCAGTGCTGGGAGGTGATCTTTCCGCTCTTTCCCCTTCACTATCATATCATCAACGTACACTTCAACTTCCTTATGGATCATGTCATGCAGCAATGTCGTAGCACCCCTCTGATACGTAGGACCGGCATTTTTCAATCCAAACGGCATAACCCGATAACAGTAGGTCCCCCACTCAGTGATGAACGTGGTCTTTTTCCTATCTTCCGGAGCCAAGAGAATCTGATTGTATCCCGAGAAACCATCCATGAAGGACAGTAAAGCGTGCCCTGCAGGGTTATCAACGAGTACGTCTATATGCGGCAATGGAAAGTCATCTTTAGGGCTTGCTTTGTTCAGATCTCTAAAATCGACGCACACTCTGATTCTCCCATCCTTTTTGGGGACAGGCACAATGTTTGCAACCCAAGTGGGGTATTCTGTTACGATTAGAAAACCAGCGTCGATTTGTTTCATTAGCTCCTCTTTTATTTTTAATACCCAATCGGGTCGCATTCTCCTCAGCTTTTGTTTAACGGGTTTTGCATTGGGATAGAGAGGGATCCTGTGCTCGACGATTCCTGGGTCGATTCCGAGCATGTCAGCATGGGACCAAGCAAAGACTTCTTTAAATTCTTTTAGTGAATCGGTGAGCTCTTGGAGCTCATCTGGAGACAGCCCGAAACCGACCTGAATCGATCGAGGGTTCTCCTCATCACCCAAGTTTATCGAGATTATTTCTTCTTTTAGAGGCTGAGCATGCCTTTCATTTTCACGCTCGATGAGGGAACGGATTTCCTTGGGGATGTCCCCATCGAAATCTATTCATTCATCATCAGGATCCAAACAATTTATTTCAAAATCCGGCAAGTAAGCAAAGGCGTCGTTCATTTTATTGATAGGCTCCTCGGAGGGAGGGAATATAGCAGTTGACTCAAACTCGAAGTAAAAGCTACGACGAGGAGGGCCGATAGGCACAAACTCTGACTCATTGCTAGACGAAGAGTTAGCATCAGACTCAGACTCAAACTCGGTGCAAGGGTCGTGAATGCGTGTTACAAATGGAACGAAAGTGCAGTTTTCATAGGCGCCCACGGCATCCACAATGAGCTCAGAAGGGTCTTCCGATTCATCTTCTCCTCCTAGCACGAGCACAGCCGCGTCTTCCATCATACCCTCCAGTTCCTCACCTTCGAATAGAGACTGGAGACTACCCAAACCAAAGGCTTCAAGCCAATCCAGTGCTTCGGACAATCCTTCCATCTTAGTTACCTCTTCATCATCCTCCCAAGTGTCGTTGGCGAAGATTTCAAACCCTGGGTATTTTACTTTTGTCTCGAGATCAATGAAGAGCTCGGGTTATCCTCGATACGGTGCTTCCTGTTCCTTCTGATCCTTTCCGACCGTATGAGCTCAGGCACGGTTGCGCCATCTTTTCTCTGGATCACTCTTCTTGAATTCGTAGCCCAAGCCGAAGCGTTCATTGCTCCCGGGGAAATGAGGGAACTCGGAGACTCCTTGCTCATAAAGCCCCAAGCCCATACCTGGCTGGTAATTCATTCGCTTCATGATTTCCAATGCCGCGGAACTCACCAAGAAACCATCTTCGGCCCGAATGGTGCAAACCTTCGAGGTTATAACAGCAAATCCTCCTATGGCCACGTCTTCTTCTCCGTGCATGATTTTCAGTAGCGGGGAATTATCTTCGGAGTGTGGACGAATACCAGAATCCCCGTGGATGATAAGAGTCCCAGAATTCAATCCTAGGATGAGTTTCTGATGTAGCGTAGAAGGTACTCCCATAATGTCAGAACGGTGCAGCCATGGCCTCCCCAGTAAGAGGTTGAACGAAGCAGGTATATCTAGTACATAGAATTCCACAATAGTTTCCCAGTTGCCAATTCCAGGTTGATTGTTCCTAGGACATCACGTCGCGTGTTATCATAAGCACGGACACCCAGAGTCGATGGCGCAAAGTCGTTGTTTTTGAGGCCCAGGCAGTAAGCAGTGCGGAGAGGGCACACATTGTTGGCCGAACCATTATCTATGAGTATCGCGGGGACCCACTTTCCCAGGCAATTCATGGTCACATGGAGAGGCTTATTATGATCGGTTCCTTCAGGCGGAAAATCTTTTTCGGTGAAGGACAAAGTGTGTTGGGTAAGGTTTGGGGTTATAAGGGCGATGAGGGCTTCTGGGGCTATGTTGGAAGGGACTTCAAGCTTAGAGAGAGAGTTGACAAGCCTTCGGCAATGCACGCGGGATGCCGCCAATACTCCCCACATGGACATGCGGGCAGGGGTTTCATGAAGTTGCTGGATGATGGGGTCATCGTTGGTATTTGGGTTTTGGTGGTGAGCGGTATTCTGGCTTGGGCTGACAAATGGATTAAGATGGGTGGGTGGGTCAGGTTGATATGGCAGGTCATTGGAGTTTGACGGGTTATTTTGTGGAGCTGGCGAGGTAGGGGTGGAGTTGGCAGGATTCTCGGGGATGCGAGGATTACTCTGTTGGGGGGGAATTGCTCGGGACGAGCTTCCTTGCTGGAGGTTGGTGGGCTGGTACACCCTACCGCTCCTGGTGAGATTACTGACAGCCATGGGGGCAGATTCCCATCGAAGACCCTCCCAGAAATCGGAGAGATCGGTATTGGCCTTGCGTTTTCCCTTATCGAGCTTTGTCTTCTCCAGGGTGTCATTTAAGAGTTCCATCTCCAGGGTATTCCATATGTTCTCCTCTTCAAAAGAGTTCCAGAAGTCGACGTTGCCACTGTTGTTGACCTGTAGAGAGCCTTCGTCCAACATAGCCTTGTTGACAGTTAGTTCTTCACCATCGACCCATACGTTCACTATTTCAGCCTTACCCCAAAGGTCTTCAGGATCTAGTACACAGATATGGGGTTCGTCAGGGATCCCAACGACTGGTTATGGGATAAATTCATTAATGATGTACTCTTGCGGGCAGAAGACATGATCCAAGGTACGGACGAGGGCGTCAGAATCCCTATCGATATTGATTATGGTTGAAGCGGAAAGCCCGGAGAATAAGCGGGGGTTCATCAGATTAGGGCCTTGTTCCTCTTCCTGCTCCCAGAATAAGCACACCAAAGATGTTTCATCAAGAGGGTCCGAATCGTCTTGCCAGAGCCACCCACTGGGTTCTGGGTCCCATTCGTCAAACTCCTCGACTGGTTCAGGCTCCAAGAATAGAGCAAACAGGGAATATCCATCGAATGGATCTGCCATCATCTCATCCCAGGCTCTTCTCCACTCACCATGTTCTAATTCTTCAGCTTGCTGAGCATTAACTGACACAGGCCACACTCCGCTGACAACGGCTCGTTGTTCCACAGCCAGGAAATCATTTGCTAGGTCCTCCCACTTTCTTTGGAAATCCCACTCTACCGTTTCAAGTGCACAGATAGCATCCTCAGCCGGAATCTCGACAATTGGCTTGGGTTCGGTGACAGGGATGATGTGAAGGCTTGGGTTGAAGGGGTGGCTCAGGGAAATGTGGTTTGTGCGGGCGTTTGCATGTTTCGGGAGTGGATTGGAGACGGTGTTGGGCTTCTGGTGAGGCATAGGAATGGTCTTGTTGTCTATGAGGTTTTGAATGGCATGGCGAAGGCGGAAGCAGTTATCGGTTAGGTGGCCAGGGTTTTGGTGATAGGTGCAGAAGGCGTTGGGATTATGAGAGGCAAGGAGTTTTTATGGGAGTGGGGTAGGAGCAAGGGGTTTAAAGAGATCACTTTCGACCAACTTTTCAAACACCGCAGAGAGAGGTGCTGAGAATTGGGCGAACACACGGGGTTGAGACCGAGGTTGACTGGTTTGGGTTACAATCTGGTTGACGAGTTCAGCTTGGGCCGTGTTTGAGGAGGTGTTTGGGAGTTGGGTGTAATTGGAGTTCTCGAACAGCGCGCTGCTGTTGCCGGAGTAGACCTTTTTGGCTTTGGGAGGAGGTTCAGGTTTGTCAAGGATTCTGAGTTGAACTGCTTCTTCAACGGCCAAGCGTGTGTCGAAGAATGTCTTGAAATCAGAGCAGGCCTGAGCCATTACCATGTGCCTTGCAAGGTTGGGCTGGAGATTCCGAACAATCATCCGGATTTGATCTCTATCGGTAGGCCTATCCTTCATCTGTGCTGCCTTAGATCTCCACCTTTTCACAAAATCTGCGAAGGTTTCCTTGGCTTCCATCTTTGTAGATTTGAGTTCCCGAGTGGTAACCTCCAGTTGGATGTTGTAATCATATTGGGCCACGAAAGCCGCGCATATGTCTTCCCACGAGCGCTTCTTCCTTTCATCCAACGAAGTGAACCAGTAAAGAGCATGCCCCACCAAGGTCTGGGAGAACATTTGGGCCATGGCGTCTCTTTCTACTCCCCACATAGACAGTGCTCCAATGTACCTAGTTAAATGTGCTCTCGGATCCCCGATCCCGTTGAATTTAGCAAAGTCGATCGGCCTAAATTTCTCCGGGAGCTTTGCATTGGGAAAAAGGCAAAGCTTGTTGATATCAAAACCCGTCGAGGCAATCTTCTCGTTTCTCGCCACAGATTGTTCCAACTGGGTGATCTTCGCCAAGACTGCTGCCATCTCGGTATTCTGCGGGGCTTCCGCTTCGAGGATCGGCTGCTCCAGGTTGGGATTTAGATTAGTGTTCGGATTTGGATTCAGGTTTAGGTTAGAGTTTGGGTTTGGCATGGGGATTAGATTCGGATTTGGATTAGGGTTTGAGTTTGGATTAAGGTTCGGATTTGGATTAGGGTTAGGACTTAGATTTGGATTTGGAAGTCGTCGGGCAACCCCGGTTATCATCATCATGAGTTGGGCGATCTGATTGTCGGTACGTTCGCCTAGACGCTGAATAGCTTGCGTGATCTGCCTTATTTCTCCATTTGGGATTTCTTGGTTCGGATTCGGATTTGGATTTGGGTTAGGATTGCCTTCGTTAGGATTTGGATTGCCTCTATTAAGGTTGAGGTTTGGGATTGGATTGTCTCCATTCGGATTGAGGTTTCCGATCAGCAGGTCCATTTCCCCCCTTGAGTCCGATGCACTGGCGGGGTCTGCCTAAAGTTGGAGCCGTTCCAATCTCTGTCCCAAGGATCTGGTCCAGGAGGGTATGATGTTCTTCTTCCTTGGCCCAATTGCTCAGAGCTGATAGCAAAGCAAAAACCGTGCTCAGATGTGGTGCCTGCTTACATTTTATGCATAACTTTTCGAAAAATGCGTGCGTCACCATCACCATCATCGACTTTGGTTTTTGAAAAACGATTGAACATTTGAGAGGTTGCCTTGATCCTCGGATTTTTAGGGTGTATCCCCATTTAGGGAGCGTCGTTCCCCAAAAGATGCAAAAATAAGTTAAGCATTCGGCTAGTATCTCATCAAGAAATTGACCATCAGTTCGGAATGACTTGTGGTGAACAACGTGATACGATAACCGAAGTGGCGTAAGCAGCACGTTTGCTTTTAGCCTGGGCGATGTCGGTATCACGATGTTCTGTTTCCATGTCATTCCCCCCTTCGGTTAATTCCCCAACCGAACACTAGTCAAGGACTCAACAAAATCCTAGTTTCCCTTAGGTTTTTGCTTGAGGACTCACACAGTTAACAACACGCACAAGGGTGCGTGACTCTTCATCGGGTCTCGACAACCTCCCAAAGACCGCGCGAGCAAGTCTCAAGAACCGTGGCTGACAGCATGATGACGTGAGATGAAATGCAGCACGTAGACAGTATATAGCACGTAATCCTACCCTGCAGGCCCCTGTCTTAATTTGGAATGTTCTAAGGCTTGCTAAACATGCACAAAGGCCGGTTTTGGCTTGAAACTGGTTCCCCGGACTAGAGTCAAAGTATACCTCCCACTATTGAGCGTACACCCAATAACGGTACAAATGGTACAGATGACTCATCACGGTCGAGGGTTGCTGAGCGTTCCGGGATTCCCCATCACCTGCAAGCCGGGTAGGATTGCCGAAACACAACAGCGGGGCTGCACAAGATATATACACAAGAAATAGACAATGAAACAAAATCAATTCGAGAATCCCACAAACGTTTTTCAAGCTTGGCTCACAAGTTTAATTAAAACTTTCGCTCCCCAACAGAGTCGCCACTGTGGGCTACCACAGCCCCGGGTGAGATCGGGGCGGCCCGAAAAACACATACCGCTCCGTCGAATCGGTTCGAAAAAATTTTGAAGAGTCACCACCTGGATTTATGGTTCGCCACCCAAGAAACCGTTTTTGGTTTGAAAATTGATTGATTTGAATTGAAAACCAGAGATCATTCGAGGGTTCAGAAGCCATGTTACGAGGGGGGAAGGGTTTTACGGCACCCCCCTCGCCTGACGCGATGTCGGTCTCTACCACACGTTTGTGGGATTTTTCAAATGGATTTTGTTTCATTAAACATATAGCAGGTGTCCACAAGTATAGCAGATAGAAGGTGTATGCTAGTGCTTGTGTACAATGAATGATGAAATAAAGATGGACACATGCATGGTGGCAAAGTAGTATAAACTGCCACTGGATCAACTCTCCAGCGCTTGAGAGTACTCTCGAGCGCTTGGGAGTGTTACTGACCAAATCCTGCAGAGTTTGTTAGTCACGAATGGCATGCCAAATAACGGTGTATACTGGTGCATGTGCATGGGGGGTGATGGTGATCACGCGATGAAAGACAGTAAGATAGCAAGAAATGAAACAATGCTCATTGGCTTCACTCTCGAGCGCTCAAGAGCACTCTTGAGCGCTTAGGAGTGTCCGAACCCTCACCTGCACCTTCTGTTAGTACTGACAGAATATAATGTGAAGACTGCAAAACGAAATGCTATTTACACAGACCACTGGCTCAACAGAGGACCTGAAAGACTGAGATAGGACCTCAAATTTTCAAGTCGTGTACCCTTGCCATTGCACAAATGGATCCACAATTTTAAAAGAGAAAATGTACTCATCTATGCATGCAGAACCTCAGAAAACACAGAAAACTGAGAAAGTGGAATGCGATGGCATGCGTGCACTCCCAAGCGCTTAGGAATGGATTCGAGTGCTTGGGAGTGAGCTGCATACCAGCTTACTCTTAGACAGAAAATGGCACTGCTTCACCATGCAAACACTCTTATCTAACTTCTTGACAAGGGAAGATCTTATTTTTAACCCAGGAAAACTTTTATTCTGACTTGAAATTTCTAAGGAACATTTATGCTTTAGGAAAAATGATCTTCTGTGTCTGCATGCCACAAATAAACCATTTTGTTTTAAGAGTGTATCTCATCCCAGCCTGCTGCTTAACAAAAGGCCATGCATAGGACTGGAAACAGTCCCGAGCGCTCTGGAGTGTTTCCAGTTGGGGGTTTTGGGAAAACATTCTTCATGGACCCTTTGTTCTTGCTTTTTTCACTAAGGTCTCCCAACCATACACCAGTATTAAGGACTGGGACCGGCTGAGAGACCCTCACTCAGAATGGAGAACAACCTCTTGATTTGAACCAAAGATAGAAATGTTTCTACCTTTATTTGGCACCTTGCTCCTTGAATGGTTGTGACAGGTGAATGTGGAGATCAGAAACCAGAAGTACTCTGGATTTCTTGCCTTTTCTTTGATAACTTTTGAGGAACACCTTTGAGATTGGAAATGAAGCTTTTGTTTTTTGAAAATGTTTTCCTTTTTTGGACGGGAAAGAGATGAGAAAAGAAGTTTAGAGAGAGAGCCCCCTTTTTCAGCTGCAAGACATGGTATATATATAGGGGATATAACCCATGGTCTTGAAAAATCAAGTGATTTTTTGAAATAAATCCTTTTTTAAAGAAAGAAATCTTTCAGCTGATCTCTTCTCTGACTGAGGTTGAGTGTTGACTCGCCTCAGTCAGAGCAATGATGGCTTGCATGGATAGTGGGAATCTTCTTTACCCATTGGGCACTGGGAGAGGTCTCGAGCGCTCAGGAGTAGTCTCGAGCGCTAGGGACTTCATTCTCGAGCGCTTGAGAGTGAGCCATGCCAGTGGTTTTTGGAAAACAGTTTTGAGCGCTTGGGAGTGCTTCAGAGCGCTTGGGATTGATTTTGGTTATTTCTTTCAAGGAGCAACGTCTCAATTGGTACAAGACTTGTTCTGACCTATATTCATCATCGGGGGGCCTCAGGGCCGCAAATTAAGGAAATTTGACAAGTCCAAATTGGGGTGTCTACAGCATCTCCTCTTTTGGCATGGTGATTGGTAACCCAAGCGCGTCAGCCTCTTGGCAACGTACCCCATCCTCTTTCTGGCATGCCTCAAGTAGTAGCTAATAGCAAAGGAAATATGGATTGAATAAATTTTATGAAAGAAAAAAAATAAAGTGTGGGATGCAACTTCTATTACAATGCTTACATGTAGTTGCTCACATATCGGAGCTACCCATTTCTTCTTCTTTTGATTATAATGGGTTGAACTGTAAAAATCTGCAATGTGGGGACGTTGACCCCCACGCTTATGTGTCTGAGCTGCCATAGCTGATGCGAAGGATTGTGACCCCATAGTATGGTTGAAAGGTACCTTTGATCGAGCTTTCTTCCTTTTTAGTACCAATACCTAAACAGTAGAGCAAAGACAGCAGCAAAATAGAACAGCAGTAACTGAACAGTTCAGTAGCCATAGTTACATAACAGTTCAGTTCAGCAGCAAAACAGAACAGAACAGATCAGCAGCTAACTGCTGCCATTACAGCCATGGGATAACAGCAGCAACAGAACAGAATAAAGCTGTTATAAGGCACACAATAGAACAATAGAACATAACAGAGCCGGACCAAAATAGCAGAACAGAACAGAACAGAGCTGTCAGATAGCAGAACAAAATAGCAATGCAGAACATCAAATGAATTTCATTTTCTTTACTTGAAATTGAATTTTACCTCTCTATCTTTATTAGTCCAGACGTTACCAATCATCCATGCCCAATCTTCACCACTAACTCCTTTATATGGATTGACATACGGATCCTTACCAGCTTCCACTAATGCTTCATAGTGGTCCTTCATATTGTGATGCCAGTATCTATACAATTTTTTGCACTTGTGATCGACGCCATGCCTCACATGTTCTTTCTCATCATATCCCACTATGTTAAATTTATCCTGCACTCATTCATATATTATAGAACTTTAGTATAAGCAAAAAGGAGTTAGATTGATAAGCCATGTATATCTTTTACTGTCAATTGTTTCTTTTAATGTTCTTGATTGATAAGCTATGTCTAAAAGTGTAGGAATTGCAGGGGGAATATTGGAAAATACCGAACTTGCAATAAAATAATAACAGAAAGAAAACTTTACTCGTGTAGCTTGTATGACGGGCGCTTTAACATGAAAGGGAATATCATCCCACTTTTCCACATTCTTCAATGGTGCCGCCATCCTAATTTGTATACCAAGCCAAGTGGCGAACCTCGTGGCATTTTCACCTATGGGTGCTCCTACCTGCAAAGGAATCTCTACATCAAGTTTCTTGCCACTACCACCAGCAATTAAGTGTTTTGTGTTAATTCCACGATTAGCACCCCGGACACGCCTCGAGGTAGAAGCTGAAAAGTTTAAAAAAAGTACTACGTTTGAATATTACAATTATAATATGGTAGAATTTCAGTTTCTTTCTACTTTTTTTGTTGTAAAATATACCTCTAACCATCTGTTGTGGTAAAGAACTTGGTGTAGCAGACAAACCATCTTGTTCAACCGGTAACTCCTGGGGTAGGAGTAGGAGTAGGAGCGACTGTAACTGGGGTAGGCCTTGAACCTTGGGCAAGGGAAAGGGCCATAGTAGACTCGATAGGAGGCAGCTGATCAGTTTGAAGAGTGGATGCAACAACGTTCTTTTTTCGTGCGTTCATAGAATTAATCTGACACCATGTTATACAAAACTAATATAACTAACGACATATTTGTAATCCTTGAGTCATTAATACAATTCTGATAAAACTAATATGACTTACCAATTCTTCATCATCGATATAACTGAAAGTGTCATCATCATCATCCTCATCCTCAGGTGCATCCTCAAGTTGCTGATAATCCTCATGGGACAAATTACCCCGGGCCCTCATATTTTTGGCCTCCTTAGTATTTTTGATCTTTCTCTTCTTATTTGAACCAAACAAAGCATCTACCAACTTCTGATACCCTAATTCAACCATTCTCATGTGGTTCAATTCCATTTTTTCATGCTTTTTCCTCTCATAGTCAGGCACTTGTTGGGCCATCTCCCCTAGCTTGATATACTTTACCTTATTATTTGTCATCTTTCCTATAAGAAAAAACATTTGGATTCCATTAAAATATAGTAAATTGAAGAGTCAGTTGTACATATAATGAAAGGTACCTCAAACCTGCAACCACTTTAGCTCCAAAAATTAAACCAAATGAACCAGAAACAACTAGTAATAAGCTACAGGTTGCACTCAATAAATATTCAAACATGCAGATAAAAGGTAGATAAGCTAAATCCATAGATGATAATATCCGAATTTGATTAACTAGGTACTATCCAAATTTGGAATCTCATGAAGCAAAAATGACGATAATACAAAAAACTAAATCAAGGTTCTACATCAGGATCTATATCCGAATCAGATTCAATAGCAAACTCATTTTCCTCAGTATCACTAGGCTCTCCCATTGATTCATCTTCATCTTCATCTTCATCTTCTTCAGGATAACTGTTGATATCTTGTCGGTTGTGTGACTCTATAACCACATTACTTGGAATAATCTCAGGATCGACGTCATCTCTAGTGAGCCGGACCTCAACTGAATCATCAACAACAATATTAGGGACAGCATTGGTGGTTTTATCCTGTTGGAATATATCAGTAGCAAGTGCATCGTTGGGTTCTAAACCGTCGTCCCTCTGAGATATATCCCATATCCCTCGATGTTGGAGCCGTTCTACAACTTTCCAATGGTCACCAAATTTGGTATCATTGACATAGAAGACTTGCTTCACTTGAATTGGGAGAACAAATGGATCATTCTTATACCATCTACTTCTTACATCAATGCTTGTGAAATGTGCATCAGCTTTTATGAATCTACTTCTACCGGTATTGAACCATCAATGCATATTCGTTACAAATTGGGCAAGCCAAGTAACCCTTAGTAGTCCACCCAAACAAATTACCATATGCAGGGAAATCGTTGATGGTCCACATAACAGCTACATGCATTCGAAAAGTTTGTTCAGTTGAGGCATCATAGGTGACTGCGCCACGTTCCCATAACTCCTTCAATTAGTCAATTAATGGCCTTAAGTAAACATTAATATCTCTCCCCGGTGCTATTGGTCCAGGAATAAGCAACGACATTATAGAGTAAGGTTGTTTCATACATTTCCATGGAGGAAGGTTGTAAGGCATGACAATCATAGGCCATAAGCTGTAGGAGTTGCTCATGTTACCAAAGGGATTGAATCCATCAGTAGCTAGTCCTAACCTCACATTTCGGGCATCTCGAGCAAAACTCAGGATAATGTCGATCAAAGTGCTTCCATGCCTTACCATCACTTGGATGCCTTAATACTCCATCATCAACTCGTTTCTCCTTATGCCACCTTATATCTGTACAAGTTTTGCTCGACATATAAAACCTTCGCAACCTAGGGGTCAACGGAAAATATCGCAAGATCTTATGAGGAATCTTTTTTCCCTTGCCATCATCTAGCTTGTATCTAGGCTCCTCACAAACAGGACACTTTTCAAGATCAGCATTCTCCTTCCAAAAGAGTGCACAATCATTCTTACATGCATGAATGGGCACATAGCCCAAGCCTAAGTCACGTAAGAACTTCTTTGCTTCATAAATGTTGCCCGGAATGTCTTGATCACTTGTAGGTAGGAGTTCCTTCAATAACCCCAATAGTGCATCAAAGGACTTGTTACTCCATTTATTCTACACCTTAACATGAAGTAACTTAATGACAAACAATAGTAAAGTAAACTTGCATCTGGGGTATAACTCTCGATGGGCATCCTTCATTAATTTATCAAAGTTGTGCACATTCTCCCTCTCAACATTGTCAAGCAACTCATTTAGTTCCTCATCATTCATGATTGCTACTGCATAGTAATCATTAACTAAGCATTCCAGGTCGTCTTGATTCTCATGTTCATCTGCTACCACTCCACCCCCAACACTTTCTCCACTAGGCTGACGGCTTTCGTTCGACACAAATTGTTGGTTCATAGGTATAGTTTTCCTATGGTGGACCCAAGTCTTGTAAGAAGGAGCTATCCCATTTTGTATCAGGTGAAACGCAACAACAATACTAAAATGGCATTCCACATTCATGCATTTTAAACATGGGCAACCAATCTGATCATCGTAACCTAAATTTGTGACTGCAAAGTCAACAAATGAATTTACCCCATCTCGGTACTCTTCGCGCAGTCTATTCTTAATTGTCATCCGACTCTTGTCCATATTTTTTCACCTAAAGCAGCAGAGTATTCAAAGCAGCTCAATAGCAGTCATAGCAATTTCAGAACCAGCAGTATCCAAGTTACAAAATACTGCAGAAATAGAAAACAGAAAACAGCAATGCAGACACATCACACAAAACCAATGCTGCTCATAGCTTCCAAAAAACCAAAACAACTGAACTAGAAACAGAACTAAAATCAAATACCATTCTGGTTACCCAAAGACCAGCATGTCTAAATTGCATGTACATTACAACTTACAAGCCTTAATCATAAATTAAAATAATACTCCATCTGTTTCACAGGTTATAGATAAGGAGCCCACTTACTAGTAGATTGTTTCATATCTTCTCACTTCAGAACAATAGAACCAAATCACAAAGCACAAATTACATCCCTGGATCTGGTTAGTTCTACTGTTGTATGGTCTTTTTTCTCCTCTGAAACATTTGTTCCCTTCTACATCCTTTAAATGATTGTCCGTGAAGAATGTCTTCAAAAAGGTTCCATTCTCAAGTATAATTCTATTAAGGAAAATAACAAATGGGTAAATGCAGAAGTGATGTGTAAACACAGAAGTCGCACACTATTACTTTGTAAAGACTAAATATGTAACAACCCTGATTTTTAGTACGTAAAAATTTCGTTAAAAATTTGAATTTTATTTTAATACTTGGATTCGCTTCCAAAAAAATTCCTTTTGTATTCTAAAAATCCGTCATGATTAGAATTTTAGCCTTTTAAAATTATATTTCTTGGCTAGAGATTCTACTTAGCAAGTATAGCTAGATCCTAACCAATTAGTTAGAGGGACCTAACTACCAATTCATCTAGTTACTTTCTCCTAATCCTAGATGAGCCTTTTGAACCTCCTTGAACCTTTTGAATCTTTCAAACCCTAGTGGAACCCTTTGGACCTTTAACCTTTACCCATTGGTCAATAAACATTAGGGTAATTTTTGTCCATTGGACGATAGGCCTTCCATTAGAATATTTGATTAGTACAAGGATATAGTAATATATTGCTGTATATTCACATGTACAAAGGACAAATATGCATTGTTTTCCCCCATTATCCATTGGTTATTAACCGCTAGGGAAACTATTGCCCATTGGATAATAACTACTAGGGCAATTGTTATCCATTGGATAATAGCACTAAATCTTCCAACAAGGTACAAGGTTTTTATTTAATAATCAAGTTTTGGATTTCCCATGTGATTTTGTGCATTAAAATATTGGATAAATCTAAATCCTAGATTCTAAGTACTTTTTTTGTAATATAATAGTACTTGTACCTTATGGTTATTTTAATCCTAGTCTTTTATTTAATTAGATACTTGGTACTACCTTCATATTTAAATATTGGGCATGAGTACACATTCATATCATATTATATTAGGCCCTAGATTTGGCAAGGTACATAATCTATTTGTTCAATACAACATGTGCCTAGTTAGATTATTTTAAGGGGATATTTGATTTTGTAAATCTAGTACCCTTGGTACTTTTGTACTTATTCTTTCTTGTATAGTATTATATATATGTACTAGTACTAGGAGAGAGAAAGAGGGAGAGGGAGAGAGAGAGAGAGATTTTCGAGAGGAAGAGAGAGATAAATGCCGAGAGAGAGAGAGAGGGAGGAAGAAAGAGAGAAGAAAGAAAGAGAGATTGGGTTGTACACCATGATCTTCTTGCATCCTTTCAAATCCATGGTTGTATATTCTTCCTAGCCAAAAATCTATCCTACAATTGTCCTTTATTGTTTGTTTAAACATCAAATCGTGTACAAACCCTCCTTTCCTCCACCAAATCTTCCAAAATCAAATCCAAAGTACCAAAATCTAGCCATGCAAGCCTAGAACTAGGCCTTGATCTTTCAAAGGAAGCTTGACAAGTTGAATAAAAAAAGAGAAAATCCAAGATATATATATATAGAGAGAGAGATGGGCCGGCCATAGGAAGAGAGAGAGGGAGAAATTTGGCTATAAATAGGACCCTTGTCCAAGCATTCAACTCACACCTTCACCTAGCAACTTCTCTCTCTAGAAAAAAAACTTGTATTCTTCCTTTGTTCTTGCTTAGTTCTTGTTCTTGAAGTTCTTCTTGTTCTTGAAGTTCTTCTTGTGTTCTTCAAGAAACTCGTCCTAAGCCGCCACTAAACCGCCACCCGACCACCCTCTCGATCCAAAAGTAGTAGTAGTAGTAGTAGTCAAGATCTAGTTTCAAGAGAAACCTTTCTCTTTCGAAGCTACCATAAGCATTCCGTAGGAAGTTACTCCGCCCGATCACTGAAGTACTTTCCGTAGCTGCCCTACCACCAAGAAGTATGGTAGAGTCCCTCGTCCATTAAACCCAAGTATAGTGTAGAACCATATGTTGAGAAATAGGATGTCCCCACTTTTTAGTTCAAAGTATAACTTGAAGTATTTTTAAAGAAGATAAGGTTATCTATCGTTTATTATGTTTAGAATACATGGTGGTTAACAAACTCATTTTGCTAATGGTGGTATGAACATGTTGAATAAATTGACTTTTACTTCAATAAACATATGTTGTTTTGAATTTCCCCATAAAGGAAGAAAGAACGGTTTTCAAAAGATAAGACTTTATCGTTGATAGAAGTATTCGTATTTTGATCTTTAGAATGGTTATGAGCATGATTACTAATATAAAATTAGATGATCTTGCTAGTTGTGTTTCAAGATTTTAATGAATGATTTAAGTTTACTATTGTGAAAAAGTCCTACCGCAGAGTCTATGCATGAGAACGAGACACGGAAATCAAGAAAGTAAAAACATGACGCCTAGGGTGTGTTAATGACAAGGTGTGTTTTGAAAAGGGTGAAATGTTTTTGAAACCCCAATGTGGCCGGACTTGCCCATTGTGGGAATGTGTGTGTGTGTTCCAATGGAGATCCGGAAAAGCGGAACCATTGTGAGGTTGTGTGTGTTCCAATGGGAATCCGGGAAAAGCGGAACCATTGTGAGATTGTGTGTGTTCCAATGGAATTCCGGATCAACGAAACCATTGTGAGGTTGTGTGCGTTCCCATGGGAACCCGAAGCAGCGGAACCATGGTGAGGAATGGCTTGGTTATCCGCGGAGAGGAGCCAATGCAATTGTGTGCCAATGGGAACCCGGGACGGCGAAACCATTGTGAGGATACTCGGGAGACCAGAACGGCGGAACTGAGGTTGGGTGTGTAAAAAACAATTTTGGAAATGATGATTTGGAAAATAAGAAATGGAAAATGGTGACATGGTCCATGACGAGTCGCATAGGAGAAACTCAGAAAACCATGGACACAAACGATAGTTGATTAGCGAATGTGGATGTGTCATTGTGAACTATTTTGTTAATTATGTGTGTATTGTGTGGAAATCGTTAGTATTATGATCTACTGTTTGTAAGTTATGGGTTAATGGGTATGGGTTACTCTATTAAGCTTTTGTAGCTCACTGTGTTACCTTTTGGTGACCCTGACATATTATATTGGTGGCGATGCCGGTATAATGTGTCAGACCTTGTAGATGATCAAGATGAACAGTACACCTTATAGGCTTTTGGAGCTGAGGAGCTGGCTAGGATGGAGGAGCAGGTGGAGCTGTAACTAGGAACCCTAGAACCCTCTTCATTTGTGTAATTATTGAACTCTTGTGGGAGTTTTGTTATAATAATGAGCCAGACTCCATTTGGTTTTATCAATAAAATGTTTATTTAACGTACCCAAAATTGGGGGCGTTACAAAATAGAGGTTAATTTCCAAAGAGACAATTTCTTCAAGGGTAATTTGTATTGGAAACTTGTGGAGAATGTAGTGTCTTTACAACCTTGTTTTAGTTATGGCCTTATTTACTTTTAAGTGATGTTAATGTCCAAGACTAAACATTGTCAAGGTTTTGCGGTTTCTTAATGACTAATCATGATATGTCAGTAGTTCTCGCTCACTCACTGTTTTGATTTATTCTGAGAACTTGCAATGGTAAAAAAAATTCTAGAGATTGTGCTTGAATCAAGGATTAGAGGTATCCATGGGGGAAAGGAAAATATGAATTCAGAAAACCAAGTTTATTCTGTAACTTTGTTATCCAAACACAACTGATGACAACAATTGCAAGGCATTCTAGTGCAACTGTCTTTCATTATTGCTCTCTCACAAATTTTGAGTCAAGGGAACCAATTCTGGAAGAAACTCATCTGCTTTGTGTAGACAAATTAGTCTATTCCCAACATGGTTCATTGCTTTCTTTGTTGACACTTTTGTTTATATTACTGCTCTACTTATTCGATTTTGCCTTCTAATTATTAAATTATTTGCTTGGAGCTACTGGCAGTTCATGTTAACTCCTAAAACTACCATGAATTAAGAGTTTCTAGTATAAGTTACCATGCAGGAAGAATATTTTTTCTGTTTCCTTAAAGAGGGTTCATGTCACATGTCTCCCTTAGAAAGCACAATCTAAAGTTGTGGACAAGAAAGCAAACAACAAACAAGCAACATTCAAAGAAATAGTCTAAATTACAATGTACCACGACATACCAACGCAGAAAATTTTTAAGTCATTAACAAAGTACTACCATTTACTGAAGGATGAGAATTATTTTATAACTCCTCTAGCACGCTTAGAACACTTCTTGACAAACAAGAATTTGGAACCAAGACTTAAGACTGGGAAAAATGGTTGCAGAACTCTAACATGAGGAACTTTTGAAGTTCTGAGCAGTAACAGGGCCAAAAAAAAAATTCGACACGGAATCAGCAAATGAAGTTTCAACACACCCTCTAGGTTTTACCCCTAAAATCTACAAAGTTGGATCTCGAGTAGGTGTTCATAATTCGTAACCATAATGTGCTCCACTTCAAACCAAGAGGGAACAACAAGCCTTTGGTTATGGAAGGCCATAACCAATGTCACCAACATAGGATTTTTGACATGGTAAAGTACATTTCTGACTATGTATGAAGTGGTTCCCCTTTCTTTGGATGCCGCATACAACAATGTAGCAGCACTACTCTAAAATCAAGCAGACCAGTCTGCTTTATATGAAGTAATAAAAGAAAAAATAAGTTTTTGAGTGCTGCAAAGCATAGGAACAAGATTTTTTTATTTTTCGTAAGGAACTCAAACGGAACCAACTTGGCACCATTTCTTCTCAAATGGTGGTTGAATTTGAGCCTTTATGCGCATTTCAACATACCATCCTGCCACCATAATTTTCAATGTCTTCTATATTTTAAGACAAGAATGATAAGAAATATGCCGGATTGATGCGAAGCAAGATAACCAGAAATGGGCAAAATAGATATTGCACAAGTGCAATAGCGACCTTATGTACTCAACTTTTGATTCCTCTCTCAATTATATTTTCGAGTAGTGTGAATGATTAGTTATATAGATTCCATTGCAATATTTCACGATTCTAAATGCTAGTGATATAAATAGATACCCATGTGGATTCACGCATTTCGATTAGACAACAGGAAACTAAAAAACTATTCTAACATTATTTTAAAAAGGGGAATCATAATATTAAACTCCATCTAAATTTCAGCTTTCAGCACTTAGTAGTAAAATATAGGGAAAAAGATTTCGAAAGTGAGGAAAGTACAAAAGATTGGTGTAGGTATAGATTTTTTTATATCATCTTGCTATCACCATCGACAACAGGGTTAAACAACAACCAATCACGTTTCTGTTTGCAGATTAAAAAAAACAACCCTAGGACCAAAGACTATTAGAACATCGCCACACTAAAAAAGCAACCAAGGACCAGATTTCGATCCCTCTGCAAAAACCCACGAGACTTGGAAGCTTCCGATTCGAACTTTAATCAACAAATTTGAATTGAAAACTCACATGCAAAACAAAAAATCCAAGAAATCGAAAGATTGGAGAGTGGAGGAATACCAGACCTCACAGAGTGTGGTGGTGGTGCTGGCGAGTTTGGGCTGGTGAGGAACAGGGTGGAGATGAGGTGTGCTGCCTTCTTAGTGAAGATAGAATCAAAAAAAAATGTTAAACGAAGTAAGAGAGAGATCGAGAGAGACAGAGACATTTTGTGATCAAGAGAGAGAATGACAAGGCGAGATATTGAGAGTAACAGCAAAATACCTGGGCTGATCGGAGCTACGGCCGCCGGATTGTGGTCGGAGTCACCGTCGCCGTCGTTGCTGAAAGTCTTCATTTTGGAATGGGGCTGTGTGGCTGCGGGAGTGGAGAGACAGAGTGGAGAGAGGCAGAGTAAAGTGGAGAGAGTAAAGTTTGAGTAAAATCAAGGCTGGTTTTTCAGCAATGATTCCACACAAGTGTATTTGCACATATCATGCACATATAAATTTGTGGGACCCATATCAGCATTCCACAAAATAATCCGAACTGCTTATATTTTTTAAATATTTTTTGGAAGGTTCTTGTAAAAAATCAACTCCAACAGATATCGATAAGGGCTTTCTCAGAAATCGTAGGGCAAAACAGAATGATTCGTCCTACGATTTCTGACAAAGCCCTCACCGATATCTGTTGGAGCTGATTTCTTAAACAAACCCTTCCAAAAATATTTTCAAAAAGATTAGCGGTTCAGATCATTTTGTGGAACCCCGATATGGGCCACACAAAAATATATGCGCGTATATATGTGAAAAACATCTATACAAATAGCATGGTTGCTTGTTTTTGGTGACAAGAAAAACTGACACGTTTTGAATGAAAAAAAATTTATTTAACTTTTTATAAGCGCGCCAAGTTTATTACCAGCCCGGGGGGCGTGGAAATTCGGATTTTTCAGTTACAACCTTACGCTTGTCATTGAAACTTGTCTGTGGTGACAAATTTTTAGACCTTTTAGAGACAACTTTATGCTTGTCACCAAAACTTGTCTTCAGTGACAAATTTTCTGTCACCAAACTCCCTCATTATTTGGCACCCTAGAACCTGGTTACCCAAAGGTTTTCAGTGACAAGCAGTCAAATTGTTTGTCACCATTGAGTATATTCCGTGTCAACACCAATTTTTTGTCACCATTGGTGTTTTTTGTTGTAGTGAAACTAGATCTTGACTAAACTACTTAAACTTTATGGATTGAAAGGGTGGTCGAGTGGTGGTTCAGTGGCTGCTTTGGATGAGTTTCTTGAAGAACTCAAGAACAAGGAAAAATAAAGAACAAACTCAAGGTTTCTAGAGAGAGAAGTTGAATGGGTGAAGGTGTGAGTTGAATAGCAAAGATGGGGTGCTATTTATAGCCAAACTAGCTTCTATTACCCAATGAATAAAATTTTCCCTAGCAATTATTGTCCACTGGTTAAAAGGGCAATTATGATAGGTATGGTCTTGTCTTGTCATAGGAGAGGTTGCTTGCAAGAAAGAACAAAAAGAAGAGAGTATAGAATAGGTTGTCATGTGGTACTTAGGTTGAGTGTGGAGTTTGGTTTGATTTGGCTAGCCAAATCTTATGTGTACTTTTTGGATTTTGGCAAGACTTAGTTCTATTACCCAAGGGACAAACTTTTTCCTAGCAATTATTGTCCAAAGAGTAAAGAGGTAATGATAATAGGTATG
Source organism: Rhododendron ovatum (assembly GCA_019656835.1). NCBI lineage: Eukaryota > Viridiplantae > Streptophyta > Magnoliopsida > Ericales > Ericaceae > Rhododendron > Rhododendron ovatum. Next base: position 39,967,203 of record CM033802.1, on the reverse strand, counting down.
GCCTTGAAATGACAAATCATGAAGGGTTTTTGGCTTGTCTTGTCCTAGAATGGGTTGTCAAAAGTACTATGTATATATAGACATATATAGGCATGCTTAAAATAGCCTAAAAGGTATATATGTACCCATATTTATGTCTTTATAAGTACATAGGAAATCTAGGAAAGTGACTTTAGTGGGTAACTTAGATTTAGGCCTATTAGTCAAAGGGTGGCATTTAAGTTAGCTTCTTTTGGAAGTAAGGTGATAGGATTTGGTTTTGACTTGTCTAGTCAAATATATATATATATATATATATATATATATACACACACACACACACACATTGGCAAGTTTTGTTTTATTAACCAAGGGATAAAAAATTTTCTAACATTTATTATCCAATGGGTAGAGGGATAATAATGTAGAATAAGGTTTGAAATGACAAGTCATGGAATATAATATGATAAGGTTCAAGGGTTCAATTAGGGTTTGGAGGGGTTCACAAGGCTCAAAGATAGTCAAAAAGGTCCATCAATGATTAGGAGATTGTAACTAGGTGAATTGGTAGTTCGGTTCTTTCAACTAATCAGTTGAAAACTAGGACTAAAATTTAATTATGATGGTTTATAGAAATTTAAAAGGAATTTTAAAAGCAATCCAAATATTTTTAAAATAAAATTCAAATATTTAGTGAAATTTTACCAAAAATCAGGGTCGTTATAGTTTAATACTAGTTATCTTCTCCAGGAGTCAAACTATTAAAATCTTTAATAAAAATAAGGAAATTTACATTTCTTCAAAGACAACTTCATACATGGTTAGATTAGCAAAAAGAGTGATCGTTTTGCAAAAGAAACATTATGTCCTTGTCGAACTCTAAACCTGATAGTTATTAGTAAGGTAACCCAAGGTTTACAAAATAACTATTCACTCCTCAAATAATGGAAATTACTGAAATGAACCTATGTGCAAAATCCTAATGAAACCCAAAAGTTACCAGGACAAATCTGAATATTTTATGTGAAATATTCTTGTATCTTTTGAACTGTTGATAATGTATTGTTTCAATGACTCTTTATGAACTGTTGTTATTATTGATCCACTTGCAAATACCTTGGTATTGAAACATATCGAAATTGCTATGAAGTTTGTTTGGACTTAAGCTCACTGGATGTGGGTGTGCGGCGGTTTAGTTATCCTGTATCTGTAGTTATATTACAATCTGTTTACTCCTTATTTGAAATGACTGCTTTGTTGATTGAATTGAGAATGTAGAAAGGTCATTAGAGACATTGGATGAGTTATGGACTTAGAGAAATTATGTAGATGTTATCATGGTTAAAGGAAAAAGGTAACAGATGAAACGTTGTGGGCTTAGCAAGACCTCAGGGGTAGCCTAACAGGACCTCGTGTGATCGGGGGTAACCTGGTAAGAACTTGAAAGACCCAATGTAGCTAGGGTGGCCAAGCAAGACCTTAGGGGTAGCCTGGCAGGACCTCAGGTATTGAGGGTAGCCTAGCAGGACCTTGGGGGCAGCCTGATGGACCTAGAATTGTGGGGGTAGCCTGAAGGTCCTAGAATTGTGAGAGTAGCCTACTAGGACCTCGCGTTATGGAGGGTAGCCTAGTAGGACATGCATAGTATGATTGGTCGAAATTATGATTTTGACATCTGTTGATCACAGAGGTGTTGGAATTTTTTTTTTATTGAACTTGAGAATGTGATATATGTTTAAGTTGATGGTTAGTCAAACAAGTTATGTGCTATTCAATGATTACATTATTTATTATAAATGTGATTACTTGTAGTGTAAGGGTTAATTGGAAAAATTTATCTACTGAGTTTCAAAACTCATTATAGTGCCGTTGGGCTAGCATTTCATGCCTGGTAATCAGGAGATCGAAGAACAAAATCCTCTACAAGATGATCAGTACCGAGGTGAGGACCTTCCAGTTGAGGAAGGAGAGTTTGTCGAGCCTTGGATGCCTTACCTTAAAAGCTCTGTTAATTTGGAGTAATGTTATTTGAATTTCCAAAAATGTTATCACATTTGTCAAACTCTGTTTTATTTTTGTTGAGTTGTAAGACAATTAAGTAGTTTTAAATTTAGTATTCGAGATTTTCGCTACTAAACTCTGTTTAGTAGAATTTTATTTTTTAAATCAGTTTTATGAATTATTAACTCAATTAAAAATAATTTAATTAACGTGTGTGTGTATATATATATATATCGGGGCGGTTCCGGAGACACTTAAAAAAACCCTTTAAAAAACCTACCAAATCTTAATCTCATAGTTCCCGATCAAATTTTGATGATCCGAGCCGCTCAATGTGTTCAAAACGTGATTTTAAGGGTGCCCGTGAGAAACTGGCAAAAAAACTAACCAGGAAGGGCTTTATTTGAGCAGTTTTTATTGCACCGTTCAATAAAGTTCAATAAAAAACTATTCGGATGAAGCTCTTCCCGGTAATTTTTTTTGCTGATTTCTCGCGAGCATCCTTAAAATCACATTCTGATTACATTGAGCGGCTCAGATCATCAAAATTCGATCGGAAAGTTGGGGGGGGGGGGGGGGGGTGGGAGTTTAAGTGTCCCCAGAACCGCCCCGTATATATATATATATATATATATATTACATACATATATAACACATATATATATGTACACAAAACTTCTTATAAGGGCACCCTTAACTTGTTAAGTTAAGGACGTTCCTTTTTTCGATCGAATTTCGATGTTCCATGCTGCTTCATGTGTTCAGAACGTGATTTTAAGGGTACTAGCAAGAAATCAACAACAAAAAATTACCGGGAAAGGCTCGATCAGATCAGTTTTTCATAAAAAAAAAAATAGGGTTTTTTTAATTATCAAAAACTGATCCGATCGAGCCCTTTTCGGTCATTTTTTTTGCCAGTTTCTCGCGGGTACCATTTAAATCATATTCTAAACACATTAAGCAGCTCGGATCATTGAAATTTGGTCGGAAAAGGGGACGTCCTTAACTTAACTAAAATAAGGACACCCTTATAAGAAGCTAACTATGTGTGTGTGTGTATTATATATATATATATATATATATATATAAAATACTCTTTTCTGTTCCACAAAATTTTACCGGTCTGCATAACCAAGAACTTAAAAGAATGCATTTGTTAAAAAAAATTCAAACTTTCTTTTTTTGCAAATTACACTATATATAACGAATTACACTTGCCTACAGACAAATTGTGGGATAGGAGAGAGTATAACATATATATTATATGTATGTACACTATATATAAAGATGTACTCTATGTAATATACATATCATACGTTATACTATATAGGAATATGGTTTCAAGCGACACAAAAAATACACATAAAAACACACTATCTCAGCCATTGAAATGAGTGACTAAGATGGTGTATTTTCATGTGTCCCTTTAAACTCCCTTATATACACATATATATAAAATGTACATATAATTATACGTAAGATCTATACCGTATACATACATATATGTTATATGTGAATACGAACTATTGCCGACACAAAGATTTCGTCGCCGAAAGATTTGACTTTTGCCGATACACATTGTGTCGCCGAAGGTTCCCTGCAAAGACTATTGACGATGCAAAAATGTCGTCGCCGAAATATTCAACTTTTGCCTATGCACAATTCATCGCTAAAAGAAAGTTTCGTCGGCAAATACTTCCCCGGAAAATATTTCCTGCCAATCTTACTTTTGCCGATGCATTTATTTTTGTCGCCAAAAAGCTTACATTCACCGACACATACCACTTGTTCATCGGTAAAAGCTTTTGCCGACAAAAAATACATTGTGTTGGCCATTTGGTCGTGGTTGGTGTATTTTCTTGTAGTGTTAAGAGGATTCTCATCTTCTTTCGTGTCTTCTTCATCCTCAGCGTCCTTTGCTGCTTTCTTGGCTAACAAAACAGCGATTTGAGCTTGGAGATCGGCGATGGTAGCATCGTTGTCTGCCATTCTTGAATTGGGAGCGGGGTAAGGGCTTTGTGAAACTCGGGGATTGGAAGATGATTGGGTTTGTTAAGAGGATGACCATGAAGGCCCAAGAAGTGATTGGGACCGTTATGGTGAAGGTGTTTTGGTAGGTGAGGGTGACAGATGGGTGTAGACACCCCAACTTGAACCAATGGAAATTCCTTAATTTGTCACTTTATGGCCACCCGATGATGAATTTGGAACAATACGAGCCTCGATTATGGCGAACCTTGCGTCTTGGATTTCTCAAAAATCAATAAAAATTAATTTCAATTCAAATAATCGAGTCCCAAGCACCCAGAATCATTTCCAAGCACTCAGAACCTATCTTCAAAACCCTAGATTTTGGCTCACTCCTGAGCGCTCAGGTCAACTGATTTCCCATGATGATTTGAATTTTCCAACTTTTTCAGCCATCACATGGCTGTGTTTTCCACCACGTTGGTCATTGCTACAGTAGTTTTGACCTAAATTATCAGAAGGATCAAATCATGTCTCTTTAAATATTTTTATTTCATAATTAAATTTCAAATTTCAAAATTAATTTCCTTGGCCTATAAATAGAGGCTCTCATGCCACATTTTGGGGACACCAAAAGACATCACGAAATTCTGCCCTCACTCTCTCATTTTCAAAGCACAAACCACACTTTGCAAAGAAAATTATTTTCCTAAAATCTTATCCAAAATCAAAGCCATTACAAGCACTCCAAGAAAATTCAGGAAATTCAGGGATCATATTCAGTCTTGCTTTCTGAATTTTCTTACTACATTCCACCTTTAAAATCCAGTCAGGAAGCAAGGTTCCATTTAAGAAGGTAGATTTCTTCTACTTTTCAAGCCAAAAGGCTATCATCCTTCTGAGGGAGGTCAGTCAGTCCACTTCAGTCATCTACACTAGATGTGTGGTTGAATGATTTTAGGGCAAAAGAGCTATAAATAAGAATTTTCAAAAGTTCTCTGCAAGCACTCATGAGCGCTCAGGAGTGATTTTGTCCACATTTCTTTTCTCTTTTTTTTGGATATTCAAGGAAAATGAGGGTTTTAAGGATCTAATGGCTGCCTTCTTTTAAAATTCTTTGTGAACAATTCAAGCCTTCGGCTGTTACTAGAAATATTTCATTTCCAGGAATTGCAAGCAGTATGTTGACATCAGCATGGCAAAACCATATTTTCCTTGAAAGTCCTGTTTTATTTCCCTTGTTAGCATCGAAAGCATTCTGGTATTTCCAAAGCTGATTTAGTCTTAATGCAATGAAGCAAGGTTTGGATAGCCAAGATTGGTTCTTGATTGTCTAAATTATTTGCTGAATATTAGCTCATAGCATTAATATTTCTTTTATTTCAAGCATTTCTGCACCTCAGTCTAACCAAGATTTGCAGGATCAGGCAGCAGAGCTCTTGAGCGCTCAGGAGTGCAGTCCCGAGCGCTCGGGAGTGATTTCAGTGACATATCTTTATTTCTCATGCATCATCCTACACTTTGCATTACTTCATCAATATACATTGTACACTAGCACATGCCTGCACTTTCTTACTTGACATACTTGTGAGTACTTGCTAGCTGCTCAATAAAACAAAATGCTTTTGAAAAATCTCGCAAATGTTTAGTAGAGACTGATTTCGTATCGGGCGAGGGAGGTAACTCTTCCCCCCTCGTAACTTGGCTTCCAAACCCTTAAACAATCTCTGGTTTTCAAATTCAAGCAATCATTTTCAATCAAAATGCTTTCTCGAGTGGCGAACCATAAATCCGGGTGGCGACTCTTTGATTCTTCAAATCAAAAACATGTTTTTCGGGCCGCCCCGATCCACTCGGGGCTGTGGTAGCCCACAGTGGTGACTCTGCTAGGGATCTAGTTTTATCAATACTTGAGAAAAAGTGGGTTCGTTGGCAAAACGGTCATTCAAAAGTCTGTCAAAACGGCAATGCTCCATGCTTGCCGAAGGAAGGAAATGGTGATTCTAACTGGATTTCTATCCAGCCATTCCGACCTGGGACTTTATGATCATTTGTTCACGCGCTCGCTTTCATTGAGTATTGATAAAACTTGTGAGCCAGGCTTGAAAGACATTTGCGGGATTTTCAAAACATTTTGTTTCACTGTCTATCTTATCTTTCATGCGCATATATCTCGTTCAACCCTAATATTGCATTTTGGCAATCCTGACCGGCTTGCCAGTGATAGGGAATCCCAGAATGCTCGACAACCCTCAACTATGATGAGTCATACTTGTCGTTTGTACCATTATTGGGTGTGTGCTCGATAATCGGGAGGCATACCTTGACTCTAGTCCGGGGAACCCATTTCAAATCAAAACCCAGCCTTTCTATGTGTTTAGCAAACCATAGAACTTTCCAAAATATGACAGGAACTTACAGGGTAGGACTATGTGAAATATCCTGCCTAAAATGTTTCCATTCTCTGCATTGCATGTCAAGTTGTTGTGCTCGCTCGCACGACTCCCTAAAAGTTGCCAAGTTCAAATGAAGAATCATGCAAATCCTTAGCACAATGAGCTTAGGGAAATTAAAATTCTTGCTAAATGCCAATTCAACATTTCAAATGTTGGGAATAAATGTCATGATATCTACACCGCTTGGGTCATAGTGTTATATCATTTACACCCCTTTAATCAAAAGCGTTGCGTCACTCGCGCAGCTTTAGTCATGATATCATGATATATATTCCCAAGAGCTTTTCTAATAACAAGTCAAATCCTTCGGGTCGAATTGATAGCCCTTAGCACTTGTTCTAAATAAAGAAGTTCAATGGATCAAGGCAACCTTCGGTCGATTACAATTTAGAGTCCTTAGGGTGTCAGCAATCATGACAACAAAGCATGTTGTCAATATTTTCTAACGCAGGAATCGCGTCTGAGTTCTGTTTTTACTTTGCTAGAAGGCTTGAGCAATTGCGCCGAAGAAGAAGACCATACCCTCCTGGACAAGACCCCTCGGACAAAGATTGATTCGGCTCGAATCTTAGCCCGACACCGTCAACGTCTTTGATCTCTGGGTGGAAATGGAATAGCCGGTTGGAAATCCGAATCCGAATCCTAAAAACTTAAATGGTGCAGGGGAGACAATAATGGGAACCAGAATCCGAAAGAATTGAACGAAGCAGGACAAATTAGGGAAGCCATCCGAAGTTGGGAGAGCTCACCGACAACCAAATCGCCTAGTTAATGCCCATGATAACAGGAGTTGCTCGGCGACTTCTGAATCCGAACCCCAATCCAGAACAACCACCCCACGAAGCTGAAAACTCCCAAAACCTCGAAATGGCAGTTATACTAGCTAAAATAACCCAGCTGGAATAGTTCGTAGCCAGAAGTGAGAAGATCGCTGCGACAGGTTTCGATATCAACAAGTTATGCTTCTTCCCTAATGCAAAGCTTCCAGAAAAATTTAAGCCCATCGACTTTACAAAATTTGATGGAACAGGGGATCCGAAGGCTCACTTGACAGGATACATAGGGGCTCTTTCCATGTGGGGTGTAGAAAAAGATGTGATGCCTCAGATGTTCTCCCAAACTTTGGTGGGTCATGCTCTTCACTGGTTCACATCGTTGGATGACAAGAAGAAACGTTCTTGGGAAGATATCTGCGCAGCCTTCATAGCGCAATATGATTATAACATCCAACTGGAAGTGACTACTCGTGAGCTAGAATCTACCAAGATGGAAGCTAAAGAGTCCTTTGTTGATTTTGTGAAAAGGTGGAGGGCCAAAGCAGTTCAAATGAAGGATAGGCTGCCAAATAAAGACTAGATCCGGATGATAGCGCGGAACTTGCAATCAACTCTTGCAAAATATATGGTCATGGCTCAAGCATGCTCGGATTTCAAAACTTTCTTCGACAAATGCTTGGCTGTCGAAGAAGCAATTCAACTCGGTATTCTTGACAAGCCCGAGCCTGCACCTAAAACCAAAAAGGTTTACTCTGGCAGCAGCAACACATTGTTTGGTAACTCCAACTTACCAACCTCCCTAATACCTCCACAAACACCACTCAAACCGAGCCCGTTAACCAAATTGTCACAAAACAAACAACCTTGGTCCCAACCCCACGTTTTCTCCCAGTTCTCAGCACCTCTCTCTGCGGTACTCGAAAAGTTGGTAGAAAGTGATATCCTCAATCCTCTCAACCTAACTCCAATGCTTATTGTGCCAATCACCAAAACGTAGGCCACCCCACCAACAATTGCATTTGACTCTGACATGTTATCCAAGATCTTATCGACAACAAAACCATCCCGGTCCCACCACAAAAACCCAACATTGTCTCTAACCCACTACCAAAGCATTCAAACCCCCAGACTAACAACATTGATCTCGAACTGCCCTTTGACCCAAGCCAATACATTGTACCCGTAGCCCATCCAAAGCTGATCATCGAGGTGCTGACAGAAGAAGCTGTTTGTGTGATCCAGACTCTAGATTGGGAGTTTGAATTAAGGTGGCAATCTGCAATCGAAACGTTTCAGGACATAGAGAATCGGGCACTAGTTGACGTTGTGTGGCCCCAGAGCTTGAGGGCATCCAAGAACTGGAAAATGGAGCATGGAGGGAAGAGTGGGAAGAAAGACAGACTGACCCATTCAATGGATACTCACTCTATGCCTTATTCTCAGAATTGGAATTAGCCAATGAGGAGGAGGATGATTGGGAATGGGAAGCTGAGCTTGCCATGTGGCATCGAGTAGAAGATGAGGACCCTCTTGACGATACAACCTTACCTCTCCTTTTTCATGGGGAAGAAATGCAACAAAAACATGACCTACTGAATCCGGGAATTCTTTTCGCACAATTCCATGATGAAACTCCTGACACTGTAACAGAAGGTTTGGATGACTACTCCGAGTACATAACTGGGCTGATTGAACCAAACGTCGATTTCCCTCAGCATTGCATCGTCGACGAAACACTTCCACAGCCTGTTGTGCAGATTTTAGAGGAGCCTCACATTGCCGTTCTTAATTCCGAGGACCTGTGGGGGAAAGCAAATTTGGTTACTATCTGGGTCAATGGGGAAGAGTTGACTGTCAATAAGGCAATGGTTGATGAAGGCTTAATTAAAGGTGATAATTTTTGGGATTCCCTAGAGGAGGAGAACTTGTGGGACACTCTTGAAATGGAACTCCTTAACAAAACATTGGAAAAGACGGGGCTGGATAAAGGGAAAAGAAAGGCAGATACCAATCTGTCAAGCCTGTGGGATGATCTGCCGGATTTTCATACGGAGCCCTCACCCATGACAATCAGTAACCTTACCATAAGTGGTCAAATCTACTAGCCTTCCAACTTGCAAAAGGGGAGTTTGTCCTGAGCACCCCCACCTCAAAACGATACAGCCCAATCATCCAGTTCCACCATACCAGCCATCCCAAACCAAGCCACTAACCCAAACAACTCTTTCACTTCCATTTCCCAAAACAACCCTTCAAATTCCATCGATCCCAAAACTACCAAGCACCAAAACCCAATTCCCGATGTCGACCCTATCATAAAATAGCTTGATAGAACCCCAGCTCCTATGTCAATTTGGTGAGTATTGGCATCTTCTCGTGAGCACCGTTGTTGGCTCATCAATATTCTTACCAAGTTTGAAGTCACCCCTAACATAACCCCGGAAGCCATGGTTGCACTCATTACTCCCAACTTCGCTAAACATACCTTAGCTTTCACTGAAAAAGATCTACCACTAGAAGGTGCCGATCACAACAAACCCCTACACATAACCATGAAGTGTCTTGGGAAATGGGTTTCGACCATCGTGATCGACAATGGGTCCGCTATCAACGTATGTCCTCTTTGAACTGCTTACTGCTTGGGTCTCAAAAATAAAGACTTCACGCCGTCAACTTTGGGTGTTCGCGCCTATGATAACACGTGACGTGATGTCATAAGGATGATTACCCTTGAGTTGGTGATGAGACAGTTCAAGACAGCTGTGGAATTCTGTGTGCTTGAGATCCTGGCTTCTTTCAACCTCTTGCTAGGAAGGCCGTGGCTTCACCATCCTGATGTCATAGGAGTACCCTCCACCCTGCATCAAAAACTCATACTAGGACTGGACTCAGGGACACTCATCATTCATGGAGATTCTGGAATTTGCCCTCGTTCTGAAGACAACTCGCCACTATTGGAAATCATGCATGGAGAAGAAGACATGGCTATGGGTGGTTTTATCGTGATTACAGGAAGGGTTTGTACCATTCAAGCTGATGATGGTTTTCTGGTGAGCTCAGCGGCACTAGAAATCATGCGAAGAATGAACTACATGCCAGGCATGGGCTTGGGCCGTGACCAACAGGGTTCTCTGAATTCCCCTACTTCTCTGGAAGTAATGAGCGATTTGGCTTGGGGTATGTACCAAAGAGGAGTGACCCTAAGAAAAGGTGGCGCAACCGTGCTTGCGCCTGAGGTGCTGAGGAGAAGCCAATGGTTGGTTCTAAGGGAGAGAGAGTTCCATATCAGGAGCAGCTGGAGCCCTACTTTGATGAGGAAACGAAGAAGGAGTACCCCGGATTTGAAATCTTTGCTGAGGAAACTTGGGACAGCGAAGATGAAGCTGAAAAGAGGGAGGAGCTTGTCAGGGCATTACACACTGACTAGGTCAAGGATTTTGACTAGGGCAGTCTCTGATTGATGCTTGGTGACGAAAATCTAGAGGGTATGAACGAAGATGCAGCAGTGCTGATGCTCGGGGAAGGAGACACTTGTGAAGACCCCTCTGCGCTCATTGTGGATGCTACAGGCCGTTATGAAAATTGTGTCCTTATCCCCCTTGTAAAGCACGCTCACGCTGCTGGGTCTGAGTCTAAATCGGATACCGATTCTGTGTCTAGCTGCAAATCAGAGTTTGTGCCTATCGGCCCTCCCCGTCGAAGCTTTTATTTCGAGTTTGAGTCAATTGCTGTATTCCCTTTCGATGAGGAGCCTTTTAATGAAAATGAAGTGAATGGTGCTTTTGCTTACTTGCCACATTTTGAAATAAACTATGTAGAACAGAACGATGAAGGAATGAATTTCGACGGGAGCATCCCTAAGAAAATCCATTCCCTCATCGAGCGGGAAAATGAAAGGCCTACCCAGCCTTTAAAAGAGGAAATGATCTCAATAAATTTGGGTGATGAGGGGAACCCTCAGATGGTTCAGGCCAGTTCCGAGCTGAATCCAGATGAGCTCTGGCAGCTCTCCGATTTACTCAAAGAATTCAAAGATGTTTTCGCCTGGTCTCACGCAGACTTGCCCAGAATTGACCCTAAAATCGTTGAGCATAGGATTCCCCTTTTCCCAGATGCAAAGCCTGTTAAGCAGAAATTGAGAAAGATGCGCCCCGATTGGGTTTTAAAAATAAAAGAGGAACTCACAAAGCAAATTAATGCATATTTTTTAATAGTAACTGAATACCCAACATGGGTTGCAAACATTGTGCCGTCCCAAAAAAGGATGGGAGGATTAGAGTCTGTGTTGATTTTAGAGATCTGAACAAAGTGAGTCCTAAAGATGATTTTCTGCTACCACACATAGACATACTTGCCAATAATACTGCAGGACACGCTTTGTTGTCTTTCATGGATGGTTTCTCTGGATACAATCAGATTCTTTTGGCTCCTGAAGACAGGGGAAAGGACCACCTTCATCACCGAGTGGGGTACTTATTGTTACCGCGTCATGCCTTTTGGGTTGAAAAATGCAGGGCCAACGTATCAGAGGGCTGCTACGACCCTGTTGCATGACATGATTCATAAGGAGATCGAAGTATACGTAGATGACATGATTGTTAAGGGAAAGAAGCGGGAAGATCATCTCTCTGAGCTGAGGAGGTTCTTTGAAAGGATTCGGAAGTACAGAATGCGTCTGAAATCCATTAAAGTGCATGTTTGGTGTCACGGTAGGGAAAATGTTGGGGTTTATGATCACAACCCATGGGATTGAGGTAGACCCTTCCAAGATCAAAGTTATTCTCGAGATGGAACCTCCACAATCTAAAAAGGAGGTATGCAGTTTCTTGGGAAAAATCCAGTTCATTAGCCGGTTCATCGCTAAGTTGACTTCAACATGTGAGCCAACGTTTCGCCTGCTCAAGATGGATCTAAAATTTGAATGGAATGATAGGTGCCAAAAAGCCTTTGAGGCTGTTCGAAAGTATCTCCAAAATCCCCCAATCCTGATGCCGCCTATTCCAAGAAAACCTTTGATCCTTTACCTGACTGTCACGCCCTCAGCAATGGGGTGCATGATGGCACAAGAAGGAGAAGATGGGGTTAAAAGGGCAATCTATTACCTAAGCAAGAATATGGTGGGTTGTGAAGAACGATACATGCCACTGGAGAAGACATGTTGGGCACTCATGTGGGCCACAAAGAAATTGAGACGCTACATGCTTGCTTATTCGGTGATACTGATTTCTCGAATGGATCCACTCAAATATCTATTCGAGAAGCCAGCCTTTACTGGTAAGTTAGCACGTTGGTTACTCTTATTGGCCGAATTTGAAATCAAATATGTCACTCGAAAATTGATAAAAGGGAGAGCGATCGCTGAGTTCTTGGCGGATCGTCCGATCGAAGGTCCTGAGCACACAGAATTTCAATTCCTTGACGAGGATGTAATGGAAACAAAAGATGAAACATGGACCTTGTATTTTGATGGGGCATCTAACCAGAAAGTATTTGGCGTTGGTGTTCTATTGGTATCGCTAGAAGGATCACACATCCCTCTTGCGTTCAAGTTGAATTTTGAAGTAACTAACAATGAAGCAGAGTATGAGGCATGTATTGTAGGAATGAGAGTAGCATCAGAAATTGGGGTCAAAATCTTGGAAGTTGTAGGTGACTCAAACTTGGTGGTGTCTCAAGCAAATGGCGAATGGAGGGTAAGGGACAAAAAGATGAAGCAATATCACCAAGAGCTCGACAATCTTATTCTCAGGTTTGAAAGAGTTACATTTACGCATGTGCCGAAGATGCAGAACCGTTTTGCAGATGCACTGGCAACCTTGGCATCTATGCTTGAATTACCAATCAGGGAGAGATTGAGACCAGTCATGATCGAACAAAGGGGTAAACATGTGCACGAATACGTCATGAACATTGAAGAGCTGGAAGATGGGTTACCATGGTATCATGATATTTGGAATTTTGTCGAAAAGGGGGAGTTTCCCGCAGAGGCAACTAAAAAGGATCAGATTGCGTTGCAACGCTTGGCATCTCAATACATCATTTATGGAGGACAATTGTACCAGCGATCTCCATGTGGAGTTCACAAGTTGTGTATTCATGGAAACGATGCAAGGAAATTGATGGAAGAAATTCATGAAGGAGTTTGTGGACCCCACATGAATGATACGATGCTTGCTAAAAGGGTCTTGAGACAAGGATACTATTGGTCAACCATGGAGACTGATTGTATTGAATATGTGCATCGATGTCACAAATGCCAGACTCATGCCAATCTCATTCATGTTCTGCCTTCAAAGCTACACCCCATGGGGACGCCTTGGCCATTCTCAACTTGGGGCATCGATGTTATCAGAAAAGTCACTCCTGCGGCTTCTAATGGTCATAAGCTCATCCTTGTAGTTGTCGATAATTTCACCAAGTGGGTCGAAGTCGCGTCTTACAAGACGTTGACAATAGTTCAGGTTGCACATTTCATCAGGCAAAACATCATTTATCGGTATGGAGTCCCGCAAGCCTTTGTATCGGATAATGGATCTCATTTCAAGGGGAAAGTTCTAGAACTGTTTGAGGAATTCAAAATTCAGATTCATCACTCAACGACCTATCGACCACAAACAAATGGGGCAGTCGAAGTAGTGAACAAGACTATTAAAACGATTCTCGAAAGGACTACTCAGTCGGCAATGAATTGGCATGAACAGCTGCCAGTAGCTTTATGGGGATATCAGACGCCTATCCGTACACCAACTGGGGCAACACCCTATTCTTTGGTTTACGGTATGGAAGTTGTTCTCCCTATTGAGCTAGAGGTGCCATCACTAAGAGTCATGGCCGAATGCAGGATGAATGAAGCTAAATGGATTAATGGGAGGTTCGAGGAACTCATGCTATTTGATGAAAGGAGACTACGAGCATTGTACCACATCCAAGGCTACCAACGAAGAATTGCCTGGGCATTTAACAAGAAGGTGAAGTCAAGAGGTCTACAAGAGGGGGATATGGTAGTCAAAGAAATTCGGGCGCCAGTTTTTGGTTTGCGGGGTAAGTTTCGACCTAAGTGGGCTGGGCCGTACATCATCAAGACCATGCTCTTAAGAGGAGCTGCATCAATCATTGATCTCGATGGCAACGAATTTTCCAGTCTTGTCAATTTGGATCAGCTCAAACACTATTACCCTTGAGAGAGCTCGTTGGGCTGAAAACCGCAAGGGCGGGCGGCGCCAGGCAAAAATTAGAGCAAAAAGCCTACTAGGTTGAAAACCCGAAAGGGCGGCATAGGCAAAAGTTAAGGCGAAAAGTCAAAAAGAGCTTGCTAGGCCGAAAACCCGAAAGGGCAGTTCTAGGCAAAATTTAGAGCGCAAAAGGAGAGCGTCAATAGTCGATTGAACCCTAGCCCAAACTACGTGTTGGCCTAATTCTTTTCTATAAGAGATACGTAGGCAGCCTCACTCTGAGGTTCGGTCATAAATCAGCAATCATCAAGTCAAATAATCAAAAGAAAGGCGCTTTTATTAATGAACCGAAAGGGGGAAACCCCTATCAGTCAATTTTATTTTGAACATTTCTTTGTTACATGCTGAACACGAAAGAAAAAGAAAATACAAAACACTTTTTATTTCAAAAAGCGGCAAAGTAAGCAGTCAACCCATTCATGCTTTCACATCCCTCCGTAACCACTTTTTGTATCTTCCAGTTAGGGTGGTTTCAAAATTTGGATCGCTAGGTGTAGTCTAGAGGTTTATCCATGTCCGGATATAGCTTCGAAGACCTAAAACAGTGAACGGAGGGAGACAAAGCACTTCAGATCTCGGAGGTGGCATGCATTGGCTAACTCCAAGTTGGCGAAGAATAAGAAACGACAAGTAAAACGTGAAGTTCGTTAGTCCAGCCAGATACACTAGTTGGGAATCCATGTTGCACACAGTCATGGCTGGCATCTTCAACCAAGGACAGTACCAGGAAATATCCTCCTCACCAACCGACGCGAGGAAGTCGTCCCAATCTTCAGTTACACCAAGAGGACGATTCCACTCACTAGGTCGATACAACCAATTCTCAGGAGGAGGTGTCATCAAGTTCAGCTGGTCGCAGAGCCACATCTGTTAGAGCAAAAAGAGAGAAAACAAGTGAGAAGCCAGATAAAACCTAACCGAGCGTTGAGGTAAAATAAACGTGAGAAATAGAAAAAGGAGAGCTGAGTGAGGTCCTTGCCTGAAGTAAAAATGGGCTACCTCTGAAAGTTTGTGTTCGGTCCCATCAGAGTTTCAGCAAGTACAAGCGGCGCCACATCCCTACGCGCCTTAATTTGAGCCACGATCCCCACCTGTGAGGAGCTCGGCTCACCAACAAAAGGTACCAACAGGAAGGCCGCCAAAAGGCAAATGCAGCAAGCCGTCATGCGATGGCCTTAGTATTTGAAGTCTATCAAGTCTATAGGTGGGTTGAACATTTCCAACAAGCGTAAGATGTTGACTATACCACCCTGGATGAGGAAATCAGTAGCACCGCTGCTCACTCCCAATTTGGTCTAGAGAAGCTTTTTCATGCTCTCCTGGACCATTGGGACGATTGGTTCATCTGAATCGTGACTCCCGAAGTACGCATGAAACTCTTCCACGGTAGGACAAAGTTCTTAGATACCAAACCTGAAGACGTGCACCTCCGGATCCCAAAAATGCACCACCGCATGCAGAAGGTCGGGCTGAATGTAGATATCTCGGAGATATTTCAGTGCATGGAGGTGATGCCCTCGGAAGTACAACCAATCAATGCCTTCGAGGCTGTCGAGCCATGGACGGAGCAAAACTTGGTTGAGCATAGCCATGAAGAATGGACATTGAAAGGAAGTAATAATGAAGTATGAGCAAAGGAATGTAAGCAGTTTGTTAAAGGGCAGTCTCTGTAAGAGACCTTGCATGGTTTTATAGAACCACATGCAACATACCTAGTTTGTATCGTATACGCAAGGTTAAAGGAAGTATAAAGAATGCATGGGATTTATCTTAAAGGATATTACATTATGAGGAGTAGATGAAGCCAAAGCTGGTATATGTCTAAATATATTACATACAAATGAAAACAATGTACAAGAAGCCAAAATTTCTCTTGGAAGTTAGTTCAGGTCTACAGATAGTAGCAGACTTGAGCGCTCAGGAGTGAGGATCTAAGCGCTCAGGAGTGCACTCCCGAGCGCTCGGGAGTGCTGCCAAATTTTGACAGACTGTTTTGGGCAATGAATGTTGCTGAAATTTGGTATTCACATGATTCCAATGATCAAGGCCAATCTCAGTCTATGTAAAGAGTGATACAGTAGTTTCCATGCACAGTTTCCATTCAAATTCAAGTTTTTGTCCTAAATCTCCTCATTTCTTGAAATTTCGCTCACCGGGATATGTCAAATTTCGCTCCAGGGGAATTTTGGTAATTTGGTCGAATCCCACAAGTCGTAATGGGTTATAGTGACTATATGGTGCAGTTGGTTTTGAATAAGAGGGCCCGATAATAATTTTTGCCTCTTGAAGGACTGAATTTGTCGTTTTTCTCGCTCAAATGCTATAAATTCCTCGTTTAGGGCATTTTCGTTTATTTAGCCACACTGTCTGCATCTTGTAAATTCATGAGGGTTGTCATTCGTCTTATGAGCATTGGTATAAATTCACGTGCCCTTTTAATCATTTTCAGGCTAGTCGATGATAGTATCCGATACATTCTTAAAGCTATGCAAGAGTTTAAAAGAATGAAATGCAATTTTCATTAACAAAGGTAATATATACAATGATCAAAAGATGGGTATCCTTGTCCGAGAGCTACCTACAGGGGCACGTAGACCCAAGCAAAAATCAAGGCACGTGGGCCTGGAACCTACAAGTACTCGCAGCACGTAGGCTCACATGAAACTAACAAAGTAAAAGCTACTCAGACGCGTCGTGATTTCTTTTGTGGTGGATCCTCTTCCTCAGAACTCTCATCATCATCGTCATTGTCATCATCACTATCACCATCAGGAGAATCAGGCAAACCAGAGTCCGTATCTGAATCAGAAGCCCCCGGTGACTCTTCTGATCCCTCCGTCTCACCCGACTCCTCCAGCTCTTCAGGCTCAGGCTGTCTTTAGATCACCAGTCATGGACGTAACTCAAACTGGCGACTCTCTGCCTGGGTCACTCTAGGGGCTAGAGATCCAACGGTTGCCTGGGATTGTGTCCGAGTCATGCGATGGGTCTCCACATGCACCTGCATTTGCATATCATGAATACATGTCAAAAAATATACATTTTCAAATGAGATATACATGAACAAAACATTCATTTATGTCATACCTGTGGTGGCTCCATAACTGGAGTAGTAGCTGGCTCAGGGGCAGGACGGGTCTGTAATGTTTTCCATCTGGCACAATCGCGCAAAAGCTTGTGCATTCCCAACATTTCCATAATGGCAGACTCAGCCCATTCCCGCGATATTTAAAAAATTGCGTGCAAATTAGGAAGCATGTTTCAAAACATCAAAAAGTTGAATTGCATACCATTAAATCAATTATTTTACCGGATCTGGAAGATTCATATCCTGGCGAGGCAAGCGCGGGATATCCACAATCGCCCGAGTGCTTGTCCAATCTTGGACACTTATCTCCCATTTCAAATCTTGTATCCCCGCTGCCTCTGTAGCCTCATCGCTCCTTGTTGTAGCCTCCGCACCACCTCTCCCCCGACCTTGGAAGCTAGTACCTTGACCTCTACCTCTTTGAGGTCAGTCACCATGGCCTCGCTCTTCTCCAACCCCAGCTCCAGAAGTTGCTCTCCCAGCCTCAATTTCAACAACGCATCTTTGGAGCTCTTGCTCCACGCCTAGGCTCATGGCCAAACACATTTTCCTTGTAAGTGTCGTAATCTATTGTTGGCTTAAAAAACCCCTCCAAATTGGTATTAGGCACTGTGAATTGCTCAAGCTCCGCGCGCGAGTATGTATCAGTCCTCTGCACTTTGGGAGGGAGTGGCTCCAGTACTATGAACACCGAGAGACCAAGTGATTGAAGAGTCACGTGATCTCTTAGGTACCATTGCCAGCCCAAGGGGCACGCCAGTAGCACCCTACTCTTCGTCACCTCTCGACTCCGCACCAGACACTCCGCTTCCAGCTTATCCCAACATTTCCAATGAACCTGCGTTTGAGGTTTTTACATCAATAATCAAATCAAATAATGTTTAAACATTATTTGAGAGATGCAGGGCATAGCACATACCGAGACACTTATCAAATTATCTAACCAGCGTCGAAATGTCATCACCTCGCCCCTCCATTCTTTTGTTTTTCTATACTCTTTATTCCAAACTAAGCCTCAAGGAAACAAATTTGGATCTTTATAGGTGTTCTCAGGTGAAAACATCCCCAGCACTTTCTAAGTCCAAAGCTGCATTCAAGTCATTTCGATTATTTCAAAATTCAAATCAATTCATGCGCAATAAAGGCACAATTTTAAATGATTGAAATTGTACATCAACTAGTCTCCAATATCCTCCAACGGTATCACCAATACTGCGAGAAGTGGCCCCTAGAAAGCAGTACAGGGTGCATAGTGCAGCACCTCCCCAGTCGAACCTCCTAACTTGTCTCAAGTCCACCAAAGCTGCCAGATAGTTGAGATGTACGCATGTCCGTCTATTCAGATACAAAGAAGCCCTGACCAGGTAAAGCAAGTAAGCCCGGGCCATCTGGGCAGCCTCCTCGTCACTCTCTGGCTCGTGATCCCAGTACTTGGTAAATTGGTTGTACGTGGCCAAACCTGCACTATGAAGTTGAACTCGCCCCAGAAGCCACCTCAAAGCTGCATCATCATTCACCAGGCTCATGTCGTAAGGAATTGGCTCGCCTCCAACCCATAATCATGTGATTGCGGCAAAGTCGAGGGGTGTCACGGTCATCTCCCCAAACCTGAAGTGAAAGGTGTTAGTGGTGTCCCACCACCTCTCCGTGAGCGCTGTTAGCACTGCATCGTTGACTCTCACCACTATCAACAATAGTATAAATGGTCCAAAACCTGCTTTTTCTACCAGATCTCGCACACGCTCGGGCAATGCTTCAAAATACACCAAGGACTTGGCAGAACCTCCATGGCCGTATACATCAGTGGTGCACTGATACAAGCAGAATAGCAAAATAATTTCAAAATCATAAGCACAGTTTACAAATAAAGAGCATTTCAAAATGATCTCTTTAGCACTTTAAGAAGCATGATTGGAAAACTGAAGACATTTCAGAGTAAAATCAAGAGTTGTCTCAGTAAAGTTATAAGTGTAATTGGTAGTTAAACAAGTTGGGTTAAGTTGTACCATGGTCCATGTCAATGAGATGTGGCAATCTCGATCCCTCAAAAGCATGTCTCCTAGATAATTAGCATTAACTGGGGTATAGCCGTTTATTCCCACTGGCTCGAAGCAATGCAATCGCGGGGCATATGTCGCAGGAGAAAAAGTAGAACAAATTTCCCCCACGAAAGCCTTCACTTCATCCACCGCTGTCACTCGCTCCTCTACCATCTCCTCTGGTTCGGGTACTCCCACGGCCATCCTAGCTCCCTCGCCATCGCCTTGGCTCAATATAACCCCTTGGCAATAAGAGATAGAGTTCCCCAATGAGTTAAGTCATAGTGACTATTAGAGTGGGTAACCTTGACTAAGAGTAAAGGATTTGGGTCAATTAGAATGTATGAGTCAGGTTCAAAACATCAGAAAGTGTCAAATTGTTATTGTAAAGGTTTACAAGAGAACACTTATGAAGCATTAGAGTTGTTACTACTTACATGAGGGAACCAGTTTTGTGACAAATGTTGAAATCATAAATTATAGTTTTCCGAATTAGCTTGCAACACAAGAGACGAAAAAAAAAATTTTTACAAATTTGGTAGATCTAGACTGTAATTAAGTTGGTTTCGAGCTTATAGAATGATTGTTTGGGGATATACAAATTTCTTTTGTAAATTATCGTGACGGTGGGCATGTATTACCTAAAGGCGAGTAGGGTTATGTTGCTTTTCAAATTTTGAAGATGAGTTGGTTACATAACCAGTTATGGAGAATAAAGATAAACTGCCTAGTTTAGAATATTTTGACTTTTGGCACTAGTAGTCAAGGATGGTGACGAACTGAGAGAGCAGTAATAGGAAATAGCGGTTGGAGGAGTCTTTATTATTGTGGTTGTTATTATTGTTTCTTCTAATATTGTCTTTCAACATGGCCCTTGCAGCGTGTCTTGAGGGGTCATGGAAGTATGTTACTTGATGACTTCATTGTGGTGTTTACGAATCATGCAAAAAAAATTTGGATACCCTATCCTGCAAGGAATTTGTATTTGTATTTGTATTTGCAACAATAGATTGAATATACATGAAACCTAGGCCCTGACGTGATTAAGATGAACTATGTCATGAGGAGGAGGGAAGGAGTTGATTGTTTAGCAAAAAAACCTGTATGATGATTGAGAATTCTTGAGAGTTTGGTATAGTAATCAACAAAAGTGTTGTGTGAGAGATTTGGGATTGTTCTTAGGATTTGAGAAAACTAGATTTTGGTATCCTAGAATTGAATAACGAGTTAGATTTCAACACCTGAGGTAGAATAGTTGAAATTGGTGGCCAGAAGTTCCTAATTAACTTTTTATGTGTTGAAAGTAATTGTTCAAATGTAGTTATTATGCTAAAACAACCTATGAAGCTATTGTGATTGATTGTTAAATGCTAATGCATGGGCAGAACCTATATTTTTATAACTATAGATGTATTTTAAGTACGTAGAGTTAACGATTATGCGCCAGAATTAATGGTGCTTGCTGGAAATGTGGCTTAGAAACCTAAGTCACCCCATAGGTGTTGGAATTAAACCCTTATGGCTGAGAACTGAAGTTTTGTGACAAGAAATGATAGTTTAAGGGCCGAACTAGCTAAGTAAGGGAAGGAAATGGTTTTAGAATGTGGACATTGGGTGCTTAAGTGTATAAAATAAGTAGTGCATGTGGGAGATTGATTGTATGTGCTGAGATTTGGTGAATAAGTGCTTAATCAGATTCTATTTGAGGATAATGTGATCCAAAGTATTAACATACTAGCTGAAAGTAAAAATCTTGATAGTGAATTTAACTGACATGAATGTTACACAGTTGAGAATTCGATCAAAAGGGATGTTGTAGCTTGCAGTGGTATTTGGTGCGATTATTCGTTTCTTTGTAATAGGATCTTTGCGGATTCCTGTTTTTGAGTAATCTCTTATTCTTAAATTGTGGATTTGGTTCCATTTTGTTTGTGAGATTTGAAGTCACTCTCAACTTGTGCTTGTGATGCTTAAATTGCAAAAATTTTCTTGAGGATTGTGCGACGATATTTGATTGAATAATTGGTAGTTGTCTCTACAGAATCATATTTGAGGCTAGAACTAATGAATAAGGAAGTGTGTTACACTAGAGATGAGATGTTTGAAGGGGCTCAACGATAGATGTTATGAGTCATAGCCATGGATGGTTAAGCTGTGTATTTTTTTGTTGGTTCTTGTGCTTGTTTGGTCATTGAGTTCAGTTTGTTGTTTCAACTAAAGGTATTGACAAGTTCGACTGCCAATAGCGTTTGTGATTTTACGATGTAGGTTTCGAGCATAAACTTGGGTTGATACAGGATTTTCAATTTATAGGGTTCATGTCCTTAGGCTTATTAGGAGAAGTTGAAGACTTGGTAATCAACAACAAATAGTTGCTTGAGAGTTAATGTACGAATTGTAAAGTTCAAAATTTGTGCGATAGATTTTGGTATCGGAGTTGAAGGATTCTAACGGTTTTGTGCATGAAGTTCAGGAGAATCGGCTAAAGATGAAAACTTATACTTATATATATACATTGGGAAATTGGATGGTTGAAGTGCTTTGGGTGTTTCTCCTTGAGCGATAAGAGTATGAGTTTAATTATCTATTTCACTTTCTAACTTGATTCTAGAGAGAGATTCCTTGGTTTGAGACCAAGATTAAGATTTGAAGTATGAAGTTTGTTCAAAGACCATGAATTTGATTACTGTTAAGGAGTGAAGATTGATTAGTTGTACGTTTGTTGTGTTCTCTTGGATCATAGTGGTTGTAAGCTCATCATGTCTATTTGACCGATTCATAATGCACATGTCTTAGCATTGTATGATTGGAATGATTTAGTTAATCAAATTTCGGGACGAAATTTCTTTAAGGAGGATAGGTGTAGAGACCCGTATTTTTTTCAGAAAATATTTAAAGATCATATAAATGTCAAAAATTGGGAATAATGAGAAAAAATGGTTTAATGGGTGATTAATTGATTTGGGGATTGAAGTGAAAGAATAGAGTGTTGAGGGATTAAGTGTGTGATTTAAGGATATGTGAGTATAAATAGGGGTGTATGTATGTAGGAGAGCATTTTTTTCTCCATTCCCCCTCTCTCTCTACCGTCCCTTTCTCTCTCTCTCCACCGGCTCATCTATCTCTCTCCTCTTCTCACTCAAAAACCTCACTCAATCTTGCAAAACCTTCAAGAATAAACCTCCCTCCGACCTTTCGATCGTGCCTATAGCTTGGAAATCCTTGGGTCAAGCCCGAATCGAAGATTTGAAGTCCAAGAAAACTAGGGCTCGTTCGAATCTCGGAGATCTTTGTTATCGTCTTGAGGTAGGGATTTCTTTACCTCTTTTATGTGTATATATGTTGAAATGGTGTAGAAATCATGCTTGGATCGTCCCCCTTTGGTGCTTTGAATGTCTGTCAAACTGCAGAAAATCGCCTAGAAACAGCGCGGTATTGATACCCAAAAATGGGGTATCAATACCCCATCCGTCTCTGGACTTCCAGCCTGCCAGGTATTGATACCTGACTCGGGGCTATCAATACCCCTTGTTGTTCTGGACAGCTTTGATGCTGTTTTGTGTTCCTTCGATCGTTTCAACCCCCAATCACTTCTAAACCCCTTTTGGATACCTTCTAGCTCATCTTTTGCTTATCTAGTTGACTTCCTATGATTAGTGGATGTTATTCTTGAACCGTTGGCCCTCCGTTGGTAACGATTAAATGATGGTTTACTTGATTAAATGTCAATAAGATGCAATTTGTGATTGATTGATTAATTATGAACGTTTGTGGTATATATGTGATATAGTTGGCATCTTGTAACGCATTTCATGTATGATTGTGGTCTCGGAAAGGTTATAGCTTGTATATCGAGTAAGGAAATAGTTGTTGATGTCGGGAGTTGATTTAGGAAGTCTCGTAACGCAAGGGGTGGTAATACGAAGACTTAGGTAGTCCCGTAACGCAAGGGGTGGTAATACGGTGACCCGAGTTGTTAGGGATCACTGTGACGCAAGGGGTGGTAACACGGTAATCCTCATGGTGTTATACGGTAACGCAAGGGGTGGAAATATCGATGGAGGTGATTGGTGATAGTGGGTTGTATCGAGGTTATTTGAGTTGTTTGACATTGCGTGAACTTGGTGACATCTTAAGCTATAGTCAGGTGATAGAATGATCACGATGAACGTTGGGAATACCCTTAAATCACTTGTTTTCCATCGTTTGAGCTGTACGTCTTGCCTTCGTTTCACTTGCACATTTCATCATGTTTACATATAGAACTGGTAAAGGTTTTCCTACTGGGCTAGTGTAGCTCAACCTAATCTTTCTTTTTAGGACAAAATGCTGGACAATAGCTCGCATGCTATGTGTGCTTGGGAATGAAAGACCCTTTTTATGGAAGTTAACCTCAAGTAGTTACTTAGCATCTTTGTATTAACTTTATTTTAACAGAGATGTAATTGTAACTTATTATCTCAATCCTTTTAACTAAACGTTTGTAACATTCTAAACAGGATCGTACTTGCATTTATGTATATTTGGGGCCGAAGTGCCACAGTTGTAAATCTTTGATCGTGGGGATTTAAATTGTAATTTAAGATAGATGGAAATTCTTTTGGGTAATATGTATAATATGCGAGGTTCTTTATTTAAAATGTATTACTCAAATATGTTGAAAATCGCGGGCGTGACAGTGTGTAATTATACATAAACTTTGGCTGCAACTGAGAGCCTTTGCACTTGGTATGATCTTCTTTTATATGAAAGTGACAGGCTTCTTCATATATTTGTGTTCTTACCATTTGGCTTCCAATATGCAATCCGATGATGAATAGAAGAACCCTCCAGGGTTGATTCTGATTCTTCATTTGCATCATTGGAGGAATTCCTATGACAAGTTGGAAGGTAGTGAACAATAAGAGGACTATGCCCTAAGTAGGGTCTGATTTGCTGAAATTAGGAAGGTTCAAATGGTGTGCATATGCCTAATACAATATGCTTGCAATTCCATTTGGTTTAATGATTTGTTGAGAAGCTGCTAAGCATGTTTAGGACAAAACATAAAAAACAAAAGTATTCGTTGTCCTTGAGCGGAAGAATGTAGTGGTTGATTGTGCCCACATACTAATTACGGGGCACCCAAATTCCATGCATGGATTCCACCATAGGACACATGTATATGAAATTTCAAAGACATTTATTTTGTAGAAGAGTATTTTTTAATTTTCAGCATGAGCAATTAGCACAAACATACTCGGCCAATTCATCTAATCTTTCGTTTCGAATTCCAGAGGGAGAATTTTGATCCACAAATTAAATGAATCAATCAAGCACTTACGATATCCGATGGAACTAACCTTCACGTGGCAAATAAAAAAGTGTATGATACCCACCTAAAGTATTTAAAAAGTGGATTTTCTCACTTAATTTCAGTTTATTCTCCATTTATTTCTATAGTAAACATAACTTGCCCATCTCACCTAGACGAGCACCCTTTCTTTGTTTTTTAGAGAACCCATTGTTTAACATCACCAACTAAAGTAAATGCACAGACAACACATGGGATGTGCTTAGAATATAGTACAAAATATAATTGGTGAAGGTATAAACTATAAACCAACTAGCAAATGCTCGTGCCTGAAGGTATGGCACAATACATTTTGAAGACAACTAAAGTTACGGGTCAAACAATGAATGGAGGACATTTTGAAAAAAATGGGTAGGAACAAAGTAAAATATGGTATATGTGCAGGTCAAATCGAGATGCAAAAAATATTTAAGCCGGTCAAAAATTTAAGTGTACCACGGTTCAAGCACATGCATCGATTTGGAGTGGTGCCTGAAGGCACGGTTTGAACAATCAGCACACGAAAACAAATAGTACTAAACTCACATGCAATATATAGCTCAAACAGTCAGCATACGCAAATTAATACTTGCATGCAATATACCAACCCCTGTCCAACAAATTCAACTATGCGACAAACAATAACACAACATATCCATTGATAGAGACAGCTGTATAGCTTAAGAAAAATGGTCACATAAACACCCAAAAAAAATATTTTTGCTTAAATGTTTTTTGATTAGCCTTTCTTTGAATACCCAACCAAAATATATATATGAACACCCAATTCTAGTAGTTTGGAACACCTAGCCCAAAAATAAAATGAATACTCAACCTAAAATCAATTGAACACTCAGTCACAACCCAAGTACAACTCATCAAACCACATGCTACACTATAGGTAAAATGTTAGTCTAGATGCAATATATTTTTGTTGCTGCAAAACTTTGATATGCTAATTACCTATGCCTACAGCACTCCGCAACAAAAAGTTGTTAAGCCCCTACCCTTGTGTACATCACTACCAATGATAATCCCAATCACATATATCGAGTAAATTGCATTGATAGGATACACACTGAACTATATTTTTCCAAACCATAAAACTCAAAACCAATACCATGTTGCATTCATAGAATCCAATTTTAACATGCATAAAAAATCTAAAAATCTATATAAAGTCAAATCGGATAAACAAATGTAGGGGAAAAAAGGTGCTCAACATAGGTCTTATTGTCTTGAAATTTGTCTCTCCATCTGTCACACCCTTGATTTTAAACATAATGATAAAGGATTTTCATAAATAAAACCTCACAATTATCTGTACGATACCCCAAAATAGGTTAATGTTTCCATGAGGTTACCTCTTTGGCTCCGAGGCCCAAATCGTCATAATCACCAAATGTCAAAAGGGAGTTAAGAACTTACAATATTCCATAGTCAAAAGATTTCCAAATAGTGTTACAAAGACATCTTCCAAAAATAGATTTACAAAGATGGCTAAATAACCCTTCAATGTTAGCTTTCAAAAGAATATCCACTTCCATGCACTCCAATCATGATGCTATTGCCCGGGGTTAGTACCTGAAAGATAATGTAAGGTTTGAGCTACACTAGCCCAGTAGAAAGCTCTAATCTAGCAATGTATGCAAATGAAACGTATAGATGATCAAACGATGGGGCAATATGCAACAACGCCAACGTATGAGAATGATATCAAACGAATGCATTTCAAAGTTCCCATAAGGTTTCAATCTCAATAAAGCCCAATCATATCATGTCCTTCACTTGTTTTTCGTGAAATCTGATTTTGCATTGTCTTGTGTCTGAGCCGAAGCTCTTGTCGGGCTTGTTAAAGAACCCCGAAGTCCTCTGCTAGGCACCTTACCCCATGGCGGGGGTGGGGGGGTCCTGAAGCGTTCATTATGAGCATATAGCTCCTACCGGGCTTGTTAAAGAACCCCAAAGTCCTCTGCCAGGCACTCACCCGTCGACTATTTTTTTCAAAATCCTTCTTCCATCACGTTTATACCATTCAAACCCAACTTTGATACATGAAGCGATTTTCATGAAATCATGTCCAAACGAGCTTTAGAGTCATGGGAAATGTTCAACGAGGTCTTTGAATACAAGTAATCAAGTTAGAGATCATTTGGGAAGTGTTTGAATGGGTTAGAAGTGACTGGAAACCAAAATGGTGAAAAATGAAGCAAAACAGTAAAAGCTGGAGATAAGCAATAGGTATCGATACCTAACACAAAAGTATCGATACCATTTGGTCAAAAATGATTCCAGATGCAAGGGTATCGATAACAATGGCAAATGGTATCGATAACAAGTGATTTTCTGGGTTTTGGAACACAAAGGTATCGATAACAAAGGCTAAAGTATCGATAACGAAGGCTGTTCTAGCAGATTTTCTGTAAATTTTCTTGGGTTTCTCAACAACAACAACATCAACAACAATAACTATGATCAATGGCACAAATCAAGCAATAGAAACAAGTCATAAACATATATTGAAAGTTAGAACTCCCTACCTCAAGGATTGAAGAACAAAACCATAAAATCCTCCAAGCCCTAGGCCCAAATCTTGAAATTGGATGGAATACGCCTCCACCGAGCTCAAACCAACGAGAAGAGAGCTCCACTATGTGAAAGAATGAAGGATTAAAGGCTAGTTTCTATGGGTTTATGGGTTGTTTTGGGTGAAATTTGGTGAGAGTGTAAGAGAGAAAGAGAGAGAACCGAGAGGAGAGAAGGGAGATCGGGAGAGGAGAATGAGGGGTGTGAGTGTATTTCTCACACTCCTCCCTTATATACTCACACAAATGCATATTACCAATTCACCCAAATCTTTCAAACTCTTACACATTGAACCCTTCAAACAATTATCCAAATAATATTCGTAATTATCATTTACGAAACAATTTAACTTTATTAAATGAAATTACGGGTCTTTACACCCTACCATCCTTAAAGAAATTTCGCCCTCGAAATTTAAGTAACCATACTTATCTAGATCATGCACCACATAGATATGCAGCAAGTCAAATAACATAGAACTTCGATATTAAACACTCACATCAATTCATTCCAGAAATAAATGTGGGTACTTCTCCCTAACCTCGTCTTCTCATTCCCAAGTCAATTCCTCGCTACCCTAACTCTTCCACAACACTCGCACTAGTGGTATCGACTTACCCCTCAACGCTTGATCACGTTTATCAAGGATACGTATCGGTTCTTCCCTGTATGATGCGTTGGCTTCCAATTCGAGTTCGGACCATTCTAACACATGAGATGGATCGGGTTCGTACTTCCTCAACATGGATACGTGAAACACATCGTGCAAATTCGATAATCTTGGCAGCAAAGCTAAACGGTACGCAACCTCCCCAATTTTCTTGATAATGTCAAACGGACCGATATAACGTGGTGAAAGCTTTCCCTTCTTTCCAAAACGTGATAAGCCTCGACGTGGCGATACTTTGAGAAACACATGATCTCCCACTTCGAATGTTAATGGGCGACGACGACGATCAGCATAGCTCTTTTGTCGGCTTTGAGCAGTTAGCAACCTTTGGCGAATCACCTTGACCTGTTCGGTTGTTCTCTTTTGTGCCTCTAAAAGTCATTGGCGAACCGTTCTCATGTTCTCGGTAGTCTCTTTGATCATGTCCGGCCCCACCAACGTAGCTTCTCCCAATTCGGTCCAACAAACAGGTGAGCGACACGATCTCCCATATAGTGCTTCACACGGAGCCATCTCGATACTCGATTGATAGCTATTGTTGTACGCGAATTCAACTAATGGCAAATGGTCTTCCCAATTACCCCGAAAATCCATGACACAAGCTCGAAGCATATCTTCCAGAATTTGAATCGTTCGTTCGGATTGACCATCGGTTTGCGGATGATAGGCAGTGCTAAACAAGAGATTTGTGCCCAAAACGGCCTATAAACTTTGCCAAAAATGTGCGGTAAATCTTGGATCTCAATCGGACACAATGGATACGGGAATCCCATGGAGTCGAATGATCTCTCGAATATACAAATGACTAAGCATCTCCACGAAATCGGTAACATGGATAGGTAGAAAGTGGGCGGTTTTGGTAAAATGGTCCACGATAACCCAAATGGCATCATGTCCCCTTGGCGATCTTGGCAAACCCGTAACAAAATCCATCGTTACATTTTCCCATTTCCACTCAGCCACCAGTAACGGTTGTAGTTCTCCCGCAGGTCGTTGATGTTCGGCCTTTACTTGTTGACACGTAAGACACTTGGACACAAAAATCACAACATCCCTGACCACCAAAATTGCCTACGCATGTCATGGTACATTTTCATTCCTCCCGGATGGACAGCTAACGGTGAATGATGGAATTCGATCTCATAGGATTTCCTCCCGACACGAAATGGGTACGAACAACTTTCCTTGAGAACGTAAACTTTGGTCGGCATGAATCATCCACCTGTCTCGAGCATCACCGCTAAGGAATTTTGTACGAAGTTCCTCCACTTCTTCATCATACTGTTGAGCCTCAATTACTTGAGTCGATAAAGCCGATTGCACAGTCAAGTTGCATAACATGACCCCTTCCTGAACCTCCTCAAAGTGCGAAGCATAATGGCCTAAATCGTTCACCATCTTCCACTCACGCATAGCTAGGCTCGCTAAATGTGTCGATTTTCTACTCAATGCATCTGCCACAACATTCGCCTTACCTGGATGATAGTGTAATTCAACATCATAATCTCCTAAGTGTTCCATCCAACGATGTTGACGCAAGTTAAGCTCCTTTTGAGAAAAGAGATACTTTAAACTCTTATGGTCAGAGAAAACTTCAAATTTCTCACCATAGAGATAATGACGCCAACTCTTCAAGGCAAAAATGACGGCCACGAGTTCTAAGTCATGGGTTGGATAGTTTCGTTCATGAGTCTTTAATTGCCTCGAACCATACGCTACCACTTGCCCTGTTTGCATCAATACGCATCCAATCCTTCTATTGACGCATCGCAATACATGGAGTAGCCAACTCCACGTTCAGGCACGATCAAAATTGGTGCGGTAGTCAATCGCTTCTTCAATTCTTCAAAAGCTGTTTCACACGAGTCACTCCAAATGAAATGAATCCCCTTACGCGTTAGTCTAGTCATCGGCACCGCTAGACAAGAAAAGTCAAGAACAAAACGATGGTAGTATCCGGCCAAACCCAAAAAGCTTCAGATTTCAAACACGTACTTCGGCCGTTGCTAGTTCATAATGGACTCTATCTTCCCTGGATCAACGGATACCCCACCTTTCGAAACCACATGACCCAGAAACTTAACCTCGGGTAACCAAAACTCGCACTTACTAAGCTAGCGTATAAACGATGTTCCCTCTAGAGTTCAAGAACGATGGTAAGATGAATTCGGTGTTCCTCTTCCGTGGATGAATAAACGAGAATGTCGTCAACGAATACAACCACAAAATGATCAAGGTAGGCACAAAAGATGTGGTTCATTAGGTCCATAAAAATAGCTGGAGCGTTAGTCAAACCAAATGGCATCACAACGAATTCGTAATGACCATAGCGAGTACAAAAAGCGGTTTTGGGAATATCCTCTCTACGGAATAACTGGACCTCAAATCGATTTTGGAAAAGCAGGTGGCACCTTGGAGTTGATCAAATAAGTCATTGATTCTTGGCATGGTATACTTATTCTTAACGGTCACACGATTGAGCTTACGATAATCTATGTACAAATGAAGTGAACCATCCTTCTTTTGGGCAAACAAAGCCGATGCTCCCCATGGTGATGTGCCAGGGCGAATAAACCCCAAATTTTCTAACTCCTGTAGCTGAACTTTCAACTCTCTAAGTTCTGCTGGTGCAAAGCGATAAGGAGGAATCGAAATAGGAGCGGTGCCTGGAAGCAAGTCTATCGTGAACTCGATTTCTCTCTCGGGAGGCAAACCGGGTAACTCTTTCGGAAATACATCGGGAAACTCGCAAACAACCATGGGTAACTCCCCACGCATAGACATATCCTCATCTAACTTCAAGCTTGCTAACATAGCATAAACCGACTCCATTTCCCGAGACCCACACAAATACGGTTCTAATGGTTCTCGACGCTTCCCAAGGAATTCGAAACAAACACCCTCAGGCGGACATATGCGAACACGATGCTTAAAACAATCGATTTGCAGCGTGGAATGTAGACAACCAATCCATTCCAAGAATGAGGTCGAACCCCAACATATTCAGAACAATAAAGTCAAAGACGAAGCGGTGGTCACAAATAACGAGCTCGCACCCCTTACAGATACGACTTAGAGATGACCTCCCCCCTAATGGTGTCTCAACAAACAAAGGCGAATCAAGATTCTCGGTGTCCAATTCCAATGCACACACAAATGACGCAGCAATGAAAGAATGCGATGCTCCAGAATCAAAGAGTACTCTAGCAAAAGAGTTGAACAGAAGAAAAGTACCCCTTACAACCGATGTTTCTGGAGCCTGGGAAACAGAAGGCGAAGCATTGGTGTTGATGTTGAAAACACACCCCTAGGTACCCTGACCCTGTACAAAACCTCCTCCTTGACCAGAACCTTAAGAAGGTGCGGACGAACTCGCCCCTCGGTCAACCCCAGAACTCTGAACTGACGATGTTTGGCGGAATGAGGCTATTGTTGCCTCTGAGTACCCCTGAAAGACTACTGACCAACACCACGCCCTACCCCTGGTTGTTGCACCGAGCCCGACTCACTACGAGCTCCTGCCCCTTGAGGGCAACTCCAAGCGAAGTGATCTGTCTTACCACAATTATAACATGCCTTAAGAAGCTGCGGACACAAAGCACGGATATGCCCGGGTTGATTACACTTGTAGCACACGGCCGGTGGTCTAGACGAAGCACCTCGAGTTCCCAAAGAAGAAGGCACCTTAAAGCTAGGTTGGTTAGATGGTTGCTGAGATGGTTCCCTCTGTCTTTTCCGCCCTTGGCTCCTAAAACTGCCAGAGGAAGAACTCAAACTCCCCATTGGTTGCCTTGGCTCCTAAGCCCTGGTATTTCATTGAGCTTCCTTCGGAATCTCAATGCTCCTTGCACACTCCACAACTTTCGAAAATTTCATCTTGCGTTGGACCATCACCATTCTTCTTATGGTGTTATGCAACCCCTTCTCAAACCATTGACACTTCCTCTCCTCCATCGCCACCAACTCTAGAGCAAAACGAGATAAAGACTGAAATTTTGGCACGTATTCCAAGACAGTCATGTTACCTTGTTCCAGCTTCTCAAATTATTCCCTCAAATTCTTGCGTGACGTTTTCGAAAAATACTGCTCCTCAAAGAGTGCTTCAAACTCAGCCCATGCCAAGGTCTCAATGTCTGGTTCGTTCACTTGAGCCGCGGTTCTTGCCGCCCTTCTTGCATCCTTCCTACTTTCCAGGACAGATTCCCACCATTCACCAGCTTCCCCAACTAATTGAACAGCCACGATACCTACTTTAATGTTATCCTCAGTGATATTTAGAGCTCTAAAGAGTTTACGGATCTGAGCTAACTAGTGGTCGGCTACCAATGGGTCGCTACTAGTCCCTTCGAACACCGGAGGGTTCCTACGGCTAAACTCCCTCATCGCTACCATAGCGCAATCCTCGACATTCTCCCTAGGAGCTTGGTTCAAAAGATTTGCAACTGTAAGTGCTGCAACGAGATCCCAAGCAAACTAAGTTTGATTGGGCGGTATCCCCGCACCTCGACTGGCCCCAGCCCCCGGATTTCCACCTGGGTTCTCCCCATGATGACTAACTTCATCCTCTCGTGGCACCCCACGGCCACAACCACGGCCTCGGCCACCCCGATTTCCGACCCCACTTCGTCTACCACGCGTCTTTGAAGGCATTTTACTACATGATATAAGAAAGGAAGACTATTAATCACAACACTATTACCATGAGGTCAAGCCCCACCTCCCAACATGGGTTAACAACTCCACACCACTCTACAGTTATAAAAATGCAATGCCAAGTAGTCACATAAATGTTAGTCACACAAGCATGCACAAGTTATGTTAGAAGGCTTGACATTTTGAACCCATGAGACGAAATGCCTTCCCATGGTCTCTAGGTGTTCTAAACCTATGCTCTGATACCAAGTTGTCACACCCTCGATTTTAAACATAATGATAAAGGATTTTCATAAATAAAACCTCACAATTATCCGTACAATACCCCAAATTAGGTTAATGTTTCTATGAGGTTACCTCTTTGGCTCTGAGGCCAAAATCGTCATAATCACCAAATGTCAAAAGGGAGTTAAGAACTTATAATATTCCTTAGTCAAAAGATTTACAAATAGTGTTACAAAGATATCGTCCAAAAATAAATTTACAAAGATTGCTAAATAACCCTTCAATGTTAGCTTTCAAAAGAATATCCACTTCCATGCACTCCAATCATGATGCTACTGCCCGGGGTTAGTATCTGAAAGATAATGTAAGGTTTGAGCTACAATTGCCCAGTAGAAAGCTCTAATCTAGCAATGTATGCAAATGAAACGTATAGATGATCAAACGATGGGGCAATATGCAACAATGCCAACGTATGAGAATGATATCAAATGAATGCATTTCAAAGTTCCCATAAGGTTTCAATCTCAGTAAAGCCCAATCATATCGTGTCCTTCCCTTGTTTTTCGTGAAATTTGATTTTTGCATTGTCTTGTGTCTGAGCCGAAGCTCTTGCCGGGCTTGTTAAAGAACCCCAAAGTCCTCTGCTAGGCACCTTACCCAATAGGGGGGGGTCCTAAAGTGTTCATTATGAGCATATAGCTCTTACCGGGCTTGTTAAAGAACCCCCAAAGTCCTCTGTCAGGCACTCACCCGTCGATGAGTCCTGAAATGTTCTCAATGTGTCCCTATTTTTTTCAAAATCCTTCTTCCATCATGTTTATACCATTCAAACCCAACTTTGATACATGAAGCGATTTTCGTGAAATCATGTCCAAACGAGCTTTAGAGTCATGGGAAATGTTCGATGAGGTCTTCGAATACAAGTAATCAAGTTAGGGATCATTCGGGAAGTGTTTGAATGGGTTAGAAGTGACTGGAAACCAAAACGGTGAAAAATGAAGCAAAATAGTAAAAGCTGGAGATAAGTAACAGGTATTGATACCTAACACAAAGGTATCGATACCATTTGGTCAAAAATGGTTCCAGATGCAAGGGTATCGATAACAATGGCAAATGGTATCAATAACAAGTGATTTTTTGGGTTTTGGAACACAAAGGTATCGATAACAAAGGCTAAGTATCAATAACGAAGGCTGTTCGAGCAGATTTTCTGTAAATTTTCTTGGGTTTCTCAACAACAACAACATCAACAACAATAACCACGATCAATGGCACAAATCAAGCAATAGAAACAAGTCATAAACATATATTGAAAGTTAGAACTCCCTACCTCAAGGATTGAAGAACAAAACCAAAGAATCCTCCAAGCCCTAGGCCCAAATCTTGAAACCGGATGGGATACCCCTCCATCAAGCTCAAACCAACGAGAAGCGAGCTCCACTACGTGAAAGAATGAAGGATTGAAGGCTAGTTTGTATGGGTTTTTGGGTTGTTTTGGGTGAAATTTGGTGAGAGTGTAAGAGAGAGAGAGAACCGAGAGGAGAGAGGGGAGATCGGGAGAGGAGAATGAGGGGTGTGAGTGTATTTCTCACACTCCTCCCTTATATACTCACACAAATGCATATTACCCATTCACCCAAATCTTTCAAACTCTTACACATTGAACCCTTCAAACAATTATCCAAATAATATTCGTAATTATCATTTACGAAACAATTTAACTTTATTAAATGAAATTACGGGTCTTTAAACCATCTGCCTCCCAAGAGTTTTTGTACCAACGCATATCTGCTTCATCCAAAAAGCACAATTAGGAACATAAATAACAGCCTAAAAAATAATTAATGAACAAGAATCCCTTCTTGTAAAAGTTGGTGACTAATAATAGTTACCTTAATTCTAGATCTCGTTTATTCGTCTCTCAATACTTTAAAGATCTTATTCGAGGACAAACTTCCACATTGATTTGAGAATTATATTTTCTCGAAAGTTATGTATTGTATGGCACCACATCTATTTTATCAATTCGTTGACCCTTTACAGTACATAGGGAGTAAAGTAATAATGGCATTAATAGGCATACCCCATGCATAAAATTACGATTAACTTCTTGCTCATCATGAATCACCACAATTACTTTTTTTTTCTCAAAGACACGTAACCTTTGTATTGAAAAAATAAAACAAAGCAAATATGAATCAAATATATAAATTCAGACTAAGCAATGCAATTGAGTAAACAGTTCTTACATTTTCTGCAAGTCACCATCGAGCTGCATAAGAAAAGGAAGAATTCACTGAATGCATATGTAGAGACCCGTATTATTCGAAAATGGTTTAAAGGTTTTATAAATGCTAGAATACTGAATAAATGGGAAAATTGTGAGTTTATTTAATTTGGGGCTTAAATGATAGGATTGTCGTTTGAGGGAGTATAAGTGTGATTGAGTTGGATGCTAGTATAAACGGGGTGTGTGTTGTAGGAGATCAAAAATCTCCCTCATCTCTCTCTCTCTCCAGCTGACTCTCTCTCTCTCTCCTTCGGCCCTCTCTCTCTCTCTCTCTCTCTCTCTCTCTCTCTCTCTCTTGCTCCATCACACAAAACTTCACCCCAAAACTCAAAACCCATGGTTATCAACCTTCGTTCCACCTCCTAGACATGATTTCAAGCTCGTGATTTGTTGGATAGCACTTGGAGAGGAGTATTCATGGAGGATTTCGAGTTTTAAAGCTAGGGCTTGCTAGTAGATCTTGGGTTTCGGCCTTGTAAGCTTGAGGTAGGGATTTCTTACTTTCTCTATGTGTTTATGAGTTGATTATGTGCTTAGATTGTGCCCTGGTTCATTGTTGTTGTTAGGGCTTTACCTTTTGAAGTCTAAAAATTTGCTGAAATATTCTGAGGTATTGATGCCCCAGCCTTTTCTGGACAGCAACCGTCCAAGTATCGATACCTCATTTTGGGGTATTGATACCCCCTTATTTTCTGGATAGTTTTGACACGTTTTGCTCTTCTCAAGCTCGTTTGAACCCCAATCACTTTTAGCACTCTCTAAACACCTTTGAATCGCTTCTAAACTCGATTGTTTATACCTCGAAAGTTTCATTGACTGATCAATCTCTTTGAGCTCTCGTCGTAACTTAGAAAAAGTATAAAATTAAATGATTAGGATACTCATATATTATTTACGCTTTTAGTTGATTGAAGTAGATGTTGTGGCATGTCTTAATGATCGATATAGTCTTGTTAAGCGCTATAACATGATGAATGATTGGTAAATTGAGAAACGTACTATGGAGTCGTTATTGAATATCGTAGGCTGTAAAGTATATCGTAGGGTGCATAGTTGGTTGATAAGGGCCTGTCAAATAGTCTAAACGGTAATAGAGTAATTTGTATCCTCCTCATTCATCTTGTTGACCTTTCAAACTTCCTTTGGTGCTCGTTCTACGAAATTTTAGGATAGAACCTAATGGGTGGTACATTGTAAAGTCATTAGTGGGGTTGATGCATGACGTGGGATATCGTGATAGACTTAGAGGAATAACGTGAGCTTAAGGTATTTATTTATGTATAAGGGGACGTGTTTATGAGTTTGTCATACCTTGTGTGATGATGAATGAAAGAATGTGACCTTAGGAACGTTGTCTTCTTGTATGCGGATTGGTAATGCGTGTGCGTATGTGTAAGTTGATAATTTTGAATTGAGGGTCCTGCAATGCAAGGTGTGGTAATGCGGAGACTCTAGAGGGCCCACAACGCAAGGTGTGGTAATGCAAAAATCTAGGTAGAGAGAATTCACTGTAACGCAAGGTGTGGTTATATGGTTGAATGTCTCGCATGATGAAGGAAGTTATGATTGGTTATAGAAGTTCGTGTTGTTGTTTGAGTTGTTTATTGCTTGAGATGGTAACTATCGAACAAAGGAATAAAAGATCGATTTTATCAAAGTTTTGAAAAGAAAGGAATTTGGTTTTGGAAAAAGGATTTTTATGAAAAATCCTCTGGTATTCCTAAGCGAATTAACAGTTCTGGTATTTGGGCACAAATCAACGGATTCCAGTATTCAAGCGAATCAACGGAGCTTGACCCGTGAAGGTCGAGAGTTTTCTCAAAGTTATTTTGGCAATCAAAAGGAAATGTTTTCATTTTATAAAAGAGGCTTGATGGTAAATGGTAAGAAATGAGGAAAATAAAGGTGGCAGTCATTCGAGAAATCTTAAAATGATTTGAGAAATGGTATTTGGTTGATTAGATTGATTTATGCATAAAGCTACTCCTAGTTGCAGTACGAATGGTTAGGGATATCTCTAAGACGTATTGAATTCCATAGCCGTTGTTCATTAGTTCATTATGGTGCCCCTTTGTATCTCTTGTTTGTTCATTGAAAATCATTCATTCCCTTTGCATGTTTCATCGCATTTACATATAGCTTGAGTATAGAATTCTCTACTGGGCTAGTGTAGCTCAACCTATCATTTTCAGGTACATCTCAAGGATCATGATGCGGAGTGCATGGTGTGCATGCTTGATTTCATGTCTTTTGAAAGCCGTATTTGGGAAGTGGTTCAATCATCTTTTGCTTGATCTCTTGAAGGAAATAAATTGTAAATTTGTTTGAACTCTTTTAACTTCAAATATTATGTAAGCTCTAAATTTACTCTCTTTAACTAGCTATGAGATTTGGGGCCGTAATGCCAATGTTGTAAATCTTTAAATTTGGGAACTTAGTTTGTAAATGATCATTTGGGAACTCTCTTTTGGGTATTGTCTATATTATGCGAGAATCAATAATTGGAAGAGATTATTTATTTATGTTGAAAATCGAGGGCATGACAGCATAGGAAACAATTAATTTGATTATTATGACCAAGGTATAAAATGAAACGGTTCAACTCACATGGCCATAGACGCTTAGATTGTCCATGATTAGTTAAAGTCCTAAGAAGTTATCTAAAATTTGAAAGAGAGTAATAGTCAAAAGTTATCATGGGAATAACAACAGAAAACGTTTTAAATATATATATATATATATATCGAAACCCATAATATTAAATGAGTGACAAAAAAAAAATCCAAAACTCCAGTTTGTGGTGTGTTTGGTTAACATCCAATTTTATTTCAGAGGCTTTACAATTTTTAAACACATAAAAGAAGAATAGTATCGAAAGGGGCACCACAATTTTTAAACACATAAAAGAAGAATAGAATCGAAAGGAGCGGCACATAATTCTTTCGCGTTTTTCAATAATAGAGAAAACACATGTAACAAAAAACAAAGAATAAACGCCATACTCTTAAAAAAGAGTAAATATTATAATCTTAATGAAAATGAAATGGGTAGCAAATATACAGAAAATAATGGAAGAATGATGGAAGAACTCACCTCGGTGATTTTGGTGAAATAGATTTTGGTGGTATTGAACTTCCCAAGAGCGACTGATAAAAAAAAAACTTCCCGAGAGAGAGAGAGGAGGAGGAGGAGGAGAGAGGTAGAGAAAGTATAAAAGAAGAATGTGAAAATCATATGAATGATGTATATAAAATTTTATTTTCAGTGATTCTGTGATGTATGTTTCACAGCCTAGAAATAGGAAAATGAATGTTGGCTGGTTTTGGTTTTGGTGATTTCGTACAAAAGTTATGATTTTTCTCTTCATTTGAAAAATGCCTTAAGGGTGCCGATCAAAAAAAAATCAATGCCTTAATGGGTGGTTTTTAATACAATGCCTTAATGAGAGTAAATCAAGAGTATAGCTATAAGAGAAAATAAAAAAATTACCAATCAAATAAAATCACTAAAAAAATCATTCATTTTAGAGACCATTGCTCTTCATTTAAAAAATGCCTTAATAGGTGCCAATAAAAAAAAATGCCTAAATAGGTGGTTTTGAATACAATGCCTTAATGAGAGTAAATCAAGAGTATAACTATAAGGGGAAATATAAAAATTACCAATCAAATAAAATCACTCAAAAAATCATTCCTTTTAGAAACTAATATACCAAGAAGAGATTTCAACAAAATGAAGGGTGGAGATTTATGTGAGGGTATAAATCTGGATCGTTGGTTGTCTTTTGGATTCAAAATCAGTCCTATTTATTATATAGATGATATGATAAATTCAAAAATATATCAACGCTGTGGCGTTGTGACATCTCCAATTTGACATCAAGCTCCCCGCCTCTAACCCTTACGTCAAAAAAATAGACCTCAAACTTAAAGGGGAAAAAAAACACAAATGGCAGAATTCTTTTTTGAACTTCAATGGTAAGTTTTTTAACTTCCAAATGTAAGTTTTTAAAAATTGGCAGGTCGAGAGGTAGTCGTCAAAATCGGCATGGGAGTGGGAGGCAAAATCATCTCAGCTTTGGCATGAATGAAGGCATATTTGTTGGATTGTCCATATACGTCAAAAGTGACCTGTAGAGACCTATAATTTCTTTTAATAAAGTTTAATCGTTTCATGAAGGATAATTGATAATATTATATAAAAAATATGTTTGAAGGTTTGATGTGCAAGAAATCGAAAAATGTGGGTGTTTGTATGATTTGTATATTTGAGTGTATATATAGGAGGGTATAAGAGTTTCACACACACCCCTCTCTTTCTCCCTACGCCACTCTCTCTCTCTCCTTCTCTCCCTCTCACCCTCATCCAAAATCCCACCCAAACAACTCAAAATCCTCACAAACTAACATCCATTCCTCATTCTAAGCATGATTTTGGGCTTGCTCTTCGTCAATTAGAGCTCGGTGTGGTGTGTTCCGATCAATGTTCTGAATACCGTTTTAGACATGGTACCGAATTTGTCACTGGAACAATACGTACCGGTACCTGTATGTTACCGGGTACCGTTTCGGATTTATCGTTAAAAATAAAAAGTACTATGTACATATAGTTATAACCTTATTTTTTCCGTTACTTTAAGTCGTTAAGTCCTAGTAGACTATTGGAATTTTAAAAAAAAAATCACTTAAAACATTTACTTTTAATAATCAACAATATAGCTTTCAATTACATATATACTATAATTATAGTATAAACAAAATTGTTTTCCCACAGCTATGAAAATATCAAGGGCTGTGATTTGTTCTGTCATAAAGAAAGACAGCTGTGAAAGTGGGAGGATCGAGAGTCAAAATACTCTCCCCAATAGCTCTCTCTCTCTCTCTCTCCTCTCTGTACACATACATATATACAGTACCATATCCATTTCTTTGTACCCGAAAAAAGTAGAGGGGAAGAAGAAAATGAAAAAGAAACTACGACAGAGTAGCCGGAGAAATGACGACAGGGTTTTCAGAGAAGCGATTCCTCTCTTTTCTCTCTGATCAATCTTCTCTCTCTCGTTCTCTAAGGTTCCGATCGGCTGATGTGTTTGGTATACAGATGGTGGCTTGAATCTTCTAGGTTCTGTTTGCAAAATACCGGACGAAATCTCTGGTAAGCCCATCTCTGCCGAGATCGTCCCGATTAGCCGGTACCGACCGATAAGGCCCGGTATTTAGATTTGAACGGTATTGAAGGCTTATCATATCGGAATCTCACAAATTCGGGATGTATCGGCCGGTACGGAACGGTATTGATAACATTGGTTCCGATCGAATCAAGGTTTTCAGAAAGCTAGGGCTCGTATCTTTCGTGGGTTTTGTTCTCAAAACTCGAGGTAGAGATTCTACCTCTCAATATATGTAAAATAAGTGTTTTCCTTGAATCATGCCTTTGGGTGTTGTAGTTGTTGTTGTTGCAGTAGAACCCTTGAAGTTTGCAGAGAAATCTGTTCGAACTGATCTGGTATCGATACCATTTTGCATGGTATCAATCGATACCCTCGCATTTGAAGTGTTTCTTAGCACTCTGGTATCGATACCATTTTGACTAATAACGATACCAGTTGCTTAGGGACAGTTTTGCTGCATTTGTTTCAAACTTCATCGTTTTGACCCCTAATCACTTCTAACTTGTTCTAAACAACTCCAAATCACCCCATAACATGATTAATAGTATTCGTTGAGTTTGTGGAATATCTTTGCATCTCTTGCCCTTGTTCGGTAGAAATTTTACGTTGATTATGGCATGAACTATGATTGAATTGGAATGACATATTGCGAAAGTATGAGATGCTTGAACATTTATTGATACAACGAGAACATTTAGGACCCATCGACGGGTGGTTGCCTGGTAGGGGGTGTCGAAATCCCTTAATTGGTCCTACAAGAGCAAAAGCTCGTATTGGTTACATTTAGGACCTACCGATGGTTACGGTGCCTAGTAGGGGGTATCGGGATCCCTTAATTGGCCCAACAGGAGCTTCAGCTCATGACACTTACGAGGAAAAAGACGTTGGACACATGACAGATGAAAATGGTTCTAGTTTGAGTTAAACGATGATCGTTAAGTTGTTGTTTCGAGATTATTGAGCCATGATTGTTGATTATCCTATCGTCCTTGTTCTTGTTTCTATCATGATGAGATCATCTTAGCATTTCATTTGCATATAATGTTAGTGTAGAGTTTTCTACTAGGCTAGTGTAGCTCAAACCTATTATCATTTTCAGGTACTAATCTGGGACAGTAGCTTGCATGCTTGGAGTGCTTGGATGTGAAAATTACTTTTGAAAGCTTTGAGAAGTTACTTATCCATCTTTGTAATTCATCTTTTGGAAAAACGTATTTGTAACTTTAATTGTAAATCTTTGATTATGACATATTGCAATCCTTAACTCTTTCAATACTTTGTACTTATATTAATTTGGGCCTGAGAGCCAAAGATGTAAATTTTTTAAAACTCTTGGATGTGGAGGTTCAATTATGGAAGTGGAAATGTTAAACTCTTTTGGGGTATCGTAGGGTTATTGTGAGATTTTATCTATGAAATTTATTTATAATTATGTTGAAAATCCAGGGCGTGACATGACCGTTGGAGATGCCACCTCATCTTTGGCATCTCCTATTGGATCATATTTTGACCTTGCTTTGATCATTCATATTTTGACCTGAGTAGGGATTAATGTCCATGGAAATAACTCTCTCTCTCTCTCTCTCTCTCTCTCTCTCTCTCTCTGACTAACAATCAACTAAACAACCATATTTGGATTTTGCTAAATTTGTCATTTCAATTTTAAATTTGTCATTCAAAATATATTTTAAGAGAAAAAATTATCAAATTTGAACATAATTAGAAATAGTTTTTAAGTTGGTAAATGTTCTGCTATGAACAAGTTTTCATCCATTTTAATATAATTTTGATATATTTATCGAAATGTTAAATTCTATTTTACTAGCACTGATAAATTTATCAATTGTTTTTTGGTAAGTGGATATTCAATTTCAACCATACTCTGCAGAAATGCATTGATATAAAATACAAAAATCAAGCCTTGTGGTGTTCCAATCAATTGTTATCGACTAAAATCCTATTTTTTCATTGAACTCTTTGTAGTGCTACTTGTTTACTTAGATTTAGTAACGACAAATCCTTCCGTATCACGACATCCATCTATATAAAAAAAAGAAAAGAAAAAAGAACACAACTTTTTTGTAAAATTGAATAGATTGAATATAATTTTTTTCTTTCCAATTTTGTTTGAATTTAGTTTTGAAAATGCTACTCCAATATGTAAGACCACTCTGAAAATGGAAATATTTTTATTGAGTATATAATGTCTAATAGGAAAAATTAACATAATCTTTAACTTTATAGTAAAAGTATTATTTTGTAGATATTTTGAATTTGAGAATTACATGGGTCTTGATTTTTTTTTTTTGCAATTTTGCTATCAGTAGGGACCCAAATCCTGACCGACATCCTGATCTGATGTGGAAGGTTAGGGTCCCACTGGTTCCGTTCAAACGTGCGAGAAAAAAATCCTTCTCATTTCAAAAAAAATTTGGGAAAGTGTCTGGTTCTCTATTTCTCCCTCCCTCCAAAAAACGAGCCAGCACCCAAGAGCTTCTCACATACACCAGCCCACCATTAATTGACCACCACCTGAGCTCCCAGATAATGCCGGGCCACCACCACCGGAGCCCCCATCGATTGACCAGCCCACCACCGCCGAAGCCGTACCATGACTCGTCCTGCGACTCACACCAAGATTCTCCCGACTTCCACCGATGCACCACACTACCACTATCTCCTCTCTTCTCTCTCCTCCATTTCACCCACTCTCCTTTCGTCGCACCACCACCAACGGGCAACTGCAAACCGGCCACTACCACCACCGACACACCACCTCCATCTCTTCTCTCTCACAGGTATCTCTCACTTCCCTCTCCACTAATCTACATTTGATTCTTTCTGTTGGCTATGGGCTATCCTTCAATTTTAGAGGAGGAAGAATAAGGAAAATGGGTGCAAAGGGGCTAACCAAAATATAGCAGCAGCAGACGCAGGGAATAAGAAACACTGGGGAGGAGAGAGAGTAGGCTCTGGAACAGAAAAAGGGGCAGCACAATTGTTAGCTGCAACTACTTGTTTTTTTCATTCCTCTTCCCTTTAAATACTTAGGGTAATACATAACATGGACTTGGGCTTCATCCTAACATTAGGTCCCATAACAAGACAAAAGGTACTAGCCCAACTCACAATAATACTTAAGCCCAATTACAAACATTGAACTTGGTCCAAATAAAATAAAAAGACAACAAGAAATTAATTTCAACACTTTAACTAATGTACACATACGAAAAAACTAGGTTTTTTGTCTTTTACACATACCAATTTGTTATTCTATAATTGTATGATTGTTTAATGTTTCAGTGCATTGTACATGTGGACTAATTCAATTCTTTTTTAAACATAGTTATGTGTGTATATTCTTAAGTCTTGTATTTCTTATTTGTAGAATCATGGAAATACAAGATCAGAATTTGGAGGAAACTCAAAATTTGGAGGTGGTATTGGAACCTAAGGTTGGAACAATATTTGAATTTGAATATGAAGCCCAGGAATGTTATGCTACTTATGTGAAAGCAAAAGGTTTCGGTGCAATCACAACAACCTCTAAGAAGCTTAACAAGGTAAAGTCGAATATAACTTATGGTTGTCATCGGGCTGGAAATGCCAGGCCAACGGGTTTGAACCCCATTAAATCCCATCCAACACTAAAAACAAGTTGTAAAGCCCATATGAATATCTCTTTGCAAGCTGACGGGAAGTGGATGTTGAATTCGATTGAACTGAACCATAACCATGAAATGGATCCAGAAAAAGTAAAATATCTTCGGTGCTACCGGAATATCCCACCCCATTCGAAGAGGATAATTGAATTACACATGGCAGCTAGAATCACAATGAATAAAACCATTGCCTCATGTGTAATCGAGACAGGGGGGCCTAATAATCTACCATGGATAGATAAGGATGCTAGGAATTTCAAGGATAAAGAAAGGCGTTTACGGCTCAAAGAAGGGGATGCCGAAGCAATGCATAAGTACTTTGTCAAAATGCAAGAAGATAATAGTGACTTCTTTTATGCCATCGATCTTGATGAAAATGACCGATTATGGAATGTCTTTTGGGTTGATGCGTATAGTAGAGAGCTGTGTAAAGAATTTGGCGATCTGGTCACCTTTGACACGACTTACCTTGTTAACAAATACAATATGCCTTTTGCACAATTTGTAGGGGTCAACCATCATGGACAATCGATTTTGTTTGGATGTGGTTTGGTATCACAGGAGGACACCACTTTCATTTGTCTGGTTGTTTGAGACTTGGCTTTCTTGCATGCATGGTTCCTACCCTGACGCCATCATCATAGACCAATGTAGGGCAATGCAAAACACGATAAGTGAAGTCTTTCCAAATGCATGACATCGTTGGTGTTTGTGGCATATCATGAAAAAAATTCGTGACAAGTTGAAGAGTTGCAACGAGTATAAGGCGATAAAAACATCTCTCAAAAGTGCTGTTTATGATTCCTTGTATTCGGTGGACTTTGAACAAAATTGGGCAGATCTCATCAAACAATT
The DNA here is from genome assembly GCA_019656835.1 of Rhododendron ovatum. NCBI lineage: Eukaryota > Viridiplantae > Streptophyta > Magnoliopsida > Ericales > Ericaceae > Rhododendron > Rhododendron ovatum. Next base: position 39,922,221 of record CM033802.1, on the reverse strand, counting down.
TAATTTACAGGGCAATGATTGGCTAGCTGGATTGTACGAGGAGAGGCATCGATGGGTACCGGCATTTGTTAAGGATACCTTTTGGGCGGGGATGTCAACAACCCAACGAAGCGAGAGCATTAATGCCTTCTTTGATGGCTACGTCCATTCCAATACCACCTTGAAGGAGTTTGTGGGACAATATGAGAATGCCTTGGGTAAGAAGGTGCAGAAAGAAGAAGAGGCAGATGCCCATTCCTTAAACTTTCAAATTCAGAAAGTGTCCTGTAATACCCCGTATTTAAGAAAAATGTTTTTTTTCAAGTATTTTGGATATACCGTACTTGATAAATTAAGTCATATGGACAAAAGTATTTCCTAATTCTAGTACACGTGTATGAGGAAGAGGTGTTACTCCTAAGCAGCACTACACGTGCATGTGTGCATGTGAGGGGTGAGTTAATAAGGTTAACTTATAAGCGAGAAGACCTTGACAATAAAACAAAAGAAATAAAAGGGCTTCAGAGAGATGGAGCTAGGAAATAGTGGGAATTGTAATGACAGATTTTTGCGGCGTTGCATGCGATCTCGGTGCACGGTGGCGAAGGTCTACGGCAGATTAAGGTACCCAAGCCAGGAAGTATATAATATGCTCTAAATCTCCGGAGTATTCTTTTCGCATGTTTTTGTATTCTGCTCGATCGTTACGCTATTTATTGAATCATCTGAATTCATTTGCTGAGCTGAGTTATGTGGTGAGTTGGGGTTGGGTGCCGTGGAACTGTTTAGTATGTGACCGAGTGAATTTGCCTACTGTGCTAACGGCCCGAGAAGCCTCATTATAGGCTGGGTGTGGCAAGTGAGGCCGGACACTGGTTATATACTGAGGAGGACCTGTTATGAGGTCGTATTATATGGCTTGTTGTTGACTCCGTGTCGCTATTTGATTGGTCTCGTTTATTGTGAGCATATCTATTCTCGTCGTATTGTATACTTCCTGGGGGTTCGTGTTGCAGGTTGACTATTCTGCTAGCACGAGAACGGAAGCACGGGACGAGCGTGTGCATGGCGTTTAGGCTCATTGGTTGTCTTAATTATTTAGAGCAACAGTTGTAAAGTTACAAAGGAAATTGTTCATAATCTTGGGGTTAGTTTGTTATGCTGATTTTGGAAGACAAATGTATTTTTTTTTATTTTCTAATTATGAGTTGAACAAAGAACAGTTATGTTATTTTTGGGAATAGAGGTGCTTGTGGATTCGGGTTGTCACAATTGGTATCAGAGCGGGGAGTAGGTCTTTCATGGGATCGAGTGGGTGATCAGAGTGTGTAGCAGAAGCGTGAAATTCATATTTTTTTTAGACAAATTTCGGGGACGAAATTTCCAAAAGGAGGGAATATTGTAATACCCCGTATTTAAGAAAAATGTTTTTTTTCAAGTATTTTGGATATACCGTACTTGATAAATTAAGTCATATGGACAAAAGTATTTCCTAATTCTAGTACACGTGTATGAGGAAGAGGTGTTTACTCCTAAGCAGCACTACACGTGCATGTGTGCATGTGAGGGGTGAGTTAATAAGGTTAACTTATAAGCGAGAAGACCTTGACAATAAAACAAAAGAAATAAAAGGGCTTCAGAGAGATGGAGCTAGGAAATAGTGGGAATTGTAATGACAGATTTTTGCGGCGTTGCATGCGATCTCGGTGCACGGTGGCGAAGGTCTACGGCAGATTAAGGTACCCAAGCCAGGAAGTATATAATATGCTCTAAATCTCCGGAGTATTCTTTTCGCATGTTTTTGTATTCTGCTCGATCGTTACGCTATTTATTGAATCATCTGAATTCATTTGCTGAGCTGAGTTATGTGGTGAGTTGGGGTTGGGTGCCGTGGAACTGTTTAGTATGTGACCGAGTGAATTTGCCTACTGTGCTAACGGCCCGAGAAGCCTCATTATAGGCTGGGTGTGGCAAGTGAGGCCGGACACTGGTTATATACTGAGGAGGACCTGTTATGAGGTCGTATTATATGGCTTGTTGTTGACTCCGTGTCGCTATTTGATTGGTCTCGTTTATTGTGAGCATATCTATTCTCGTCGTATTGTATACTTCCTGGGGGTTCGTGTTGCAGGTTGACTATTCTGCTAGCACGAGAACGGAAGCACGGGACGAGCGTGTGCATGGCGTTTAGGCTCATTGGTTGTCTTAATTATTTAGAGCAACAGTTGTAAAGTTACAAAGGAAATTGTTCATAATCTTGGGGTTAGTTTGTTATGCTGATTTTGGAAGACAAATGTATTTTTTTTTATTTTCTAATTATGAGTTGAACAAAGAACAGTTATGTTATTTTTGGGAATAGAGGTGCTTGTGGATTCGGGTTGTCACATGTCCCCTTATGGTTTTGAGGACCAATTTCAGCAAGCATACACAATTGAAAAATGCAAGCAGTTTCGAGAGCAAATAGGCCAAACGATTGGGTGCAATTTGACTATTGGACCAGAAGTAAATGGTATTTCACAGTTCCACATTGAACAAGGCATCCTAGTTGGAAAGAAAAAAAAATATTTAAAACTTGCACTTTCCTTGTTCATTTTAACGAGAAGTCAGCAGAAAATAATTGCAATTGTCGGTTGTTTGAGAGTAAAGGAATGGTGTGCTCGCATATGATCTTGGCTTGGTCAAAAAAGAAGCTTGAAGTAGTGCCCGATAAATATATTCTTTGACGATGGATGAACAACTTGGTGAGGAGTCACAAAAAAATTAAGGTGAGTTATGTTAATTGGGAGCGCAAACCCAAATTCGCTCGCTATAACAGTTTGTTGAAGTTATTTAATGAGGCCGCCGACATTGCCATGTATTCCATTTCCAAGACATATAGGATGGCGGCTAGGTTGCGAGAAATTAAAGCAGAGAATAACTTATACGATGAGGAGTGTCAAGCAACATGCCTATGGTTGGAGATTTACAAAATGGTTTGAAAAGTTTCCAAGATAAATCAAATACCGTGGGTGATCCAAGTGTAGGGCCTCGAAGAGGGCGACTGCCAATGAAGAGGAAACAATCAATGACTGAGCAAATTGTTAGGAAATCAAACAAAAGGGTCCAATGTAGTCGCGCCAATGCAAAGAGTACATTGGTATACTAATCATTATGCATTCCTTTCGATGTTTCACATAATTATGCTTATTGGTTTGTATGATTTAGAATTTGACTTTATTCCGCTTTAGGATATGGAATCAACACTCATGCTACGGGATTTCACGAGATTGTCATGCAAGAGAGTAAAAACATTACTGTAAGTATGACTTCAATTGCACTACATCAAGTCTTTTCAATTTGTAATTTTTTTCATGTTACAATAATTTCAATTGGTTATTATTTCAGCCATCTCAGGCAAGTGTAGGATATCTTGGTACGTGGAGCTATGATCACCTTAATGAATCTCCATATGATTTGGAACATGATTATAATAAGTTTCGCTCTATGACTTCCTACTTTTATCAATTTATAAGTTTGACGAGGACTCTCTCTCTCTCTCTCTCTCTCTCTCTCTCTCTCCATGTTTTGATTTGGCTTAGTTTGTTTCTTGTTGTCTTTCTTTTTCTGTGCATGTTCAGAATTTCAGGGACGGAATGATGCTTTTGAGATACAGGACATGAAACAAATGAAGGATGTGAAACAATTGACTAGCTGCCACTTTTATGAAATATCATGTTGCCGCTTTTGCATCTTTTTGGTGTTGTAATTGTAGTTTTTTAGTTTTGTAATTGCTGTATTTTGTTAGTGGAATGCAGTTTTTTGGTGCTATATATGCCCCAAGCTTTGCTTCATTGAAGCATGGGCTAATGCTGAAGATGAATCTGCTTTTGATGTTTTTGGCAAAAGCGAGAGGAGATGGCAAAAGCATGAGTGGAAAGTTATCAGTCAAATTTAGTGTAAAAACTCTAGTGCATTAGTTCCAATTATGTAAATTTGTTCATATCAATGTATTTTGATTTCTCCAAATTCGTTCATTGTGTAAATTTGATTCACGCCTTTTTGCATAGTCAAACTTGATTGTATTGAGTTTGCTTGGGTTTTCCATATTCATGGATCCTGAATTCAAGTCCATACTCATGATTGAGCAAATTAAAGTTGTTGCTGTTGGGATTTGTCCCACATCGGTTAATTATCTCCTCCAAAACTAGTATATAAGCCTGGGCGGCCTCTCTACTCTTTGCCAATTGGTTTGGAGTTGAATGCTTTAACATGGTATCAGAGTTAGGCTTTCGGAGGCTTTTCCCCTTTGTTTGTGCCATAGTTGTACTTTGTTTCATTGTGATCCATGTGTTTCGGATCCATTGTTGGCCTCTCCACGTGCGAATCGGGGTTGCACGTGCAAGGGAGTGTTGGGATTTGTCCCACATCGGTTAATTATCTCCTCCAAAACTAGTATATAAGCCTGGGCGGCCTCTCCACTCTTTGCCAATTGGTTTGGAGTTGGATGCTTTAACATGGTATCAGAGCTAGGCTTTCGGAGGCTTTTCCCCTTTGTTTGTGCCATAGTTGCACTTTGTTTCATTGTGATCCGTGTGTTTCGGATCCTTTGTTGACCTCTCCACGTGCGAATCGAGGTCGCACGTGCGGGGGAGTGTTGGGATTTGTCCCACATCAGTTAATTATCTCCTCCAAAACTAGTGTATAAGCCTGGGCGACCTCTCCACTCTTTGCCAATTGGTTTGGAGTTGGATGCTTTAACAGTTGCAGAGAGAGAACGCGCAATCAGTGACTGAGCAAATTCAGTTGGAATCTCTAGTATGAAATTGAACTCTTATGCTTGTTGTGTCGATGTGTCTATGTTGTGTTAGTGTATCTGTATCATGTCGTGTCATATACCTGTATCGTGTCGTGTCGCGGTCTATCCATGTTGTCTCGGCGTATCCGTATCGTGTCGTATTTTGGTACCTGTGTCCACCAATGTGTCGCGGTGTATCTGTACTGTATCGGCGTATCCATATCGTGTCGTGTCCTATACCTGTATCGTGTCGTGTCGCGGTGTATCCATGTTGTGTCGGCGTATCCGCATCGTGTCATATTTTGATACCTGTATCCACCAACGTGTCGTGGCGTATCCGTACTGTATCGGCGTATCCGTATCGTGTTGTGTCCTGTACATGTATCCGTGTTATGTCAGCGTATCCGTATCGTGTCATGTCATATACTTGTATTGTGTCGTGTTGGCGTATAGTCTCAGTTTAATGTCTTGGCTATTCACAATAGCATCATTGACAGAAAAACTCATTGAGAGGCTCCTCAAGACCTCATCATATCAAGGTAATTAAATTTTTTTGGCTACCAAACACACCTATACCCAACATCATACACTACAAGAAAGTATTGCCCTCGCATGAAAAGAATCAATTGCAGCGAAAAACTAAAATTGTACACTGTTTATTGCCAATGAAATATTAATACTTGTATTGAATCTTAACTCTTTTACAGAACATAGAACAATTCCAACCAAATCAATAACAAAAGAATTCAAATACATCCCACACTGACTGTTATTCCTAACTACATACGGAAGCAATTTTACAAATGCATGCAACTATCTAAAGACTGATTTCCCAACTCTATCCAAATTTTTAAACAAAGACAAGCAATTTTGTTGCATTGCCTAAGTCATCCATCATCAATCGCTGCATCCGTCTTGTGCCTCAGGTACGTTGGTTCATTGATAATCGCTGCATCAGAGACATACAATTCATTTAGTTAGAAAGTTAACAAACAAAAGTCAGATTGCCGAATCAAACTAGATAACTCTAATGTCAGACTGGTATAATTAGGCACATAAGGATATGCAAATTCTCTATCAAAAAAAGTATACATTCAGCCACTATTATAGAGCGTCCAGTGCACCCCTATAATAGGCACCGGTGATTGTTCTGTATCAATTTTGTCCTGCTATGTCCTAGGGTTGATATGTCTTAACGAGACTTTAAACTTATTATTTGAATGAACACATTTATGTTTGTTTCTTAGCTACAAACTATAGTGACTATAGTACAGTCAACTTGGGTTCCCAGGTCCTCGATTTCTACCATCTGCAATGGAGGCCATTTTGGCCCAGAGTTGGGAGTTACATACATGCAAAGGCACAATGCAGGAAAACCTTTCCTTTAGAAGAGATCTCTCATCTCAGTTTCGAACCATTCTGATGCTCTCTTCAACCTCCCAACATATGTCTACGGAGTACCAAAAGCATGCACGAGTTATTAAGAATGTTGGTAACGAGCCCATGAAAATTTGAAATCCGAGGAAGCAGGTTATGAATCCGGTAATTTTCCAAAATCCATCGAGAGATAAACATCAAAAATAGAAAAAGGAAAAACATGTTGGATCACATTTTTCTTGCAAAAATAGATAGTACAAATGTGATGCTGTGAACATAATGTCCATTTTTGTAAGGCAAATGTGGTTCAAACGCAACCAATGTCTCATAATTTAGGTTCTCGCATTGATGATCTGCACAACAAAACCTATAAAATAGTGTTTTCAACTCCAAAAAATGCTACATCCCAAAGAGAAACCACAACTGTCATCTCCTTATGCTTTTGTCAAAAAAGTAGCAACATCATAGGCTCAAAAGCAGCAGATTCATCTACAACATTAGTCCATGATTCATACGAAAAGTGATTAAGACACAACACAACATGACACAGATATGGACAAAGCTTGTTCAATGAAGCAAACCTTGGGACGAATATAGCACTCAAAAATTGCATTCCACCAAAAAAAAAATAGCAACGACAGAACCAGGATCAAATTCGAAGTATTGTATTATGAAATGTGAGCACCAACTCTAAGCGATTATAAATTGCAAGCACCAACTCTAAATGATTATACTAGCTGCAAATTCATTTCAAACTGATCTATTTCAACGTATTTTGATGTGCTCCCAAACATAGCAAATTATCATTTGCTCTTGTTTCTTATTTTTCTACTCTCAATGTTATTACGAGAGAGAGATGAATCCAATTTGTGCAAACAAACACTTTTAGAAACTGACTTTTACGTTGGGCATTTCAACAAACAGTGGATAGGTGAAATTTGTTCATAGGTGAGATTTGTTCCTTTCACCAAATTGAAAAGGAAAAAAAGCCCAAGAACTCTCTGCTTGATTGTAGTAGTGGAGAGAGAGAGAGAGAGGGAGAGAGGGAGAGAGACGAACCCTAACACAGAAGCGGTCGATTGGTGGTAGAGAGGGGGCGGCGCGGTACTGGGGCTCCAGTGGTAGTGGATCGGTGATGTGTGTGTGAGAGAGAGAGGTGTGGCGTCGACGGCGTGGTGGTGGGCCGGCGTATTTGAGAAGCTCCGGTGGAGTTGGGTGCTGGACTGATTCTGGAGGAAGAGAGCAGGAGAGAGAGTAATAATACTCCGTATCCGTATTTCCCAATATTCCCCAATTTTTTTTGAAATCAAAAGGTTTTCTTTCTCGCGCAAATTTTGAACGGAAGGGAGCAGTGGGACCCTTACCTTCCACGTCAGATCGGGATGTCGGTCGGGATTTGGGTCCCTACGGATAGCAAAATTGTTTTTTTTTTTTTGTTGAGAAGAGGTTTTTTTTTCCTAATTATGCATTTTGCATACAAAGGACTCTAGTTCTAGTTAATGCAACAGGGGGCCACGATACACTCCATGCAGCCACGCGTGCCGATGCTCCACCCAACAGAACTCCGAGAAACACGCAGTACATTTCCCCTCTTAACTTGTAAACCGATCTACCTCCCGTCGTTTATGTCGACCCCAACGGTTCGCGGCGCACCCTTTTAATCTCTCTCTCTCTCCTCCCCCGGACGCCCCTCTTTCCTTATCGTTTTCCAATCGGATCTCTAGAACAAAAATCTTGAGAGAGACAGAGAGAGAGAGAGAGAGAGAGAGAGAGAGAGAGAGAGAGAGCATGGGTTAGCTCCTTCGTGCCCTCACAGTCAAAACCCTAATTTCTCTCTCTCCGTAAGCACATACATCACTCTTATCGGCTCAAAAATCTTAATTTTGTTCACGTGTTTGCGAGCATTCTGACATCTAGGGTTTTTGTTTTGTTTGTACATACTTACATACGTATACATATATATACAGAGAGAGAGGGAGGAAAGAGAGAGAGAAGAATGTATAGAGACAGAGGAGGCGGTGGATCGAGGCCGGAGATGGGTCAAGTCGATCGAAAGCGTATCAACGATGCCCTTGATAAGCACTTGGAGCGATCCTCACCGTCTACTTCTAGGGCTTTGAACGGAAAGGAGAAGGATCGCTTGTCTGCTCAATCCACGTTATCTGGTGGCAAGCCACCTCCTGATTTGGCCGAAACCAAAGGCTCCGATGGTTCGTTCCCGTCTCTCTTAATGCGCTTTTTTTAATTTTATTTTTATGACGAAGCGTGTGTTGTGGTGGTGAAGTCATGATTTTTTGAGCATGCCTGATGATCTCTGTTTAGTGTTTTACGAATCGTTGAACTGAATCCAATTATTGTGATATGGTTCATGTATTACTGTTTAAATGTTTTGTGCTGTAATGGTGAGGAGTACACTGGTATTCTAACATGAGAAACGGTTTTAATTAATTCTATTAAGTTATCCTATTATCCCCAGTGAGGTAAACACTATAAAGGTATGAGGTATGCTACTAACAATAATTTTACAACCACATAAGTGTTTGTGTGTGGTTGTAGCATTGTTGATGCTACTAATACAACACGTTGCGCGTCAGTATGCACAACATGCTAAGGTGGCACTCCATTATTGGGCAATGGATGAGATGGCATTTTACATTGCCCGATGATATGGTGCCACATAATTGTGTTGTGCATATTGTTGTGCAAAGTGTTGTGTTAATAGACTTTCCCAAAAGAGAAATCATTACAACTATTTTTTCACAACTGCATGCATTTACGATGCTCAAGATTACTATAAACTAATTGATGGATCCCTCACATATACGACGGGTCTAGTCAGTGGTGGTTCCATGATTTTTGTTCGTGTATTCATTAGCGAAGCTATTTTTATCAGCTCTATTGAAGCCGTCACATGTAAAAAGGAATTCAAATGTGGTGGTACCAACTTTTTGACCAAAAAAAACACAAAAATGAACTATTTATTACGGCTGTCCTTGACGTTTTTTCATTTTGAAGTCGGTACATAATAGCCTTGTTTTGTATGCTATTTTTGCTACGTCTATTTATATGTACTAGAATCAGGACACACGTGATGGGTGTGCAAAATATATTGTAGTGATGTTTGGCGTCAACAAATGAAAACAACAATATCCGAATTGCCTATACATAAATCTTTATCCTGGTGCAGAGAAATTCTTAAATGAAGAATTTGCATATGGCATAACATTTGACTAACCATTGAGATCAAGTCTTACAGGAGAAACATAGCAGAAGAGAAGAAATTATGAATGCCCATGTTAACTTGCAAAATGAATACATCCATCATAGAAGTCTGCGAGCAAATAGTTCTTTCTTGTTCTTACTTCTTAGAGCTCTCCTTCATAATCTCATTCTTTCAGTATTCAAATGCATTTTGTTTTCCAGTATGCCCATATCTTTCTCAGGGGAAGGGGTGGGAGAGTGGCTATGCACTAAAAGTAAGTACTGAGGGGCAATTAAATGGTGGGGAAAACTGTGAAACTTAGGGAGGATAGTCTCTTCTAGTTAGTTTACATGTTTTTCGTTATCCACTCTAATAATTATGCTAACTATTTACGTATGTTAGCAGTTGAAACTTGTGGATTGAAATCAAAAGTATGAGCCAGCCTCAAGAGAAAGGCCACACCATTTAGTGCTCTCCTTATATAGATGAGGACAGATGTAACCTACCGATCATTGTTCCACAGATCTGCCGTTCGTCTATGCATTTTTCTAGGTAGCGAAAAACATCTTTCTACTATTGCAGTGGTAATAGTTGAGAACTTTAAGAGTATCAGATCTATTTTGCAAGAAAGAAAACGGATACTGTAACCTCTTCACGCTCATCTCAGGTCATTACTAATGTAAGAGAAAAATAATTGCAAAATCTCATACAGTTTATTGGACTGAGTTAATGCTAATTTCACAAGGAAATCAACTAATGTGCACATCAAAATGGCTGCTTCATGTCTGATAACATCGAGTAAAAATAAATCGCTGTACATCCAAATTACTTTGGGGCTTGAACTTGGGGTTGGTTCTATGGAAGGTCTACATTTCTCGTGCAGGGTGTTCAAATATAAGTAAAAAATGCACTGAGAAACTATAGCATGCAGAACAACATGATCAATGTTTAAACGACACAATAGAAGGAAACAGCTTAGTTTTATTGGATAACCTACATTTGTCAACCTAATTTAACCTCTCTCTCTTTCATGGTGATCAGTGTAATGCAACTCCAGGGTGTATCTCCCAAAAGTTTTATTTCCGAAGAGCCAAAACAAACTCTTAATAAAATCTTAAGCTACCAAAAAAACAAAAAACAAATACACTTGTAATTGGCAGAAAGCCATACTAATTATCTCTAGCATGATATAAACAAAGCACTCTAGATTAATTGTGATCCAACCGAGCATGTTTCATAGTACAATGTATTGTAAGTAGTGACTAATATTTAACAAAGCACTATAGACTGTTGATTGTGATCCAAGCGAGCATGTTTCATAGTACAATGTATTGTAAGTAGTGACTAATATTTATCAAATTCTTGCGACTTTCTAGAATTTGAAGGGAACTAGTTAAAGATCAAAATCATAATTACTAAATTGAGCTTCAATACCATTATGAAAACTTAATACCATTGTGAAAACTTAATGAAAGATCATTAAGTACACTAAAATGGTAACTTTGACGAACATCTATCCAATACCACCCACATCTACATAAAGAGCGTGTGTATGTACTTATGGTTGTCAAGTTACAATGTTGAGTGTCTGTAATGATCTGTCTTTAAGTTTTCACAGCTGTATTAAAGCAATATTTATAATTGCGGTTTGGATCTTCGACAACATCCTTTTTGAGTTTTAGTTAGTTGCAACAATTTAGTATATATTGTTAGCATAAAACTTATCTGCGACTATGAACATGTACATTAGTTTAGTGTGCTTTCTTCCTCTCAAACTTGAGGTAATTCATAGGGCAAACTTCACTTGCATCCTCTGTCTTTTGCTCTGTGCGGCTATGTCCCATGACCTTCAATTATTAGCACATAGCATTTTGTGTATATACTCCCTCCGCCCTAAACAATTGTCCGGCGCTCAAACCTAGGCCTTCAAAACGATGCATTTTTCGTAAAAAGAATCAAATTTTTTTAACAAATCAATAGATATCAATGAATTTTTTTAAGTTGTGATTTTTTTTTGAATATTTTAACAAAAAAATACATATTTTAAAAGGCATATGTTTTTATTTAGGGACGGAGGGAGTAATATATTGACATGCCTAATATTGAAAGATTTCTAAAATCTCCAAAGAATAAACAAATGTGTCTGTGCCATTGCAAATATGAGCCCCTACGAGGAATTGAATATTTTTTGGCGAATTAAAAGCTCTAACGCAACTCAAATGTGTCGCCTGGAACTCCAATCCAGACCTTGCAAAAATTGAACCCACCCTGAAGCCCCAACAAAAATTGGAACACATCTAGAAATCGAACCTTCAATCTTGCTGACTTTGGTAATTAGAAATTGATGATTGTCTCCTGGTACTGGAACAATAGTGTACATACATATGCGTGTATGTATACATATTGGGGAAGCCCATCACCTGCTGTGGAATACTTTTTGGCTGCTCTAATATTACATTGCTGGAGCCCTAACTGTTGCAATCCTATTGAGTTAAATAATCATTTGGACCCCAAAGAAGAGAAAAGGTTTGAACCCAAAATCTTTGAGCATCAATTCAAAAAGATCGGAATCATCAGATTATATTAACAATGGAATTTTAGATTTTGAAGCATACGAGAACTTCACCTATAGCCTATAGGTTATATTAGAAATATTTTTTAAGTCAAAACAGAAGGGTTTCATGAGTTGAGATCCTTGGTTTTCAAGTAAGTTGATACAAAAGCTTGGTGATCTATGACAGGATCTTGATTGAAATAAAAAGAAATTTGATAATGCTGATCACTATGTAAATTTTAAGATTGTAGGAGGGCACTTTTACCCTAGAAAAGAAGTTATACTCCACGTAGGCACGTGAGATTATTTTTGAGAAGGTATCGCTTATTATTGTTATTGTTTAATGACTTTTATCATTATCACAGTTGATAGAATCGGACAAAATAGCATGAAGTTTGGGATTTGAATCATACATTTTATGTGATTCATTGGGTAATTGATAGGAATAGATTCAATGAATGACAAAAGCTATACATTGGAAAGGGGTTCAACTAACCTTTGTCAACCTTTTAAAGGTTGTTATAGTTATTATATGTCATCTCTGTTTTCTCTCCTCTTATTTACTCTCTCAGACTCAAACCCTAGAATAACAACAGGCATTTTCTCTCTACAATATTCTAGGGCTACATATTCATCTTTATACAAGCGTTTGTACTAGAGTGAAGAATTGTCAGAAGATATCAAGTAATTTATTAGAAAAGCAATTGGCGGTTGGGGTTACCCCCTATAAGTTGGCTTCTTCTTGTAACAGTTGTGCTTGAGTTATTGTTGCTTTGAATTTAAGAGTGTAGATTTGTTGCTTCACTATTGAGAATGGTGATAGAAATCTAGGAGGAAAGAAGTGAGGTTTTTATGTATAGAAACCACCATTCACTTTTCTGTAACGAATCTCGAACTATTGTTTTACTAGTGAGTTGTCATAATCACAATATGGTCGATTGCATGATTTAAGATTTATGCATGACGGCGGGACTCCTATCCACATTCGTGGCATAGAAGCAAGTGTTTGCCTATGGGACCATGTGGGCATCATTTAAAGAGATCCTATGCACACCGTATCATTAATAGCAAAATGCATAGATACGTTTCTACGTGGATATAAAACATTTATGTTAATCAAAGAAAGGAAAAAAATGCTATCTGAATTCTGAATTGGAAATGACGATTGGGTTTTTACAATTCTAGTTTCGATTTATTTACTTTACTGATCTCTTCATGAGATCAAATGGGTATCAATGCATATCGCAAGGTGATTGCCTATCTTTCAAACCTCGTGAGAAGAACTACCTCACGCATGATCTAGCGACTAGAATTGGCTGTGACCCATGCAAAGCATCTTGTGAGATCTTCACCCGCCACAAGAGCTTGAAAAAGATGGCTACAGATAATGGAAAACCATGATGTGGTGGCCTAAGAAGCACGTATATGGACACGACATGGACACAGGGATATGCTCCAGGAGGTTTTTTTACCATTATCTTTTAGGCTGTTAATAATAACTTAAATATAAGATACTGAGATGTGGTTGGGTTTGTTCATCCACTGGAATGCTACAGAATGGTGAAAGCCTGGCTGATGTACCTGCTAACTATGACACACTAGCTGAGGGAATTGCCTTATCAAGAATTGGTTATTTTTCATATGTAATGGTCATTGGAAGCAAGTGCTCTCCAGTAAAATTTGATTGATTTTGGTTGGTTGTGTCTGTTCACAATATGTTTGTCTTACCTAGGGTACTAAAGTTAATGAGTAGTTGATAGCTATTGAGATCTTTTCAAATTTGTAAGCTGTTCGATGTTTCCTGTAATGTGCAAGCGTAGCAGTCTTTCTTCCTTTTTTGTTTTGCTTGGTTTGTCTGTCCTAATCTGCCGTATGGATTGGTCGGATTGTTGATTGCAGAGGAATCTGAAACAGACAGTGAGGAGTCAGATGTGAGTGGTTCAGAGGGGGATGATACATCTTGGATTGCATGGTTCTGTAATCTGCGTGGGAATGAATTCTTTTGTGAAGTTGATGATGATTACATTCAGGATGATTTTAACCTATGTGGGTTAAGCAGCCAAGTTCCTTATTATGATTATGCGCTCGATTTGATATTGGATGTTGAATCCTCTCATGGTAAGCTTTCTTTTCTTTTATGTACTTGCTTTGGTTTATTTTTTTGTTACCACGATTGTCAATTCTGTTGCTATGTTTATCCCTCAATTGTGTTGCTATGTTTATCCCTCAATTGTGTTGCTATGTATATTCTCATGTCTATGATTTGTGTTTCTGAACTAAGGATATTTTAGTAAGTGAAGTTATCCTTGCTTAGATAGGGGAATCAGTTGTGAATTTACTATTCTTTCAAATCTTGTTTCGGTAGTTCAATGCTACCATAACCACGAGTGCAATGTGTTAGGGGTTCTTATAGGGGTGTGCAGGAATCCGCAAATCAATAACCCTTTCACGCATGCACAGTCCTTTTCTCGAGAACCGAAGACCATTTACTCATCCTTTTCAGATTCCAAGATAAACATATTCATCTCTCTCTCCCTCTCTCTGCTGCATTTTGCTTTCGCTCCCTCTTTTGAGCCTTTCTAGAGAGACGTTTACCATTTTCAAGATGATTAGGCCATTTTCGTCTCCCTCTTTCCTCGCTGCCCAGGTTATAGAACCAAACAAAACCCCAGCTCCATTGCTCTTAATTCCCATTTCACTCTTTCTGTTTATGACTCTCCCTCTCTCTCTCTCTCTCTCTCTCTCTCTCTGAGGTAGTTAATATTTTCTCAAAAAAATTATAGTTCATCTTTGATATTCCCCTTCTAAGAACCTTCGTGTTCAAAACAAAGTGGTTCAACTGTGGTGTATCACCGACGACGACAGAACTCCAATTGAAAGAAAGAACCATTGCTACCGATGAAGATCAAAAGAAGAGGGGAGGAAGAGCTTTGCACCTTGTCTCAATCCATGATGACATAGCCATGGAGTGGTTAGACAAGTTTCATAGGCTTTGGAAGCATACACCAAAGGCTAAGGATAGCACGAGCATCAAGAAGGCTTTTTGGTCCGAAAATAAGTGTCCTTGGTAGTTGGTAGTTCAAGGGTCATCTATGGTAGTTTGGTAGTTAAAGGGTCATCATGAATTAAGTGTTTGCATTGATAGTTGAAAGGGTCATCATGTATTTAGTGTTTGCATTAATACTCATCTAGATGCATTAAACACATGCTAGTAGGTTCAATGTACGCATATATCTAGGTTCAGCCTCACATCTTTTTTGGATGTGTTCATTAATTAGGTTCATTTCATTTAAAGTTCTAGGAATTCGAAGAGTCTTTCTCATGGATTATAAATTGAGATGTAATCTTTCATTTGGTATAGAGTTGATTAATGAATTGAGTTTACAAGGTTAAGGCCTTTGTAATTGGGGTTTGGGCTGCGGTCCTTCCTTGCAGAAACTGCCTAGCCCTTGCGAGGGTAAAGCACATCTCTCTCTCTATCTCTCTTGACTTCTTCTATTCTCTCATTTCTTCTACTTTGCGCACTTATCCAAACAATATTCTTATTTCCCCACCCAAAGCACCACGATTCTAGTTGTAGGCAGCGATACGCTAAGGGTTCTAAATCTGTCCTACATCAATCCACCAAGCCACCCGCTTCCGACTTGTCAAACTTAGACCCGAGATCTGACAGTTTCAATGGGAGTTTCGGTTGAGCTCAATTGAAAGAAATGGCTACCCAATGATGTTAGTTCAGTTGATGGGTTGAGAGTGCACCTGACCAAACCCGACCCGTGCTCACCCCTAGTTCTTGGGTTCCTTCCCACAACCCCCCCACCCCCCTCCCCCCCCCGATGCTGTGAAAAAGATTTTCAAAGTTGAATGTTTTTCCAATCAAGTAAGGTACCATGGATCATATTATTTCAGCTTCATATGGAAAATGGCGATTCTTGTTTGTGACAGGGAAAGGTTAGTAAAGCATTTTCCTTTTGGATTGATGAAGTAATGATACGGACAAGCACCATTAAGGTACAGAGGCTATCTCGTTTACAATTCTGGCTAAAATCACCAAGAGAAAAGGAAAACGCATTAATTGGTTGATAGCAACCTCAATTCTATAAGCTGGTCTCTACATCCTCAAAAAGTAATTCAGTTACTCTTTCTCCTAATCCGGGTTGCCTATGTATCCACTGTCCAACTGTCATACAGCTGAAGCACTGATGCTGGTATAACCCAACTCATTCTGAAAATGGGAAAAAACAAGCAACACGAATCTCTAATAAAGTTGCAGTGAAGCAAAAGATGCTCACTGATTCCACTGCCATCCGACACAAGCGGCAAGAAAGTTGTCAATATCCAACTGTTTTTCTTCATTTTCTTCATTGCCGATCACTATGTATATACATGTATGTATATGCCTATGTGTCCCCTCCCCCCCACCCAAATTGTTGAGAATAAGAATCTATTCTAAAAAAAAAATGACCCTTCCGTGGGGACCTTAGTAGCACGAAGCGGGGGCAGGGTGCGGAGGCACTTAGAAGCTCCTAAGGTTGAGAGCCCCTAAGGAGTGTATATAGATTATATAAAATATGTACATAAAATATCTTTAAATACTTAACCATTAAAGGAAAAGTGATACTGAAAATTTTCCCATTATCGGAAGTTATATATGTTCTCAATTTGCAAAACTTCTTGACTAATATGATTCTTGTATGCTTATTTCATCAATGGCATAATTCCCTTAAAAGTTAGTGAATAACTGCCTTAACGGCGCAAGCTCCCATCTTAGCAAGGAGCGAGCTCCCATCTAGGTAGCGCACCCATTTTCGAAGGATATCCTGCTACTATGGTGGGGACTCCAAATGCTGATTCAAGGAAACACGCTCAAGCCTCCTTTGTTGAAAGTTCTTCCATCTCCATTCACAAACCTCATGTACTTCACAAAATTTTCCATGGCATTGCTAATGATGTCCAAGTATCAGTGCTTATTATTACGATGTTGTAGTGCTCCTAATGTTTTGGTAACCATAGTTTGATTTTCTTTTATTTAACTGTCAATGCACTCCTATACCACGTCGGCTCATATTTGGTGAGCTTAACAATATGATTGTTAGAATTAGATAATTTATCATGGTTTTCGTGTGCAGATAATGTGGAGTATTGCGTGAAGTTCGAAAATCCAGTCGTTGGATACCTTTTAGATATGAAGAGCTTCTTCGGGAAGCAAGAAAAACCTTATCCACTAAAGTGGCAAGTAAAGCACTTTGAGCTTTGATTGGATTTAGGGTGGTCAGAGACGGTGAGCTTAAGGGAAGGAAGAGGGGCCGGGGTTAGGTCCTTTTGTCTACTTTCAAAGAATCCATTAAGGCCAAAACAAATCATGTCATATCTCTTATAGTGCTGTCTAATTCAGGTTGTTTAGGTCTTGAGGGGGCAAAAACAGCAAGTTGACCATACCCCGCCATGACAGGGATCATCCACACGAAGTTCTTTACGCGTTCATATATAGATCAGCTTATATATAGGCTTACTCCAACAAATAACCAGAGACGACATTGACCTGAGCTTATATGTGGGATGTGTGTATTCCCTTTTGGTTCATGGTATCAGTCATGTAGCTAAGCTATATGTTGACAAAAGCAATATCTCTGAGCTCCCTTGAGACTTTTAGACTTGGTCTGTGTATCAAATGGCAGCTTCAGTTTTTCTTACTGTTGTTTGGAAGAATAGAGAGTGTGTAGAGTAGTAATCACCCTAACACACATATGTCTATATTACTCTGGAGAGTTGCATATACATTAGATAGATGATGTGGGATAAACCCACTTATTCTAATAAACACTTCTAACACTCCCCCTCAAGCTGGAGAATAGATATCACAAAATCTCAGCTTGTTACATAAAAATTCTAAACGAGGTTTAAACAGTGATTTGGTAAAAATATCTGCTATCTGAGCTCCTGTGGACACAAAGGGCGTAACCAATACACCACTGTCAATCTTCTCTTGAACGATGTGACAATTTACCTCAATATGTTTAGTTTTCTCATGAAACACCGGGTTTGCGGCAATATGTATCGCTGCTTGATTATCATAATACATAGGAATAGGTAATTGTACCCGAAATTCCAGCTCCTCAAGAAATGATCTCAGCCAAACAATCTCACATGTAGTATGAGCCATAGCACAGTACTTTTGCACTAGACCTTGCAACAACAGTTTGCTTCTAACACTTCTAGGTAACTAGGTTGCCACCAACAAAAGTACAACGAACCCTGCCCAATCTGCATCCGTAAATGCCTCAATATGAAAATGACCATTAGAATGGTAAAACAAACCGCGTCCAGGATGTGCCTTAAATACTTGACAATGCGAATACAAGCTTCCCAATGTGGAAGACGAGGAGCAGACACAAACTGACTCACCAAACTAACAGCAAATGATATCAGGATGTGTGTTGGTAAGATAATTCAACTTACCAACCAAGCAACGATACCGGTCTGGATGAGGAAATACCTCCCCCTGATCAATGCAAAGTTTGACATTAGGATCCATTGGAGTCTCCACAGGTTTAGCTCCCAAAAAACCCGTCTCCTCTTAGAATATCCAACACATATTTTCTCTTAGACAAACTGATCCCATCCTTGGACCTCGCTACCTCAATACCCAAAAAATATTGCAGCTTAGGGTCTTTAGTGTGGAACTATGTAAAAACTGTTTCAACTCATCAATCCCTTTCTGATCATCTCTAGTAATAATGTCATCTACATAGACAATGAGCAATACTTTCCCTCGAGCCGACATAAGAGAGAATACAGAGTGGTCTGACTGTCTTCGACGCATGTCAGATCTTATAACGGCATCACTAAACTTGATAAACCACGCTCTAGGAGATTGCTTAAGTCCATAGAGTGCTTTGCGAAGATGACATATCTTATGCCGCTCCCCCTGAGCAACAAACCCAGGTGGTTGCTCCATGTAGACTTCCTCCTAGAGATTGCCATGGAGAAAGGCATTTTCGAGCTGGAACAATGGCCAACCAAGATGGGCAGCAAGAGAAATAAGAATCTGCACAAAACCAAGCCTGGCAACGGGAGAGAAGGTTCTTGAATAATCAACACCATAAGTCTGGGTATAGCCTTTGGCAACCAGGCAAGCTTTGTGAAGCTCAACAGTGCCATCAGGAAGATACTTGACAGTATAGACTCAACAACAGCCGACAGTAGTTTGACCAGCAGGAAGAGTAACCAACTCCCATGTGCCATTATTATGAAGAGAGATTTCATCCTCCATAACTTTCCGCCACTTAAACCGGGATAATGCCTCATGAACAGTGTGAGGAACAAAATTGGAGGAGATAGTAGTAGTGAAAGCACAAAGAGATGGAAAGAGATGATCGTATGAGATAACCCGAGAAAGATGATGAGAAGTGCTAGAGAGATTAGAAAAATCATATTTTACCGGTGGGTGGCAATTCTCACGAGTCGGATATCGAGGAGCAGACGGATCTAGTGGGGGGAGGTGGAAGATGGCGGTTCTGGCGAAGGTGGTTTGGCTAGCTGGGAGGGTTCTGTAGGTGGAGGCTGGGTTGGTGCTGGTGCGTTGGAACGCCGAACATATACATGCAAATGTTTTTGAGGAACAGTGCCAGTTGGAACAGCCATAGGTAACACAGACTTAAGTGTAAGGAGATCATTGGTAGTAACCAGATCCGAGTAATATGGCTAGGACTCATTGAACGTGACATCAACATAGGCAAAGTGACGACGTAAAGTAGGAGAATAACAACGATACCCTTTCTGGGTGTGTGAGTATCCCAGAAAGATACACCTAAAAGACCGAGGATCAAGTTTACTCCTATCATGGTCAAGAACATGGACATGTGCACCAAAAATTCGAGGGGGTAATGAACGGAGAGGCCGATCGAGAAATAAGATCGTGTGGGGAACCTAACCACCGAGGACCGTAGAGGGCATGCGGTTGACTAAGTAACATGCAGTGAGGATGGCGTCACTCTAATATGACTTAGGAACCTGCATTTGAAATAATAAGGCATGCATAACCTCAGACAAGTGCCGAATCTTGCGCTCAGCAGTCAGCAACTCTATTTTGTTGTGGAGTTCGAGAGCACGACGTTGGTGAATAATGCTATGATCATCAAAAATTTGAGAAAGTGTACTATGAAAATATTCACGGGCATTATCTGAATGAAATATCTTAATGCAGGTATCAAACAGATTCTTAATCTCCATGTAAAATGATTTAAAAACAGATTTCAATTGAGATCTCTCTTTCATTAGATAAAGATATGTGATACGAGAAAAATCATCCACAAAAATTACATAATACTGAAAACCAGAAATACTAGGCACATGAATAAGCCCCCAAATGTCTGAATAAACTAACTGAAAAAGGACACGACACATGATGCTCAACCCTCGGGTAAAGAGTGACTCGACGGTGTTTACTAAACTCATAGACTTCACAAACCAAGTTATTAATGGAACGACACGAGGGCACAAGATGCTTCAAACTCTGAAGAGAGGGATGATCAAGATGATAGTGCTGCTGATATGGAGACTCTGATGTCTGAAGGGCAACAGGTTGAGGAACAGTCAAGTAATATCGGCCACCTCGCTCACTGCCCCCACCAATCTTCCTCCCTGTCTTGAGAAGAGACAGGAACTGAACCCAAACCAGTAACAGCAGTGGTAGATCCATCAACTAAGGTAACATGAGATGATCTACCAATTGGCTGTCGATCACAAAGGAAAGCAGTAGCTCCTGAGTCAATAACCCAAGGAGAGGAAGATGAGGAGGCAACACAAGCAATAGATGAACCGGTCTGAGCGAGCGTAGCAGTGGAGGTCCTATTGCAGTCTGAAATGACAAGAACAATCTAAAATGATGAGAAGCAGCGCTGCGCTGGTACTCATCAACTGAAATAACTATACTATTGGCAGAAGATTGAGTATCGACAGAAGATTGAGTAAACGCTCCAGTATCCTCGGAGACAGCGGCCTGATGAGCATGAGGAAAACCATACAACTCATAACATGTGTCCATCCAATGATTGGTCCCCCACAATAAGTACACAACCGAGCACCACGGCCACGACTGCGGCCTCCCCCTATCATGCGGCCGCCATGACTAAATGTACGACTACGACCACCAATAATAGTATCCGTACGGCCACCAGAACCACGGCCACTCATCCCAAAATCTCGGCCATGACCTCTAAACCCACGACCACGGCCACGACTGACTAAGAACACAGAGCTATCAGAAACATCGGAAGTCAAAAGTAGAACGGTCAGGAGTCGGTGCAGAAATAGACGAGGAATGACGGAGATGACTGAAAACCTCGCTGAGAGGAGGTAAGTCACGAGTTCCCAAAATCTGATTACCCACAAGACAAAAGTTCGATGATGCACCGGATAAAAAACGAGTAACCCTCATACGGTCATGCTGGCGCCGGAGAATCTGAATATCAGCAGTAAGAGACTCACAAATATCCAATTCATTACAAATGCTTCGAAATTTAGCATCATAATCCTCAAAAGAATCATCACCATGAGATATATTAAAGAATGAAGGTCATGGGTGCGACGGAGATTGTCTACACTTGAATACAGTTCTTTTGCCTGTGTCTACACCTCTTTAGCTGTATCACAAAACATCAGTGTACTAGCAACATGTTCAGTCATACTATTCCATAGCTCTAAACGAATACGAGCATCAACCGCTTTCCATGCCCTATATGTGGGTCCATCAGCAGCAGGAGGCTCAGCAGTCAAATAGGAGTCTTCGGAATCACCCATATAATACACCTCAACAGCTTTAGCCCAAAGAACATAATTGCCCCCATTTAATGGTGTGGAGGTAATAGGGCACCTATTGCGAGTCCGAGAACCACTCGAAAAACGACCAACAACAGTAGAACTAGAGCCAGAACCAGTACTAGAACTAGAATCAGAATTCTTCTCAGACATTTTATCGAGCAATGGAGTGGCAACCCAAACAATAAATGACCACACAGCTTCAAACCCAACTAAATAAGAGAAACAAACTAGCACCACTTAGAGCACCACCACCAACAGAAACTTGGCACTGCCCATATTAATTATCACGACCCAACAAGTATAGCAGAAAACCAGTGACAATATCACATACCAACACTATGAGCAGTCCCATATGTAAACAATACCATATGAATGCATTAATTCAGATCATACCAAAGGATCACAGAACCAGAAAAGGAGAGACGAACAGCCACTGCAACAATACCGACAAGCACTGGTAAGATCTGAATATGTGGTTTCGAGGGCTTTTAAGGGCACGAAAACACTTGAACAGGCAACTCGATGTCCAACGCTGGCTGATGAGAACTGGTTGGTAGCCGAGAAGGCTGTTCGAGTACCCAAAGGGACTGATTTCAACTGGGTAAGAAGTTTTTAATTATTTTTTCAAGGATTTCGAGGGTTTTAAAGGGTTGATTTAGGGTTTTCGGGGTCATACAGTGGTTGTAGAAGTTCAGGCGAGGGTCGCTGGTGACTGCTGATGGCCGGTGAGGATCACCGGAGGCTGGGCGAGAGCCGGCGAAGGTCGCCGGTGGCTGGGCGAGGGTCGACAGTCGCCGTTGGTGGCTAGGTTATGGCTGGCGATGTAATCTCAGGCAAGGAGATGAGGTTTTAGGGCTAGGGTTTCCAGCGGGTACTGTTCACAGCCGCTTGACACTGTTTACGAATGTAACAGAGGTGGGTGAGGCTGTTAGGGTTAGGATCTATGGTGGGTTGGGGTTTGGCTATGATACCACGTCGCTTGGAAGAATAGAGAAAGTGTGTAGAGTAGTAATCACCCTAACACACACATTTATATTACTCTAGAGAGTTACATATACATTAGATAGACGATGTAGGATAAACCCACTTATTCTAATAAACACTTCTAACACTTACCATATACCACATGTGTTAGATTAATTAGACCACTTATTGGCCCTATTACATAAGCTAGTCGATATGTAAGGTATACACCCTTCAATTAGTCAATTTGCAGAGTGGCCGGAATAAAACCTTGAATTTAGCACAAACTTGTGGTAAATTCTAGATTCATGAATTTGGAGCTGGAGAGTGGGGCCCTTTGTGAATAATGTGGCTGAGGGCACCATTATGTAGCCTGGGGAGATGCTTATAAAATGTCATGATTTCAACAAGCTCGAATCTCTGTATAGCAAAGCTTCTGTATGTTTTATTTTAACTAGTGACAGGATGACCTAAGTGGTTACTTCATTGACACTGTCGAAATTAGATGCAAGAATCAGAGCTTTTTAATTTATTTCTGGTCTCATATATTTCCCGAGATGAAGTTGCATGTTGATATGCTTTGAGTTTGAGACAACTCAAAGTACATTTACATGTAACTGCAATGTAGGTTTTGAGCATTCTCAAAACAGGGGCACTCACTGATGTTGTCATTATGCAATTGGGCTTATATATGTATGTCTATGTATGCATTTGTCTATACCAGGACAATATTTCGTCAAATTTTCCTTTCTTGCCATTTCGCTACACAATCCACCAGCATAATCACTTAAATCAATGCTGCAATTGAAGGACCCTAACCTGTCAGCCCACTCTATCTCGTAGTAATGTCCACATCTACGCAAGTATGTTGTACATATATCCTACTTTTTGTTTTCTGTTCATGGTATCCGGGAGATTATCAGCAAAGGGCGTTGTAATTTCAGAAATCTCTGCAGAGATCTCTGTTAGAGTCATACACCCCAGGTAATCTCCGTTTGATTATCCCTAAAGATGAAAAAGGGTGGAAGGATGGGTGAGAACTGAAACCAATTTTTAGTTATGAATTATGATATTGGAATTCTGTGTTGATTTGATGTGATGTAGAGAGGTTTCTAAAGGGGGTTTAAAAAATGGAAGGAATGCTCATTTGTAAAGTTTACTTCTTACTCCATAGGCCTTCGGATAATCCACTGATTGGTGGCATTAGAAATTAAATTGACTTAGGGCATTATGAATTCTTGAAATAGTCGATGTGCCACTTTTTAATCAAAATACAGTAGAGAAACAATACCTTGGTCAAGTAGCCTCTTCCTTTTTAGAAAGGCCAAGGCAATTTTTCGGTACTGTAAAAATAGATTTTGATGGGTTCCTATTAGTGATAGAGCCCCTAAAAAAATAACGAATTGTTTTACGATTCTATACATGTATTTGTGGAGCTATGTTGAAGATTTGAATTTGTTTAATCTGACAATGTGAACCTATTTGCTTTGACATATTCTGATGCATCTTCTTGTAAACAACTTTTGAAAATTGTTGACCACTCCAGTTGAATCTTTCCAATGAGTAAATTTGATTAACTGGAATTATGTAGGGGATACTTTTACAGAGGAACAGAATGAATTAGTAGAATCAGCAGCGGAGATGCTTTATGGCCTAATTCATGTGCGATACATACTAACAAGCAAAGGAATGGCTGCGATGGTGAGCACTGGGGCTTGGATTGAAATTTTATTTTGCCAGTTCTATGTTTCAGTTAGCTGTTATGACGATCGGCTTTCTTTGACAGCTTGAGAAGTACAAGAATGCTGAGTTTGGACGTTGCCCAAGAGTGTATTGCAGCGGACAACCCTGCCTCCCCTTTGGTCAATCAGACATCCCTCGGCAAAGTACTGTGAAAATTTACTGTCCCAAGTGTGAAGATATATATAGCCCTCGATCCAGATACCAAAACAGTATCCTTGCTTAAATTGTATAAATGAAAAGGATATGGTGTGCTACAAAGGGACAACTAATATGATCAGAATGCATTACACATGCATTACTTTCTGCACATCTGATGACAAAATAGTTGGTGTAAAGTGTCTTTATGATATGCTATTGTGATTGAATGAATATCTAGTCCCCTTTCTCCTGAGATGGCAATTAGTCAGGTGAAGAATAACGACTAGATCATCTGAGCTATGAACGAAAATTGATTATGTCAAGTAGAATAACGACTAGATGATCTGACCTATGAACAAAAATTGCAAGCATAAATTTATAATAGTAGTTATTAAAAGTGAAACAACACTTCGGAGAAGTTCTTCATCCACTTGAAGGATCACTTAGAATTTCTACTTTCTCCAATTTCTTCTCACACAATTACTATTGGGACTCGCTATGAACTTTATCTCTATATTGGCTGTTTATGAATCAGTTCCCTAGTTAAGTCAATGTAGTTCCCAATTATTTGAGAGTCAAAAGACTTGTAGCATGGATTTTCACAAGAGATGTTATTGAATTGGATGTCATTGGATGCAACGACGGAGTATTGACCATTAGCTACTGTCACTTTTGTGTCACGTGCTTTTCATGCTCTACTAGTAATTGTTTCTTTAACTTTTATCTAGACATTGATGGTGCCTATTTTGGAAGCACGTTTCCTAACCTGTTCTTGATGACTTATGGGCACCTCAAGCCACAAAGGGTGTCTCAAAGTTATGTTCCAAGAGTGTTTGGCTTCAAGATCCACAAGTCATGATGCTGGAGTTCCTAGCTGCCATTGGGCCACCTGATTGTGGTGGTGGGAGTTCCTTTCATCGACTTTATTTTGGTGATTCGTGTCCTGTTTTGGGAGGTAATGATCTGACGATGCAGTTTTGAGTTCATAGTTCCCCCAAGCTATCATATACTACTAAGGTTCACCTTTCACAAATATGATGTGAGAAAGGTACTTTACGTTACATGCTAAACTATTTCATCTTTTAGTCTTAGGTGCCTTGTTTCTACCTTTCAGTTGTATTTTGTTCTTTCTTCCTTGATCAATATGTATTTTAACTCTGGCCGTTTGGTTTAGTTTCTCATTGTGGTCAGTGGCACTTTGATTTAGCCATTCAAATTCTGTGAGTTTGTTGGGCTCTCTAGGTAAACAATTTGTGGATTATTTCTTGATTTACTCCCTCCGTCCCATAAAAGTTTGGCATTTTCAGGAATGCGTGCCATTTTTAAATAAAGTTTGGCATTTTCAGGAATTCGTGCCATTTTTAAATTGCGTGTATCTTTCAATCCATAATGTTTTAGGCAAATTTTTGAATTTTGTTTAATAGAACAAATTAAAATCTATCAAACAAGATCCATATTGCTTATAAAAAACATTACGGATTAAAAATTATAGTTAATTTTTTCATAGGGCTGGAATAGTGAAAGTGCCAAACTTTATGGGATGGAGGGGGTACCTTTTAATGGTGCAATTTACTATGGATCAGCAGTTTGATGGAAGGCATCAATTTACATGTTGGTAATATAGCTACAGTACAAGTGCATTCTGAATAATGCAGTGTATCTTTCCTTCTCTCCCTCTTGGCTGTACTTTATTATTTCTCTTAACGTTTTTTTTTCCTTACATGTGGGAAATACCCTCTGATATAAATGTGGGTGTGCGCGCGCCCGTATCTTCCTCTTTCTTTGATGTAATTTGTTGCCTCAATTTTGCCGATGCCAGAGTTGACTTTTTTGTATACCATAATATGATGGGAATGGTTTGGCTTTTGTTCTATATAGTACTCGTGAACTCATTATGGGCTAGCTGCACTATTATTTCCTTTGGAACCTCGTTCTCTTGTCCTCCCGTGATCATTATTATGCCGTTGCAGTTGGTTAAGCTTTTTCCTTCTCTTTGTATTTTTTTATTTGCCTGCAGAGTTTATTGTCATTCCAATTTGCATCAGTAGTTTGCATCTTCACGCAATACATATTGTTTTTGATCGGCTCTTCATGCAACATACTCAAGGAGAAACCATCTGCCTTCAAAAATTACTTGATCTACTGATACTATGGGAGTGGAGATCCTGGACAGTATATGTACTTGTCCTCCAGCAATTATTGTTCTGAGGCAAGGCTTTGGTTCGGTTTGGTTTGGTTTGGTTATGCACTATTTGGACTCTTGGATTTTTGGGGGCATAAAAGGATTAAACATTGATTGGACTCCACGTCTTCTTTAGCTTGATGATTGTTGTCTCTTTGTGCTATTTGGTCCCAATGAGAATTAACCATTTAAAGGGGAACAAGGTAGAAGTTTGGCCTTTTGAGGGAGATGTTTTGGCACTGAGCTTTTCCCTGAATCTCAGAAGAGTTTCTTTATTCATGTTCTATTGTGATTCCATAATGTAAGCAATAAGCTTGAATACTTGGGATTACAACAAAACCAACCTTGGTTTTGGGAATAAATGATTTAAACTGTCTGTTTGAACAAGCAAGCATCGCTCTCTTAGTGGTCTAGTATATTTTCTGAAAAATTGTTTATATTGTAACTTGTTGTAAATTTATTATTTTAATATTAAATTTCTGTACATCTTTGGTGCTAGATTTTTACAAGTCACATATATATCTGAGTGAGAGGCTCTTATCTTAGCGTTTGTTTGGATATCTAGAAACATATCTAGAAGAATCAAGGAGGATCTAGCAAATCTAGAAAGAATCGGAGCATATCTTTCGTATCTATCCATATCTAGAGCATATCTTTCGATATCTATCCAAGTCTAGAGCATATCTTTTGATATCTATCCATATCCAAGTAGATTTGGTCATTAATGGGAAAGATATGATATGGATTCTTTCTTGCCTATATAAGGCTTGCTTGAGTGAAGCAATAAAAGCTAAGAAAACCAATAGCAAGACTAAGACCCTCCAAAATACTTAGCCTTCCATACTCAATTCTCCCTTCCATCTTTGTGAGAGTTTGGGCAAAGTGTAAGGGTATTCTTTTGTGGAGCTTTGGGTTCTCCTACTTGTGCAGAGTAGGTTTGAACCATACGATAAATTATCGGGCTGTTATATCCTGGAGGGGACAAGTCAGAGATTATCTACTGCACCGGTTTGTTACCGTAGAGGGCTTGAATCTCCTTAAAGAGAGCGAGATTTCCACGACTCGGCCTGTTAATTTGTCCATTGAACCTTTGTAATATCTCAACAATTTTAAGGAGAATTCAAAAATGGATTAAATAGCTGAGAATCCCAACGAAAATATCGGAGATCTCAACAAGCACTTCAAGTTCAAGGGAGCTCACTTCAAGCAATGGAAAAGGCAAGGTGCTCTTCTATCTTAGTCTCCTCAAGGTGGCCTACATCCTAACTGAGAAGGATCTCAACAAAGTCTCCACTGATGGGATGACCAATGATGAAAAATATGCTCATCTTGAACAAGTTGAGCAGTATAATGCAGATGAGTATAATTGTCGGTATTATCTTTTAAATTGCCTTGCAGATCAATTTTTTGATTATTATGATACTACTTACTCCACTGCAAAGAAAAATTGGAAAGCCTTGCAGAGCAAATATGATACTGAGGAGGCAGGTGCAAAG
Organism: Rhododendron ovatum; assembly: GCA_019656835.1. Lineage (NCBI taxonomy): Eukaryota > Viridiplantae > Streptophyta > Magnoliopsida > Ericales > Ericaceae > Rhododendron > Rhododendron ovatum. Next base: position 39,893,994 of record CM033802.1, on the reverse strand, counting down.
AAATATGCAGCTAGCCGTTTTTTCCGTTATCAGATGATAGATGGTAAATCTGTTGTGGAGCAAGTGCAAGATTTCCAAATGATTGTGGCGGAGGTACGGTCTGAAGGCATAAAAATTGGGGACAATCTTGTGGTGGCAGACATTATTGACAAATTACCACCTTTGTGGAGGGAGTTCCAGAAATCAATGCGCCACAAGCAAAAGGAGACGACCTTGGAGACTTTGATTACTCGCATCCGAGTGGAGGAGGCTAGAGGCCAAGATGCACTTATGACTCACGAGGGTAACGGACATTCCACCATTAAGGTAAATTTAGTTTTCGCAAAAAATAACTTACCTAGAGGTCAGTTTTCAAAGAATGCTTATTTAAAGCTAAATAAGAAAAACTTCAAAAATAAGGGTAAATCTCGCGGTGAAATGCAAATGAGAAAAAATAATTGGAATCAAGGACCCCCTTCACAAGCACAACAAATTGGAGGGTGCTTTGTCTGTGGCAAGAGTGGGCATATTGCTCGATTTTGCAAGTTTCGAAAAATACAGAATGCTCCACAAGATAATGTTGCCGAGGAGCCTTTTGTAGCTATGATTACAGACATATATATGGTTCAATGTGTGGAAGGGTGGTGGGCAGACTCTGGTGCCAACAGGTATGTCTGTTATGATAAAAATTGGTTCAAAACTTATACTCCCTTTGCAGAAGAAAAAATTGTGATGCTTGGTGACTCTAGTACTACCAAGGTGCTTGGGAGTGGCGAGGTTGATTTGAAGCTTATCTCTAGATGTGTGCTAACTCTGAAAGATGTGCTTTACACACCGTCTATGAGAAAGAATTTGATGTCCAGTTATCTACTCAACAAATCTGGCTTTAAGCAGACTATGGAATCTGATCAGTTTGTAATTACTAAAAAAGGAGTATTTGTGGGTAAGGGATATGCATGTGATGGAATGTTCAAACTAAATGTTGAGAATAATAAACCAGCTACTGTTTCTGTTTACATGTTGTCTTCCTTAAATTTTTGGCATGCTAGACTATGTCATGTAAACAGTAAATATGTAGGAATCATGAGTAGTTTAGGATTAATTCCAAGACTGAAAAAAGATTTTGAGAAATGTGAAACATGCAGTAAAGCAAAATCACAAGGAGGCCTCATAAAGGTGTTCAAAGAAATACCGAATTGTCAGAACTAATCCATACGGATTTATGTGAATTCGAAGGAATTTTAACTCGTAGAGGAAATAGATATTTTATCACTTTTATTGATGACTATTCAAAATATACTTATGTATATTGTGTGAAACATAAAAGTGATGCACTTGACAAATTTAAAGAATTCCTCCAAGAAGTTGAAAATCAATTCGGTAGGAAGATTAAAAGAATTAGAAGTTATAGAGGCCGCGAATATGAATCTTTTGGATTTAACTCCTTTGTTCAGTCCTTGGGAATTATCCATGAAGATACTCCACAATATTCGCCTGAGTCTAATGGTGTGGCTGAAAGAAAAAATACTCCCTCTGTCCCCTTTTTAAGTGTCCTGCTTTGTAACTCCAACTTATTAAAAAGACATAATCGTTACACCTTTCACATCAACTTTTTCCTCCACTTTTCCTACTTACCCATCATCATTACACTTTTGCCCACTAACTTTTCAAAATAAAATATACTTTTATAGATAAAATAGACAATACACCAACTTTTACCCCTCTAACTTTACAAAATGGACACTTATTAAGGGACAGCTCAAAATGGAATACTAGGCACAAAAAAAGGGATGGAGGGAGTAGAACATTAATTGACTTGACCAATGCCACGCTTATTGAAGCAATCGCTCCCTCAAATCTCTATGGAGAAGCAGTTTTAACGGCTTGTCATGTGATAAATAGAGTGCCACACAAAAATACTAAACTTACGCCTTTTGAGTTGTGGAAAGGTCATAAGCCAAATTTGGGACATTTGAGAGTTTGGGGTTGTTTGGCCTTTGTGAGGCTTTCAGACCCTAAAAGACCCAAACTGGGTGTTAGAGCTACCACTTGTGCTTTTTCTTGGATATGCAAAAAATAGTACAACCTATAAATTTTTTGATATGGAAAATAAAATTATCTTTGAATTAGGTGATGCAATTTTTTATGAAGAAAAAATTCCCTTTTAAACTTAAAAATGGTGGAGGTCAAGAATCTAGAGAATTGGTTTTACCTGAGGCTAGTTCTTCAACTCCTAGGTCTCAAAATCAAGAGAATTTTGAATTTGAACCTAGAAAGAGTAAAAGAGCTAGAGCTGAAAAAAGATTTTGGCCCTGACTATCTTGTTTTAATATGGAGGATACTCCACTTAATTTACAAGAGACTTTGACATCACCTGACGCTGTTTTTTTGGAAAGATGCTGTTAATGATGAGATGAAATCACTAATGTCCAATAAAACTTGGAAACTAGTCGATTTATCACCGGGTTGTAAAACTATTGGGTGTCAATGGGTCCTACATAAAAAGCTTAAACCGGATGGTTCAATTGATAAATATAAAGCAAGACTTGTTGCAAAAGGTTTTAAGCAACAAGCTGATCTTGACTTTTTTGATACATTTTCTTCGATTACTAGAGTAGCATCAATTAGATTGTTAATTGTAGTCGTTGCAATTCATGATTTAAAAATTTATCAAATGGATGTGAAAACAGCTTTTTTAAATGGAGATCTAGATGAGGAAATTTACATGGATCAACCCGAGGGCTTTGTGGAGCCCGGTCAAGAAAGCAAAGTGTGTAAGTTGACTAAATCCCTATATGGCTTAAAGTAGGCGCCTAAACAGTGGCATGAGAAAATTGATTCCTGCATGATTGAAAATGGTTATAAGATAAATGAGTGTGATAAGTACATCTATTATAAATCTTGTGAAAATTCACATGTCATTGTTAGCCTATATATGGATGATTTACTGATCTTTGGCTCTAATGTGCATGTTATTAATGAAACTAAAAATATGCTTAGTAGCCATTTTGATATGAAAGATCTTGGTGAGACTAACGTAATTTTGGGGATGAAAATTACAAAAATATGTGATGGTATTTTTCTCGATCAGTCGCACTATATTGAGAAAATTCTGAAAAAATACCATTTTGATAATTGCAAGCATGTTCTTACTCCTTTTGATCCTCATGTGCATTTATTTCCTGTTAAAAATGACAAGGATATTGTTGATCAAAAAGGATATGCTAGCATAATAGGGAGTTTATATTATGCTACTGACTGTACTCAACCTGACATTGCTTATGCAGTAGTTGTACTGAGCAGGTATACTAGCAAGCCGAGTAGAGAACACTGGCTAGCCATTGAGCGAATAATGAGATATTTATCTGGTACCAAAAATTATGGCTTGTTTTACAAAAAGTATACTGTAGTACTTGAAGCTTATAGTGATGCCGATTGGAATACTTTATCAAGTGATTCACTCTCTATCACAAGATATATTTTTAATTTGGGTGGTGGTGCTAGATGCTGGAAATCGAAAAAGCAATCTATTATTGCTAATTCTACTATGGAGGCTAAGCTAATAGCATTAGCATCAGCGAGTGAGGAGGCTAATTGGGTGAGAGATTTATTAAATGAAATCCCATTTTAGGAAAAATCAATTCCTCCCATGTTAATTCATTGTGACAGCACCGCTGCGATTGGTAGAGTACAAAACTGTTATTACAATGGTAAATCCAGACCTATCAGAAGAAAACACAGTACTTTGAGATCTTATTTGAGTAATGGCATCATAAATGTGATTTATGTGAGGTCATGTGATAATCTTGCAGATCCATTAACCAAGGCCTTGGCAAGAGAAAGAGTTTGGAATACATCGAGGGGGATGGGGCTAAAGCCATTAAATTCATGAGCCACGTATGAGGATACCCAACCCAGGGACCAGAGATCCTGTAACTGGGTTCAATGGGAAGAACGAATCATATGGTGGTCGTTTAGAAATGCACTGAAATGTTTGATTAAGTCCATCCCTATGGTGTGAGTGCATTTATCCTGTAATGTTGCGGAGGTTGAGTTTTTTAAGAAACTCTTAATGAAATTCTGTAGCTCTTATGAGTGGGGTGTTAGAATTACAGGAGCACCCTTGACAGATTTCACCCATGTGAGCGTGGAGGTGGGGCCGCTTCCTATGAGAATTAGGCTTTGTTCTCAAAGACGCTCATGAAAACTGGGATTAGCACAAGGCCATAATGTGCTGGCTATTAAAGCTCATGTCAATACTTGGATTATTATGTGTGGGCAGTATTTTTTATTTTCCCTAAGCAGTCATAATTCAAGTGGAGACCACTATTGACTCTGTAGTAGAGATTACTGTTTTCACTAAGTGAAGGTTCAATGCAAAGCAAACCTTCATGATGCATAATCTCTCTCTTTGCCTAAGAGTCTCATTTAATATTAAAATAGGTGGGGGAATGTTGTAAATTTATTATTTTAATATTAAATTTCTGTACATCTTTGGTGCTAGATTTTTACAAGTCACATATATATCTGAGTGAGAGGCTCTTATCTTAGCATTTGTTTGAATATCTAGAAACATATCTAGAAGAATCAAGGAGGATCTAGCAAATCTAAGAAGATATCTAGCAAATCTAGAAAGAATCGGGAGTATATCTTTTGTATCTATCCATATCTTTCGTATCTATCCAAATCTAGAGCATATCTTTCGATATCTATCCATATCCAAGTAGATTTGGTAATTAATGGGAAAGATATGATATGGATTCTTTCTTGCCTATATAAGGCTTGCTTGAGTAAAGCAATAAAAGCTAAGAAAACCAATAGCAAGACTAAGACCCTCCAAAATACTTAGCCTTCGATACTCAATTCTCCCTTCCATCTTTGTGAGAGTTTTGGGCAAAGTGTAAGGGTATTCTTTTGTGGAGCTTTGGGTTCTCCTACTTGTGCAGAGTAGGTTTGAACCATACGATAAATTATCGGGCTGTTATATCTTGGAGGGGACAAGTCAGAAATTATCTACTACACCGGTTTTTTTACCGTAGAGGGCTTGAATCTCCTTAAAGAGAACGAGATTTCCGCGACTCAGCCTGTTAATTTGTCCATTGAACCTTTGTAATATCACCAACATAACTTCGTACTGAAACTCGACTTGCAGAATCTGTGAAGTTGACATTCAAGAAAATACGTTTAACAAAAAGACCAAATTTAGGAGGAAACAAGAGAACAAAAAATATCGAATGATCCTAGGCATCTGAGCTAATGAACTTTCCACTTCAAATTTAATTACTACTCTCCAGTTCAGAATGATCCTAGGCATCTGAGCTAATGAACTTTCCACATCAAATTAATTACTGCTCTCCAGTTCATAATGCTTCTGAAAATGACAGGGACTTTGATTCTGCAAGCATCATTTTGCATGATTCCATTTCTATCATTTTCCTCATCGTCCATTTTTTATGCCTAATTTTCATCTACTTCTTGTAATATGTACATACAAATGAAGATGGGTCCTAGAAAAATATTGTTTCTTTTTCCTTTCTTTGAATCGAAAAGGATCAGGATATGAATGCTGAAAGATAATGCTTAGTTGCCCCTTTAGTCTATAAGGCGACATGGAAAGGTTAGAGGGATGGAATGAAAAGGACGAGAGTGTGGGTTTTTAGAGAGAGAGAGAGAGAGAGAGAATCAGAGAACAACACAATTTCTTTATCATTGATGTGGATTATATCTGTTGGCGAAAATATTATATAGGGGAGAAAATTAAAAAGCAAAAGGTGAGGATCCAACTAGACTGGCGTACTACATACCATGCACGGGAGGGCTTGGGGGGCTGCTGTCCCGGCCGAGGGAGCCCCGTTCCGGTCTTGGTCCGACGATCGGAAACGTTCACTTCGTAGAGCTCGTCGAGTTGAACAAGTATACAAAATATCAGTTTGATCGGATATCATTAAGTGCTTGATCGGAACACATATAACTTGCAAATAATGGATTCTAGTAGATTTGATCCAGTGTTTCGGATCCATTCTTTTCAAGACAAAAAGATTTCGATTAGGCACTTAATGATATCCGATCGAGCCGATTTTTTTTACATATTTGTTCAACTCGACGAGCTATACGAAGTGAATATTTTCGATCGTCGGAACGAGACCGGAGCGGGGCCCCCTCGTCCGGGACAGCAGCAACTCTGCATGGGACGATTTGGATGTGGTTTCGAGAATTCTTGTTGACATGTTTGACAAAAGTCCCACATGTGTATATGCACACACGACACATGTGACAATATACATACTAGGTACTTTGCAACGTACAAGGCACGTGTGCCATGCCCGTTGAATTGATCGATTTTTAATTTCGTTGGGATATAGGATATTTTAGTTTGATGTATAGTAGGTTATATTTATGCTTGCAAAAGGCCTATCCACAGTAGGATATAAATGCGAATGGGCGTAGAAAAAGTTGTAAATCAACAGAAATAAGAAAATGAAGCACAAATAGGGGAGAACCACTTCTACACTAACAAAATTTGAACAAACTACAGTCAATATTATACACTCAGAACTTGGTGTTTGTATGGTTTCTGTATCCCATAGCTAAGGTAGAACCTGAAAACATTATATGATGAAGTTTGCCATCACAATGGTATCCTGAATATCAACCTGCAAATAAATTTTGAAACTGTTCAGTTCAAGTAAGGGAAAAACTTAACAGTTAACACACATTAGGGAAATCACTGCAATAACATGCAAACTGAAAAATCTTGAGAATCAATGATTATGTACTACATTGTTTCAATAGGCATACAAGCAAGTTGACATCAAGTAGGGTTGCTTCCTCGGTAGTTTTCACCCATACAGCTGGAAGACATGTACCAGTAAAACGACAATCACCATAAGAATTAGCTCAAATATCATCCCTTAAACAGAAATTAAGCTGCCAAAGGGACTGAAAACCCAAGTACTTGGAATTGCGTACACAAATAGGATAATAGAAAAGTCCTAATGAATAACTACTGCACCATTATACTTGAAATCCACAGCTTTTCTTAGCAAAAATACAACATTGCAGCTAACAAGTTGGTTGGATTTGGTATGCATTACTTGCATTCTGTTGGTACAAGTTTTTCTAACAATAATAATTCTACTTTTCTAACAACCATAGGCAAGAATAATTAACAGTTTTTTGTTGTTTGACCTGAATTCTCTTCAGTAACTATTCGAGACAGTTAATTAAAGCGCGTGAGAGAGGTACTTTACCATACCCCTAATCTACACCTGGTACTATACCGTATTCAGAGATCTTTTACCGTTTTCCAAAAATACTGTACTCGAAGTCTTTTACCGTCCTTCACACACACATTGGATACTATACTGCATTTAGGATCCTTTACCGTATCCTAAATCCTGTACCCGGAGTCATTTATCATCCTCCACACACTCTGAGTACTTTACCGTACTCGGGATCCTTTACCGGCACCCAACACCCTCAATCAACTATACCATTTTTATCCTTTACTTATCCACGTCTATGTGTTCACTATTCGAAACCATCCCATGAATCCAAGTCCATTTTAGCACGTACAACATGATACAATTAATAATAGCTCAATTCATTACACATTCGTCTTAATTGGATTTCCCTCTGTTTGACGGTGGAATTGGTTCTCTGAATTAGTGAGTCATTAAGCTACGTACAGAGTTATAAAAGAACAGTAATAAGCTAAGCAGGGGCTGAGCTACATTGTGGCACATGGGGTTGCTTGACCCTACTCAAATGCAAAATTTTCCAATGTAAGTATGGATTTTGGGAGTCTAATTGAATTTTGGTATAAAGGTTGGGGGATATTTTGAAATTTTCCCTTAATTATATCTCTTAACCAAAAGATTTTGAAAATGAATAAAGAAGGGTAAAGATACAGCATCACAGGATGATAATTTAAGGTTACATGCTTTTGTTATCTATATTTGTCTTCTTATTTTTTATTCGTGGAGAAAGCAATACAGTCAGCAAGGGGAGCTATGCCATTTGCTGAATTAGTTTGGTTTAGATGTTGAGTTATTTGTGCAAGTAATGTCTCGTTGCTTAGAAATCAGTCCAGTAAAGCATGCATGGCAAGAGACACCTGAATTAGTATGGCATTTGGTAGACCAGTTCAGGGGAAAAGTCCTTTAATCTATGCCAGTAACTAATATACTTTATGTTTTCTTCTTTCTTACTGAACTAAATAAGTGCAGCAAAGCATTCATAGCTGCAGGCACCACAACTACTATTAATAAGGTATGAATTTGCATACTAATTAAGATGTCCTCGTACCTTAAAGTTCCTCTTGAAATCAGATACAGAACAAGAGTTTGGCTTGGGGGCATCCCCTGGCTCAATCTCATGGTAGGTGCATGGTAAGTCTAACTCTGCCAACCCGCAGCTCTTCCTGCTCGGCTTCCTGCAGCTCTGAAGAAGAGGCTGGCTTCCGCTCCATCTCCTGAGCAGGACAATGTGACAGGCATTGTTACTCTCATCTATCTCTCTACACTGAAAATGTCGATGAATATCGAAGAATGCAACTTCAATCTCAGCTCATGGAGTAAGAGGTGAGATAGAATCAATGCAGATGAGATCAATAGCACCAGATCGGCACATATCATCTGCGACTGAAGGAAAAGAATAATTATTAACCCACCTAAGTCATGCAAGAAATTTATGTATCTTTGCCTTTTCTTTCAAAAAGCAAGAAGATTATGATATCATACTCGTATTCCTTCTCGGTGTGCAATCAGCTATCAGTAAGGCACAAAATACAAATTAATGGGATTGTGGGAAATTGAGGATAGCCCATGTAAACTCTATCATTGAGCTAGCTGAGAATTTATGCATTCTGGCAAGTAACATTTAGATTGCACCCTCTGCAAAGAACTCCGGAAAACAACCAGAAAAAATACAAAGTTTATTCAAAGACAAATTCCAAACGGAAATCACAGATATATGCATGCAACCCAAAGAAATTAGCACTAACAAAGACATGCAAATCAGATATATAGAAGCAAAATCACACATGGATGATAAATCACATACAAAAAATACATGGGAAATTAAAAATCGATGCTGCGAATCATAACAAAAAGAAACATAATAAATTAGAGCTGTGGAAGATCAAACCTTGATCACAATAGTAGACTCCATATCCAGTGTTCCAGGTAAACCGTCAAAGAGTTTTGTGCACTCCAACTGAACAAATAACCGAAACCTAAACCCTAAAATCAATGAACAAGAAATAGTTCAATAATTAGGGATAAGAGAGACATGCGTGCTCAGGGCACAAAATCCAAAGCACCAAAAACGCAAAGAAGTCTGATCCCATTACAACACAGAGATGTTATTCTTTCTGAAAATTTCCCTAATCTGAATCAACTCAAAACCCCACATGCAACACACAAAACTTTCCAATTAAAAAAAAAAATTCCACTTACCCCAAAAAAAATAAATCAATCCACATGAATTTTGGTAGTGAGATCAAGAGGCGAGGCCCAAACGACTGCGTTGTGCATTGTGGCACACTTTCTGGCAGATCTCTTATGGGCTTCAAGGAGCACAGATCCCATCTTCATCGCTCGCTCGATCATATCGTTCTGGTCCAAATCACAAGGCCTGGACTCGAGTAGGCAGTCGAAGGAGATAGAGTGTCGATGTCGAATCGGCTAGACCTAGGAATGGTTCCAGAAGCCGGTCCTTTGATCCCGTTTGGAAATCGAAACACTGGGCCTCGCAGTAAAGACGAGCGTATCGGACGGTGGCGAGCAGCAAGGGCGTTTGGCCGTGGATGGGTAGTGGAGAGAGAGGCGTTTGGCCGTGGATGGGCAGTGGAGAGAGAGAGAGAGAGAGAGAGAGAGAGAGAGAGAGAGAGAGACTGGGTGTGTTTTGAGACAGTTCAGTAGAGAGAGAATGGGTGTGTTATGACTTATGTGTGGTGGGGAGATGATGTACGTGTGAGTGAGGCGCCTCTTTGCGCCACGTGGGTAAGAGCCAAATTATAATTCTGGACAGCAGAGACAAGTCACAAGCCCAACAATTGATGGCCAAAATTGTCCAAATTGGACAAAAATTGCCAAGCAAAAATCACGCCAAACTTAATCTTCTTTAAGAGAGGTAAGATATGGGTCATACAAGTGTCCATCCTGTTCAATACAAGGATAAACAAGTATTATACTCTTTTTTTTACATAGAACAAAGAAATTAGTGGAGCATAGATAGATGTGTATGTATGAATACTTACAAATATATTAGAAGCAAAGTAATGGCTTCCTATGGTCCAATATTCCTCTATGACTTGTCTTGTCAAATATATATACATAACGGCAAGTCTAGTTGCTATTATCTAAGGGATGATATTTTCTTTAGCATTTATTAACTAAGCGATAATGATGATAGGTATGGCTTTGATAAGTCTAATCAAATCTAGGTTCTCATTATGGCAAGTCCTTCTCCTATTACTCAAAGGACAAAATTTACCCTAACAACTATTGTTCAATGGGCAAAGAGAGAAATGATGGGAAGAAATATATTCTTGGAAGGAATATTATTTTGAAAGTGACCTTTCAATGGAGAGAAAGGACAAAGCACTTTCTAGGAAAGTGACTTGACCAAGTAAGCATGATGATGACCTTCCTAGGCCTAGAAGGTTCATAAGGGTTGGAGGGGTTCATAAGGCTCAAAGATGGTAAAAAAGGTTCATCTAAGGTTAAGATAATGTAACTAGGTTAAATGGTAACTAGGTTTCTCTAACCAATTGATTGGATACTAATTCTACTAGCCAAGTAGGATTTCTAACCAAGAAATAAAATTTAAAGATTTTATTTAACTCGTTAGAAAAATATACAAGTGCTTTTATAAGCACACTTGTCTTTAGAAAAGAACTAAATTGTCTGGGACGAAAAGTTATAATTTTATAAATCTCAAATCTAATTATGACGGATTATTAGAAACAAAAACAGAATTTTTAAAGAAATCCAAGTAATTAAAATAAAATTTAAATATTTTAACGAAATTTTTATTTACCGAAAATCAGGGTCGTTACACGGTTCCTCTCAGATAAAACATTATAGTGGATCAATTTATTCAAAAATCAGTAAGTTCCCTTGAATTTTCCAGGCACATGGGGGATTTCAGCCTCAGTCGAGTCCAAATACAACTCTTTATTAATAACCCCTAAATCAATTTGCATGCCTTTAATAGGATAGGTAATTGATTTGGGAGTCGGGCGAGTGAATTTCAAGTAACGGGCTATATCATTAGGTGTGATCACAATGTCTACCCCTGCAACCCTAGAAGTAATAGTAGCATTGGGATCATTCTCCCACTCACCCACAGGTACTTTCAACTTCTTGTAAAAATCAACAACTAACTTTTTATTGTAACTTTCTAATTTCTCCGTCCAGAAAGTCAAACCTTTTCGCATGACAATGTGGAGGCCCCGATGTTCCTTTCCCAAAGCTTCGGCATCCACTTGCTGTTCGTTCTTGAATTTTCGTTTGTGCATGCTTGCTTCCCAATTTTTCTATTTATCTGCCGCCATTTCTTGTGGAGTTCTCCTCCTCTTTAGATTCTGTGATTCTGAAGCTCCCCCAAACTGATTTTCCTCTTCCTCCCTTAATTCAGTCACAAAATCCTCCTCCTCCTCATTTTCGGCTGAGAAGTGGTAGCACGGTGCGCGGTTTGTTTGATTCTCGGCATTGTAGGTTGAAAGGATTTTTTGGGTATTTTCGGATTTAGGGTAGGGTTTTTCTAGGGTTTTGATTTTTGGTGGAAAAATGAAATGAAGGGTAAGATTTATGGTGGGAAGTAGGTATATGAGTGGAAGATGGGAAGAAATTTCGGATTTTTGAGGGAGAAATGAAAAAAAAAATTGAATTTTGAAAGGGGAAGTGGGTTTACCTCATTTTTCGTGGAAATCCTTGAAATAATTGGAGAAAAGTTGAGTATTCTTGAAGGAGATGGGGTATTTGGTGATTTTCTGTGGAAATATGGAGGATTTTGGGGTTGATTGGAGGTTTAGGGTTTGGGTTTTTGGTGGTTTAATGGAGGAGAAGAGAGAGAGAGAGAGAGAGAGAGAGAGAGAGAGAGAGAGAGAGAATTGGGTTTGGGAGATGAAGGAAGAGTTCTCTGCATCGATTGAGCTCTTGATTGATCTGCACTGAAACCCATCGGTACCGATAGACAATACTACATTCCAACGATGCCGATCCTGTTACCTTTGACTTGAAAAACCTGTTCAGTACCGATAGATGTTTTCACTTCCAATCGATGTCGAATTGCTTATGTTGATCCCTTTGAACCGTCTCGGTTCCGATAGCTTTAATTTTGATCTACCGATACGAAAGCCAATAACTCCCAAAACTCTTGCATTTCTTCACTTTGAACCCCAGAGCTTCCAAAGATTTATCTGACACCCCCAAAACACCTTTGAAACATTGAATATACAACCCAACAACCCTCCAAACAATCGGTCGCCTAGGTTAAGCAAAGAACGGGAAAATAACAGGATACAAAGTAGGACGAGGTGACTCATATGTGGTATGATCATGCGAAGAATGCCTTGTATCCTTTCCTAAGTGCGCCTTGAATTCCAAAATAATTGACGATCGACATTAAACGCAATTAGAAATGGACATGCGATTATTCACCTAAATACAAGCATTTTTATTGAAAAGATGGGGATATGGGCCAAAGCTTGCTAAAAAAAAAAAACTATGCTCAACATCTAAACCGTTCAATTTCTAACAGAGCATGCAAATTGAGAAGAACAAAAATTCTTAGTATTGTAACGAACTCTTGCCCACTAACAATTATTGAGCATGTAACAAGTCATGAAAAGAGCTAAAAATCTATGACAAAAAGAAGGATTGTAAGTAAAAACTTTTATTTATTTTTAAAATTTTTGAATTTTCTCATTTTTTTTGGATTTTTAATTTTCAATTGTTTTTGAATTTTTCAAATTTTTCAAAAAAATGAAACAAATAGCACATAGCTAATCCCTCCCCCCAACTTAAAGCAATGCTATGCCCTCATAGCATGAAGAACAAGAGCGGAGAGAGGAAAGTGAGCGAATGTACCGTCCAAGGGGAATGTTAACCCCTAAATACCTCGACCAAGTTGGAGGATTTGATGTCAATGTCTTGCTTCAGTCAGATTAGATGCTTCCAGGATTTACTCCTTCAGTTAACACAAGAACTTGCGCAGAATAACAGTGACGGACAAACAAACTGATAGTCGCAACAGAGGGATCTCAACCGACCAATGAAAACTTATCCCAAGCAGAATAATGTCAGAATAAAACTTTGAATTGAATACAAGAAACGGTTACCAATAGCAATAGCAAATGTATTAGGAGGGGTGCCTTGCCACATAATTTCGAATACTCCCAAGAAAAGCTAGGAATAGATTGTGTGATAATTAACTTAAATGTCACAAACTATCATAGGCTAACAGTACGACGGACTTCATGGAAAATAAATTAAGATACAACTCTAACCAAATTTCAATTAGGCCAACAAAATATGGTAATAAAAGAAATAGCTTTCACGAGATCACGCTCGGAATATTACCACAAAACACCGATGCAACCAATCCCTTCCAAAATCAAATCAATCCTCACCATACGCAAAATAAGAACGTCAATGACAAAACAACAGTCGAGAATGACTTACTCACAACCTCACAAACACTATCTAGGGGTGTTACTCAATAGATATAAGTAGACTAAAATCTTTGGGGCTTAATCTCAAATCACAACAAAAGATGCAAATATGGATGGATGAGATGTTCTCGAATCGAGAAAAATCCTAATGAGGGAATTAAATAAGAGAAATGTACCGCATGCAACCGAGATCTCCGAATTCTAAGAAGTGGCATGACTCACCCTTGCTCAACACGTGACCCTTGACCCGAAGTAAACCGGGGAAACTGCAATTGTTGCCGAATATAACTCTGTCCAGGCCTCGGCCGTTGCACTGAACCCAACTCACTATACTCTCTTGTTCTCTGAGGACACTTTCTTGCAAGATGGTCAATCTCATCGCATATGAAACAAGACTTCTGTTGTTGTGAACATTGAGCACGTAAATGACTTGGCTAACCACACCTGTGACACACAATTTGTGACTTGAATGAAGCTTCGTGTGACCCCGAAGCAACAGACGGCTCAGAACTTTGTTGAACTTGTGACGGTTGTGATGGTTCCCTTTGTCTCTTCCTCCCTTGGCTCCCAGAACTCCCCGAAGGCAAGCTTACACTAGCGGTTGGTTGCCTAGGTTCCCACACTTCCACATTTCCCTGCATACCTATCGGAATCTCCGCACTCCTCGCACACTCGACAATCTCAGAAAACTTCCCAATATGTTGACTTGCTACTTACGGCTTGACAGATGAATGCAACCCCTTCTCAAAGCGCCTACACTTCCTTTCCTCCGTCGCCACCAATTCTGGTGCAAATCGTGATAAAGATTGAAATCTCCGGGCATACTTAGACACGATCATATTCTCTTGCTCTAACCTCTCAAATTGGTTCCTTAACTGCTTGCGATATGTTTCCGAAAAATATTAGTTTTTGAAAAGTTCCTCGAACTCAACCCAAGTCAAGTTTTCTACATCTGGCTCATTCGCTTGAGCCGCGGTCCTGGCCACTCTCCTCACATCTTTCCTCGATTCCAAGACAGACTACCACCACTCATTTTCCCCTCCGGTAAGTTGGACAGCCATGATATTCACTCGCAAGTCATCTTCCGTAATCTTGAGAACTCTAAAGAGTTTACGTGTAACAACCCAAATTTTTATAATAAAAAAATTAAATATTTTAATTGAAATTCTTTCATTTAGATGTTAATTTGGTATTCTTTAATAAATGACTCAATTTTTTTATATATTATTTAAAAGAAAATACTAAAACCCTATTGAGTAAATATGTAAAGCTATATGGATATATATGTACATGCAAACCCTAACCTACATTTTATTTTATTTTTTTCAAATCCTAGCAAGTGGGAGAGATTGATATCCAAGTATAATCATAGTGTATAAATTAGGAGAGAGTCGTAATTGTTATCTTAAGTAATCCTAGAAAAAACTAGCTAGGATATCCAAAATCTAGCTAGGATCCCAGAAAAAAAAATCTAGATATGATATACAATCTAAGATTGTGATTCCCTCAAATCTAAGGAGTTTATTGTAGGAGATTGAGAGAGAGATTTGATATAGATTTTTCCTAGATAACCCTAGATTTTATAAGATATATTAAGATTTGATTGGATTTTATTAGATATGATTAGGACAAGATTAGATTGGATTTTGTTAGATATGATTAGTATAAGATTGGATTGGATTCTATTAGATATTGTTCGATTTTATAGGATTATATAAGATTATGTTTAGATATTACAAGATTATATAAGATAAGATTATGATCTAGATTTTATTTGATTTGATATGATCTAGATTCTTCCTTCACTAGTATAAATAGGCATGCCCTTTCACATTCATAAGCACACCCACACCACCAATCATCCACTTCGCACATGCTTCATTAGTATGAGTTTGGAGAGCAAAAGAGAGAGAGGTTTTGGCCAGAAATTGAAAAGGAGGAGGAAATTAGTTCAGTTCTACCACCACCTTGCCGCCTTTCCTACACCACTCAAAATCACCCTTTGACCTCGATTTTTAAAATTTCTAGAAGTATTGTGTTTTCGGAAAAAGAAAAGTACTTTCTTTTTATTCTGCGGTCAAGCCAAAATGACGTTACTCCGACGTACTCCGTAGCCGCTCTACCTCCAAGAAGAATGGTAGAAACCTCTTGTCTACTCCGACGTACTCCAATATAGTAGTGCTACAAGTTCGTTTGATTTTAAAAAGTATTGTGCTATAAAAAAAATATAGATTTTTTTAATTACCAGCATATTAGTTTGTTGGAAAAATTGAAAATGTTAATCTAAGTTATCATAGCTAAATGTTCGGATGATTGGAATTCAAAATGTTGGTGTTAGAGTATGATAATTATGATCTTTGTTAATTATAAAGAAATCGGTTGTTATGCATACAAAAAATGAAAAGTTACCTGAAAACTTAGAAATGGTATTATGTGGCTAGAACAATTGGTTTACTGTCATTTATTGATTTTTACTAAGAAAAGCATGACTTAAAAAATAGGTAATGGAAATTTGAAAAACCAACTGGTGTACGTGATTAACTTTAGTTGTAAAATACCAAGTGTGTTTACCAACAATGTGCTACCCCTTTATTATGTGTCGTTATAGTATTTGATGTTAATGAAATTAGAATCGCATGAAATTAGAAATCTAGTTTACCGCATAACTTTAGCAAGCTTTGAAAGAATAATGTGAACGCGTGAAATGATGCATGTGTACGAAACATGAGAAACGAGAAATAGAATAAGAAAAGAAATGAGAAAATGAAATGTAAAAGTTGATGATTGTGTGAGCATGAGAACCCGGTAGGTCCAGCGAAGATGGTCAGCGGAATCATGGCTCAAGTGTGTGTGTGTGAGCATGAGAGCCCGGTAGGTCCAGAAAGAATGGTCGGCGGAATCATGGCTCGGGTGTGCATGTGTGGCCTAGAAGCCCGGTAGGTCCTAAAAGAGACGGTCAGCGGAATCTGTAACACCCCGAATTTTGGGTACGTTAAATAAGAAATTTTATTGAAAAATAAACTGAGTCGGGCTCTTTATTACAACAAAGCTTAAGAAAAAGTACTTTTATTACAAACGGAAGGGAACTAAGGTTCCTAACTATTGCTCCGCTTGTTCTTCCATCACAGCTAGCTCCTCGGCTCCAAAGGCCTCCAAGGTGTAAAGCTTACCCTACTCATCTATGAAATCTGACATATTATACCCGCGTTGCCACCGATATAATATGTCAGGGTCACCAAAAAGGCAACACCGTGAGCCACAAAGCTCAATAGAACATCTTATCCAACTAACCCTTTAAACTTAACTTTTAGTAGAACAATAACTCTTTTATTATCGTTGTGTCCAATATTTCAAAGTTTCTCCTACGCGACTCATCATAGACTATGTCATCATTTCCCATTTTAATCAACATTTCAAAATCATTTGCTTAACTCACCCAATCTCGGTTCCGCCGTTCCGGGTTTCCGAGTATCCTCACAATGGTTCCGCCGCACCGGGTTCCCATTGGCACACAATTGCATTGGCTCCGTACAGCGGATAACCAAGCCACACACCCAACCTTGGTTCCGCCGCGCCGGTCTCCCGAGTATCCTCACAATGGTTCCGCCGCGCCGGGTTCCCATTGGCATACACACACAACTCACATAATGCCACACAAAACCGGTCATTATGTAGTTTCAAAATATTTCCATCCTCGGAATACATTCCCTTTCATTAACCACACCCTAGGTGCCATGTTTCTACTTTCTCGGTTCTTGTGTCTTGTTCTCATGCATTGACTCCGTGGTAGGACTTATCGCATATGTAATCATAAATCATTTAATGAAATCTTGAAACCAACAAGCAAGATCATCCAATTCTATATCCTTTAACATTCTCATGTTACTATAAAACAAGTAGTGCAAACAATTCATGCATAAAACTCATGTTATCAAAATTCAAACTTTATCTTGCGATCCAAACTTATTAACGAGAAGTAAACTCATCTTTAGAGCATTATCCTATAAACTAGCAATTATAGGCTTTTAAACAAAAGGTTGGATATATAAGTATATCGGATTAGGGAAATCCTACCTTACTTCTTGGCGGTAGATTTGGTAGGTTTTGGTCGTCGGTTTTGCGATTCGGCGGCGTAACGGCTCCGGATTGCTTCGAAAGGAAAAGAGATATACTTTCTTTTCCTAGAAACAGCCTTACTAACTAATGTGGACCACGCTAAAGATCTATGGGTGGTTTTGAAAGTGGTTTGATGGTTTCTCTCAAGAACTCTCAAGAACACAAGAAAACAAGAACTTTAGAACTAAGAACACTTGAAATTTCTAGAGAGAAGGAAGAGCAAAGCTTGAAGGTGTGAGTTTGAAGCTTGGAATGGCTTCTATTTATAGGCCAAGACTCCCCTCTCTCTCTCTCTCTAGCCGATTCTCTCTCTCTCACTTTTCTTTCACTTGTCATGGTAGATTGATAGGTTGATGGGTGAAGTTAAGGCTTGCTTGCACACAAACCACCTAGTTTTAGGCTTGCATGGCTAGTTTAGTACTTTGATGGCACTATGGAAGATATGAAGGTAGAGTTGTATAAGATTTGGTGTTTGAATAACATTTCAAGGACAAAAGGTGACAGATTTGGAAGATATTCATCTCAAAAGTTGAAAGGATGAAAGAATATCAAGGTACAAGTCCCATCCTCATTCTTCTTCCTTCTCCCTTCCCTCTCTCTCTCTCTCTCCCTCTTCCTCCCTCTCTCTCTCGGCCTCTCTCTCCTCTCCCTCTCTCTCTCTCTCTCTCACCCACATATATATGTATATATATATGTACTAAGGAAGACTAATAATAATAATATATAAGCAAGTACATAAGTACTAAGATTCTAGGGTGGGAAAGTCAAGATTCTCCCATTATACTAATACAAAAGGTACTAGTACTTAATTAATATAATAGTGTACTTTGTACTCTCGGGAATCTTAACAAAGGATTAGTTTAATAGGTATAGTACTTAGTTGGCAAGACTAACCTATTGACCAATGGGTAATAAATCCCCTAATGGTTAATAACCAAGGGATAATAAAGGACAAGGTACTTATATAATAAACTAAGCTCTTAGAAAAGACTACATGTCCTTTTGCATGTGGCAAATACACATGTGTATATATACATGTACTTATCAAGATATAATAATGGAGAAACTATTGTCCAATGGGTGAAGATTACCCGAACAATTATTGTCCAATGGGTAATGGTTGAAAGGTAACTAAATGGTTAACTAGTTTGGTTATACCAACTAGTTGGTTGAAAATCAACTAGGCATGGAAATTAGGGTTTCTAGTCGAGGAATGTGATGATAAGGCGTTCAATTGCTCAAAGACAAACCGCTAGAATTTAATAAGAAAACCATCGAGCAATAAAGAGAAATTAAGAAATTTCAAATAACAACGAGATTTTTATTGAATGAAAAATCAGAGTTGTTACAGAATTAGTGCTTTTGGGTGGCAAAATTTGAACTTAGCCTGGGAGTCCGGTAGGTCCTGTAAGATGGTCAGCGGAACCAGTGCTCGAGAAAATAAAACGGAAAGTGGAATCGATTCTTGAAAATGATGACACGGTTTACGATACGCTGCGATAACTCTGAAAGACATCGACACCTTTGATCATTTTTGTGATGCTCAATTTTGTTTTTGATAAATTGTTATATGTTATTTTTGTTAGTGTATGGGACATAGGGGTAAGAGTTAGCTATTGGGCTTAATTACTCGCGGTGTTACTTTTGTGACCCTAGCATCTTATGCCAGAGTTTAGCGATGAACATGGGGGATTTTATAATTTGGAAGAGTTTAGTGCTGAGCAGAATAATGCAGAAGAAGACGGACATCCAGAGGAGTAGAAGTTACCCTAATATCCCTCCCTTATCTATTTAAGTAAGTGTAACACAAATTTGGGGATAATTTGGTTTGTAATGATTTTATGTTTCTTTCTATTTAATAAATGTGGAAAATTTATTAAATTAACGTTCCCAAAAATCGGGGCATTACATTGCAGATTTGTGCTAGCTAGTGATCGGCTACCAGAGGGTCACTACTAGCCCCATCGAACGTCGGTGGGTTCCTACGGCTAAACTCTCGCATTGCTTCCATAGCACGATCATTCGTGTTAGTCCTAAGTGCTGGATTCAGAAGGTTTGACTCTGCAAGTGCCGCTACAATCTCCCTAGAAAGGTTATTCTCACGCCTCAGAGGCATCATGCCACAAGAATATAAGGCAGAAAATAGTTAACAACAATAACATCGCTGAGGTCAAGTCTCCAATTTTCCCCGAACACGGGTCAACAAATCTACAACATTCTATGTCAATGGAAATACAATGCCACATAGTTCTACAAATGTCAGTCATGCAAGCACACACATGTCATATGAAAAAATGGTGATATTTTGAACCCATAAGATTAACATCTTCCCACGGTTTCTCAGTGTTCTAAACCTATGCTCTGATACCAAGTTGTCACGCCCTCGATTTTCAACATAAATGTAAATGATTTTTGTAATAAAAACCCTCGCATTAATCTGTACGATACCCAAAAGATTACAATATTTCCATTCCCATAATCATAATTCCAACTCCATTAGATTACCAAATATTACATCATCAGCGCAATGGCCCCAAATTAACATAAGTATCAGATGTCATGAGAGTTGAGAGTTTACAAATATTCCATAGTCAAAAGGATTATAACTTAAATTACAAATACATCTTTCAAAGAAAATTTTACAAAGATAAATAAGTAACTCCTTTGGTTAACTTTCAAAAAGGGGTGTCCACACCCCAGGCATGCAAGCTACTATTCTGGGTTAGCACCTGAAAATAATGTAAGGTTTGAGCTACACTAGCCTAGTAGAAAAATCTACGCAAACCTTATATGCAAATGAAATGAAAGATGCCGATGAAACATAAACTTTCGGATAACAAAGGAGCATAGATAAGACACAAGCATTATATTAGAAATTAAGAACTTAAACGAACACTTCACTCTTGTCAATCAACTTATCATTGTCTTTTGAATTCCTTTTTACTCAACTTTCGATCTTCACACATCCACCACATATGGTTACATTCCAACCGCTTAGCATCTCATATGGTCCCTATGGGTCCTAGATAGGCACACAAGAAACCCTTCACCTCATCACATCACGAGATCCATCTAAAGACATTCTGGGCATCGGGACCCCGTATACCCAGTCTACATTCGGGGTGATCATGACCTTGTATATCCATTTCTCATTTCGGGTTCTTGGGACCCTGTATATCCGATTCTCATTCCGAGTTCTCGGGACCCCGTATGTCTAAATCACACATTTGGTTCCCAGCTTCATATTCAAAAGATATCAACCTTTACAATACATGTCTCTTGTTACATTGAATAGCTACCCTTTATGTCATTGTATTCTTGGCTTGTTCTTAAACTGTCACTAATTCTCCTTTAGGCAATCTACTAACCTTTCACTTCAAGTTAAACCCATACCCCACGCATCAACTACTCACTGTGGTTTTCAGTTCATTTTAGGCGGTAACATATCACATTATATTCGTAATCCGTTAACGTCAATCCGTTGATCCTAGTTTCCATGACAATTAACTCAATAAGTTGATTCAAGTCCATTGGACAAGATTTTATGTATGAAATAGGTATTTTCTCCAAACACTTGAAAGAATGCGCAAACGAACCCAATAGAGTCGATGAAAGGCTCCAAAAAGTGATTTGGAAGAATGTAAGGAAAGAAGCTGTAGAGACCCGTATTTTTTCAAATTTTTTTTAAAGGTTTACTAATATTAGAAATTGTGGAAAATATGAAATATGTGTTTATATGATTTGGGGTTCGAATGAAGGGATTTGAAGTAGACGGGGTGCAAGTGTGATTAGTGTATAAGTTAGTATAAATAGGGTGAGAGTGTGTGTAGGGGCTAAAAAGTCCTCCTCTCCCTCTCTCCCTCCCGTCCGACTCTCTCTCTCTCTCTCTCGGCATCTCACTCTCTCTCACTCATTCCACCACCAAAGCTCAAAACCCAAAGAACCCAACCTTCTCTCTCTCTTCTTCGCATGCTATTGAGTTCGTTGCTCGTTCGGTTTGGCTCGGAAAGGAGTATTTTGGGTGTATTTCAAAGTTTGAGTTCAAGGGTTCGTGTGGCCCGATCTCTTCGCGTGTTTGTTCTCCGACTTCGAGGTAGGGATTTCTTACTCCTTCTATATGCCTATGAGTTGAATTTGTGCTTTGATCGTGCTTGAAATTGTTGATTTGATTGTTAGGAATAGTTTCAAAAATCTGCAGAAAATCTGCTCGAACTGGTCTGGTATCGATACCATTTGGCTAGGTATTGATACCTTTGTGGTTCAAAACCCAGAAAATCACTTATTATCGATACCATTTGTCCTAGGTATCGATACCCTTGTGTCTGGAATGCCTCTTGGTCAAATGGTATCGATACCGTTTGGCTAGGTATCGATACCTTTGGCTTAGACACAGTTTTCAACTTTGTTCTAACTCCATCTTTTTGACCCCCGATCACTTTTAATACCTCTAAAACACCTTTAAACCATCTCTAAGCTTGGTTGCTCGTCCTTTGATAGTTTGTTGATCATTTTCACTCTCTAAACAATCGTTAAGTGTCATCTTAGGTTTGTTGTAGATGGGACATGTACCCTAAAGCTAGTTTAGAGTACCGTAGGCTATCTGAGGTGCCGCAGTGAGTATTATGGGTAGACATGAGCATGTTTAATAGGACCTCTTGTCCTCTTGATTCGTTGAACTATTAGCTCCCAATGGCGTTCATCATTTAAGGTTTAAGTGTCAATACAGGCCGGTCGTATGTCATATAGCTACTATGGGTTGGCAGGTTACTTTGAGGTATGTAATTACTTATATGCAATACGGTAAATTGTTGGCCTCGTAATGCCATGTGACTGATTAAATGGCTTTTGGATTCGATTGAATGATTTGATGTTTGTGAAGAAGAAGTGGAATGAATGTGGATAACAAATGGATAGAGTATTGTAGGATTATATGTATATGGGCTTGGTACGTTATGTAGGATGTGGATTTGTAAACTAATGAAAAGGCATGAACATGTATATTTGTGGAATTACGTAATGGTTAATCGAAGTTTTGTGGTACAACTGATAGAGTGATGATGAAATTGACTATGAAACGATGATGATGATGAAAAGTGTGAGAAGTGATCCAAGTGGTCGTTATTGAGGGAATAGACTTGGGGTGACCCTGCGCTCGAGGGAACTAGACCCGAGGTGACCCAACTGATTATTATTGTTGAGGGAATAGACTCGGGTGACCCTGCGCTCTAGGGAACTAGACCCAAGGTGACCCCACTGATTATTATTATTAAGGGAATAGACTCGGGGTGACCCTACACTCGAGGGAACTAGACCCGAGGTGACCCTAGTGATTATTGATGGGTAATATCTGATTAAAAGGAAAGATTTTGTAATGAAGGGATTTGACAATGATGACTATAGACACGAGAAAGATTGTAGTATCGTACGAAGAATAATAAAATGATTTAAAATTGGTTGTAGACTAAGGTGGGTTGGCGTGGATTCATTGATGTATCTAGTCTGAGGAGTAAACGGTTAGTGACGTTTCGGTGAAGTTTAGAATCCTTTTATCCAAGCGTTCAGCTCGTTGGTAATCGTTCATGCTTTGGGCATGTCAGTCTATACTCACTCATTCATGGTGCATGATTCATCACATTTCCATATAGGTTGAGCATAGAGATCTCTACTGGGCGCGTGTTTGCTCAAACCTATTATCATTTCAGGTACAACACAAAGGCACAAGCATGGAATGTTTGGAGTGCATGTGGACATCGCGGTCAAAAGCTATTTTCAAGAGTTGTTCTAGCACCATTGTAAAAGAAACCGTATTGCACTTTATCGTTTATTTTTTGGAATGTTGTAACTGTTAATCAGGTTTATCTAAATTTGGGAGTTTTAATATCTTTTGGGGTATTATTTCTATTATTGCGAGAATTTCAATTATTTAAAATTATTATTATTCATGCTGAAAATCGAGGGCATGACAGAAGCTCATAGACACTGTGCTTACCGGTAGTGCATGAGTCCTACCGGTAGAAGAGAAGAATTCAGCACTTGACCTACCGGTAGGTGAAAGTTCCTACTGATAGAAACTTGAAATAGAAAGGCCAACATTTTGAACATAAGAATCTTGAACTTGGCCTACTGGAAGAAGGAAAATTCCTACCAGTAGGGAATGTAGGTTTTGAGTAGCTGTTGAGCTGCTACAGTACGTTTGAGCTTGTTACGAAGAATTTCTCACTCGTCCTATCGGTAGGGGAAGTACGTTTCAGATGATTTTTGACACAAATTGTAGATTTCGATCCAAGCTTAAACACGACATTACAAGCACCAAATCACTCATAAAACATATAAAGAGAGGTAGAATTCCCTACCTCGAGTATCCAAGCCGAAACCAAAGAGATTGAGCAAGTCCTAGCTTTCAAAATCCAAACCGAACAAAATACACCGAACCAAGCTCTATCCAACGAGATACGAGCTCCGATACGCAAGTAGAAGATGGTGTTGAGGTTGATTGTTGTGGGTTTTGAGTTTGGAGGTGAGTTTTTGAGAGATGGTGAGAGGGAGTGAGAGAGTCGAGAGTGAGGGAGAGTGTCGAGAGTGAGAGGGAGGAGGAAAATGGGAAAAGTTTTCCCCTGGCACACACATATACACGCACACACACCAAATTACACTAACACCCATGACTTTCACGCCTTGCACATTTAACCACCACACTCATATTCACATCATTTTCACCATTTCTTCTCAATTACGAACATTAAAATTAAATAAAGAAATTTACGGGTCTTTACAGTTTCTAACCCTCTAAACTTTTTATTTTTTCTTTATTGCCCCTAAACTACGGTTAGTTTCAATTTCCCTTGCGGAATACGTAGGCAGCCTCCCGGATTGACCATAACTAAAATCTTTTTCAAAAAACCCTTGGAATATTGGTTCGACCAAATTGAGCATTATTATATAAGTTTTTGGTGAACCTTTATTTAATTCTAAGACGCAATTTGATTTTTATCTTTTAGCAGTTGATAAGGTGAGCCAGAACAGTAATTGAAACATGCATCAGAAATAAGCACGACAAAACAGGCTGTCCTAGGGAAATGGATCTCTCGGTCGGTGAATGGATGTCACGGCTGAGAGATCCCACTGGATTGATATATTGGTTGAGGGATTGATGCCTCAGCCGATGTTCTTCCTCACACCAGACTAAATGATTAGCAGAAAATCAAAATGCTACGATTAATATATAAAGACATGAAATAAACCAAACCATAGGTGTAACGACCTTGATTTTTGGTAAATAAAAAATTCGTTATCTTATCCTAATCCGTGGCGCGTGTTCACCATCTACGAGGAACTATCCCGTTATGCCCTAACCTCCATACCAACCGAAGACAAGAAGGCAAGGAGATTTGAGTGGGGACTAACGACTGCTCGAAGGGCTGTGGTGGCTCAAGCTTTTACCACCTATGCCGAAGTGGTGAAGTGTGCTATTTGGCTAGAGAGTGAGGAGATGGACTTTAAAACCCGATGGAGGAAGGCGACAAGCAGCACTGGCGGACCAATCCGAATCCAACCACCCAACAACAACCATGGACCCTACCCCAATAAACCCTCTAACCCGCCTCAAAACAACCAACCCTGGAGGATTGCTATCCCCGGAAGTGGCGAACCAAAGAGAGGTGGTCGAGACATAGCGACAGTGCAGTGTTTCAACTGCCAGGCTATGGGTCACTATAAGTGCGACTGCCTCCAACTTCAAAGGGAAAGGAATGGGAGCTTTGGACAGACAGGTTTTGTGAAACAAAATCGTGGAGGTCCATTGCAGCAGCAAAACAAAGGAAAGTAGCCCATGGGAACCCATCAAGGCACTGGAGGGCTTATCTTTGCGCTGCAGGCTAAAGAACAAGAGCAGGATCCCTCTGTGATCCAAGGTATGCTACTATTATAGGATCTGCGTACAAACTTTGTTTGACTCGGGAGCATTGCATTCATTTATATCTATTGCCTACGTAACTGCACTAGGACAAGAAACAGAACCCTTAAGTACGAGTATGAAAGTAACGTCACTGTTTGGGGGGAGTATAGCTGTTAGTCTAGTGTGTAAAGGGTGCGAACTAGGAGTAGCCAACCTGCGTCTAAACTGCGATCTTCGAGTGATCGACATGGCGGATTTTGATGTAATCCTGGGAATGGACTGGCTATCAGCACATCAAGCGGTCATCGACTGCCATCAGAAGATGGTGACAGCTTATACACCAAAAGAGACTCGTTTCTATTTTAAGGGGGATAGAGAAACGGTGAGTTCGACGACGAAAAGATCGAGGTGGCAGAATCAATTGTTTGGATGGCTAGCTAGACTCCAATTGGAAGAAGCCGATAGAATGGAAGTGGGATTACTACACATCGTTGGCAATGTTTTCCCTGAAGAACTTCCTGGCTTACCACCTCAAAGAGAAATAGACTTCTCTATAGAACTCCAATCGGGAACAGCACCAAACCATATGCCCCTGCCGAGCTAAAAGAGCTCAAAGACCCAATTGATGGAGCTATTGGACAAAGGATTCATTAGGCAAAGTATGTCACCATGGGGAGCACCGGCCTTGTTTGTGAAGAAGAAAGAAGGAACACTTCGATTGTGTATTGACTATAGGAAGTTAAACCAAGTCATAGTCAAGAACCGATACCCGTTGCCTAGGATCGATGACCAATTTGATCAATTAAAAAAGGAGCAACCTGCTTCTCTAAAAATCGATCTTCGATCGGGCTATCATCAGTTAAGGATCCAAGATGAGGATATCGCCAAGATAGCCTTTCGCACCTGATACGGGCACTACGAGTTTATAGTATTGCCGTTCGGACTAACTAACGCTCCGACAGTATTCATGTGTCTCATGAACAAGAATTTTTCAAACCTACTTAGATAAATTTGTAGTGGTGTTCATTGATGACATTTGGATATACTCTTCCAATAAGGAGGAGCACGAAGGACCCCTTCGGATAGTACTACAAGTACTCTGAGATAGCCAACTTTATGCCAAGGCAAGTAAATGTGAGTGCGGGCTAGAAGTGGTTAAGTTCTTGGGGGCACGTGGTATCCAAGGATGGAATCAAGGTGAGCGAAAGTAGGGTCGAAGCAGTACTAAATTGGAAGTAGCTGTACATCTGAAATTACCGCCAGAAGTTGACGCTGCCAAAGGCTTATTTTCCCATGAGTGCAAAGGTTCTTTCAGTGCCTTTGCTAATAATATCCGAGTTTGTAGAGTATCGTAAGGATTGCTTGCTGATTTCCCCCTGAAATGAGGATGGAGTACTTATGCCTTACGATTATGAGGTTATTCTGCTCAAGTGGATCCATTGTTTCTTAGTTTTAGAAATGGGTTTAATATCATTAGATGGGGAAGCATGCTGATTCGATAGGAACATGCTAAGGAAAAGTTTGTGGGAAACGGGTCCGCATGGTGATTTGGTAGAAGTTTTGCATTTGACATTGGCGCTTACGGTGGAAACTCTATCAAAGGCCTACAACGAGGCAAATTGTTCGACGACCGAAGCAACTTCAACCCTGTCTTGTTAAGCAAGTGATGAGGCTTAATTCGATTAACGCTCCAGCAGTTTGGAGTAATGCCATTCGGGCTGACTAATGCTCCAGCAGTATTTTTGTGTCTCATGAACAAGATTTTTCAACCATAGCCAAACCAAAGACCAGACTGACTCAGAAAGGAGTGAAATTGGATTGGAATAAAGCCTGTGAGAAATCCTTTAAGGAATTGAAAAAGAGATTGACCAGTGCACCAATACTTATCATTCTTGAGCGGGGTGTTGATTATACGGTCTACGGCAAGGCATCAAGAGACGGCTTGGGATGCGTGCTGATGCAGAATGGAAAAGTTGTAGCCTACGGATCTCGACAATTTCGACCGCACGAGAAGTATTACCCTCACCTATTCGAATCCGAGTGTACACCTAATTTCGAGGACGAAATTATTTTAAGGGGGATAGTTTGTAATGACCCTAATTTTTCGGTAAATAAAATTTTTGTTAAATATTTAAATTTTATTTTAATTACTTGGATTTCTTTTTAAATTTCATTTTTATTTCTAATAATCCGTCATAATTAGATTTGAGATTTATAAAATTATATCTTTTCATCCCGGACAATTTAGTCCTTTTCTAAAGACAAGTATGCTTGTAGAAGCACTTGCATATTTTCTTAGCAAGTTAAATAAAATCCTAAAGTTATATTTCTTGGCTAGAAATCCTACATGGCAAGTAGGATTAGCTTCCAACCGATTAGTTGGAGAAACCTAACTACCAATTCACCTAACCTTAGATGAACCTTTTTAACCATCTTTGAGCCTTATGAACCCCTCCAACCCTAGTTGAACCTTTTAGACCTGGGGAGGTAATTATTACACTTCATGTCTAGTCTTTTCAAGCCTTACGTATCATTATTATTCCTTTACCCATTGGATAATAGAAATAAGTCTTGCCAAAAAAAAAAATCCAAGAAGTACACCTAAATTTGACTAGTCAAGTCAAAACCAAATCCCATCATATTGCTTCCAAAAGAGTAAACCTATTTTCTTTTCATTGAGTTGTCACTTGAAAGCCCATAACCCTCACTCTTTTCCTAGACCTAGTAATAGAGGTGTCAAACGGGTCAGGTCGGCACGGGCACGACACGTTTGAAGGCGGCACAGCACGGCACAGGCACGGATTTAATCCTGGCACGGCACGGAACGGCACGGTCGTAGTGGGCACGCGGCACGACACGGGCACAGAAGTGAGCGGGAACGACACAGGCATGGCACGGAAATTGGCTTGGCACGACACGGCACGACACGGTCTTAGACGGGCACGGTACGGGCACGGCATGGAAGTGGAATGGGGCACGAGTCACAGCACGGTTCTAGACAGGCACGGCACGACACGGCACGGGCACGGGGCACGGCACGGACACGGACACGGAAATGAGGGGGCATGGCACGGGCACGGCACAGAAGTTGATCTGGCACGGCACGGCACGGAAGCAGAACGGGATTTTAGTCAGGCACGGCACGGCACAGGCACGACACAACACGGTGTCGGTTCTCGTCGTCGGGCACGGCACGGCACGACACTAGGCATGGAAAAACCAAAAAAAAAAATGTTATTAAATGAACAAAGGATTTTAGATTATAGTTTACTTTATTTGTATGTATTTTTTTTATAATCCAATAATTTAATAATCTTTTCCTTTTATTTAAGTAAAATAAGCTTTTAAAATATTTTATATGATTAAGAAATTTTGAATCAAAATTCAAACATGATAATAATAAAATATACCAATTACTACACATATACTAATATGCATTATGTTTTATCTAATAAAGATTTTTAAAAAACACATAGAAAAAAAGAAGGAAAAAAACTACTTTAAAAAAAATGGTTTTAAAAAAATAATCTCTATGGAGTTCGAACCCAAGTTCTTGGGGACCTGACAGTTGACACATATCTCAAACCACCAAGGCCAACAATATTTTTATGCTTATAATTAGAACAAGTAATATATATTACATAATTGATAATTCTATTTTATAAAGACGAGCCTCTTGTACGCTAGCCACACGATTGCGACACAAGTATGATGATCCATACCGTTCATTTTGTTGTTCTTGGTGTTTTTATCACTCTCGCAAATTTTCGGGTCTATTGGGTTTTGGAAGCCTTTTCATCGGGACGTAGATTTATTAATAGAATTTTTTTTGTAATGTGCGATTAAGTATATAACGATAATCAATTTACTTCATTTTTTGCACGAATGATATAATCACTCCCACATAAAAGGTAAACGGTTCCGATTTTCAAAAAACAACTCGGACGGCCCTCAAGTGGTGTATTATAGGACTTTAATGCGTTTACAAGCACCGAATGTGTTCTGATCACGTGGTTTCCGACATCCGATTATCACATATTCAGGGGAGAATGATAAATTATATAAGATCTTAAATTGTAACGGTTTAGATCGAATATTTGAAAAAATGAGTCTGCAGTTACCTTTCAAATCTATACATCGAACTTCTCTGATTCTATATCAATGTACTCTGCTATAGTCCAAAATACGTTAGCCACACGATTACGACACAACTATAACGATCCATTCCATTCATTTTGTTGTTCTTGGTGTTTTAATCACTCTCGCAAAAATTCGGGTCTATCGGATTTTGGAAACCCTTTCATCGAGATGTAGATTCATTAATATGAAATTTTTTGTTACGTGCGATCAAGTATATAACGATAACCAATTGACTTCATTTTTTGCACAAATGATATAACCACTCCCACATAAAAGATAGACGGTTCCGATTTTCAAAAAATAGCTCGGGCAGCCCTCGATCGATGCATTATAAGACTTTATGAGAATTTTTCTTTATTGAGTGCATATGGATTATGGTGAGACTGTTGCACATGATTAAGCACGGCACTGGTATAAATAGAAAGAGATTAGTGGAGCCAGAGCCCTAGCAACCCTTTCATCTCATTTGACCGGTCTCTCACTCTCTCTGTGTCGTCTCTCACAACGTCTCTCTCTCACTCTCAACATCTCTCTCTCATTCTCAACGTTTCTCTCTCTCACTTACAGATCTGATCAAGTGCCTAAGGCTCTCTCTCTCTCTCTCAACGTCTTACTCTCTCCCTCGCTGAAACAGTGAAGCTCAAGCGGCCTACGGCCAAGCCAGCAAGCCCTATTCGGTGACCGTGGACCGTGGTGACTGCCTTGCCGTTTCCGTTTCCGTTTCCGTTTCCAGCGGTGAGTCGGTGACCATCTAGGCTAGCGATTGCGGTTTCCGTTCCGTTGTTGCTGCCGTTCATTAACTCAAATGACTCAAACCCTAGATCCGAGTTTGCCTGGCTCACCTCTGTCTCTCTTCATTTCTGGCGACACACAACTCTCAAACGGTGAGTATTTACAACCTTGGCCAGTTTTTATTCACAGTCGTTGCATTTAAGCCCGTTTTACTGCAAGTACTTGGGGTTTTGACGTGAAAACATGTTAATTCAATTAATGATCTGTTTTTCACTCGATGCTGTTGCTTTTTTAAGTTTTATTCTAAATACGGTGAAAAGCATTGGCTTGATGTTTTTCACTCGATGATCTATTTTTCCCTTGCCTTTTATATCTTCAGTTTTCCCTGATATTCTGAAGCTTCAGTCTGAGAAAATATATGTGGGTCAGTGGGTCTATACTTTAGAGTTTCGAAGTTGAAGACTGATATTATATGCCCAAGAATCATGCATCGCAAACCATTGTATCCCCTTTCGTCAAAAACAAAATAGTACTAAAATTATGAGAAGATTCGACTCTAGAGACCCAATTAGTCCAAGCCGTAAACGATTTGATAGCTAATTATATTTCACCAAGTTGTAATATTCCAGCTCATCTAAAATATTAAGTTCTTAGAGATAGAGGTAGCTTTATTTCTTATATCCTCCTGCCCATTCATGTGTGGCCCAAATCTCCTCCATAGGTAGGCGAATCATGCAGATGCTGATTGAAGACCAAGAGGACAGTAGACGACATGTATTACCATATTGAATAATTGTTACAAGAACTATGATCACTGATAAACTGAAATCCTAGATGCACTTGCACTACACCATTGAAAAAGGTCATGAGCAAACAGCTGATTAAGTTTACCAGTCTAATTATCTGATGTGATCTTGAGCTTTTATCATTTAGAGCAGTTTCTTCAACTTGTCTTTGAGCTGCAGAGGAATAACAAAATCATAAGATGCAAAACTACCAACATAGGGGAATATTTCTGCCTTTTGCAGCAAACAATCCATATTCATGAAGGCGTGATCAATTTGTAGAAAAGATTCAATAATCAGAAAATTAGAGTATCAGCTTGTATTCCCTCCATGTGATTCATCAGTCTATTGTTGCTGCTGTTGCATATGATTTTGTTAGTATGCTGTTATATTGTACCCAATTAGGGCTTTCGTGTTTCCCCTTTAATAACCCATGTTATGGTGTTTTTTTGTAGATGGCTACTGACTCCCACTCAAGTTCTTCTGATGAAGTACCACGAAACCCTATTGCACCACTGGGTATGGGTTCTGTAGGTGAGGAGGCCGCTTCAAACATTGTTGGCGGTGGTCCTGGTGGAAGTGGAACAGGACCTTTAGGTTCTAATGCTACTCCATCAGATTCTGTAGCTGCAAATTCAGGCCTTAGTGGTTCAAAAAGGTCACGACGCTACTCATGGGTATGGAATCATTTCTCTATAGTAGACAACTTCAAGAATGAAAAGGGTATTGACATAGGAAAGAGGGCCGTATGCCATTATTGTGACATAAATTATAAATGCTTAAGTAATAATGGTGTAGGGCCACATGGTAGACATCTAAGAAGTAAACATGCCGATAAAATTGGTGGTGCATCTGATAGTAATTTTGTTTATTCAAAAGAAAAAATGAGACGTGGACTAGCCCTTTATGTAGCTGCAGCAGAACAACCATTTACTTTTGGTGATGATATTAGATTTGAATATTTTGTCCAAAATTGTTTGAATCCTTCTTTTGCTAAAGTTTCTAGAAATTCAACCCGTAGTGATACGAAGAAAGCTCATAGTGAAGTTAAAAAAGATTTGATTAGTGAATTTGCAAGTGTTGGTGCAATTGGTTTTACTTCTGATATGTGGTCTGGTATAAATAATCGTGGTTATATTTGTGTGACTGCTCATTATATAGACTCTAGTTGGACTTTGCAAAAAAAAATTATTGCTTTCCGTTTAGTGGAGTTTCCTCATGATGCTGAACAGATTTTTGAAAGTATTATGGGTGTTTTTAGGGATTTTGAAGTTGTTGATAAAGTTTATAGTATTACTTTTGACAACCATAGCGCTAATACTGCTACACTTCCATTGTTTATAAGGAATTTGATGACTCCTTATTTTGGTCAATTATTGCATTTGCGATGTGTATGCCATGTCATTAACTTAGTTGTGCAAGATGGTTTGACACATATAGCTCCACAGATTTCAAAAATTAGAAATGCTGTTCTTTTTATTGCTACTTCCCCATCTAGGCAACAAGAATTTGATAAATTGTGCACTTCATTATACAATCTTAAACCAAAAAATATGAACTCTGATGTTCAAAATCGTTGGAATTCGACCTACCTTATGTTAAAGTCTTGTAGGAAATATAGTGATGTAATATCTGCTTATGTTAATCAGAGATATGGACCGTGTCGTGGTAATCCTTTAACTCTAGCTGATTGGGAAATTGGTTTTGAGTTCATGAAATTTTTGAAAGTGTTTTATGCTACTACCGTAGCTTGTTCGGGTGTTCGGTATCATACTTCTTGTATTGTGCTTCATCATCTTTTCAATATCAGTGTCAATTTTCGTAAACATAGGGAACATCCAAATTTTGCACATGCTTGTAAAGATATGGAAGTAAAATTCAGAAAATATTATGAGGAAATGCCACCAATATTTATGTTAGCTGCAGTAATGGACCCTAGGATGAAGTTACAAGGTGTTAGCTTGCTCTTAAGAGAGATTGGTACGAATTTAGGGATTACTACTTTACCTTCTTTTGCTAATGTGAATGATTTATTGACTACCATGTATGCTAAATATGAATCTAAGTTTCATTCTAATGTTGCCTGTACTGCTGCTCCTTTAACATCTTCTACAAGTACCAATGATGAATTTTGGGATTTTGTTAGTTCAAATTTAGGAACAGGAAGTAGCACTATAACTTCACGTATTGAACTTGAGAAATATTTGGACCTAGAATCTATTGACGTGAATGAAAGGCGTGATTTTGATGTTTTAGCTTGGTGGAAAAAAAATGAAGATAAATATCCCGTTCTTTCAATCATGGCACGTGATCTACTAACCCCTCCTGTGTCTACAGTGGCATCCGAATCTGCTTTTAGTGCAGGTAAAAGAGTATTGGATGAGAGGAGGAGCAGACTAGCTCCAGACATTTTGGATTGTCTTATATGCTTGAAAGATTGGGAGGATGCACGCCTTGGAATTCAAAAATGCTCAGCTAAAGATGAATTCAGAGGCTACTTTGCAGATTTTGATATAGACAGTGATTAGGGCACCTGCTCTGCTGCTCACCTGCTGGCATTTGGTTTGATTCTATTATTCATTTATTCTGTTGGGGTTGTGTCTGTGGCTTATTCATTTCAGTATTGTGTTGTGGCAACTTATGAAGGCCTTAAATGGCAACATGATGTTGCCCCCGCTTCAGTTTTATGCTGCATGCCTTGAGGTCTGTTTAGCCTCACTTAACTGAAGTGGATGTTGCCTGCATGCGTTGTGGGGTGTGTGTGTGTGTGTGTGTGTGTGTGTGTGGTAGTGTGGTGTGTGTGTGTGTGGCAGTGTGGTGTTCTGTGGCTTATTCATTTCAGTAAGTGGGCTGAAGTGGATGTTGTGGCAACTTATGAAGGCCTTAAATGGCAACATGATGTTGCCCCCGCTTCAGTTTTTGGCTATGATGTATTTTCTTAACTAATATGCTGAGCCTAAGTTTTGCTGCATGCCTTGTGGTCTGTTTAGCTTCACTTCACTTAACTGAAATGGATGTTGCCTGCATGTGTTGTGGTGTGTGTGTGTGTGTGGCAGTGTGGTGTGTGTGTGGGGCAGTGTGGTGTACTGGTGTGTGTGTGTGTCTCCTTTAGTCTGAAATGAATAAACCACAGACACAACCCCAGTTTTTGGCTAAGTGAAGTGTGATTGTGTTGCAACTTATGAAGGCCTTAACGGCAACTTAACGTTGCCGCATCCATTTAAATTTTTGGCTATGATGATTAAAAAAAAAGTAATGTCTGAGCCATAGTGGTATTGTTATGAACTATAATTCTACGAAGTGGTGTTGCAACTTATGAAGGCCTTATTGGCAACTTAATGTTGCATCCATTTCAATTTTCTGCTATGATGATTATATCTGAGCAGAATTCTATTTTCTTGTTCATTTGGCTTTCATGATCCTGTTTTCTGTTGCTGTTGGTGCATAGGTGCTGGTTCTCATTTTCGTCTATGATGGTAATCCACTGCCTACTATGGGTTCCTTATTGATTCTTTATATTAGAATTGTTTCCATTAAACTTTTGTTCTTGATCTTGATGTGTTATTAGCTCGTATTTAACTTGGTGGATACCTCTAACCTGGTTTTATGCCAAACCTGAGGTGTAACGAAACCAGGCTAAATATTGAGTTTGTTTTTAGTTAGTATAGTTAGTTTTATTTGATTGCATTGCTTAGCTGAGGTGGTGGCATAACCCATCGCATATTCTGTTTGCTGAGTTGAGGTGGCGGCCTAGCCCCTCCAGTCTGCTAGTTTGTTGTTAGTTTGTTAGCTATTTATTTGATGGCATTGCATGAGTGTTAATTTTTTGCACTGTTGTGGCTGACTGCATTGTGGAGCTTCTACTGTTTTTTTATACTACTGTTGCTGTCTCTGCTGGTACTGCTATGGCAGCTCTCTACTGCTGCTGTGGCAGCTTGTTTTAAGCCAGATGGATTCTGTGGTGGCGTTCTTCTTTAGGTTACTGAGTGAAGTGGTCCCCCCATTGATAGGAATGGAAGCCTGGGTTAGGTTTCATACTCTGACGGAAGTTATTGCCTCATCACTTATACTGCCCCAAACATCGCCCTAGTTGCATTTTTTCAAAAGTTAACATGTCTAGCTACAATATGAACCTTTAGAAAATGATATTTACTCAGATTGAAGGAAAAGTAGGGACCAAGTATACCACTAAATGTAGTTAAGATTTCTTCTACTTACTTGGGAATGATGTATCCTGAATGAAGTACTGGAAAAGGAACGCTCCAAAGAGGCCAGTTGCAAAAACCACGACATACCCAATTACTGTGATCATGAAATTCAATTCATCATCTCTAGTTGTTCAACAAATCTTAAAATGAAAATAATTTGACCACTCTAACGATTACCAAGAAGAGTTGAGACCAAACCTGCAGTAGTCTTCACGTCTGAGAAGACGGAAGCAATTAGAAAAGCCATTGAAATTTGCAAGTTTATGCACAAGAAATAAAACACAAACTGGATGCTGTAGTCATTGAGTGTGAAGAATTTTAAACGTGCACACAAATCTATTGCCTCAGAGGGGCTTGATTCAAAGTCGGAAGGAAGAAAGCAGTTCATTTGCTGTCTTATTACCTATAACAGAGCCAAATATCACAAAACATAACATGTAGGCCAAAGACAGAGCAAGAAAATAAGCATAAGTAATCATCCAATAAGAACCATCGCCAAGCCCATGCATTTTCATCATGATTCTTATCTTTTGTTGCTTATCGTAAACCAAAGATGTCAATATGACCTGCATAGAAAGGGAATTTTCTTAAAAGCAGTAATTATATCTGAGCTTCAGCAATTTAACTGAAAAATGAGCTTCTTCTTGATATTTGGACCAGCAAATAAAATGATCTTACTGAAGTACATGAAAGTTTTTTGTCAGAAGGGTCACCATAGTCATATATATTGCACAGTAACTGATCCAGCTGGAGGACCTTGAGGTTGTTGCAGCGGATTATGTATTAAAAGTCGGGGTCTCTAATTTCAGGAATGCTTGGGAAAGCATGGGCCCAGATTATGAGCGAGTGGATGAATATGGTCTCAGTGCAAGGGAAAGCTTGGCAGAAGCCATCAAGAGATGGAATCAGCCCTGTAACCTGTTGATTATTGGTTAGTGACAAGCCTGGGAATCACAACTTTGAGCTTTTAAAGAAGCTTGTCCTTCCTGATGGATCGGTTCTTCGATCCCAATTACCGGGCAGGCCTACTCGTGACTGCCTTTTTGTTGATCCAGCAAGAGATGGAATCAGGTTTAGATTTCTTAACCATGCTTCTATAATACTTGTTCATCATGCCTTTTTGGGTGTTGGGACGTATCTAAATCAGATTCTATCTAATTCTTGTTTCCTCGAACCATATTTTATGTTGTGAGATATTTAATATGCACAAGGTGTTGTGGACCATTTCACAAATAATACTTGTTTTATGCACCAGTTGATGGTTAACTTGAATGCCAAGTGACGACTATCCGACACGGGTACTTAAATCATTTAGAAGAGTCTATACACCTTAAGAGAGTTTGTAAAACTAACGTTGCATTAAAAAGGTGGATATTGTCGGTTCCATAGACCTGTAGGTCAAGTGGGATCACTTCAACAGTCTCATAAGAGAGGTTGGAGGTCCAAACCTTTACCCACTTTCCTTGTGTGTATGATGTCATACTCTTGTACAAAATGAAGAAATGATTTAATTGTCCCTGTTCTGCAGCTTGCTTAAAATTTGGAATGTGAACAAATGCACGGGTGTGGTTGGTGTGTTCAACTGCCAAGGTGCTGGTTGGTGCAAGGTTGTGAAGTCGACCCGTATCCATGATACATCTCCCGGTACCCTCACTGGTTCCGTGCAAGCCACTGATGTTGATGCCCTCGCTCGAGTTGCAGGGCCAGATTGGAATGGGGAAACAGTGGTTTACACCCATAGATCAGGTAACATTACTCTTTAAATTGCTTATTTTCATATGGTTAGCATGTGCATTGTCAAGTGTTGTCTTCATTTTTTGTTCACTGTTCCCATTTTCCGGACAAACAGAAAAACTTGTTTGGGAAACATGCCCTTAAACCTGAAGATGGTGTTGAAGTTTCAGTAATTTATTGTTCACACAAAACTGAAGACAATATGCAAACTATATATGACTATTGATACTTGGAATCCTCCTTATTGATTGTTCGAGTATAAAGTTTTTAACTTCTTAAGATCTGACTCTCTTTTTTTTCTCAAACTTGGGCGTGACGATTGTGACTGATTTATTGGATGCTCAACTTCGAAGTATCTAATGTAGCTTCAACTGTCTTTCTTTCTACACTAATGTAGCTTCGTTTTTTTTTTTTTTTTTTGTGTATTTTCGAACATTGTGCTCCTTCCTTTTCGGTCAGGGGTTGTAGTCATTAGTTCCCCTTCCGTAATGAAGAGCAAAATTATGTTCTAAAAGTTTTAAATTTAAAGTTAAAAACATGATAGAAAAACCCAAGGGTTGCACTACACTAACTGCAGCAGTCAAGACTTGACAGGAATTGAAAATGAAAATGTTGCATAGTGAGTAGGAACTAGGAACAATGGCAGTATTGTTTTATACTTCTTTGTGTCTAAAACTGAATAAATCTCTCCTGTTCGTTGATGGTGTCTTTCAGGGCACAGAGGTGGTCCCACCAAACTCAAGATCGCACACTTGCTTATTGTCTGGTGTTTACATGTGCAACTTAAAGGTTCTAGTTCGGCTCTTGTTCGGCATTGACGGGCCAAAAGAAGTTGCAATGAAACTTGCCGTTAGATCCGAGGATGAATCTGTCAGCGATGCTATTCACGAAATTGTAGCAAGCGGCCAGTTGGATACTTGGGAGGGTTTTTTTTTCCAGTCAACTATACCGTATTACCGTCTTTCCTTTTTTCTTTTGTGAATGGGATCGGAAATTTATGGGTGCCACAAGACCCACCGGCTATGAGATGAATATGCATAGCAGTCTTGACTTGGTGTGGGGATGTTCCTCTCCTATGTAGTTCTTATTTTGTGGAGAGATTTATTTGTAGATTGTATCAAGTATATGCCTGATTTACTGTTCCCCGTTCTGCGAAATGAATTATTGAAACACCATTACCGATGGTCTTAGAATCGTTTATGTTGTGTACTATTCATTTTTAACATTCTGAACTTCAAACATAAATTCACCACTCATTTTTGTGTGGTGATTCTATTGCGGCGGGCTGGGATTGTAAATCAAGTGGTTTGCAGTGTTTTATATTTAGTTGCTTCCAAAGTTTGAAGCTCACATGTAATTTCGGTTTGTACCATAAGAAAGCAGAGAAATCCAGCGGGCAAATTTGAGGGGAGCAGCAGAACTATGAAACGGTATAAGCACAACATGGCACCGCACGACACACGATTAAGGACCGGCATGGCACGACACCGCGAGGTCTGCGACACGAACCGACAAAAAAGGCACGCCACGACCAAACCCGACAAAATAAAGCACGGTACGACACGACAAAAAAAGGCACGGCACAACACAAGCCGTTAAGGGCCGGCACGGCACGACACGACAAAAGAAGGCACGACACGACACAACCCGACAAAAAAAAGCACGGCACGACACAACCCGACAAAAAAAAGGCACGGCACGACGTGACACGATTGATTAATCGGGCACGGCACGACATGACACGATTTAAAAAAGGCACGGCCCGATACGGCCCGACAAAGTAAAATGGCCCACCACGACACGGCACGAGCACGGCACGGCACGGCACGCCATGGCACGATGAAGTAAATGGGCACGGTACGGCACGACACGAAGCACGGGTTGGCACGAAAGAAAATGGCACGGCACGGCACGACAGGCACGTTTGACACCCCTACCTAGTAAGCTAGACCTATTAGGACTGCTTGGTACTTAAAGTGTACTTATATACATATACATAGGCATAATTATAGACATAGTACGAGAGAGAGAGAGAGAGAGAGAGAGAGAGAGAGAGAGAGAGAGAGAGAGAGAGGCCAAAAATGGGAGAGAGGGAGTGAAGTGTGTGATTGTGTTTTGATACACTTAAAACATGACAACCCATTTCTAGACTTTATTTTGTTCTTTCTTGCAAGCAAGCCATCTTAGGACAAGACATGTCACGACCCTGACCCGCCCCATGAGGTCTTAATCATGACAAATGCCAGTGATTTCTCACCAAGGCCAAATTACAAATCAAATATCATCTAAACAAGTGTTAATCAAAAGGGGCTAAAACATAACAGCGGAAGCAAAAGATGACTTTTTCTGATAACAAACCAAAGTATTACTTAGGTTTTACAAACCAAAAGGTTCACCACTCAGAGTTGTGCTTACTTACAAACTCAAAAGCTACAAACCATGTACAAGACTAAGTGTCTACAAACATAACTTCCTTTCTATAAGTTTCCAACAAAACACAACACATTCCAAAAGTAAACACCACGCCACCCTACGCATCGCTTCCTGAAAGGTGGAAAAGAAAATCCGTAAGCCAAAGCTCGTGTGAATGATTAATACTTAACTCACATGCCTTCCATGGACAATGCAAAATAATTTGATAATATTTCAAAACAAAGAATTCAAATCCATAAGCTAAATATAATGCACATTCCGCTATTCAAAATTCAAAAGCTACCAGGCGTCCCCGGTAGTGGATAAGCCAGACGTCTATGCATTATCCCAAAACACACACCAACCTCAAACACCCTTGCTAGCCATTAAGCCGTCCCCTAGCAAGACCGGACGTTGGGAATGCCATTAAATAGATTCGCAAATATTTTCCAAATAGATCCACCTTTCATTGGTATCCATGGAGTATACAATTTATAAAACATGTTCAAATAAGCACGATAAGGAAAACAAGTTCAAAACCATGTGATTTAGGTATTAAATCACTCACCTCGGCTCTACGAACCACCCGAGCTTCCTAAAACAATTAGGCAATAAGAATATGATTAGAAGATGCTAAACAAGCCTATTTTTATGAATATAGGGTCCTAAGGTAGACATATGAAGTTAAACAACC
Organism: Rhododendron ovatum; assembly: GCA_019656835.1. Lineage (NCBI taxonomy): Eukaryota > Viridiplantae > Streptophyta > Magnoliopsida > Ericales > Ericaceae > Rhododendron > Rhododendron ovatum. The sequence goes on along the minus strand of CM033802.1, from coordinate 39,853,619 downwards.
AAATCTCAAGAAAAATTTCAGAATCTACAATTTCGTCAACTTCAATTTAAAATCTGACTTTGCACAGAAATAACTAAGATACAAACTCCACATACTTTTTAAGGTCTATGAATCTAGTTTCAAAATCAGAAATCGGATCACAATTTCATCGCTCGAGCTAAAAAATATGACCGTTTCCGTAACATGTGTCTGTGCAGTCAGCACAGTTCCGAAAATGAGTGCTGCAAGGTCACGAATTTTTACAGAATTCAATACTTTGATTCTGACCCCGAAATTTTTACCATAGATAGAAGACTCATAGAGGAACTCTCAGTAAAAATCTCATAATTTTTCGAGCTTAGGAACTGCCTCAAAAAAAATCCACAAAATCAGGACAGATACGAAATTTCTCAATTCTGCAGTTTTCCAGAAAATTACCTGCTGTTCTTCCTCCGATTTTCAACTCTAAAACCTTTCAAAACACTTCAAATTCACACAAAAACTTCACTAATCATGCTCAAACTCAGATATATTAACGAGCTACTCCAAGAACATCGAATCCTTGCGTCAAAACAAGTTTTAAACACTTAACCCAAGGGATTTCAAGTTAAGCTCTTGAATTCCTTAAGAATTCAACCCTAAAACTCAAATTCCACTTCAATCAAACATCTAAAGCATGAATTCAAACCCTAAGTGCGTCTTTATATCGACAATTGGTGACTCACTCCGGCCAATCAAATGGCATGAATCAATAAGGAATATAGGGTAAATTAGATCTCTAGATGAAATCTACTTCGTAGCCTGAACGCATCGGAAAAAGGCTGCTAGGAGTTTGGTGATCAGATCAAACGTATGACAGAACATTCCAGAATCTGGAAAATAGACGATCTGGCGGCCGAGCAATGGATCTGGTGGCTGAAGGATAGATTGGGCTATCTAGCTGCCGAGGAATCAATCTCTCAGGAACATTTTCAAGCAACATGTTTCACGGGTGAAAGAATGAAGTTGAGGCCGTGAGATCAATGTTACGGCCGGAAGATGGATTTTCCTAGGATATTGTATTTTCGTCTGAAAGGCTATATGGCTCTAAATTGGGTCCTCTAAATGGCTAAAAGTACTCACCAAAAGTCCATGGGTTTATGAGAAGTCGATAAGCAATCACTATATCCATTCATCATCGGGATGGTCCCCAAGGTTGGACTTGCAATAATCATTAAGCCAAATTGGAGTGTCTACAATGATGAGAAGGCACGCCTACTTCGAGCCTGCCCAAATGGTGGTACCCATCAATCATTCAAAAATTGCAACGCCTCCCGTTGTCTAGGAAACAATCAACCTTATAGAAGAAGTGGAAGAGTTCCAGATACAGCCATGGGTCAATTCCTACGAGAAATGTGACTATAGTCAATGGATAGAAGAAGAAGAAGAAGATCTAAACTTCATATGCACAAATCCATACAAAACAGGGGAAAGTGACTTTAAGGAAATGAAAGGAGAATATGATAATCCGCTTGATGAAGTCTCCTTAGCATCACTATTTAACCAAGTGGAAGTAACTGATCTCTCTTATGATTGCAGAATCAACAAGAACGAAGAAGAAGTGATGTAGACCCAGGCTGACATTTCTATTTGAGGACTGCTCATGTCACAAAGATGTAGCCACCGTGCAAGCTTTGAAGATGGACCCAGTTCAAAGGCTCTGTTTGGCAAAAAAAAAGTGGGTGGAAAAGAGTATAAAATTGTGAAAGGCAGAGCAGAAGAAGACAACCCTAAAATGCTGCAGTAACTGAGAAGTCATAACATGGCAAAGAACATTAAACATTGATTTTGTTTTCTAAATCAAGCCAGGACATGTTTTGGGCCCCAGTTTGGGCATTTTATTTCTTCTAAATGAATTCCTATTTTATCTATCCTTAATGATTTGGTTCTCAAATTGCGATTGCTATATACTACAGTCTCTTTGCTAAACAAGAGAAAATTCAAGAAATCAAGTTCTTTGTGTTGCTGATAGAAGGGAAAGTAGGGATGAACTTTAGTTGCTTAAGAAACTAGGCTCTTGTCAAAACTTAGAAAGAAGACGCTATCTCCGCAAGAACACTGAGAGTTAGCTTGCCCATCATGAAAGTAGAAACACGAAGAAGATTCAAAAGAAAATATCTCCACCAAATTCCTCTCCAAGAAAAATAGAAGTCCTCCTGTGAGAAATGCTTGTTGGGTAATCAAAAGAACCCAAGCAAAAGTAAGAGCAAAGCCTACTAGGACAAGAAACTACAAAGGCACAGCCTAGGCAAAAGTTAAGGCATTTGAAGAAAGGCTCGCCAGGGACTCAACCTCCATCAGGTAACCTAGGCAAAATTTAGAGCACGTGAGAAGAAAAACCAAGAGTGGAAACCCAACCTCAAAGGTTGTGATTTTGGAACTACGTAAAAGACCTGATTCCCTAATTGGGATACGTAGGCAATCTCACATTGAGATGCGGCCCAAACATTTGGAGAGAAGGAAAAACATCAAGAGATTTGTACTCAATAATAGGCATAGCTAACCCTGCATATTGAGCTCACAAAAGATGAGTATGCTTTTCTCAATGAAATGATAATAGCAAAAGACACAAGAACTATCGTTCATCACCTTTGACTTAAGAGTCGTTGACACAATAAGCAAGATATCTCAAAGATCGTCAAATATGGCAATAAGGCTATAAGACATGACAAAAAAGTAGGGTATAATCAAAACCAAGCATAAGAAGGAAGGGAAAAGAGGATGCCACTTGGCTAAAACAAAATCTAGCTTCCTTTGAAGAATGGAAGTAACGGCCGAAGAATGGAAGTAACAGCCGAAGGATGGATATATTGGCCGCCATATCCATTCTTCAGCCGTGTAATCAATTCCTCAGCCGGTATTTCATTTCACACATGTTACTATATGTTTTCAAAACTCTGGTTGTTTTTCCAGGAAAAAGGCAAATACTTGTTCAAAAAGCCATGTTCTTACTTTCGCATGCAATCTCAAAACGTTTAGGGGCATTTTTCATTTCATGAACAAAAAACTTGATTTCAAAATCTTCACTGTGGTTGCTTTCACTACGTAAATTCAATTTTTGCTTGTCTTTTTACTAACTATGAACAGGAAGGAAAAGAGAAAATCCTGAAGGCTAGTCATGACGGCGCCTCTGAGACAATCTCTGAGACGAAGACGGGGATTGCTCTCTAGTCCCCATATCCTCCCTAGCTGGTACTCGCTCAGCCTCAAGCTGCAAGGAAGAGAATACAAGCATTTAGATTCAAGAAAGGGTACAAAGCAAAGGGACATATGGGAAAACCATACCTCAAGGATTCGACAGCGTTGCCTCCGAACCAAAGCCTCTGCACTCTGATAAGCATGGAGCCATTCTTGCACTATCTTAGCAGGCACTTATGGGATAATCAAACATTACAACACAGGACACAACGATGAAGCAAGGAGGAACTTAAGGGGGAACCATACCTGCAAAGCTCCAGCTGGCAGAGTATAAAGCTGAGTCGAGCAAGGGGTGAGCGCCAAGCCCTCCCCCTCTCCATCAACAGAATGGAAGGAGACAAAAGTGGGGGCCTGTGGCCAAACTGGAGCAACAGAAGGAATAGTATGTGGAGTCAAGAAAAGGCAGCAATACTCCATGTAATCACCTGCCTGAAGAAGCAAACCCACCCAGTCTCTAATCCGAGCGTTCCTCAAGTCTTCCTTAGACATTGAGGAAGTGGATCTCATCGACATTGGAGGTGGAGGAGGGACAAACTAAAGAGCCTCAGCATGTGGGTGCAACTAGCTAGCCACCCGATCTCCTAGATACCATGCTCGGCAAAAAGGGCCCTCGAGCAAGCTACGAGTATGGTCTAGAACTCTAGAACGCGCAAGAGGGGCGTCCTATGGAACGCCACCCCAAGGGTCAAACCGTACCTGGAAAACAAGGTTAAATTAGCCACAACACAAGGATATGGAAATCTAAAGACAAGGAGAAAAGAGAGGTACCTGGTCGACCTTCAACTGGTCCAAAACCCGTCGCCACTTAGGAAGGCTCAAAACAGGTGACCGTGGCTTCCGTTGCCCCGCCAACCATCGCTCGTAGCAAGGAACACAGTTTGCATCCTCATGCCTGGTGTCAGTCAGAAACTGGAGTAGTTGCTTGAAAGCCCAAAGTTGAAAAATCGATTAACAAAACAGATTCAGTATCAAGAGAAATCAAAACGAGAAAGGAGAAGCGAAGGGAAGAAGGATATACTTCAAGCACTCGGTAATGACCGCCAAGGATGAAACTCTTGTCCTGCGAACAAGCTCCAAGGTTGCCATACAAAGTAGCCAAAGCAGATGCTCCCCAATCAAACTCCCAAACGGCCTCCAAGTACCGCAAAGGGGCCAGAAATTGTGTATGCACCGAACTATCTTTGTTGACAAACAATGTTTGCCCAAGGAGGTAGAGGAGGAAGGTTCGTGTTAGCTGCTCAAGCTCACCTGATTCAAAATATCGGCCTTCATGAAAGTCTTGCTTCACCAAGAGTCGTCAAGATGATCACGTGAGTGAAGAGGAGGCACCTTGCCAGAAACCACTCCAAAGCTCCCTCCCGCCGCCAAAGCTGAGGGTCAATCTGAGGAGGAGCTCCACCTACTTGAAGACCAGTGAGCAAAGAGAAGTCGCCCGGTGTGATCGTCATCTCACCGGTAGAGGGGAGATGGAATGTATTGGTGGTATCCCACCACCTTTCAACTAGCGAGGTCATCAGCGACCAATCAATCTTCGGAAGGTTGAGGCCCAAAGCAAACGCCTCAATACTTGCAGCACGCACCAACTCCCGAGCCTGGTCTGGCAGTTTCAAGAACCACTTATACACTTCCCTGCCTCCACCACGAGCCTCCAATCTACTATTTCTCTGCAAAGTTCCATAAAAAACGAAAAGGGAGTTAATCTCATGATTGCATAAACAAATGAAAAGCTAGGGGCATCAAGTTGACATTTAAAAAGCTTGCATTGCCTAAATAGGGGGCTAGATTATTTTACTCTCTTTAAAACAAAACAATTTTCATCCTACCACGGGTCCTTCTCGTTCATGCTCCTAGCTGAAAGGGATTTCATCCCGCAAATAAAAAATTATTTTGATCATGCAAATTTAACTACAAATTAACAAAAGTAAACTTTTTATTTTTCAAGAGATTCAGAAAGCTTACCGGAACATTGAGAACACTCAAGTGCTACTCAGGCTCTCTACAAACTACCTTAGCCTCCGGACCACCAACAAGAGGATGATACTGCAAAAATCCACTGAAACTCAACCTACGCGAAAGGAGAACGTCGGTAACAGCATCAAACGAACCGGGCTCCTCAATCGCCTCCTCATCAGAAGAAAGTTGGTCGCACCTGCATGGAGGATGCTAGGAGGAACCTACAACGGAAGGTGGAACATCAATAGAAGAGGACAAAGGTGGCGTGGCCATCGTAGTCGAAGGAAAAGGAATACGGCGAGAAGAAGAGGAAAGATTGCAGCGGAGGGGTAGCCAAGAGCCACGGCGGCCGAGAGTGACGGTGGTGGAGAGCAACGGCAACGGCAACGGCAGTTGAAAAAAGGAACGGAGAGGTTTCAAACAAGAGAAGAGAAGAGGAAGAGAAAAGAAAAAATGGCCCATGAAATCGATTAAACCAAACTTAAATCGATTTTTCGACTTTTGGCATTCTCACGGCCGAGACATCGATCCTTCGGCCATGAAATTTATTTCCTGGCCCTCCAATTCATTTCCCACAGTAGCATCAGACTTTCCTCAGTACACCATTTCAAGCCATTATAGAATTTTGGGTCCTCGACCAACAGAATAGCCTTGGGGGCACTCCCGAGCAAATACAATGTGGTCCGAACTAGTTAAAGCCTTTTCCGAAGCCGTCTCTATAGCAACCAGCTTACAATTACCAGTCACTTGACCATCAAGGATTATTGAACTCCGAACTCTTGCTCCCAAAGATCCTCGATACCTCATACTCATGCTCCATGCCCCAATTGTTGTACTGAGGAAGTACGATAACCATCACATCCTGCGCTCCATCAACAGCTCTATGCCAACAAACTCATTATTTCAAGCTTCGCAGCTCCATGCTCATTATTACTAAACTAGCACTCATCACCATCTCAACAGCAGTTACGTACTCACCATCTCTAGCTCCACGTTTACTATCATCAGCTCCATGCTCAAGCCATCTCAACAGCTCTGTACTCGTTACCATTTCTTGCAGCCCAATGCTTATTCTCACTATCACAGCAGCTTTATGGCCACTCACTAGTCTCTATCACTCAGCAACTCCACCACTTAGCAGCTCCATGCACATCGTCATAATCACCCAAGTAGCTTTACGCTTATTGACTCAGCGGCTTTAACGCCCATGAACTTACCATTAGCAACTCCAGATCACTCAGCGGCTCTACTCCCGTACTCACTACCATTCAACAGCTCTAAGCTCGCCATCATACCCACTACTATCAAATTGCTCAGCGTCTCTACGCCCACAAGTTTAGTGGCTCTACGCCAGCAAATTGCTCCATGCCTCATAACAACCCATACATCAAGCTATCCAATGGCTTTACGCCCATGCTCACCATCTCAATGGCTCAATGTCCCACCATCAAGCAAAACTCAGCGGCTCTATGCCCACTATCTCAAATGGCTCTATGCCGCAATGATCCTCAACAGGCTCTATGCCGTAACATCAACAAGATATCATCTGTTCTGAAGCTCTATGCTTGAATGCTCAAAGTTCCAACACTTGAATGCTCAAGCTCTATGCTTGAATGCCCAACCACTGTGTACTAGATGCTCAAAGCCTGTACTTTGAATGCTCGGATTTTAACCTCCGAATGCTTTACGCTCTACGCTCTGAATGCTTAAGTCCTAAATTTGAAAGAAGCTTTATGCTTAAAACAAACACACACGCACGGGCCCGTGCACATAAGCATAAATTGCATCACCATTGTCATCATCGAGTCTGCATCATTATATCTGTTCATACCTAACCACCATCATCACACATATACATGTTTGGATCTCTCTCACTCATGAAACAGGTCAAACATGCAATCAATCGGCTCTGCGCCTCGGTTTTATTGATTGGTCCAGTGCCTCGATCCTCTGGCTCTACACCAAAATTTATGATGGGAAAGCTTTGTACATAGACCTTCAGATTGCAACCGGCTCTACGCCTCGATTCTTCCACCTTAAGCTTAAAGCTCTGACCCTTAGGCTCTTGCTTTATGACTACAATCGGTTTCGCGCCTCGGTTCTCTCATCTCAAAGCTCCGCGCTCTAGTTACTGGCCTTGTGCCCCCATATCTCAAAATCGGCATCCGATCATCTCTTGAATATGGTTTGGATTCCACCACAATTACATCAATTCCATCAAGTTCATTCGCAAGGATAGGCTACCCTACTGAGCTCTCTTCAGTCCAAGTAAGGATGATCAAGAAAAGCAAACGAGTCACCCGATGTGTATTGATCTACCCCAAAGTACTAAAGAAGCTCTCCGCAAAAATTCCCCCAGCAGCTCCGCGCTCCTTCAACTACTCTCTGCCAAAATCCTGGCATAGCCCAGGTACGTTGCACTACGGCTTTTAAAGCCCAAAGGAACGTCTTCTTTTCTTAACCCACTACACTTTTATTTTTCTTTATTGCCCTAAACTATGATTGGTCTGAATTTTCCTCGTGGAATACATAGGCAGCTTCCGGCCCGACCATAACTAAAACCTTTTTCAAAAAAACCTTGGAATAGTGGTTCAACCAAATTGAAGTCATTTTACAGCTTTGACACTTACTTAAACATGTGTCACAATTCGTCTAAGTTCAATCAAAGAGGGGCATCTGTAGACAACCCAATTTGGCCTAACAATTATTTCAAGTCCCACCTTGGGGACCATCCCAATGATGAGTGGATACAGTGATTGCTGATTGACTTCTTGCAAACCTGTGGACTTTTGGTGAGTACTTTTAGCCACTTAGAGAACCCAATTCAGAGCCATTAGCCTTTCAGACAGAAATACAACATCTTAGGAAAATCCATCTTTCGGTAGTAACATTGATCTCACGGCCTTAACATCATTTGTTCACCCGTGAAACATGTTGTTTGAAAATCTCCCTGAGAGATTGATTCCTCGGTAGCCAGATCGATTCTTCGGCCACCACATCTATCACTCGGCCGCTAGATCCTTTGCTCGGCTGCTAGATCATCTATTTTCCAGATTTTGGAATGTTCTGTCAATTGTTTGATCCGATCACCAAAACCCCAGCAGCCTTTTTTCGATGCGTTCAGGCTACGAAAGCAGATTCATCTAGAGATCTTCTAACCCTATACTACTTTATTGATTCATGCCATTTGATTGGCCGGAGTGAGTCACCAATTGCCTATATAAAGAGGCACTTAGGGTTTAGAAAAGACACCACAATACAACAATACAATTCATATCACAATCAACCCTCTCTAGCCATGAATCTCTGCAAAAACACTCTCCCACATCTCCTCTACAAAAGTCCTAACATCCCAAAGGCAGACGCAATTCGATGATCAAACCCCCGAAATACAAACCCTAACCCTAGGGAATCAATCCTTAATTCAAAGCAATCACGCAACTGAGGGATCAAGGTGTTGAGGTCCAGGGGCCTATGGTTTGGTTCTTTTATGCTTTTATACATTAATTATAGTGTTTTGATCTTCTGTTAATCATTTAGTCAGGTGTGAGGAAGAACATCGGCTGGGGAATCAATCCCTCGGCCGATACATAAATCCAGTGGGATCCTTCGGTCGTGATATCCATTCACCGGCCGAGGGATCTATTTTCTTGGAACAGTTTAACTTTTCTATTTATTTTTATGCATGTTTCGATTATCGTGCTGGCTCACCATATCAATTGTTTAAAGGCTAAAAATAGGCTATATGTTTAGATTTAGATAAAGCATGTATTAATTGTATGTTAAACAACTATGGGCCAGTCTCACGACTGGGCAAAAAGGGGTGCTTAACATCTTCTCCTTATTGTACTTTTGGCTCTCTGTACCTGGAATCTCTATTTGTTTTTCCTGGTTTTTATAAACTAGGTGGCGACTCTGTTTTGATTATAACCGCTATCGTGTGGCAATATTCCTAGCCATGGGAATATCCACGATCTTGGTTTATAAAGCAAACAACCAAACAAACAAATGATGATCAATTTGTATGGTGATGCACCGTTTGGGAGGTGTCTACAGGAAGCAAAGCCAGCCCCTTTGACTGGCTGAACTCCTCTCTCTCACCCCATCCTCTATATATACTTCCATCTCTCACCCAAGCAAAGGGTTACCAAGTTGAAAAGCTCTAAGCACAAAGCTCTAGCCCAAGTTTCTTGTTCATCTCTTGCTTGTGTAAGAAAGCCATTGACAAGTAGCACTACATACATCCATCCATCCATTCATCCAACAAACCTTAACTCAAAGCTCAAACACCTTTCAAAACAAAAAATCAAAGGTATAAGACCTTTGAACTATATTATGTTCTGATCACTGAGGGGGGCTGGAAGGGTCAAGGCTAGCAATCAATACCAAGTCCTAGCCCTAAAGCTAGCAAGGTTTCAAGAACTTTGTGGCAGGTGACCAGCGCGCGCCAGTCCATTGCACGCGCGCGCCAATATGCGACTACGTACACAGGTCTTGCCCGGGGACTGAAACCCTGTTATTTCATGTTCTCCTTTGTATATTTATCACTACAAGCATGCTAAAAACCAATTTACTACTTTCCTTAGTTAAAACTACTAGTTTTATTTCAATACTCATATCTGCTGCTATGGAATACCCCTGGGGTCTTTCTGGTCATGTCCCAGAATTTAGAAACATGTAGAACCTAGCACTGGTTTGTTGAGTTAAACCTACGTGCAAAAGTGGTCTACTTGTGCGTGCAGGTTCAGTCTCGACCAGTGGCTGGCCTTTGCGTGTGTAAACTGGTTTTTGAACCCTGTTTCCTCCCCTATACTATTTATGGGGTGTTTTATTCATTTTGAGGCTTTGTAGCCCTTTCAAACTATCCATAACTACCTATCAACTACCATATGAACTACTTGGTTTGTCCTGGGTGTGCACTGGTAATTCCAGAGCCCAGAGGGTTGAAAATAAGAGTTATGGGTTTGAACCTCCTAGTGCGCAAAGGTCTTGTTGTATAGCACACAGGTTGGGTTAGCATGCAGTGACTTGATCAGTGCATGCTGATTTCTTCCTACGAATGACACTTCAAAACAGTTGCCTTCTAGTCTGTTTAAACTCGCACATGAAACCTATACTAACTGTTGCAATAACTGAGCATGCCATCTATCACATCCAGCAAACCTGTTACAGTTTTAATCCCCTTAAACTGTTCCCCCGCCATAACTGGCTAAAAATTGATTAGTGAGACAAAATCGCAAATGTTTTACAAATGCTTGAGTAGAGACCAATCTCTGGATTGGGTGAAAGGGGTGCCTTAAAACCCTTCCCCTCTCGTAACCTGGCTCCCAAACCTCAGATATCAAGGTGATGATGGACCAGCCTACAAGCCTTTTCTAACCAAATAATGTGGCAAACGTTTCAAGTTCGGTTCCTTGGGTGGTGGACCTTCAAACCCAAGTGGTGACTTTGAATTGAGCATTTCGCCGCGCTTTTAAAAAAAAGTGGCGCACTCGCTTATCGCAATCAATTTTTGGGGCGTGTGCCCACAGTGTCGACTTTGCTGGGGACTATCTTCATTAGTCTATACTTGAAAATTAATACACTTGAGAACAATCCTTCAAAAGTTTGTAAAAAAAGTAAGCTTCGCGCAATTGAAGAATGGAATGGTGATTTAACAAGATCCTCGTATCCAACCAATCCGGACTGAGACTTTTTTGATTGTTTGCTTGAGTAGTTTTCTCTAGGTATCGATTAATAAAAGTGAACCACATTTTAAAATCCTTCCCAAATAGACATCCTGTGGGAGTTTAAATAGACTGGAAGGCCACTATTTTGGAGTATCGTTCGCAAGAAGAAATTAGCATACACTGATCAAGTCACTATATGCTAACCCAACCTACGCGCGCCTGTAGGTTCAAACTCATAGTTCTTATTTTCAATCCTCTGGGCTCTTGAAGGACCTATGCACACCTAAGGCAAACCAAGCAGTTCATATGGTAGTTGATAGGCAGTAATGGACAGTGTGAAAGGGCTACAAAGCCTCAAAATAAATAAAACACCCCTTAAATAGTGTGGGGGAGGAAACAGGGCTCAAAAGCCAGTTACCCATGCAAAGGCCAGCCACTGGTCCGTCCATCCATAGCTTATTCTAAGTTCAGCAAAGTCTGGTGTGAGCAGCTGCAACGGACTTGTAATCATGTGTGTTAGTTTGAGGTTCACAAGCACTTGTTTAAAGTGATGCGCGTTGGTCTCAAACTTGTGCGCACTACTTCAATTCTTGTAGCAGACAGCAATAGGCAGCCTCTGGTTTCAAGGGTCCGTCTTCAATTCTAAAGGTGTCTTTGCACTTCTATCAATTCCAGCAAGTCATTATGTATGTCACTGTGTTGAAGCATCGAATCAGGGGCATCACGCCTAACAAAGATTTTGGACTCCTGGAGGGGTATTTCAAGTTCAAATTAAGGTCTCAATGCCTTGAAAGTTGTTCTATAGTGTTTGCCAAATTTTCTCATACCATACAGGTTATATGGGCCTAATGTGACTATACGAGGGTGTCAGTTTCAATCCGAGACTTATATGAGTCATCCCTTTGCGTCTTTTTGTCCATCTTTGTGGCATTTTTTGAGTTTTTCAATCTATTTCCCATTCTGGGGCTTTCTTCTCGATTTTGTTTGTTCGTATAGATCTTTGTACATATTTGACCGTATGTGAGCGTCAGTTTCACCTGTCTAGGAATATTCTGGGTTTTGGCTTGTTAATGACCAAAATTTCGTTATCTTCCATGTGTCTAAGAGTTTGTGTCATATCTTGGGACTCTTCCTTTATCGCCCGAGCTAGGCAAGTCTATATGTGTGCATGTGTTAATGTGTCAACTCAATTCGCTCGTCAATACAAGTTGGATATTAGTGGTTGGTTGGTACTCTCTTTCGAATGATTTCATAGAGGGTCAATGAACCAAAGGTAATGCAACATTTACAGTGCCGCTACAGCATCCGTAGTGAAAACAACAAGACATTAAGTACAGAGGGATACATTGGCCCAATGCAAAAGCAAATCAAGCAAGTCAAAGGGTGCTCTGACCTACTCAAAAGTTATCTACTTGGGAGTGCAAGCCCGAATCTCAACTTGAAGTAGTAAAGCACTAGTATGGCTCAATGGTAGCCCTCAATCATCAAAATTGTCCTGGTTGTCGTTTGTGTCATCCCTTCCCTCGGAGCCGCCCTTCTATATGCTTGCATTTTCAATTTGTACATATGTGTTTAGCATACATTATCGTTACGTATTGTATATCAAATGTCAAAAGCAGGAAATTGCATCAAGTCAATTCAAAAGCACATTGAGGAGTTCTCCCATCAGTGTTGAGGCATTGGCAAAATCAAATCAACGTTGAGGCGTTCTACGTTTAGTGTTGAGGCATTGGCAATTCAAAAGCACGTTGAGGCATTCTACCATCGGTGTTGAGGCATTGGCAATTCAAAAGCACGTTGAGGCATTGGCAAAATCAAATTAGCGTTGAGGCGTTCTGTAATGCCCCGAATTTTGGGAACGTTAAATAGGCAATTTTATTGAAAATCTAAATAGAGTCTGGCTTATTATTACCGCATAATTCTCACAAAACTACATTTATTCACAGGGAGGGGAACTAGGGTTCCTATCTACTGTTCTGCCTGCTCCTCCATCCTAGCCAGCGCCTCGGCTCCGAAAGCCTCCACAGTGTAGAGTTCATCTTACTCATCTACAAGGGCTGACATGTTCTACCGGCGTCGCCCCCAGTATAATATGTCAAGGTTACAACAATAACACCATGAGCTACAAAGGCTCAGCAAAATAATCCCATACCCGCTAACCCATAAAGCACAAACAATAGGTCATAGAGATAATATGCCACCAAGCAGTTTCAAAGAGCACATGGATATTCAATAAAGCACTTAACAATGACACATTCACATTCGCTTTTCAACTGGCGTTAGTGTCTGTGTAATCCGTGTTTCTCCTAAGCAATGTTTTCGTAGACCGTGTCATCATTTTCACTTTTCTTTTTTCAAATCAACATTTCCAAAATCATTTTTTTTACACACCCAACCTCGGTTCCGCTGCTCCGGGTTCCCGAGTATCCTTACAATGGTTATATCGTTCTGGGTTTCCATTGGCACTCAAAAACATGGAATTTGGCATTGGCTCCTCTCTACAGATAACCAGTCCACAATTCAAAACCCTCGATTCTGCCATTTTAGGTTCCCGAGTATCCCACAATGGTTCCGCCGGTCCGGGTTCCCATTTGGGTTTTCGAAAATCATTAAAACAATTGCGTTGGCTCCTCTCCGTGGATAACCAAAGCACAATTCATCCCTCGGTTCCGCCATTTCGAGTTCCCGAGTATTCCACAATGGTTCTGTTGCTCTGGGTTCCCATTGGGTTTTCGAAAAACATACACACACCACACAATGGGCAAGTCCGGCCACATTGCGGTTTCAAACCACACCTTGTCTTTAACACACCCTAGGTGTAATGTTTCTACTTTCTCAATTTCTGTGTCCGTTACATGCATGGACTCCGTGGTAGGACTTTTCACATACACACACACATAAATCATTCATTGAAATCTTAAAACTAAACTAGAAAGATCATCCAACTCTATATTACTTATCATGCTCATATTATCACGTAGTCATGCTCAAACATTTAGCACACATTATAAAGCATAGTGTCACATGGACGGACACTTTTGGAGTGGAAAACCACTTACGCTTTATCACACAATAACAAGTAATACAAGTAATCACGTATATATGTTCATAACCATCCTAAAATACGAATACTTTGCCATCAAGTTTATATTTCAAAAATCCATTCTTTCTTCCTCTTAGGGAAGTTCAAAACAACACATGCTTTTCCAGAAAATAAAGTCGATATATTCAACATACTCCCCTTCCTTTTCAAAACTTTAATAAACGCCTTTCAAGTTCTCATGCATTTCCACATACAAACAATGTACACATTTTTATATTTAGAGATAGTAAGTATGGGAGAATCTACTTATACTTAGAGTTAGAGTGAAAGGATAATCTACATGATCATACAAATTTTCTATATTTAGGATTAATGAGTAAAGGAAAATCTACTTTCATTTCAAACATATGATTTTACTTTATACTTTGGGATAATGGACAAGGGACTCTACCGTTCTTCTTGGCGGTAGGGCGGCTACGGAAAAAGTAAGTTGGCGATCGAACGCAGTGACTTCCTACGGTAAGCTTCCAGAAGTTTCGAAAGAGAAAGGTTTCTCTCGAAACTAGTTTTTGGCTAAACTACTAAACTTGTTGGATCGAGAGGGTGGTCGAGTGGTGGTTTAGTGCCAGCCTTAGATGAGTTTCTTGAAGAACTCAAGAACAAAGGAAGAACAAGCAAGAACACAAGGATTTCTAGAGAGAGAAGTTGAAGGATGGGTGGTGTGAGTTGAATGGCATGAGGGGAGGGGGGGGGTCCTATTTATAGCAAAAAACTTGGCTCCCTCTCTCCCCTCTTGGCCGGCCTCCTTCTCTCTCTCTCTCTCTCTCATGGATTTGCTCCATTGTCTTGTCCAATCAAACCTTCCAAGCATGCCATGACTTGTCTTTTCCAACTTAGGTGTAAGACTAGGTATCATGGAGATTTTCTAATGCTTGTAAGTAAATCCTAGGTAATTATAGTCTAGGATGCAAGATTTATAAGTCTAAGAGGTTAGCCTTCCATGTTTAGTCATTCCTAGGTCTAGGTTATAGTCAAAATCTAGGGTAATTAAGGGCTAGGTTCTAGGATGATTAAAGGCTAGATTGTGCTTGAAGTAGTCTAGGATGGGATTGTCAAGTAGTGCTAGTTTGTGTGTAAGAATGGGCTAAAGATGGTGTAAGAAAGCATAGCTTCCTAGGAGAAATTTGGCACATGCACACACACACACACACACACACACTTCTCTCTCTCTCTCTCTCCCCCTCCCTCTCTCGGCCTCTCTCTTCCTCTCTCTCTCTCTCTTTCTCTCTCTCTCTTGTACTATGTATGTATTTATGTATATATAGAAATATATATATATGTGTGTGTAAGACTAATCATGCTTAGGTGTAGCTTTAAGAGTTTAGGAAGAGTAATGATGATAGTCAAGGCTTTCAAGTGCTAGACAATACCCAATGGTCAATACTTCCCCTAGAAAGGGTACATGCCTATATATATATATATATATATATATATATATATATATATATGCATATACATAGCTAAGAATACTTCGGTACTAATTAGTCCTATTAGGCCTAAGAGGAAAGGGTAATGGTAAAAGGTGGCTTCCAATGACAAGAACATTGTCCATTGGGTAATATTTTCATAGAAAGTGCATATATGTACATGGTCATGATTAGGGTACGCTATTATGTATATATACCTATATATATACACACACACACACACACACACACACACACCTAGAGAAGAATCTAGGAACGTAACTTTGGTGGGTAATTAGGTTTAAGGCTATGGTCCTTAGGTTTGCATGCATGGCAAGCATGATGATTATTGCTTTTGGTAGCCTAATGATGACTTCCTTTGATCCAAAAGGTTCAAGTAGGGTTGAAAAGGTTCATAAGGTTCATCTAGGGTTAGGAGAATGTAACTTGGTTGAATTACTACTTAGGTTTCTCTAACTAATCAGTTGGAAACTAGTTCTACTTGCCAAGTAGGATTTCTAACCAAGAAATATAATTTAAAGATTTTATTTAACTCGCTAGGAAAACGTACAAGTACTTCTACAGGCATACTTGTCTTTTGGAAAAGGACTAGATTGCCCAGTGTGAAAAGATATAATTTTATAAGTCTCAAATCTATTTATGACGGATTATTAAAGCTAAAAGGAAAACTATAACGTAATTCAAGGATAAGAAATATATTAAAACGAGATTTTTATTTACTAAAAAGCAGAGTTGTTACACGTTCCATCGTCAATGTTGAAGCATTGGCAAATCCAATCAAAGTTGAGGAGTTTCCGAAGGAAGCGATGAAAATCTTCTGTGGAGTTGTTACCTGTGTTACCGGAGGCGATAGAAATTTCCCTAACTTCCGAAGGAGGCGATGAAAATCTTCTGCTGAGTTGTTACCTGTGTTAGCGGAGGCAATGGAAATCTCCCTAACTTCAATTTGTTTTGCCAAAGGAGGAGGCGATAATCTCCTTGGTTTTGCTGCTCTTTCCCCCAGCTGGTCTCACAACATCCCCGACACTTGCAAGGTCATCTTTAATAGCTTGAGAGACGATAGGAATCTCTCATACCAACCCAACGATGGTCTGCTCATCCTCGTCTGTTTATCAATCGATATTCTATATATGTCAACAGTTCTAGCTTGCTTTATTCTGGATAGCCTTATGGGGGTGTCTAGAAATCTTTGACGTTACCTAGTGCTCCAAGTTCCATCAAAGAGGGGCTACTGTAGACACCCCAATCTGGACTTTTTAGATTAGTTTATTTTCGATTTTTGATTCCCTGATGATGAAACAGATTAAGAACACCCCGGGAATTTTAGTATGTTTGAGCTTTGAGTGTTTGACACCCTTTTGAACCTAACCTAGCCAGAGAAAAAACCAACCTACATGCATTGGTCCGAAACCAGCGTGCGCTGGTCCAAGTGCCATGTGTTTGTCATCGGTCTGTTTTGACCGTTGACCAGCATGGTGTTGCTTGGACCCACACCTGACAGTTTAACCCTGTCCCATCTCCTTTATTCAACCATGATCAAACGAGCTTTTGGGACCGAAAGAAGGCTCTACATTGTCCAAGGAGCAGTCTTCGCTAGGGGACAACCTTTAACCTTTTTGTTTCACCTTTTCCCACTCATCCAATGAGAGGGAAGACTTTGGAGGGAAGCAAAACGAGCCCCTTTGACTGGATGAACTCCTCTCTCGCACCCCATCCTCTATATATACTTCCCTCTCGCACCCCATCCTCTATATATACTTCCCTCTCTCACCCAAGCAAAGGGTTACCAAGTTGAAAAGCTCCAAGCACAAAGCTCTAACCCAAGTTTCTTGTTCATCTCTTTCTTGTGTAAGAAAGCCATTGACAAGCAGCACTACATACATCCATCCATCCATTCATCCAACAAACCTCAATTCAAAGCTCAAACACCTTTCAAACCAAAAAACCAAAGGTATAAGACCTTTGATTTGCATTCTATTCTGATCCTTGAGGGGGGCTGATAGGGTCAAGGCTGGTAACCAATACCAAGTCCTGTCCCTAAAACTAGCAAGGTTTCAAAAATCGTGTTGCAGGTGACCAGCATGAGCCGATCCATCGCACGCACGTGCCACCACGTGGCAGTGCTTTGTCCGTCAATATCTTGAAATATGATCACGCCAAGCGTAGGGTAAATATGTCATTTGAGAAGACCAGGATCGTACCCAAGGGAATAATTAATACGGCTTGGATGGATTTGTAGATGTAAGCAAGGTTTTCGGCATTTAGACAGCCAACTTTGTTTTACTTTATGCGGCGGAAATTAAAAGGCTAAATTAAACAGCGAATTAACTAGAATAAAAGGCAGGCTAGGTCTAGAAGATTCCTAACACTCACGACTCAAATCAAATCACTCTTCTCATCCTTTTACTTTGTTTGACATACTCAATTTAGGTTCTCAACCCAGAAGATACATGGTTCGGTTACCAAGTTAGCTCTAGAATTTATTTGGCAAACACCTCGAGCGACTGAGCTCCAAGCATCATGGTGGCAAGTAGGCTTGCTCTTGCCTACACATGATCAAGGAGGTTAAGACCTTAGCAATTTGACAAACAAATCTGAACTACACATTGATTTTCAAACCAAAGATTCAAACTTTATGATGAAAAAGGCAAATTTGACTCAAGCCATGAGTTGCTAGTCATCCCATGACCTAGCCTTGAAAAAATACTCACTCATATCTAGAGAGAGAGAAGCAATCTAGCTAACATATTGAATCAA
The DNA here is from genome assembly GCA_019656835.1 of Rhododendron ovatum. Classification (NCBI taxonomy): domain Eukaryota; kingdom Viridiplantae; phylum Streptophyta; class Magnoliopsida; order Ericales; family Ericaceae; genus Rhododendron; species Rhododendron ovatum. Next base: position 39,835,494 of record CM033802.1, on the reverse strand, counting down.
CGAAACTGGAAATAAACTAGAGATTATGATAGATCAGAAGCGTAGCTACAACTTTAATGGAGGTGAAAATAGCAAAACTATTTTACTTAAGGCAGAAAATTAAAGTTTAAGTGCTGGAAAATGAAGAACACCAAGAACAATTCGGAAAGTAATTCAAATCCTATCCTAGATCTAGAAATGCAATAAAATCTACTTGTTTGGATTTGGTGACATCACACCATTTATACAAGCTCCATTTGCGTACAAAATATTCCCAAAGAAGCCTTGAAAATGCTCTCCAAAGGCCTTCGGTACCGATACTTTGGATGAGGTGGTACCGATACTGAGCTTGCTATCTGCTACCGTTGGACCACCCGGTACCGATACCTTAGATAAGGTGGTATCGGTACTGAAGTTGTTAACAGGCTTCTCTTGATCATCTCTGTACCGATACCATGTATGGGTTGGTATCGACATCGAGCCTCTTCTTCAGTACTGCTCTTTTGATCCTTGTATTGCCTTTTCATGCTGTCAGGTCACCTCCGGGCCTTCATAGCTTTGGCGTTTGGGGTCTCGATGACTCCGTTCTTGAACATCTTTGAGTCATTGAATGTGTTTGGTATGCTTTAGGCTTTACTCCTTTATTGAGCGATTTTCCTACAAAACAGAACTAACATACCCTATGTGCAAAAATAAGTAAAAACAACTAAATTAACGACATAATTAAAATAAACTGGAGACTTAGGGCACCCTATTTGGCAATATCGGGTACTTATCACACCCCCCAACTTGAACTTTGATAGTCCCTAGCAAACGAACTGCAGAAAATTTGAAAACTAGCAAGTATACAATCCTTCCGCTGTCATAACTCAAAACATGCTCAAAACTACCATCTAACAAGAGTTCAACAATCTGGCTTTTTATTTCATTTCTACAATTCACAGCTTTAGCATCCAACTAAATAGCTAAGTATCAAGCAAGTTAAGAGCAAGCTAAAAAGGATTTGTGTCCTCAAAGAAAGGGAGGAAACGGGACATAAAGCTTGCGAATTCAAACTAGTAACCATATCCTACGAAAAAGTGCTTGACAAAAGGCAAAAGCGAACAATAACTGCCATGCCTCAAACAAGGAGAGCACTTTATTAACATAAATGAAAACTAGCAGATGATATTTGGATAACGAAGGGAAAACATGCCATAATACTAACTATGCAAATATTAGACAGTTAATCATAAAGGAATCCAGGCACGCATAAGATCAATTAAGGACTTGTTCAGCTTCTAATGACCTTGGTTACAATAAAAAAGGTTAGCAAAATGGGCGATGATCATTTACTAGCTTGGATATCTACCCGATTGACCGCCGCCGACACTGAAAATCAACCAAGTCAACGGCCAAACCAATAACCACCAACTACTAATGTGAAGTGCATAAACTAACTACTAATGAAATGCAACAAAATGAAAGATAGAGTGGTTGATATGTCAACCAACCTAGACCCCGACCAAGTAAGGGGAATTTCTAACCACCGACTCGCTACCACATCACCATCTCACCAAGCCATCATCTCAATCGGCCAACTTCTCACTAGCATACCCCGCAAAGTCATCACTCATCTCTCCTTCATCAACTAGTTTGGGGACATACTTCACCCCATACTGTTGCTCTAAGAGTGATGTTTGCCATGCCAATTCTCTCGCCTGTCTTTCCTGTTCCCTCATGATCTTCCTCCTCTCAATCTTTTCCTTCCTTTGACACTTTATAATTGCAACCCCTTGGCATAATAGCTTCTTGATCCAAGACACCTGCTTTGCCTTCTTCGACGGCATAGGGGTCAAATAATCCCCGGCCTCCACTTGCTTTTGTTTTGCAGCATGAGTTTGGGACAAGCTCTTTTCATCAAAACTATCGTCAATTGGTGTAACGATTTTAATTTTTAATGAATAAAAAATTTCATTTAAATTTCTTCATTTCTTTTTAATTTCATAATATTGCTTTTAATATTTCTTTTTAATTTCTATAATCCGTCATAATTAGATTTTAGCCCTTTAAAATTCGTTTCTTGATTAAAAGCCCTGCTTGGCAAGTGTAGTTAGCTTCTAACCAATTAGTTGAGGAAACCTAACTACCAATTCATCTAGTTACTTTCTCCTAACCCTATCTTTTAACCTTTACCCATTGGACAATAAAAGTTAGGAAACTTTTATCCATGGACACTAGAAAACCTAGATTTTCCACCTAAGGTACCATTCTAGATTTATTGAAGTACATATATAAGATTATATATAGACTTATGTACATTATAGATTTATATAAGCTTGCTTAAAGGACTTTACTCCTTTAAGGTATTATTCTAGAATATATTACCTCACCCCTTTAACCATTGGTCAATACATGTTAGGGTAAACTTTACCCCTTGGATAATAAGGTTAGTCTACCAACAAGTACTAGGATTTTATTAAATAATCACTTCCTAGATTTTTCATGTGATTATATCCTTAAAAAATATATATATGTATGTAACGCCCCTAATTTTGGGAACGTCAAAAGGATAATTTCATTGAAAATTAAATGGAGTCTGGCTCAATATTATATCATAATACTAAAACAAGTACTTTTATTCAAATAAGGGAGGGAACTAGGGTTCCTATCTACTGCTTTGCTTGTTCCTCTATCTTGGCCAGCTCTTCGGCTCCAAAGGCTTCCAAGGTGTAGAGTTCACCATGTTCATCTATAAGATCTGACAAACTATACCAGCGTCGCCACCAATATAATATGCCAGGGTCACCAAAGGTAACACTGTGACCTATAAAAGCTCAATAGAACAACCCATACCCTCTAACCCTTAAACTTATGAATAAACGATCATAATTTCAATGATTTCCACATAGTTCATACATATTCGACAAAACAGTCAACAATGATACATCCACATTCATTATCCAAACTAACGTTGGTGTCCATTATTTTACGAGTTTCTCCTACGCGACTCCTCGTCGACCATGTCACCATTTTTCACATTTCTTAACCATATCAACATTTCCAAAATCGTTTTTAACACACCCAACCTCGGTTCCGCCGTTCTGGTCTCCCGAGTATCCTCACAATGGTTCCGCCGCATTGGGTTTCCATTGGCACACTTTGCATTGGCTCCTCTCCATGGATAACCAAGCCACACACCCAACCTCGGTTCTGCCATTCTGGTCTCCCAAGTATCCTCACAATGGTTCCGCCGCACCGGGTTCCCATTGGCACACAAAACACACACCACACAATGGGCTACCACGTCCGGCCACATTACGGTTTTCAAAACATTTCACCTTTTCAAAACACGCCTTTTCATTAACCACACCCTAGGTGCCATGTCTCTACTTTGTCGATTTTTGTGTCTCGTTTTCATGCAACGACTCCGCGGTAGGACATTTCACATACGTACTCATAATTCATTCATGGTAATCTTAAAACTAAACTAGCAAGTTTATCCAACTCTATATTACAAATCATGCTCAAATCATCACGTAAAGCATAACGCCACATGTACGGATGCCCTTGGAGTGATAATCATTTATGCTTTACAACAAGACAAGTAATACAAGTAATTCATGTATGCATGACCATAACCATCCTAAAGATCAAATTACGAATACTTCTATCAAACGATAAAGTCTTATCCTTCAAAAATCGTTCTTTCTTCTTTTGTGGAAAGTTCAAAACAACACACGTTTATTGAAGTAAAAGTTCATTATTCAACACGTTCATACCACCATTAGCAAACGAGTTTGTTAACCATCATGCATACTAAACATTATAAACTATAGATAACCTTATCTACTTAAAAATATTTCATTTTATACCTTGAACTAAAGAGTAAAGACGTCCTATTTTCCACATACGGTTCTACGCTATACGTTGACTTAGTGGACAAGAGACTCTACCTTACTTCTTGGCGGTTGGTCGGTTTTGAGAGTTGGTCGTCGGTTTTGAGAATCGGCAGCGTAACAGCTCCGAAGTGTTTCGAAAGGAAGAGAGATGGATTTTCTCTTCCTAGAAACAACTTTGCTAACTAAACTAGGCTACTTTAAAGATCCAGGGGTGGTTTTTGGAGGTGGTTTGGTGGTATCTCTCAAGAACTTCAAGAAACTTAAGAACTTTGAACTTTGGTACTTAGAAAGCTTAGAATTTCTAGAGAGAAGTTGGAGCAAGGAGTGAAGGTGTGAGTTTAAGATTGGAATGACTTGCTATTTATAGGCCAAGGCTCTCCTCCCTCCATCTCTCACCCGAATCTCTCTCTCTATATATATATCTCATCTTTTTCTCACCTTTCATGCTTGATTGGAAGCTTGATGGGTTAGGTCAAGGGTTGCTTGCACATCTCCCACCTAGTTCTAGGCTTGCATGGCTAGATTTGGTACTTTGGATTTGATTTTGGAAAGATTGGTGGAGGAAAGGAGGGGTTGTACAAGATTTGGTGATTAAAAGAACATATAAGGGCATCGGAAGATAGATTTGGCTTGGAGAAATATATAATCATAGATTGAAAGGATGGAAGATCAAGGTAAGGTACAATCCAATCTCTCCCTCTCTCCCTCTCTCTTTCTCTTTCTCTTTCTCCCCCCTCTCTCGGCAATCTCTCTCTCTCTCTCCCTCTCTCTCTCTCGGTCCTCCTTCTCTCTCTCTCTCTCTCTCTCTCTCTCTCTCTTGTACAATGTCTATTATATAAATATGTATGAGTATGGCCAAGTATATATAGATAAAAGTACATAGGTACTATGTGATCTACCTAGATTTTCAAGTCATAATTTCTTATTAAAATAACCTAATGGGCCCATGTTCCATTATACTATTATATATATACACACATGACCAAGTTTTCAAATATAAATGTAGGTACTATTAGGTACCATATAATCTATCAAGATTTCCAAGTATCAAATAAAATATATGGCCAAGATTTTCTTATTAGAATAATTTAAGAAGTACTAGTACTTATATATTTATTAGTGTACTTAGAAATCTAGGAAATTAGATATTCACATATCTTTAATGCAAATAAACACATGGGAAAATCTAGGAAGTGATTTATTTAATAAATCCTAGTACTAGTTAGTAAGACTAACTTATTATCCAAGGGGTAAAGTTTACCCTAGCATGTATTGACCAATGGTTAAAGGAGTGATGTATTATATACTAGAATAATACTTGAGATGACTATGCTTATAATAATCTATGAAGTACATAGGACTATATAATCTTATACATGTACTTTAATAAATCTAGAATGGTACCTTAGGTGGAAAATCTAGGTTTCCTATTGTCTAATGGATAAAAGTTTCCCTAACTTTTATTGTCCAATGGGCAAAGGTTTAAAGATAGGGTTAGGAGAAAGTAACTAGATAAATTGGTAGTTAGGTTTCTCTAACTAGTCGGTTGGAAGCTAATTCTACTTGCCATGTAGGATTTCTAGCCAAGAAATATAATTTTAAGATTTTATTTCATTTACAAGGAAAATATACAAGTGCTTCTACAAGCGTACATGCCTTTAGAAAATGACTAGATTGTTCGGTGCAAAGAGATATAATTTTATAAGTCTCAAATCTAATTATGATGGATTATTAGAAATTAAAAAGGAATTTTAAAAGCAAATCTAAGTAATTAAAATAAAATTCAAATATTTAACGAAATTTTTATTTACCAAAAATCAGGGTCGTTACAATGTATACGTACCTTATAAATCTATAGCCCTAGATTTTCTAAAGATATTGTTATATATAGATATTTGTACTAAAGTACTCTAATATAATAATGTAATAGGAACATGCGCTTATTAGATTAGTTTATTATGAAATCTTGACCTTATAATTTTTTATTGGATACTTGGAAATCTTAGTAGATTACATAGTACATTATGTACTCCTTTATTTATATGTATACTTGGTCATACATATATATACTCACACCTAGTACTAGAGAGAGAGAGAGAGAGAGGGAGAGAGAGAGAGAGAGAGAGGGAGAGAGAGAGAGAGAGAAGATAGAGAAAAGTAAGGGAGAGATTTGAAGTGTACCTTGTCTTGATCTTCTATAATCTTCTTAAACCCTTCCAATCTATGGTTATACACTTCTCCAAGCAAAATCTATCTCCCATTGTCCTTATATGTTCTTTTAATCACTAAATCTTTGTACAAACCCTACTTTCTTCCACAAGATCTTTCCAAACCAACCCTAGAAGTACTAAATCTAGCCATGCAAGCCTAGAACTAGGTGGGAGATGTACAAGCAACCCTTAACCTAACCTATCAAGCTTTCAATCAAGCTTGACAAGTGAAAAAAATCAAAGATATATATATATATATATAGAGAGAGAGAGAGAGAGAGATTTCGGGTGGGAGAGGGAGAGAGGAGAGCCTTGGCCTATAAATCGCAAGCTCACCCAAGTCATTTCTCATACCTTCACTCCTTGCTCCAACTTCTCTCTAGAAATTCTAAGTTCCAAAGTTCAAGTTTCTTTAAGTTCTTGAAGTTCTTGAGAGATTCCACCAAACCACCTCCAAAAACCACCTCTAGATCTTTAAAGTAGTCTAGTTTAGTTAGCAAAGTTGTTTCTAGGAAAAGAAAATCCAACTCTCTTCCTTTCGAAGCACTTCGGAGCCGTTACGCCGCCGATTCGAAAAACCGACGACCTATTCTCAAAACCGACCAATCGCCAAGAAGAGAGGTAGAATCCCTTGTCCCCTAACTCAACGTATAGTGTAGAACCGTATGTTGAAAAATAGGATGTCTTTACTCTTTAGTTCAAAGAATAACATGAAATATTTTTAAGTAGATAAGGTTATCTATCGCTTATAATGTTTAGAATGCATGATGGTTAACAAACTCATTTTGCTAATGGTAGTATGAACATGTTGAATAATAAACTTTTACTTCAATAAACATATGTTATTTAGAACTTCCCAAAGGAAGAAAGAACGGATTTTGAAAGATAAGTATTTAACGTTTGATTAGAAGCATTCGTAATTTGATCTTTAGAATGGTTTTGAGCATGATTTGTAATATAGAGTTGAATGATCTTGCTAGTTTAGTTTCAAGATTATAATGAATGAATTATGAGTACGTATGTGAAATGTCCTACCGTGGAGTCGTTGCATGAAAACGAGACACAAAAATTGAGAAAGTAGAGACATGGCACCTAGGGTGTGGTTAATGAAAAGGCGTGTTTTGAAAAGGTGAAATATTTTGGAAACCGCAATGTGGCCGAACGTGGTAGCCCATTGTGTGGTGTGTGTTTTTGTGTGCCAAGGGGAACCTGGTGCAACGAAACCATTGTGAGGATACTCGGGAGACCGGAACGGCGGAACCGAGGTTGGGTGTGGCATAATTATCCGCGGAGAGGAGCCAATGGGAACCCGGTGCGGCGGAACCATTGTGAGGATACTCAGGAGACCGGAACGGCGGAACCGAGGTTGGGTGTATTAAAACGATTTTGGAAATGTTGATATGGTTATGAAATGTGGAAAATGGTGACACGGTCTATGAGGAGCCGCATAAGAGAAACTTGGAAAATCATGGACACCAACGTTAGTTTGGATAATGAATGTGGATGTGTCATTGTTAACTATTTTGTCGAATACGTATGAACTATGTGGAAATCATTGAATTTATAATCGTTTGTCCGTAAGTTAAAGGTTAGTGGGTATGGGTTACTCTATTGAGCTTTTATAGCTCACGGTGTTACCTTTGGTGACCTGATATATTATATTGGTGGCGACACTGGTATAATGTGTTAGATCTTATAGATGAACAGGGTGAACTCTACACCTTGGAAGCCTTTGGAGCTGAGGAGCAGGCCAGGATGGAGGAACAGGCAGAGCAGTAGTTAGGAACCCTAGTTCCCTCCCTTATTTGAATAAAATTACTTGTTCAAGGATTATGATGTAATATTGAGCCAGATTCTATTTAGTTTTTTTCAATGAAATTGTCTATTTAACGTTCCCAAAATTAGGGGCGTTACAATTGGCCCCAAAGAAAGTTCTTCCAATTTATCGTATGTTGCTCCCCTAACTCCTTTTTCCTTACACAAGCTCATAATTATACAAGGAAAAGGCATACTTGTAGTAATCAATGTGTTAGCCCTGAAATCACGTAACTGAGTAAAAATGAACATGGCCCAATCTACCACATGGTCAACTGCCGTGAAAGCATACAAAATCTCTACACTTTCCTTGAAGGTTTGTGTTCCGTGCCTCGAGGATAAAGATTGAAATGAATCACTTTATTCAAAAACCTGTAACTAGCTTTGAAATTACCAGGCACATGGGGCATTGAAGCCTCTGCAGGGTCTCGATAAAGGGCCTCATTCACAACTTGCAAATCAATCATCTCATCTTTCCTAGGGTAATTCACAGACTCGGGAAGGGGGCATTGGATTTTCAGATACTTAGCAATATCATCAGGGGTAATTTCAATGTCTATGCCCCCCACCCTCAAAGTAATTTTCACAGCAGGATCATTTTCCCATTCACCTTCAGGAATTTGCATGAACTTATAAAACTCAATAATTGCATTTCTATTATAACCTACTAATCTCTCGGTCCAGAATTTCAAACCTTTACGATTGATGTAGCGGAGGCCAAAGTGATCATCGGGCAATGCCTTGGCATCCGCTTGCCGCTCACTTTTGAATTTCCTGCTGTCCATGCTTGATTCCCAAGTTTTCCTTTTGTCCGCTACAATTTCTTGCGGAGTTCTTCTCCTCTTCCTACCCCAAGATCCCGAAGCTTTCCTGGGCTGATTTTCCTCCTCCATTTCGGCCATAAAATCCTCCTCCTCCTCAATTTCTGGTTGAGAAGAGTTAGCCTGGTGTGCGGTCTGTTTGATTCTCGACATTGTAGGCTAATGGTTTGGGGTTTTCATTTTTTTTAATTTTGGAATTTTTGGATATTTGGGTAGGGTTTTTGAGATTTTTGATTTTTGGATGGAAAAAGGGAATGTAGGGGTAAAATAAGGTGGAGGGTGGATATATATGTGAAAAATAGGAAGGAATTTCGGAATTTTTTGGGAAAAAGTGGAAATTTTGGATTTGAAAGGGGGAAAAGGGTTTACCTCGTTTTTTGCTTGTAACCTTGAAATTGGTGGGGAAAAACTTGTAGTTTCTTGAGGGATATGAAGGATATGAATGATTTGGGGAAGAACACGGAGGTTTGAGTGGGTAATTTGAGGTTTAGGGTTTAGTATTTTGGAGGAACAATGAAGTTTTAGTGAGAGGAAGGTTCACACTTGGGAAGATGAGGGGTGGTTTGATCGTGCACTAGAATCTGGATTGATCTATTTCTGTAGAGTGGTCAGTACCGATACCTTTGATAACCTCCTATCGGTACCAAACTGCTTGACTATGATCTCTCTAATCTCCTCAATACCGGTACCCCATCTGACGTGGTACTATTGATATTAAAGCTGCTAACTCAGAACTTTTACCCTTCTTCATTTCAAACCCCTAAACTTATAAATACTCATTCAACACACCTCAAACACACCTTTGAACATTGAACACTCATCCCAACAACCCTCTAAACAATAGGTCGCCTAGGTTAAAGCAAAGAACGGAAAAAGAACAGGATGCAAAGCAGGACGAGGTGACACATATGTGGTATGATCATGCAAAGAATGCCTTATGTCCTTTCCTAAGTGCGCCATGGATTCCAAAATAATTCAACGTCGACATCACACACAATTAGACATGGACATGCGATTATTCACCTACACTACGAACATGTTTATTGAATGATGGGGATATGGGCAAAACTTGCTCAAAAACTATACTCAACACCTAGACCGTTCAATCTTTACCATGCATGCAAGTTGAGAAGCACAAGAATTCTTAAAATTGCACCAAACTCTTGCCAACTAACAATTATTGAGCATGCAACAAGTCATGGAAAGAACTAAAAACAATGACAAAAAGAAGGATTGCAAGCAAAAAGCTTTATTTATTTTTCAAATTTTTGAATTTTTGAATTTTCTCAATTTTTTTTTGGTTTTTCAATTTTCAATTGTTTTGGGATTTTTCAAATTTTCCACAAAAATGAAACAAATAGCACATAGCTAACCCCTCCCCCCAACTGAAAGCAATGCTATGCCCTCATAGCATGAAGAACAAGAGCGAAGAGAGGAAAGTGAGCGAATGTATCTTCCAAGGGGAATGTCAACCCCTAAATACCTCGACCAAGTTGGAGGATTTGATGCCAATGTCTTGCTCCAGCAAAATTTGATGCTTCCAGGGTTCACTCCTTCGGTTCTGCCAACTCGAAACCATAACTAGTCACACAGGGTCATATCCAAGGCTTTATCAGACTAACAACCGTGGCTTTAAGCCGCACCCATGCTTAGGGCTCCTGAATGCCTCACTCACCCTGGCTTTAGGCCCAAACTACCAAGGCTGGTGTGGTAGCATGTTAACCCTGCAGAAGACTTAAGAGAACGACCTTCCACAAGACAAATGACATTAGAACCACCGGCCCGTGTTATCCGGCTTCAAACCAAACGAAACATAAAAGACATAAAGTAAAAAAAACATATAGAAAACACAAAGACATGTAAAACAAATGATAGAAACACCACCTGATCATCACGGGATCAAACGATTCATACTTTTCTTCCCATTCCCTATCGGTGGGGTAAGAAATGCTTGGCTGCTAGATTGTTGAGATTTGTTATGCTAGCGCCTGTAATAAAATTTACCCCTTGACCTCGCCAAACAGTTAAGTCTAGCATCCCCTACGATCAAAACAAAGCAAGAAAAGATACAACCTAGCGGGCACTCAAAGAAATATCAAATCTCACCCATATACCTAAGTTGCCGCTGATAGGGGTATATTCGGAGAGCATGGATCATTAACAACAAACTATTACCAAGAAGAACTAATTAAAGCCTTTTTTATACTAACACATTGGTGAAATCTTTTACATGTGAATAATCTCCAAGACTTTATTGAAAGCAAAACACAATAAAATGTAACAAAACATGGCAAAACATGATGAAACAAGAAAGAAAGCAGTATGTACAATATATATAGATTTAACATCAGAAGTTGGAGCGTCCAAGTCACAGCTAGACTTTGCCAAACAATGAAGTCCAGCGTCCCCTAAGATCGTAACCAGGCAAGCAACAAGATAGAGCCAAGTGCGATAGCACGAGAATATCAAGGCCTAACCTAAGGATCGATACCGCCCCGTTGGGGCTAATCTGGAAGACGTGAGTGTTTCACTGTGAATTACTCCTATCAGAAGAACTAATTAAAGTCCTATGTCACTGATATTAATTTTTGCCCTTCGAACTGGAGCTGGGCACACAATCCTTATTTTAATAGCGGTGTGTGAAGCTTTATATACCCAAGTCAACAGTGGGTACCCCCTACCCGAGGGCTGGGTCTGACAAACAGTTAAGTTAAGCAATTACACTTTTGCTCTCCACGCAAATTAAGTTAACACAATCTATTCGACAGAGTCATCTGTGTAAACAGGATTGACCAAATCCTCATTGGGCTCTCCTATTTCGAAGCCTCCAAGGAAAGGCTTAAGCCTTTGACTATTCACCTTTAAAGAAGAACCGTTACTCATGCTCTTTACTTCTATCGCCCCATGAGGGAAAACAGTTTTAACAACATAAGGACTAGCCCAATGTGAGTGCAATTTATCGAGGTGAAGATGCAAACGAGAGTTATACAATAACACTTTTTGACCGGGTTCAAAGTTTTTAATCACAGTCTTCTAATCATGCCTGGCTTTGATTTTAGACTTATAAGCACTAGAGTGGTCATAAGCATCATACCTCATCTCCTCGAGTTTCGTCAATTGGAGCTTTCGGTGGGCACCGGCAAGAGGCATACTGAAATTGAGCTTCTTGATCGCCCAATATGCGTTGTGTTCAAGTTCCACTGGCAAATGGCAGGCTTCTCCATAGACGAGTCAGTAGGGAGATAGACCCAAAATTGTCTTGTACGCAGTACGGTAAACCCACAAGGCGTCGACCAAACAAATTGAATAATCCTTACAGGTACGGTTAACCGTCTTCTCCAAGATATTCTTAATTTCCCGATTCACTAGCTCCGCTTGACCATTTGTTTAAGGATGGTAGGCCATTAAAACCTTATGAATAATGGAGTACTTCCTCATCAAAGTGGCAATGGACCGGTTACAAAAAGTGAGACCCTTGGTCACTGATTATAGCCCTCGGCATCCCAAATCTTGATAGAATGTTGTCCCTCAAAAATTTGACCACAACTGAATGATCGTTAATGCGCGTAGGAATTGCCTCTACCCATTTGGAGACGTAGTCAACCGTCAACAAAATGCAGAGGTAGCCAAAGGACGAAGGAAAAGGGCCCATGAAGTCAATGCCCCAGCAATCGAAACTTCAATGATCAAGATAGGGGTTAGAGGCATCTCATTCCGTTGAGTAACACACCCTAAAAGTTGGAACCGAGCACAACCTCGGCAAAAGCCAAAAGTGTGCATGTACAAATTTGGACAATAAAACCCGCATTGCAAGATCTTAGTGACGATCTTTTTGAATGAGAAATGGCCACCACAAGCCTCCGTATGGCAAAACTTGATTACGCTTTGTTGCTTGGAATCTGGAACACAATGACAAACAAGTTGGTCCGCGCAATACTTAAAAAGATATGGATCATCAAAGGAGAACCTTTTCACTTTAGCTAGAAAATGGCTCCTTTCTTGGGTATTCCAATGAGCCGAAGTCAATCCTGTCACCAAATAGTTTATAATATCGGTATACCATGGGGTACTCGAAATGGTCAACAATTGTTCATCTGGAAACGTGTCTATAATGGGGAGACTCAAAGTAGGATCCTCAAATTGTAATCTCGATAAGTGGTCAGCAACCACATTCTCAACACCCTTCTTATCCTTGATGGTTAAGTTGAATTCTTGGAGAAGTATAATCCACCTTATCAACCGGGCTTTGGCATCTTGCTTTGTGAGGAGATACTTAAGATCAGAGTGGTTCGTATAAATGATAATAGGACCACCACCGATTAAGTAAGATCGGAACTTGTCAAGAGCAAACACCACCACCAATAATTCCTTCTCTGTTGTAGTGTAATTCATTTGCGCGTCATTCAATGCCTGACTTGCATAGTGAATCACATATGGATGCTTGTCCTTCCTTTGTCCCAACACGGCACCCACAACATAATCACTTGCATCACACATAAGCTCAAATGGTAGGCTCCAATCCGGTTGTTGCACAATCGGAGGAGTGGTAAGGTTGCCTACGTATCCCTTTGAACTTCTCGATGTTTGGCATCTTGAATCTTTCAGGCAGTTGAGAGTCTGGGAAGAGGCAAAGTCCTTCAAAATCCAGAATTTGGTCCCCTTGTGAATGGGCCAAAGCATGCTTGATTTCTTTGACTTGTATGGCCAGCTCGGGATTTTCTATTGTTACCACTTTAAGAGGATTCTAATCTTCCTCCTCGTCTTCCTTGTCCTTAGCATCTCTTGCGCTTTCTCGGCTAGCAAAGTGGCAATTTGAGCTTGCAGCTTGGCAATGGTGGTATCGTTGTCTGACATTTTTGAAATAGGAGTGGGATGAGAGCTTGGTGAACTTTGAGGATTGGCAGACAATCGGGTTTGCTGAGAGGATGATCGTGAAGACCCAGGAAGTGATTGAGACTGTTAGGGTGGAGGTGTTTTGACAGGCGAGGATGACAGACGGGATGGTTGCAAAGACTTCTGCTTGGCATAGCTTTGGGTGTTGTAAGAATATAAAACTGGTTGTGGTTGCTTCTTTAATCTACCTATCGCTCCTGCTTTAAAAATAGAATACCTGCGAGTCAGTGCTTGCCTATATAGGGTTAGGATTTGGACTGAAAATCCTAACCCTTCTACATAGAAAGAAATGTTACAACAACAATTTATACAAGGTGTGAGGAAGAACTTTTACAAACAAATGAAAGTAGGTTCCTATCTTATATTGATAAGTTCTATGGCTCTCTAACACATATATGGTTTGGGTAGTCTCAAGGGTCCTCCGTTGTCAAAGGGCACTAGTCCTTTCCCCAGCCCATCATAGGCGGCGATCGAGTGATTCCCTTTTTGATATACCACTAGGTACAAGTGACTGTAGAGTTTGCTGGAACCCCTAACATAGCCCATGACATGCCAGGATATTAGGTGAACTCAATGAGGTTGCCCGCTCGATGCATATGATACAAGAATTAGATAAAACAAGTATTAATCTTATGTCAAATTTTCTGGTTATGGCTCTTAAGTCCCCAGCGGAGTTGCCAAAAACTGTAGACACCTCCCAAACGGGGCATCACCATACAGATTGATCAAGTTTGTTTGGTTCCACTTCATAAACCAAGATTGTGGATGTTCCCATGGCTAGGAACATCACCACACGATAACGGTTATCATCAAAATAGAGTTGCTACCTAGTTTATAAAACTAGGAAAAATAGATAGAGATTCTGGGTACGGGAGCCAAGAGTACAATAAGGGGAAGGTGTTAGGCACCCCTCTTTGCCCAGTTGTGGGACTGGCCCATAATTGTTTAACATATGATTAATACTTGCTTTATTTAATTCTAAACACGTACTCTAATTATTAGCCTTTAACAGTGAATAAGGTGAGCCCAGACAGTAATGAAAGCATGCATCAAAAATAAGCAGAGAACAAACAGGCTATCCCAGAGAATGGATCCCTCGGCCAATGAATAGATGTCATGGCCGAGCAATCCTTCTGGATTGATGTATCGGCCGCGGGAACGATGTCCTAGCCGATGTTCTTCCACACACCCAAACAAATATTTAATCAGAAACTTGAGATACTATGATTAAAATGCAATAATTGAAAACTAAATCAAACCATAGGCCCCAGCTAGGCCTCATCACCTTGATCCCTCAGTTGCTTGATTGCTTCAGATTGAAGGTGATTGACTGATTTCCTTCTCGAAAACCTTAGGGTAAGGGTTTGTACTTTGGGGTTTGATTGCTCGGGGTGTGGCTGCCATCGGGATATTAGGGCTTTTAGAGAGGAGGTATAAGAGAGTATTTCTGCAGAATTTCGTGGCTAGAGAAGGTGGATTGTATATCTAATTTCAAAACCCTAAGGGCCCTTTATATAGGCTCCGGATAACATCACTCCAACCAATCATAATGCACGAATTAATAGAAATTATATGAGCACAAGATCTCTTCTTAGAATCTCCTTTCGTAGCCTGAAAGAATCAGAATTTGGCTGCTAAGGTTTTGAGCATCGGATCAAACGATTAACAGAACATTCCAGAATCTGGAAAAAGGACGATCTGGCGGCCAAAGGATCGATCAGGCGGCTGAAGAATGGTTCTCGTGGGCGAGGGATCAATCTCTTGGGGAGATTTTCAAATAACATGTTTCACGGGTGAAAGAATGAAGTGGAGGCCGAGAGGTCAATATTACGGCTGACAGATGTATTTTCCTAAGATGCTGTATTTCTATCTGAAAGGCTATTTGGCTCTGAATTGGGTCCTTTAAGTGGTTAAAAGTACTCACCAAAAGTCCACGGGTTTACGAGAAGTCAATCAGCGATCACATATATCCATTCATCATCGGGATGGTCCCCAAGGTGGGACTTGAAATAATCGTTAGGCCAAATTGGGGTGTCCACACACCTCAGCATCGTTAACACACAGCTTGTGCATTCCACAGTGAGACCTTTGGTACGTTTTCCCTCCACAGATGATGTATTGGGCGGCCAATCTCCATAGAGCAATTCGATCCTTCTTAGTGGCTTCGGCTGGATACTCTTCATGTCCCACAAAATTTCATATGTAATGATACTAGGGTAGGCCATCATCAATGGAGTTGACGTACTCATATGCGGGCAAGTCCCTCTGTTCGGTCACGATTGGTCGCAACTTGACGCCTACCGAAAGCTCGATCATTGAAGCTAAATTTGCCAAGGTGTCGGCAAACTGATTCTTCAAACACGGAATGTGGGTGAAGGTCACCTTGTTGAAACGAGGAATTAGTTCTTCCAAATCTTGGTGACATGGCTTCAGCTTTTCCTCGCGGATTTTCTAGTCCCCATTGGCTTGAAAGACTACCAGATTAGAGTCTCCAATGACCTCGAGCTTTTCGACACCAAGTACAATAGTAGCCTCCATGCCAATGATGCAGGCTTCATACTCAGCTTGATTATTCGTGACTTCAAAGTTTAACTTGAAAGCAAGCGGAATATGAGAACCACTACGTGTAATCAGCAACACTCCAATCCCAAATCCTTTCTGGTTAGCAGCTCCATCGAAATAAAGCATTCAAACCTCCTCAACCACCGTTAACACATCCTCGTCAGGGAAGTTGAAATCCACATCCTTAGGTCCATCAATGAGTGATCGTCCAAGAATTCCGCTATCGCACGTCCTTTCACTGATTTCCTTGTGACGTATTAAAAATCGAACTCCGCCAGCAAAAGCAGCCAACGTGCTAGCTTCTGAGTGAGCGCAAGTTTCTCAAATAGATACTTGAGAGCATCCATTCAAGAAATCAGTCTCACTATACAAGCCAGCATGCATGTAGTGCCGCAGCTTTTTGAAGGCCCAAACAAGTGTCCAACACGTCTTTTCCAAAGGAGTATAGCACTCCTCACATCCCACCATTTTCTTGCTCAAATAGTAGATAGCTTTCTCGACTCCAGCATCTCCCTCTTGCGCTAGCAAATATCCCATGGACGATGGGGTGATAGACAAGTACAAGATCAAAGGTTGCCCTGGTACTTGCGACATCAAAACTGGCAGGTTCTATAGATACCCTTGAATAGATTTGAAAGCTACTTGACACTTGTCTATCCACTCGAACGGGACATCTTTCTTGAGTAGATGAAACATCGGCTCGCAAGTTAAGGTCAACTTGGTGATGAATCGGCTGATGAACTGAATCTTCCCCAAAAAGCTCAGTACTCCCTTTTTAGATTATAGTGGCTGCATCTTGAGAATTGCCTTGATTTTAGACGGATCCACCTCAATCCCTTTAGCAATGATCATGAACCCCAACATCTTGCCTACTGTAACCCCAAACGTGCACTTTTGCAGATTGAGACGCATTCGGTACTTACGGAGTCTCTCGAAGAACTTCCTAAGTGCAAGAATGTGATCCTTTCGCTCTTTTGCCTTAACAATCACATCATCAACATAGACCTTGACCTCTTTGTGAATCTTGTCATGCAATATGGTCATGGCAGCCCGTTGATAAGTGCAGCTAGCGTTCTTCAACCCAAACAGTATAACTAGATAGCAAAAGGTAACCCACTCAGTGACAAACGTTGTCTTTTTGTGGTCCTCTAGCACCATAAGAATTTGGTTATAACCCGAGAATCTGTCCATGAATGAAAGCAAGGCATGCCCTGCCGTATTATCCACAAGCACATCAATGTGTGGCAAGGGAAAATTGTCTTTAGGGCTTGCCTTGTTCAAGTCCCTGAAATTGACACAAACTCGAATTTTTCTATCCTTCTTAGGAAAAGGCACAACGTTGGCGACCTACTTAGTGTAGTGAGAGACCATCAAGAAACCTACGTCAATCTACTTGGTGACCTTCTCCTTGATCTTTTGCACCTAGTCCGGCCTCATCCTTCTAAGCTTCTGCTTGATAGGCTTGTCACCTGATAGTAGATGGATTCGATGCTCCACTATTTTAGGATCAATGTCAGGCATGTCTTGATGAGACCATGCAAAGACATCGATGAATTCCTTGAGCAAGTCGACCAATTCACTATGATCCTCCAGGGACAATGTTGAACCTGTAATGCCCCAAATTTTGGAAACGTTAAATAGATAATTTTATTGAAAATCTAAATAGAGTCTGTGTAACGCCCCGAATTTTGGGTACGTTAAATAAACATTTTATTGATAAAACCAAATGGAATCTGGCTCGTTATTACAACAAAACTCCCACAAGAGTTCAATATTTACACAAATGAAGGGGGTTCTAGGGTTCCTAACTACAGCTCCACATGCTCCTCCATCCTAGCCAGCTCCAAAAGCCTCCAAGGTGTATTGTTCATCTTGATAATCTACAAGGTCTGACACATTATACCAGCGTCGCCACCGATATAATATGTCAGGGTCACCAAAGATAACACCATGAGCTTAAAAAGCTCAATAGAATAATCTAAACCTACTAACCCTTAACTTACAAACAATAGAAATTATACAACAGACAGTAACAATAACACATCCACATTCGATATTCAACTATCGTTGGTGTCCATAATTTTCTGTGTTTCTCCTACGCGACTCATCGTAGACCATGTCACCATTTTCCACTTTTCTTTTTCCAAATCAACGTTTCCAAAATTTGTGTTTAACACACCCAACCTCGGTTCTACCGCTCCGGGTTCCCGAGTATCCGCACAATGGTTCCGCCGCTCCGGGTTCCCATTGGCACACAAAACTTCCATTGGCTCCTATCCACGGATAACGAAGCCATTTCTCACCATGGTTCCGCCGCTCCGGGTTCCCATGGGAACGCACACAACCTCACAATGGTTCCGCTTATCCAGATCTTCATTGGAACACACACACATATTCCCACAATGGGCAAGACCGGCCACATTGCGATTTCAAAACACACTTTGTCATTAACACAGCCTAGGTGTCATGTTTCTATCTTTCTTGATTTTTGTGTCTCATTTTCATGCAACGACTCCGCGGTAGGACATATCACATACGTAACTTAAATCAAACATTCAACATGCTCTTATTACTCTTATCAAGCAAATTTACTAATTATCATGCATTTCAACATATTAGTAAAACGAGCTTGCTAATTACTTCTAATACTTCAACTTGCCTTATCATAGACAAAAATAACTAAAGTTACACTAGGGAGAATGAGTAGAGATCTGTCTACCTTGATCCGAAACTAGTAGGGGCCGAATAAACTAGTTGAAAAATTCTACAGGTGGTGAAACTCGCAAATCTGGACCGAACTTTGGATGGCAGTAACTTGGTCAATCCTTGGCCGAATTTGATCATTCTTGGGTCGAAATCGAAGCTCTAGAAGCGCTCTACAACTTTTGTGAAGGAAGTTGATCCTAGAAACTACTTTAGGTAGGAGAAAAATGGTGATAAAGGAAGAGACAGTGTGCTGTCTGGAAATGGAAATCCGAGATTTTTACTGAACTTCGGATGCCAATATCTTTGTCATTTCTTCACCGTTTGGGGTGGTTCTTGGGTCTAACTTAAAGGTCTCGAAGTGCTTTACAACTTTCTTGAAGGGAGTTGGCTCCAAAAACTACATTAAGCAGGAGAAAAATGAAGATTTGTGAAGGGCAGTAGACTGTCTGGAAAATGGAATGGTTTCTAAAGAGAAGTGAGAGCAAAAGAGTGAAGGTGTGAGTTGAATAGCATGAGGGTGGCTCTATTTATAGCCAAAACTTTGGCTCTCCCTCCCTCTCTCAAGGCAGCCCCCCCCCCCCCCCCCCTCTTTCTCTCCATAACTCAATCTTTAACAACTTGTCATGAAATATTAGAAAGATCAAGGCCTAACCCTAGGCTTGCATAGCTATGATTTGTACCAAGGATTGGATTATGGAAGATTTTTGGAAGATTTGATGGATGGAAGGAGAGTTTGTACAAGATTTGGTATTTAAACAAACATAAAAGGACAATGGAGGTTAGATTCTTGGCTAGGAAGAAAGATACATCCATGAATTTGAAAGATGTAAGAAGATCATGGTGTGGTACAACCAAATCTCCTTATTTCCTCTCTCTTTCTTCCTCCCTCTCTCGGCAATCCCTCTCTCTCTCCTAGTACACTACATACATATATATGTATATATGATAATATAGAAGTACAAAGTACTAGATTTTCCAAATCAAATACCCCATTAAATAATTCTAATTAGGTACATGCCCTATTAAATAAATAAATGTAGTACTAAACAAATCTAGGGTTTTGATACATGTGTACAAATGCCCAATATTTAAAAATAGATGTGGTACTAGGTACCCCAATTAAATAAAAGGCTAGGATTCTCTCCATTAAAATAATAATAAAGTACAAGTACTATGTTATTCAATAAAGTACTTTAGAAATCTAGGGTTTAGATATACCCCAATATTTTAATGCATAAAATCACATGGGAATCCAAATCTTGATTATTTAAACAAAACCTTGTACCTTGTTGGAAGATTAGAGCTATTACCCAATGGGTAATAGTTTTCCTAGTGGTTAATAACCAATGGACAATAAGGGGTGGGAGAATACCCAATAAACAAAGAATAAATGTACTTACACATGTGTTTAAAACATATATAATACTATATCCATGTACTAACCAACATTTTTTAATAGGAGGCCTATTGTCCAATGGACAAAGATTACCCTAACTTCTATTGACCAATGGGTAAAGGCAAAACGGTTCAAGAGGTTCAAAAGGTTCATCTAGTAACTAGGTGAGTTGGTTGCTTGGTTCCTCCAAGTAGTCGGTCGGAATCTAATACGATTGGCCCCGAATGACTAGAATCTAATTACGACGGATTACCGAAAGTAAAAATAAGTAATTCAAATAAAATTCAAATATTGAACGAAATTTTTATTTACCGAAAATCAGGGCCGTTATAGTCTTGCTCATTATTACATCAAAACTCCCACAAGAGTACTTTTATTCAAGAAAAGGAGGGGGAACTAGGGTTCCTATCTACTGCTCCGTCTGCTCCTCTATCCTAGCCAGCTCCGAAAGCCTCCAAGGTCTATAGCTCACCCTATTCATCTACCAAGTCTGACACATTATACCAGCATCACCCTCAATATAATATGTCAGGGTTACCAAAGGTAACACCATGAGCTACATGAGCTCAATAGAATAATCCATATTCACTACCCTTTAACTTACACACATTAGATCATAACACTAACGATTTCCACCTAGTACATGCATATCTAACAAACAGTTAACAATGACACATCCACATTCACTATTCACTATCGTTGGTGTCCATGATTTCTGAGTTTCTCCTACGCGTCATTTCGTAGACCGTGTCACTGGTTTCACCTTTCATTAACCAAATCAACATTTCCAAAATCGCCATTTTACACACCCAACCTCAGTTCTGTCGCGCCGGGTTTCCATTGGCACACAAAATTTTGCATTGGCTTCTCTCCGCGGCTAACCAAGCCACACACCCAACCTCGGTTCTGTCGCACCAGTCTCCCAAGTATCCTCACAATGGTTCTGCTACGTCAGGTTCCCATTGGCACACACACACACACCACACAATGGGCTACCATGTCCAGCCACATTGTGGTTTATAAAACATTTGTCATTTTCAAATCACATCTTTCCATTAACCACACCCTAGGTGTCATGTTTCTACTTTTTCGACTTCGGTGTCTCGTTTTCATGCAACAACTCTGTGGTAGGACTTTTCACATACGTAATCATAAATCATTCATTATAAACTTGAACCTAAACTATCAAGATCATCCAACTCTATATTACTAATCATGCTCAATCACCACTTAAAGCATAATGCCAAATGTACGGACGCCTTTGGAGTGAAAATCACTTATGCTTTATCACACAATAAGTAATACAAACAATTCATGTATACATGCTCATAATCATCCTAAAGATCAAAATATGAATACTTCTAATCAAACGTTAAATTCCTATCTTTCAAAATCCGTTCTTTCTTCCTTTGTGGGAAGTTCAAAACAATATATGTTTATTAAAGTAAAGGTCGATGATTCAACATGCTCATATATCCTTTATAAAAATAAGTATACTAGCTATCTTTTTTCATGCTTTTCAAATTATACAAACAATATAGAAACTTCGATTATGCTTAGGGTAAAAAGTAGAAATATTCTACATATACTTAGAGATAGGGAATAAGAAGATTCTACCATTCTTCTTTGGCGGTAGGGTGGCTATGGAAAGTGAGTTGGCTATCGGATGGTGTAACTTCCTACGGTAAGCTTCCGATAGTTTCGAAAGAGAAGGTTTCTCTCGAAACTAGATCTTGACTAAACTACTATACTTTTGGATCGAAAGAGTGGTCGAGTGGTGGTTTAGTGGCGGCCTAGGATTAGTTTCTTGAACAACTCAAGAACAATGAAGAACAAGGCAAGAACAAGGTAAGAACACAAGATTTCCAGAGAGAGAAGTTGAAGGATGGAAGGCTTGAGTTGAATGGCAAGTGAGGGATCCTATTTATAGCAAAACATTGAGCTCTCTCCCTCCCTCTTTTGGCCAGCCCTCTCTCTCTCCAATTCTAGGTTGTAAAGTTGTACTTGGGTTGTGAGTGTGAGGTTGTCTAAAAGAGGTAGCTTGTGTAAGTGCCCAAATTACAACACACACCTCACTCCTCTCTCCCTCTCTTTTGGCCTCTGTTTCTCTCTCTCTCTCCTTTTCTCTCTCTCTCTCGCCCTCTCTCTCCTTCTCTTTCTCTCTCTCTCTCTCTCTCTTGTACCAGGTGTCTATATATAAGTATGAGTAAGACTAAATAGTTTAGGTCTGGGTAGTCTTAAGTCTAGGAAAAGAAAGAAAGATTATGGAGGGCTTTCAAGTGTACTGCATTGTCCAATGGTTAACACTTTTTCCTAGAAAGTGTATATCTAAGTATATAGGCTTATTTTAATAGGCTATGAGGTATATATATGTATTTAGAGAATCTAGAAAAGTAACTTTGGTGGGCAATTTAGGTTTAAGGCTATTAGTCTTAGGGTTGCATACATGGCAAGGCTAAGTTTGCTTCTTTTGGAAGCAAAATGATGGCTTTCTATGGTTCATGATTTATCTTGTCAAATCACATATTCATTGGCAAATTCTAATGTTCATTATCCAAGGGATAAAAATTTCCCTAACAATTATTATCCAATGGGTAGAGAGGAAATGATTATAGGTATGGCCTTGAAATGACTAGTCGTGGATATAATGATTACCCCTAATAGTCTAATGGTTCAATTAGGGTTGGGAGGGGTTCACAAGGCTCAAAGATGGTCAAAATGGTCCATCTAGGGTTAGGAAATTGTAACTAGGTGAATTGGTAGTTTGGTTTCTCCAACTAATTGGTTGAAAACTAATTCTACTTGCCACATAGGATTTCTAGTCAAGAAATATAATTTTAAAGGGCTTAAATCGAATTATGACGAATTGTAGAGATTAAAAATAAATTTTTAAAAGTAGTACCAAGTAAAAAGAAATTCCAACATATAACGAAATAATTATTTATTAAAATTTCGAGTCATTACAGAACCTATTTGCATCATATGGGGGTCATCCTCGTCTTTCAAGTTTATAGAAATTACTTCATCTTTTAGAGGCTAAGCATGCCTTTCGTTGTCCCTTTCGATGAGGGAACGTAATTCCTTGGGAATGTTCCCATCGAAATATGTCCCTTCATCATCAGAGTCGACGCAGTTTATATAGAAGTTAGCAAAGTACTCAGAAGTAGGATCGTGCATTTCATAAAACCCTTTAGGGTTACCAAGTACAACAGACTCAAAAAGTAAAAGCTACGACGTGGAGGGCCAAGAGGGACAAACTCCGACTCAGAGCTAGACTTAGACTCGACAGACTCTGTGCCAGACTCAGAAGTGTCATCAATGCAAGTTAGACATGGTTTGAAAATGTAATTTTTAAGGCTACCCTTGGCTTCCACTATGAGAGAGGTAGTAGGATCCACGAGAGTGTCAGGCGCAAGCATTAGCACTTCAGCGTCCTCAACATCTTTGACCAAACCCACTTTGGAGAACAGCAGCTCCAACCTCCCTTGAACGAAAGTCCTCAGCCAGTCAGTCTTCTCCTTGACTTGAGTAAGCTTCCTCTTGAATTCCTCTTTGGCCAGTTCCTCCTCGCTATCAGACCAAGTGTTAGCAGCAAAGACCTCGAAACCAGGCAGCCAAGCACAAGTTTTTAGATCTTAAAGTGGTTCGACTTGCCCCAGATAGGCCTTCCTCCTCCGCACACAAAGTAATTGTTAGCATTACCTTGAAGGGTTCGAGGCTTTCCCTTGACCTTTCCATTCTTGGTATCCTCGACAGAGGGAACATACCCCAAGCCAAAGCAATGATTGTTTGAGGGAAAGTTAGGGAACTCAGTGACCCCTTGTTGATTGATTCTCAGTCCCAAACCAGGCATATATGACATCTTTCTCATTATCTCGGGGGCAATTGAGCTAATGGTGAAGTCGTCATCCATGCTAATCGTAAGGACCGAGCCAGAGGTGTCAAAGGAGAAACCCCGAAAGCTAGCATCTTCCTCTCCGTGCATGATCCCCCAAATTAGTGCTCCATCCTCAGAGTGCACATGAATCCTAGAATCCCCGCAGATTGTAAGCATGCCAGAGGTGAGTCCATGCATGACCTTTTGATGGAGACGAGAAGGCACAGCCTTGATGTCTGCCCTATGGAGCCAAGGCCTACCTAGCAGCAGGTTGAAGGAAGCGGGAATGTCGACAACGTGGAATTCCACTTCCATCACAAAACCCTCAGCATCGAGTTTGAGCAAAAAAGTGCCCTCCACCACACGGTGAGTGCTATCATAGGTTTTGATCGCAAGATTAGACGGCACAAGATCCTTTTTGGTGAGACCCAAGCGGTAATCAACCCTTAGAGGGCAGACGTTGATTGCAGAGCCATTGTCTATGAGAACGGTTGGCACCCAGTGTCCTCAGCGCTTGACAGTTATGTGCAACAGGCAGTTGTGCATGACTCCTTCCATAGGGAGGTCCTTCTCAGTGAAGGTGACAGAGTGCTTTGATAGAATTGGCAGGATGAGGCCAATCATGGCCTCGGGAGAGATGTCCATAGGTACCTTGAGACAAGAGAGGGTAGTAGACAGCTTTTGACGGTGCTCATGAGAGGCACATATTAACTCCCAAATAGAGATCGCAACAGGAATCTGCTCGAGTTGCTTTTGAATCAGGTCAGCCTCAGAGGGGGCCATTTGGAACAGCAAGAAGAGTATTCCTTTGAATGATAGGAATATTGGGCCTTTGAATAAGAGAGTTGGACAAGCTCCTAGCTTGCAGATTAGCAGGTTGGAAAACTCGGCCACTCCTCATGACATTGGCAACTTCCTAGAGAGAAGGCACCCCTTGAAAATCTTCAACCTTATCCCAGAGGTCTGCAGGAACTTCCCCAAGCTTGCATTTTCCTTTGTCGACCGCAACTACCATTGGTGACACACCTTGTCCCAAACTACCCAGAGCTATGTCCTTTGCCAGATCTTCCATAATCAGTCCCTTTCAGAAAGCAGGGTCTTGAGTTGCAGTGTCTTCAAATGCCATTCCAGGATTAGTAACAAAAGGCACGTCTGAAAGGCCTCCATCAACCAAGGCATGGTTGACGGTCTAGATTTCATTGCCAATGCCAATGTCGACAACCTCATCAACATCCCACAAATCAACAGTTGGTGCAGTTTGCAACACCATGACGCTACAATTGTTAGGAATAGGAACAATAGGGCACATTTATTCTTCAGAGACAATGTTGAGAGAGGGATTGGATTCGTAGATATAGTCATCGACAACATTTGAAATAGCACCCATTGTCAGAAGGTGGAGGAGTATACAACCAAGCAGGCAGTCCTCTTAGTGAATGAGCTCCCCTTCTTCATAACAGTCCCAGTATTGATCTACGACGTCATTTTGAACCAAGTTGGGGTTAAGTCCCAATGCTATCTACCAAGCATCGGGTTGTGGATCCCACACATACTCTTCCTCTTCCTCTCAGGATCTGCAAGTTCAGGTTGGTGGTAGAGCATGAACAAAGAGATGTCATCTATAGGATCCGTTTGTGCCTCATTTCATCCATCCATCCAATGGTCTATCCATGCTTGATCGACTTGGGGGTATTCAGGGAAACCTAAAGCGTGCGACTTGATCCACTTATTGGCTAGTTCCTTCCATTCCTCAGCCTTGTCTTCCATTCTCCATCCTACGGCCATCATGTTGATGTTAGGTTCAAACGGGATGGTTACAATCAGCTTAGGTTGGCTTTCAGGGATGATATAGTGGGTATGGTTGAATATAGTGGAGCTTGGGTTGATTTGAGTGGAGGTAAGAGAAATCAGGCCAATTTGTGAGCTAGAATTGTGTTGAGGCATGGAATTAGAAATGACATTAGGCTTTGAGGGAGGTGGGGTTTGAACAGTGCCATTATCTATCAGATCTTGAATCGCATGACAAAGGCGATAGCAATAATCTATGAGATGGCCATGCATTTGGTGGTAGGTACAGAAAAGATTAGGGTTGTGGCTAGGAAGGGGATTTTTGGGTAGAGGAGTTGGGGTCAAGGGCTTGAGATGGCCAGACTTGACAAGTTTCTCCATCACAGAGGACAGAGATGCCTCGAAGATGGCAAAATTCTGAGGTTGGGCTCCAGGTTGGTTGTTTTGTGGAGCTTGGACTTGATTGACGGCCATAGCGTAGTTGGAGTTAGAAGCAGAGGCATTATTCCTGCTTGTGGCCACGTTGGCGTAGTTGCTACTACCAAACAACACGGTGCTACTCCCAAAATAGGCACGGGGCTATGCTTTTTGAGTAGAGGAAGAAGAGGACTCTCCTCTTGGCAGAATTCCAGTTTGCAACGCCTCCTCAATGGCCAAACCAGACTCAAAGAAAATCTCAAAGTTGGCGGATGCTTGAACCAGCACGAGATTCTTGGCATAATCAGGTTGAAGGTTACAGGAGATGATACGAATCTGATCGCTCTTGCTCGGGCGATCAGTCATTAGAGCGGCCTTGGCCCTCCATATATTGACAAAATTAGCAAAGGACTCTTTTGATTCCATCTTGATAGACTCCAACTCTCGAGTTTTCATTTTGAGTTGAGAGTTGTAGTTATATTGTGCAACGAAGGCTACCCTAATATCCTCCCAAGATCTTCTTTTGGAGTTGTCAAGAGAGAGAAACCATTGAAAGGCAAGGCCATAGAGGGTTTGAGGGAACATTTGGGCCATAGCATCATTTTCGACCCCATGCAGCTTCATGGCTGCATGGTAACCCAACAGTTGAGTTTTCAGATCGCCAGTCCCATCGAACCTAGAGAAGTCCGGCATTTTGAACCTTTCGAGAAGCTTAGCATTTGAAAAGAGGCAAAGTCAGTCCATGTCAATGCCACTAGCCCCTAGTTTCTCAGATTTGGAGACAGCCTCCTCGAGTTTGGCCATTTTGGCTATCAAAGTAACCATTTTAGGATTAGGGATAGCCACTTCAGGGTTAGGGATTTGAATTTTGAGCTCAGGATTGGGTATCTCCACCTTAACTCTCGGCGGGAGTTGCTCGTTTATCAGCGCACGCAAGTTGGTCATAGCGGCATTAGCCTGATCAGCCCTTTGTTGCATGATGCCCATGTTATGTTCAAGGTTTGCCAGAATAGCGGCTTGGTGTTGTGGAGCGTCGGCCATGATGAATGCTTGAGAGGGAGTTGATGATGTTGATGAAGACGGAGAAGAAAGAGGCGATTATGCCCTTGTCGATAAATCTGCCAGTGCTTCTGTTGTGACTGACTGAGGTGAAAGCCTTGCAAGTCTTCTTCTATATGGACCCAGTGGACGTTCCCTAGTAGGTTTGGCTCTTCCTTTCGGTACTTTCTTGCTTGATGCAATGGCTTAGAACTAGATAGAAAGTAATTGAAAGCTCAGTGGCGTACCTACAGTAGTTTATTTAAAAAGAATAGAGAAAATTCAATGTACACGTCGTCGTCGGTGGTGTCCACCTAGACTCTACCACTAAAGACAAGTCTATCTCATGATGTTCAGACGCTACCAAAATCCTCAGAATTCTTTTCAACAATGCGTCCTTTGTTTAGATCGACTAACACTGAGAGATGTCAAAATAGACTAAGCCTTCGACTATTCCATTTTTGAAGTTTCAACTTTGGAGTCAGAACAACTCGGCATAGATGACGTGGCACCATAACCTTGATGGCGTGAGCGGCGACGCACTATTAGCCAGGGTGGTGTAAGTGACAGTGCACTCTTAACCTTGATTGTGTTTAGTACCACGACATCAATCTTTGTTGTTCCTTGTTTTCTATTTGAAACCTTGATTGGGCATTAAACAAGGACTTAGAAAGTCTTGATTTCCTAAAGTCTCGTTGATCTAAGGACTTTGAAGCAAGACAATGTGCATCGGGATGCACGACTCTTCATCGGGTCTAACGAGTAAGCATAAGACATACTCGAAAGAGAGACAACCTAGAGGCCGCCTAAAAACATGCTCTTACGCAGAACGATATGTATGTACAGTGCATGCGATAGGAAAACCGGTAACACACAGACAATATATGGGGGTTAGATGCAAATAATCTTACCCTAAGGGTACCTATCTTAGTTTAGAGTGTTCTAATGCTTTGTATATGCGAAGGCCAGTTTTGGTTTGAGAGGGGTTCCTTAAAGTAAAGCCAAGATATACCTCCTGCTGTAACACGTAGCATAGAGCAACAATCACATAGTAGAATGACTTATCATCGTCCAAGGTTGTTAGGCATTCGAGAACCCCGAGCTTCAATAAACTGTGCCGGTTACCCAAAACATGCCAACACGGCTAGCCAACATTGATGCAAGTGAAGATGCCAGAAGTTTGATTAATGAAATAGAATCGCAATGTTTGCAAATGCCTTTTAAAATGTGGCTCACTTTATTAATCGATACTTGGAAAAAACTACACAAGCGAATAATCGGAAAAGTCCCAGTCAGGATTGGTCGAATACGAGGATCCTATTTAATCACCAATCCATTCTTTAGCAGCACGAAGCTCACTGTTTTGGCAAACTTTTGAAGGATTGTTCTCAAGTGTATTAAACTCTAAGTATAGACCAATGTAGAAAGTCCCCAGTAGAGTCGCCACTGTGGGCACACGCCCCAAAATCGTCGTGGACAGATGGGTGTGCTCCTTTTTGGCATGCGCATTGCTCAATTCAGAGTCGCCACTTGGGTTTGAAGGTTCGCCACCGAAGGAACCGAACTTGAAATGTTACTTTGTATTTGATTTGAAAATGGCTTATTTCTGGTCCATCGTCACCAGAATATCTTAGGTTTGGGAGACAGGTTACCAGAGGGGAAGGTTTTTAAGGCACCCCTCTCGCCCAATCCAGAGATCGGTCTCTACTAGGGCATTTGTAGCGCGTTTGCAATTCTATTTCATTAATCAACTTTTAGCCATTTAGGGCAAGGGAACAGTTTAAGGGGTTTAAAATTATAACAAGTTTGCAGGATGTGATAGATGGCATACTCGCATTATTGAAATAGTTAGAATAGGACAAAAGCAGACTTCTGTGGGATTTAAACAGATTGGAAGCCACTATTTTGGAGCGACGTGCCCAAGAAGAGACCAGCATGCACTAATCAAGTCACTACATGCAGATTCGACCTACACGCGCCAATCCATAACTTGCGCACGTCAATAGACTTAAACCCACATCTCCCACTTTCATTCCCCTCTGGGCTCTAGAAGGACCAGTGCACACCCAGGACAAAACCACGCAGTCAAATGGCAGAATAATATACAATTACAAACGATTGAAAGGGCTTGAAAGCCACTAAAAGAATAGCACACCCCATAAAAAAGTGTGGGGATAAAAACAATGGCATAAGCCAAGTTAACCATACAAAGGCCACCCATAGGTCAGAGATGAACCAGCGCGCATGGGTCAACCACTATCGTGCGGATGCTATTGAAGCAATTTATTTGTGTTAATCCTCCTCAACTCCATTGCATTTTCAAACCAATCCTGTAAAAGTAAACATAAATAGTGTAATGCCTTGTTCTCTTTCATTTTCAAAAAGAATTTTTCAAAAAATACCCTCTAAATTCCCCCTACTTCTAACATTTCTCTCTCTATCTCTCTCCACTTATTACCCTTACTATTTTTCAAAAAAAAATTCAACACACAAACCAAACAAAGCCTAAATCATTTGAAAAGTTACCTACTAAAATAGTTAAATTTACTTTAAACAACATACCCTCATCCAAAGTTGTGAGTTTGCTATTGCATAGTTTATAACAACACTTCGGGATAAATAATGTTTCTCGTGGAATCCAATTCATCTTTGGAAAGAAGGACGCTTATACGATCAAAAGATGTGCACCTGGATAACATCACATATAGTTGACCATAACCAAACGCTGGGGTACGCAAATCAACTCCTACGATTTTCACAGATTGTCCTTGTGATTTATTGATAGTCAAATCATATGTCAATCATATAAGGAACTAGCGTCTCGTCATCGAAGAACTAATTGGCTATACACAAGGCCATGACACGAAGAACCCAGCCAAACCAATCAAAAGGCTGAATCAAAAATTTTAATGTATAAACCAAGAGGCCATGACATGAAGAAAATATTCATCAGGTTTCCAACAACTAAACTGTAAAATTAATATTTGCATTAGCATTAAAAAAATAGCATTAGCTGAAGAAAATAAAACCCCAAAGCTGGTTGGTTGGTTGCATTAGCAGTATAAGTTCAACATAGGCCCACATAATTACTCCTTAGGAAAACTTCAACAAATCCCGAATTTTGAGAAACCCTAGTATAGTGCAAAATTGAGGATGGGCTTCAACAAATCCCCAATTTTTAAAACCCTAGTCAATTGAGGATGGGAGGATTCTTGCCCCAGAAAGAGGGAGGATGCAGCGAAATCAAAGCATTGATCAAAGAACTCTCAAATTAAGTTCAGCATAGCCCACCCTTGCTTTGTGCCTCTTGAAAAGGTCTCGAAGTGCTTCGACAATCTAACTTTATTCACCTTCCAAAGGAGATCAGGAGGCAAATAAACAACTCATATAAACGGGCCCATATTGAATCCAAAAAAAAGAAAGACAAGAAAACATAAAGGGATTACCAAAAACACAGAGGCAGATATAGAACTTCGAGTAAAGAGAGGCGATCAATCGATGATGAACTGATGAAGCGAGTGTTTCTTTATGCGCCGAGGAGTGGGTTCTGGGGGAGAGAGAGAGAGCGCATAACTATGGAGGAAGAGAGGTATCAGATTTTGAACGTACAGAAGAGGAAAACCGATAGGTAGACATGCATTAGAAATAGGTTGGAATCTATGATTCAATCCAATGGCTGTAACCTATTTGTAATTTCGATCCGACGGCTGGAGAGGCGCTTATGTTTGTATGGGTAGACAAAAAATTGATCTGTTATATAATATAAATGATGTATCCTTAATAAGTTGGAATTACGAAGCATGACACTTGAAAAGGGAGAGAAGAAGTATATAGCATAGATAGATTCACATCATCAAATCATTCGTTCACTTTATTTTTTGTCATACTAGCGTTTGTGCTCGTTCGATGCACGGATTAAAAAAATGACATTGATTTTTTCTGGAAATCAAGTACAAATCAAAAGGTTTGGTTCGGGTTTTCAATAGTATGGTTTGGTCATGGTTTAAGAAAATTAGAAACCACATTATATGGTTTGGTTTGTGGATTCACGTTCAAGGTTATGGTTCAAAACCATATAATACATATATATACACATAATTTAATTATGATTCACCAAATAAATGTAGGAGCCTTAGTCAACTACTTTTCTAATTTATTGATTCTATTAAATTCACCGCAATATTTAGTTTTCCTTCTCTGCCAAGATAACTTAGACTAAACTTCTATATATCACAACTCATTCCCAATTTCCTATGATTATTAATTTATAATCATACACAAAAAGCACATAGGATCACCAGGTCAAGTCAACTTACATTGCCCAATTCCTAAATTTCTCTAAATTCTTTTCTTATAATTCATTCACTACCAAGACTTGAGGTAATTGTGGTATTCCACTCTTAATTAGTTGGTTGATGTTAGTGTCTTTTTATAGTTAAATGGAATTGATTTCAATATACGTTTTCTTTTAATTTATCTTCGTAACTTTAAGTACTTAAAATATTTTTTGAAAATGATAGTTTAATTCAAAACAAATCGTGGTTTGAAATCGAAACCAAACCGTACTTTAATGGTTTGGATTGGTTTGGTTCTATGTCTCTTGTGGATTGGTTTGGTTCCCTAAATTCATAATCTGCAAGTATTTGTTTGGTTCTTGGTTTACTATAAAACCGAACCAATCCAGACCATGCTCACACCCTATATCGAATGGGTACAACGCTA
The DNA here is from genome assembly GCA_019656835.1 of Rhododendron ovatum. Lineage (NCBI taxonomy): Eukaryota > Viridiplantae > Streptophyta > Magnoliopsida > Ericales > Ericaceae > Rhododendron > Rhododendron ovatum. The sequence continues at coordinate 39,803,389 of CM033802.1, read as the reverse complement.
GTTGATGCTTGTTAGAGTTGATGCCTGTTCGATGCACGGGACAAAAAAATCATATTGGTGCTTTTTGGCCCAGCGTATCAAACGTATGGGCACAACATTATTTGATAAAAAAGATAATTCAATTTTTTCACGCTAACATTATTCACATTTTATGCACTGAAAAAATGTATGTGTGGTGGAGGATGAGTATGGAGTTTATGGACCAGGTGGCAGCATGTGGTTGTGCTCCAAAGGTGTATATGTGATGAAAAATGAGTATAGAACATCACGTGATTATGCTCCAGAAGAATATAATAATTTTTTTTCCATATTCATGTCCCCTACCCACCTCTCTCTCCCTCCCTCAATCCACCTCTCTCGCTCTCTCTTTCTATAAATAAAAATAAAATAAAAAATCCAAGAAATTAGGAAAGGGCGTTTGGAGGTTTCTGGTGCTTACGCACATTTCTATAATCGATAGATAGATAGATAGATGGATCTGCTCTCCCTCCGATTGACAAAGTTTCTCTCTCTCTCAAAATACGGACGGAACCCCAATCTTTGTGGCTGGCTCTTGGTGCATCATCGTTGAAGACAAGTGGACGCCCAACTGGACCGACCAGGTCATTCTCGCTTTTCACTCCTGCCCACATCTCACTTCCCATTTCTCCCACCCACCTTTCATCCTTAATTCTCTCTCAGGTGCTTTCTTTTGTTTCTTCTTCTTCTTCTTCTTCTTCTTCTTCTTCTCTCTCTCTCATTCTTTTTATTCTGTCTTAATTATACTTTTTCTGGTGGATGGTAATTCTGTATCACTACTAGGGTTTGACAGACTATTTCGGGAGGTATAGATCTGGTGCGGTCATCATCAATCACCATGACTGGTACTGGCCAGTTGATCTCTGTTCATCCCGACGAGCTCAACTTTCAGTGTACGCTCAATCTCTTTCTCTCAGTACGTTAATCACGTTTTAAGGTGTTCGTAATTCTATTTAGAATCAACTTGATTCTACCAAATTTACTCAGTAGATTGGAAAATGATGGCCCAGGAGTTAATGTTGACATGGTTGGTAATTTAGGCAGTGTTTGGTTTAACGAAATGAATGCAAAATATAATAGTCATTCTATCAATAGCTATTCGGATGTGTCATTTGTTGAAATTGACTTGACCTTAGTACCTTACAATAATTGTATTTCACCAATTTGGCCAAGAATGTCTATCCCATGCCTCGTCAAAATGATTTCAGTGAACCAAAACTACCTTCGTTTATCACACAAAGCGGTTTTAGCAGAAAAATAAAAGCCGGATTGCCATCATGAGAACTATACCACTTCAAATTTGTTGTAAATTTATCTATGATAGCAGCAGTGGGATTTTTGCAGCATTTTCTTAATGCAAAAGGAGAGCGATGTTTTATGAAAAGAAGCTTAGTCTGTACCAGAAATTGTTACTCAATAGATCCCAGGAGTATGTGTAGCATGTCTTTATACGAGCTAGAAATGAATTATCTTGATCGTGATGCCATACTTTTTAGCAATGGGTTCATTTTATTTGGTCAACTTGGGAAACATGGAAGGGCATGGAAAGTTAAGTGATACTACTCAGATGGGGGCGAGAATAAGTTAGCTGGTAGTTAGGCAATGGCTGTGTCACACACACAACAAAGGATATAATGAAAACGATTACGTTTGATGGGAATTAAGGGTAATGCAGAGGCGGTGTGAGAATAACCTTGTAGGTCGGCAACGTCTGTCATATGGGAGACAAACAGTTCAACCTCAAAGAATTTCGGATATGGTGGGAACCTGGAGTGGACTTATGGGTATAAGATTTTATAGATCAATTAGTTTGAATTTGTGGTAAGGGGAGCTCACATGTATGGGCCAAATAATTCAGTCAAAAGGCTTTGTCTTGTGGTATTTGAAATATGTATATGTGCTGCAATAGGGTAAAAGTAAGTACTTGAAGTGGACTCTGTTCCACAGCGAACTTTAGTTTACTTGTTATATTACTCTGCCTGCATATTGGGGTGCATCCAGTTGTGCACTTATACACATTTATGCTAACAGTTACGTTGTATTTTCTGATCCATGGTTAGAAACTTCCAATGGACTTCTAATAATTTGTTTGTATAACAGTTGAGCTGGAGAAACAGAGTTATTGTGATCTTAAAGTTGCGAACAACACTGAACACTGTGTTGCATTCAAGGTACTCTTTTCTTATACCGAACCCATATGTAAAATCACTTGTTGTTGAGCATGTATTGATAAAGCTCCTTTGGAATTCTGTAAATTATGTACATCTTTTATTCCTCTTGTTTTTTCTTTTTTGATAAGCTTATGTCATCTTCTTTTCTAGGTCAAAACCACTTCACCGAAGAAGTACTTTGTACGACCAAACACTGGTGTTATACAGCCATGGGACTCGTGTTTCATAAGAGGTGCTATACATCACTAATCACTATGTGACAATCTTTTGGCTATGTTGTTAGTTTTTATTGTTGCAATGTGTAAACTCATATTCCATGTAGATGGAATGAATATGGACAGTGAACATAATGTACAAACGCTTGTTTCCATCCATCAACATTTGTATTACAGGAATTTCCCCAACATAAAAACTATTAACAGTTTTTTTTTCTTTTACTTTAGTCTCTTTTCCCTTTCAATTTCGTAAGTTTTGGGTAAATAAATGAATGGAGAGGGAGAGAAAGAGGAGCATAGTCGTGTTGTGCTACAAAAGGGAATAAAGCAGTGGAGGCATAGCTAGATTCACACAGTTGTTGATATACAAGTTGGTGATGAGCATGCCTATAGAAAGGAACTGCACTGAAAAATATATATATACAGAGAGAGAGAGAGAGAGAGAGAGAGAGAGAGAGAGAGAGAGCTGATTTGTTGAAGTGGTCTACTATGGAGGTTTGCAATGATTTAAGTGAACTTCTGGGTGTGTTGTACATGGTGATCGGAGTGGTGCTAGATAGGAGAACACACAAGATGAGTTAGTAGGGTTGTGCTTCTGGTTGGGTGATGGTGATCGTATTAGCATATATTATTAAGGAACTTATGAATGTGACTATGGGAGGCTAGTTAAGAAAGGGGATGTTTGCAGGGCAATATGTTCATATTGTCCATCCGAATCCTGCTTCAAGTGGGCTCTACATTGTCAACCAGATTTATATGTTTATTGTGGGGAAGCTAGGTATGATACCCAACACACAAATCAAGATCAAGGGTATATCCTTCAAAAACCTACAACGAGGCCAGCAGGGCAAAAAGACTTGTAAACAAAGTACAACGTGAACAAAGATTAGAGCTACTCAAGTATTAGTTCCAGAAAGTGAGGCCCCCCCTAGCACAAATTAGATTATTCTCCACGGGGCGTTATCATTTCTCCAAGAGCATAAGTGAGCTCTAACATCTTAGAAAGCCCTTTTGAATCCATGTCCTTCTCCTAGAAAACCCTGCAGTTCCTTTCACCCCGTATATGATACTAAGATGCAAGAAGGGCTAATTTGTAGACTGAGACTATGGTTGAGTCTCCCTTATAGTTTGATATACCGCAAGCAGTTTCATTTTCCATCTTCATACGGCCTGAAAATAGGCACTCAAAGAATAAGATTATGCCAAGAGGCCCTTGGCTGAATGGCATCAAAGGGTGCAATTGGTGCTAGGAGGAAGGAGGTAAGGAGTTCAACTCCTCTCCCAAGGTGCTAATGTAACTATCCAAACAATACGAACTTTCGTTGATCAAAAAAAAGAAAAGAATGGGTGATTATGGGATTCAATCTGAGGCATAGAACACAGTCCTTGTCTTTTGTAATCCCCCAACATGCTAGCCTATTCGTAATAGATAATCTACCATGGAAGGCTGGCCATTGAATAAAGGCTCATCTATGATTATGGTGTGTAAACCAAACTAACTTGTGCCAAAGTACCTTAGGACAAACTTCTCTATATCACCCCAATCAAAAAGGGGGTATTGTATGTGCTGTATATATACCTTTGTGTTCGATTAAAATGAACGAAATCATGAAACACAAAATACAAAAATTAGGTTATCCCTTAGGCCTATTTGACGGTCAAAGGTTTTTGTAGTTTTCATAAAACTTACGGCAAGTTAGACTATTTTACCAAGAAATAAATGAAATTCACTGAACTAAGGCAACTTTAGGACTTCAGGATATGCTCACATATGCCAAAGTGAGCAAGAGAAGTGTTCATGTTGCATGGTTGTCTAGAGCAAGGGTACCAGGTGATCTCCTAGATCAGGGTCTCTTTTTATGATACCTACTGGCTTTGACTGATTGCATGAAAGTGTGCCATTGTTTTGTGGCAATATAGTTCCTGTCATTAAGATACAATAAATTTCTAATGTTTGTTTCGACTAATTGCTGTATATGTAGTCACCCTTCAAGCTCAAAGAGAATACCCTCCGGACATGCAATCCAAAGATAAATTTCTGCTACAGAGCACCATTGTGGCTTCACATACCGAGGTCGATAAGCTTCTGCAAGATACTGTAAGAATCTTTTCTTGAGAACAATGACTTCATTTTTATGGCTTGTTTACATTGGTTTGGAGTAAAAATAAACGATGAATATTGTTTCCATGTCAAAATGATGGACATTGTTGCACACAGTTTACTAAGGACAGTGGAAAAGTAGTAGAGGAATGCAAGCTCAGGGTTGTCTATCTGTCTCCTCAAGCAGCTTTAGGAAATTCAGAAGATGAAGCATCGAAGGACTCCAAACGAAATTTGGATAGCAATTCCGTGAGTTCTACTATTGCTCTTTTGTTTAAATTTGGGTTATTTTGCACATTTTTGTACGATTTTGTTTTCTACTACTTGTTTTTGTCAATGGAAGAGCTCTTTTCATACCATTTCAATGCTTGTTTCTGTCAGTCTTTTTTTAGTAATGGCACTAGTGTATATGCACAGTTTGCCCAGAATGTTTTCAAATGAGCAACCATTCGACTTTTAATTTCTTGATGGCATGGAAGAAAGTTTTCCAAACTTCCCAGGTCATAATTTCCTCTATTTTGTTGGGATGGTAGATGTGCAACTCCTCAACATTGTGATGTGGGTAGCCTCTTTATGGGACATGTTAGTGCTCAAGTTCTATGATTGGTTTCATTTTCTCTTCTATTTTTCAACATTGTTAACAGATGGCTTAAGTCTTTGACAAATTGATATGTACTCTAAATTGTGGTAGGCGGGTTAGATTTGGAGTCAATGACGTAGTATTTTGGTCCTTTCCGATTTATTGGTTGGGATGGCCTTTGCGACTGCATAAGGTTTGTATGCATTGCTTCCGGTCTTTCGGTTATCTCAACAATGCTTCTTGCTTGCTGCATGCCTATCTTCCTGCTTATAGCCTACTTAAGAGAGTAAATGCTAAGTTCTTCAAGCTACTCATATACTTCTCTTTCTCATATCATGAAGTGTATCCTTAAGGTTCGTTTGAAAGGCGGTAATTTGTCGAACTCTCATTTAGCCACCTCTTTAATTAGTCCTATATCAACACTTATTTTTTCTGATAAGTAGTTGCAAATATTGTTGCTAGATTGCTTGGGATATGTTGTTGGGGCATTGCCAACCGCTTAAAATTTTTGGCAACTGGTGATTTAATATAACCATCGGAGGTCTAGTTCTTGGAGGTCCTAGGTTCGAGTTAATTATCTGTGTTTGTTCCCATATTATGCTCTTATGGCCCACTTTTCTGTGTCTATTTGCACTACTATTTGGTTCAGGTTTGTTGCCTCTCCGTGTGGTTGTGTGCAAGAGAGTGTTAGACATGTAACTTGATATACATTATTGGATTCATTTCCTAACCGTTTAAGCTTTCAGGACAATTGGTAATCTAATAAATTCATTACGGATTCAGGCTTTGCAGCATCTCAAAGATGAAAGGGATACAGCTGTGCAACAAACACGACAATTGCAACAGGAACTGGTTAGTTTGCTCGCTTTCTTTTTCGCCACAATGATTGTTTTGGTTTTGTAATTCTATACTAATGTTAACTTAGACACACATCGAGATGAGGTAATGAGTACTAAAATGGCAACCCTAGGAGAACGTACTAGGGATCCACCAAACATGCAGAACTAAACACAAACACAACCTACCTGGAGGAAGCCTCAACACAGTATAAGAAGTTTGGTAAAGAAATGCGTAATGTGCTTAGTTGACTGTTTTGGTCTAGCAATTACCACCTTTTATGCGGTTTTCTATGCAATTATTTGATGATATGTGTTGTGGAAGAGAACCTATTTATGAGATGATCAGAACATGTCATTCTAATCAAATGTCAAAAGTTAGCTGAGTTATAATGGATGACATGCAGATCGGGTTCACTTACTATGTTACATGTACTTTCAACAAAAAAATCAAGTACCGTGTTGACACACGAAACCTGGACATAAGTCATATATTTGTCCAACACTTATCAGCCCTATATTTAGAAATTATCACTCTTATTACTAACATATAATTATTCATGATTAGAAAGAAAAAAAAATTAGTAAAGGGTTTTTTTTATTTCCGCTCCACTTATATAGAACGTCACTCCCCTACAAAATAAGTCAAAATGTGATTCATTTTGCCAAGTTTGCATATCCTTGGATGGTTTGACAGGTCATACCCCTAGACATGTGTCCCCAACCAACACTGTGTAGGGCTGCCCACGGATCGGTTTTGGACTTTTGGGTGGTCCGCTCGTGGCGGTTTGTCTTTTTCTCCATCCACACCCGTCCGTGAGTGTGTCCGGTTCAATCGATTCGCATGCAGCTTGGATGGTTTGGGCTTGAATTTTTTTGATAGACAAACTGAAACGAACAACAAGCCATGCTCTGTTTTTTTGACTTGCTCTGTTTATTGATCCCCAAATACTTAAAAAAAACAATTTCCAAACAACAAAAAAGCACCTCGCTCACGTATAAATGGGTTGTGTGTGGGTTTGGGATGGAAGGAGTAAAATCTGTTAAATAAATTAGTTCTCTATGATTATAAGTCCTATATACAGTCAACTACCAACACTTCTCTATGGACTTGAAGTTAAAGCTTCTTGTCTAGGTTCCCTCAGATACCTTAGCAGTGTTTCAGCCGGAGGTGTGGTTCTGTCATCGCCGGAGGTGGAGGAGGTGGTCGGAGAGAGGGAGGGAAAGAGGCGGAGAATGGAGGGACCGACAGAGGGAGGGAGCAAGGGGAGAGGCGGAGAGAGAATAGAGATTGAGATGAGGAGTTAGGGAACCGGGGATTTCACTTTTAAAGTTTTAGTTTTTATTTATTTTTAATTTTTTGCAAAGGGCAGTGTTGGTTAAAACCGAATCCAAAACTGAATCGATCCGCCGATATTAGTGATGTTAGGATCTGTATTTGTCAGTAACATACCTCGGTTTGCTTCGCGGGCAGTTGGTTTGGCAGGTTAGAGGGGTTCGGTCCGTACGCTGGGCAGCCCTAACACTGTGCATCACATATTTGATTGCCTTTGATCCAACTTACCATATAGAATCCCTTTAGAACAGTGTCGTTACTCGATCTTTGCTCTCGCATGGTTTTCCATTGTCATGGCATGGGATTGATGAAATCTTGCAAACTCTTAGTGAGTAATAATTGCATGATTTCCACCTCTAGAAAATGTGGTATTCTAGATGCAGGTGCCGACATTAAAGTCTATCACATTATGCTTTCTAATTTTTTAACAGGAAATGCTTAAGAGACGGAGGGACCGGAAAAGCGACGCTGGCTTCTCCTTCAAATTTTCAGTTCTTGTTGGACTCATTGGAATCATGGTTGGCTTCCTTTTAAAATTTTCATTGTCTTCGCCTTCAACAGAATAAATACACTTGCTTCACTCTTCACAGTTTTTGGAGACTAGTTTTCTTGAGGTGTCATTGTATTATTCTTATCTTTTTTGTGATTGAGAAGGCTGCTCTTTTGTATCCCCTTCTCTTTGTAAAGTGATCATTGCTTATTTTTCTTGATTAGTTATTTTGCTTTTATTTCTGTAATATTACTCAATGCTGTCTAAATTTGGTTGGGTTTTTTTTTACGCCAATCAGGATGTGAATACTTTTTAGCACACCCACACCTGTCCAAAAGGCCATTTGTGCAAATAACTTTCCACCCAGACTGCCAGACATAGGCCTGCAAATGCAAATGAACTGAGTTGTTCGTAAACTGTTCGAAGCTCGAATTGGTGAAGGCTCGTTGTTCGTATTCGATTCGGGTACTAAACGAACCAAACATAAGCCTCAATTTTTGACTCGTTTAATAAGTGAGCCGAACTTAGAACCTAACACGCAAACCTGGAGTGTGTGTGTGTATTTATGTATATGTGTGTATATACAGTATTTCCTAAGAATTTTGTACATAACCTTGAATATGTATATCTACTAGTGAATACCCGTGCCTGAAGGCACGATGCAACACGTTTTGAAGACAACTAAAGCTACAGGTAGAACAATGAGCAAAGGGATGACATGTTGAAAAAAATGGGCAGGAACAAAGTAAAATATGGTGTATGTGCAGGTCAAATCGAGATGAAAAATATTCAAGCATGTCAAAAATATCCCAACACACGTAATAAAACCGAATATAAATTTGTAAAACTTAACCTAACAAATAAAAATTCATTATGTAATTTCCAATCTATTAACAAAGCTCTTATATTGATGACCCCATTATTCCTTTGTCAGTCCTCGACATTCCTACATAAATAAGATTAAAAATTATTAAATTCATCACAGAATATGGACTGGTTTATGTATAATCTAGGTATGACAATGAAGAAAAAAGGACAACTTATCATCCCTACAATCTTTGTAATCGTTTATTACCTATGGAAAGGTGACAACACTCTTCTGACCAATCAACTTTTAAAATGAAAGTCAAGACTCCCAGTTGTTGGAGCAGGAATGTATGAGCTCTCATAATATTGAGAAATATAGTCTTTGAGCATTTGCACCCCATTATCCTGGCAAAACAATAAGCAAATAAAGGTACTGTAATATTATTTTAATTCTATACAATGTAATTTATATCCAACTTTTAAGTATTTACCTTTAACATTAATTTTTTAAGACAAGATGCGACACATTATAAGATAAATTCTGCATTCGTATCCTCTAGCAAGAGTTCCATTGAGTCAATGGAATCGTTCACGACCATCTTGACATTATACCTAAAATGCATGCGAATATTTCAATCATTTTGGTTGTGTTACATATAAGTTATAGTACTCATTATAAAAAAATGAATACCTGGTTACGGTTTGGACATCTTCTTGTCCGCATTGATTACACACAAACTAGCCGTACTGATCTTAAACTTGCTTAAAACATGTTTTGCATAAATCAATCCATAGGTGGTCAACCTATATTTTCTCGATACAGCCAATAACGCAATAATATTGTACCTATGAAAAAATTCACAAATTCAAAGCATAGGTATACAATGAAAAAAAATATTAACCATGCAATCATGTACGGGGAAATCTTACATTGGGTAAAAACGCAAATTGGTTTATTCGAATTCTCTTGGCATTTGAAATTATTAGTTTCCGTGGGAGCGAAAATCCATGTGTACAATTCCATGCTACCAACTTCTGTGCAATTTTGTTTTCGGCAAACCTAGATTAGCACGTAATTTTTTAGAACCATTAATCAAGCTAATAATACCCATCTCATCTCAACTCTATATTGTAGAGTATGCATCAACATATTAGTTTGAGTAAAGTGTTGAAAGTATCCAACTTAACATATAATTTGCTCTTCATGCAGGTGCTAAGGTACGGGCCTAGAAGTTAAAATATTAAAATCATTAGATTAGTATTTTTGGAGAAAAAAGTTCATACAGGTTAAGAGTAGTATTACCATGAAAATAGTTGACCTTCAACCTGTAGCAAACAAAACATTATTAAGGTGCAGAGTTTCATGGAGACGCATCCCATCTTTTATTGCAAATTCATTCCACAAAGTGAGTCGAATAAACGTCATACTATTATCAATGTGTCAATAGAATAGAGATTAAATTCACATTGTAGTAATAAAACTCATTTTTTCTTGTAAAAAATGAGTTATAGTAGTATACCTTTTATCAAGCAACACCACATCTCTAACAATAGGTTCTTCTTGTTTAGTACTTCGACATTCAGTGATAGTAACAACCAACTCAACCACATCTGAAGAATAATACATATAACAACAACAAAATTAACTTGTTGGAATTAAAAACTGGTGGACGATGATTTGCTCAATCTTCTAGGTGTACTATGTAAGTAATATAGACATAGAACAATGTACTTATCAATTGCACATAGTTGTTGGCAAAATCATGGATGTCTTTTAACCTTATACAGTAAGCCCATTGAAGAGGGGTCGTATCACAGTTGATGAATACGTATTCTACTCTGGTATCATCAGTGAAAGACATTTTGAAGTGATACGGTACCAAATTATATTTATCATTAGCTAGTAAAATATACACCCCATTAAAAAGGTAGATCCTTCCCTCATAATAAAGATACTCTCTAAAATAGTCTACATTTTCGTACCTTACAGTAGCCTCCATAGCATCACCCTACACTGCCAAAGTATAAAAAATTACACACGTTAATATATCACCATTCATTAATCGACTTAAATAGAATTTTGTAGTACCTGGTCATCAAGTAAAACCAATGTGAGCATTGCATGGGGTGAAAGCCGATTAATCACTTGTACCATTCTTACCAATCGAGCTTTGACTTTCCATTTAAGTCCGTTTGGATGAAAATCAACAAAATGAGGATAATGGACAATCATATCACCTACACACCGTCAACATTTAACGTAAAATGAATCGACATTTCAAAACATGAAAGAGCAAAACTGCTATTAACGATATCATTTTAATTGTTACTTTTTACTGAAGAGTGCTTACCATCTATTGAGTCCTTATTTATATTTGACACTCTAATTACTCCTTGAGCATCTCTTTGCGATTGAACTATTTTGGGTGGCTGCTGCAGGTTAATTTCTACCCCCATGTGCAAAGCAATTTGAATTTGATTACTTTTGTTGGATATATGTATTGTCACGCCCTCAATTTTTAACCAAAATAATAATATATTTTCTACAAACTGAAGTCTTTCTCTCAACTATATTTACCCTTAAATGTCATGTGAATCAAGATAGTAAATCAAGTTGCTTCTTCTTCTTCTCTCTCTCTCTCTCTCTCTCTCTCTCTCTCTCTCTCTCTCTCTATATATATATATATATATATATATTTTTTTTTTTTTTTTTAAGGTCTCCCAAACGTTTACAATTAAATGGGTTTCATAATAATCAAAGAGGGGAGTTTGTACATAACCTTACATATGATCTAATCAAAAGGTACAACCTTCTATTGCAAGTAAGGTACATGACATGAATTAAACTTGATGGTAGACCACCCCTTAAAGATTCCAATGAAGCTCTCAAGAGACGTCTCAATGTGCACTCCATGCAATCCAAGCTAAGTGTCATGACGAGTACCTGAAAGGATAGGGTGAGCTACACTAGCTCGTAGAGATATCCATACCTAATTTATATGCACAAGTGAAGACAGACATCAAGGAAAAACATTTTTTTTTTTCAAAAGCATATTTGTTTTATCAAAAGTGAAACTCAAAATACCGTACTCATGCTGGGAAGTATTTAACTCCATTTCTCAAACATTGACACTCTCACCTACACACACAAATATTCTTAAAATCTCACCTTACCATTACGGTGTTACCCAAATCAATCCTTGCCTTTTCATTTCCACATTTCAGAGACCTAAAGGTTAATCTGAGTTCTTTAATGGAAGCATCATTTTTCTTGTCTCAAGTAACGAGCCCACCTATCACCAAAAATACACACACTATGCATAGTTAGAGTACGAAATAACAATGACACATCGAATAGTACCGCACCTCGACAATAAGGAAACTCACCCGTAAATCCCAAATCCTTTTCATACACCACAACTCCATGTTTTAAGGTAAACAAAATATAACAACTCTAGTAGAGAATGAACATAACTCCTTTGAATTTCCTCGTAAGTTAGCAATAACGTCATCGGTGTTCCACATTAATTGCTCCTCATTCAAAATCATCTTTCATTCTCCAACTCTCATTTATGTTTTCGTGAGCAAATGCTCCTGCCGGGCGTTATGGGACCCGCTTCCCCTGCCCTAGCACCTCACCCGTTGGTGGGCCTAGTTTGTGTCATGAGCGAGTGCTCCTGCCGGGCATTATGGGACCCGCTTTCCCTGCCAAGCACCCACCTTGAAGGTTAGGCCTTGAGAATTCAATACTAGCGTTAGCTCCTGCCGGGCTATTTTTGGGACCCCAATTTCCCCTGCCAAGCACCTACCGCGAAGGTTAGGCCTTGAGTGATCATTTTGAGCATAAGCTCCTGCCAGGCTAATTATGGGACCCTGATATCCCCTGCCAAGCACCTACCGCAAAGGTTAGGCCTTGAGAGTTCACGCATCGTTCACATTCTCAATTGTATCGTTTGTACAAATGTCTGTGCAAGAAACTCATGCTTATCACGTCATAGTTCCACTTATTTGAACAAATTCATTAGACTTTTCCCACAATTCTCATCGTTAATCTCATCACCAACCCATTTACTCTACTACCAAATATTTACTAATTGATCACAAGTTCAACTTCATGCAAGTTGCTAGGCACAACGACTTCACCTTCCGATTTGTAGTTCAAGAGGAAATTAATAGTTGCAACCCACATTTTCATTTCATAAATATAATCAATCATTGTCATTCAAGTATTCCCGATCCAACTTTAATATACAATCAACCATCTCAACCTCATACTTTCTCTAGGTGTCGACAAACATTTTCCCTGTGTGCTAGCCTACTACCCTAAGGCTCGGTAGACCATCCAAATAGTTAGACGCACCTAGGAACATTCGTGTCTCACCCAAATGATTCTAAGGGCAAAGGATGCCCAATGCATATAACGTATCTACCTCGAACACTTAGGAGTGTACCAAATCACCCGTAATATTCAAATACAACATAACCTCCATAATCGGTATGGATTCCCACAACCAACCTACCGTACTTTAACTATAACTTCTTATAGGCTTAGAATTTAATTATAAGGCTACCACCATTAGAAAGTATAGTTTTCCATATATCAACTTCGATATATAATATGCCCCAAACGGAGTACGGATGTTTAAGTTATGATCATGCGAAGTTTTTAAAAAAAAAAAGACGGATTTTTCATTCCCTACCGGTAGGACACAACCTCCTACCGGTAGGAGACCAGAATTTCACAAAAGACACTACTGGACAGCACCTCTACCGGTAGAGCCAAAACTCCAACCGGTAGGACTTGGGTTTTCACCGTACGATTTCTAGTTTCGACAGATTTCTCCCAATAACAAATACGGACGTTTAAACATTCTTAAACACATCAAACCAACTCATAAACACATAAAGGAGGATAGAAATCCCTACATGTTAAATTGGCGAAGTTAATCATTCACATTAGACTATATCCAATTAAACAACATGAATTCCAGGACGGGAACAAGTAAAATTGATTGAAAAATCATAACCCTTTTATCTTAAACCCAAAAATATTGAAACCAACACCAAAAGTTGCACAACTACAAGCCCTACGCTCAGTAAAAATCCCAGGTTCAAAAACGAGAGGAGTTTAACCCAACAATCAAAGGAAAAACAGTTTCGCAACCATTTTCGCCCTAGTCGACTAACCCTACTTTAGAAATTCACCAAAAATTGTATACTTAACCGAATCACTTGATTCCAATGCCAATCCCTTCCTAACTTAAATATGCAGCTCCTGTAAAAGAGCCAAAGCCACCAAATTGTTCATCATACCCAGAAAATTAAAAGAAGACAGCCACGCACAGATTCGCGTATCCAGGGAAACAGCCGGTATTCAAAAATTCATAACTAATTGTGTGATTATCGGTTTTTCATGATCTTGGTACCGAAATCTTCGTATTGAAACGTAATTTAACTGTTATGAAGGCACCAAAAATTAATTCCTAGCAGAAAGGCTCCAAAAAGACAGATTAGCAGAACCCACGAAATTTTCAGCATACAAGATTTGTTCAAGACTCAAAATAGATGATCAAACTTGATTCTTGTACATCAAACTAACACTTAGACATGTAAAGAAGGCAAGAGATCCCTACTTCGAGGGGTAGAAGCAAGCCCGAACATGGAGGAAACTTCGGAAGTGCTCCGATCGTGAATTTTCTTCGATGGATAGGAAGCTCTCGTCGCGTAGAACAACTTTAGTACTTGGGATTTTTCAAAAGTCTCACTCGTGGTCGATGAAATCGAAGAGAGAAGGTGAGAGAGGTGAGAGCCGAGAGAGACGCTGGAGAAGAAGAAAAGAAAGGAAAGGAAAAGAAAAATAATAATAATCTCCTGCTCCCTTTTGACTTATATAGCACAAATAACACTTTCACCCTTTCACTCCTATTGTATCACGTCAACTCCCACAACTTACAAGTCATCTTACATTGACCCAACTCATATCCACATTGTTATACACACCTTGATAATCCAAATACATATTAAACATTTAAAATTTGAGAAAATAATTATGGGTCTCTACAAGTATCTTTTAAAATTCAGATAAAAAATGAATTTCTACACTCCAATTACCTTTTTTTTTTTGGTATTGGAGTCTAATCTATATAATGCATGTCACTATTACTATAAATACATAGCATTTGATGGATCAATTTCAATATTTTGCTCGTCACTTGCTTCTACTGCATTCTCACATAGGCTAACTATTTCAAACATGGAAGACACATGTATCTCTTCATCTGAAAAAATCGTAGTTTATATGGTCTACACAAATATTCAAGTCGTGCAAATAGTTTTTGTAGTTAGAATGCTTATCAATTAGTGGGCCAAGTTCCATATTCTGCACTACAACTATTATTTGATTATCCTTAGGCGTCTCAACTCCTTGAATCATTGGAAATGTATTGATTTTATTCTCAGTACTTATCGCGTAACTTGGGACACATCAAAAAATGAAGATACTTACACAGAAACGAAATTCAACTAAGTCATTTATAAAAAAGAAAGAAGTCATAACAGACTCAATACCTGTGCCTACGGCACTCCTATATTTTTGTCGCGGCTTTTCCAATTTTTGGGTGTATTGGTTAGGCAACTATAAAATGAGTCATCCAAGCTGCCGAATTCCAACTGTTAGTTTTTTTGGCACTTTCCGGGGTTGTCCAAAACCTCCATTGGTCGACTTTGTTTTATTGTAATGGGTAGGTTAGTAGAGGGTAGTTGCTCGCTCGATGCTCCTCCTATTATTTACACCAAGTTGACCGCTGCGACATCAATCCAATTGTGTGAAAGGTCAAAGCATCATACAACACATCATGCATATTATTTCCAAGATAAGAAATTTTATTCCTGTGCATTTCCCTTTCCTATAAAACTCTCTGAAAAATCTGTTTACCGTAGATATTTTGTAAGGGTTCGATTTGGAAGGACCTTGGCCTGAATCAGTATTTCTCTTCCGTTGCTCCGTTCACCCGCCTCTGAACCTGCAACAAGTCACTAGGGCTAGGATAGCCCAGTGACCCTCTGACGATCAAGTTAGATCTCAGAGGAGGAAGTAGATCTAGGGTTAGGGAAAGATGGCATACCTCTTTAGGTTAGAGTCTCTTGGTATTTATAGACCTAGGTTTACTTGGCCTCCAAGGCAGCGCGTGAAGGATACGCTCGGGTAACCGCCTCGGATGACATCACATATGATGCACCGGATAAGGCGGTTACGAAGCACGTGGCCAACCCTGGCCTAGGTGATCCCATCCGCCACGTATCACTCCTGGTCCCCTCTTGGCGTTCCTTCTAGAGACATTAATGGGATGCATGCTTCGGTGATACCTTCGAAGCATTAACAGAAGCCTTGATACCGAACGAGATAGAAAGATACGCACTATGGCTCGTTTGTGCAGTCCCGCAGACCGAACCGATATGAGACCTCGGTTGATGACGGTCTGGGAGGACTACCGAGGCCGTGACCGAAGCCTCCACAATAGCCCCTCAAGCCTCTGGAGCTTTGCACCCCAGCTTCAGGGTCTTGACATCATTATATGAAACATCATGTCTTGATCGTTTCCTTAGAGGACCTACAGGAGAGTACACTTGCCTCGGTAAATCCTGTTCCATCTGTGCTAGAGATGAGAGCCACGTGTCAGCAGTTGCCGAGGTCTTAGGATGGAAAGGCTTTCTCAGCACGTGCCGTGTCAGTTGATTGGTACGAAATGTCGCTTCGGTGACACGCGTCATCACGCCTAAGGTCTGAATATTCGGCGCCTGTCCTCGGTGCAGAGCCCCTGATGCTAACCGTCCGATGACAACACGCGTCAAAGATTCGACAGCTCGAAGCACAACGCTTTGTTTCCCGCGCAGCCTTCCTCCTCTCCTATTATTAATAGGAAAGACAAAGGAGAAATGACCACCTTCTCTCTGCTTCTGAAGTCGAACCACCGCCGCCGTCTACTCCCAGCTTCCAATCAAGATTTTGAGCGTTTTGGACGCGAATCTCGTCACGAAACTCAGGTATGATGATCTCCAATCGCTGGTCTTGATGTTTTGATCATTTTCTTCCAGTTTTCTTCCTTTTTTTTCACATTCCTCACGCGTTGTGGCTGTACCGCCGCTCACCGCTGTTCGTTTTACGGCGGCGCTGGGAGTCTCCAGCGCTGTTCTTAGTTTTCCCGAGGTCTAAATTCGACCCGAGGCCAATCTTCAACCTGAGACCATAGAAACAACCACTGGCCTCGGAGACCTTTCTCGGGGTGAGGTCCCCAGAAACGTACCGAGGAACGATGACCATTTCGTCCCTATTTACTAGGTCATGTTACTTTTCCCTGGGCATATAGCTAACGGGTTCTTGCATACATCTTCTTTTGCTAGGTAGGGGCGAATGGTTGTTGAAGTCTCCTCGGACAGTACAAGTAGCTCCACTTCTGCCGACCTTGAGGAAATTTTTAAGGATTGTCGTGCCCAGGCCGTTTACCGAATCCCTTTGGACGTCATTGAGCCTTCGGATCCCCTTAGAACTTCACGCCCTGTCACAGCCTTTGCTTCTTGGGAGATGGAAATCCCAAGTACTTCTGGCCACGGACCGGGCCCATTCGCCGATGCCCCCGAGGAGGTATGGGGACGAAGGAGGCCGATGAGGCCTTGTCCTTATTTTAACCAATATTTTAATGGGACACCGGCTACCCTCGCCGAGTTCAGAAGGGTTTACAGCATCCCTCCGGACGTAGAAGTCCGGTTGCTTCCTGACAACAACCCCAAGACCCTTCCTCACCGACCAGGGGAATTGATTTTTCCCTTGATGGCGATCACTGAGGGAGGGATTAGATTCCCCCTTCATCAATTTGTCCGACGAGTCCTCCGGACCCTTTCCCTTACCTCATCCCAGCTTATAGTAAACTCCTACCGAATCATCACAAGCATTATCGAGCTAAGGAGGCAGTTCAATCTAACATTTGGGGTCGAGGAGCTCTTCGGAGTATATCTCTTAGGAGTCAACCGGGAGAGCAACCGATACTATCTCTCGTGCAGGACGGGATACGATACGTTCCTCGTCGATCCTCTCCCAGACTCCGAGGAGTGGGCAAACATTTACATCTCGGTGACCGTCAATTTTATGTTCGGGGCCGGGGAAAATGCCGATACCACTACCAGGGTGCAGTTTGGGACCGGGGCTCTTGGTCGGTAGAAGTTTCTCTTCGGTAAATACTTTGCTTTTGTTATGCCCTGTGTTCTTCTATTGATCCCTTGTTTTTATTTTACCTTGCAGCCGAGGGAATTGTTCAACAACTTCGAGAGAGAGCTGACCGGGCCCGAATTATAGTGGCCTACGCCATCCCGATCACCAGTCGGTACACTTCAGAGCTGCTCGGGTACGTCCCAACCTACACGAGCTTTTTGAAGAAGAAGCTGAGGCAACAGGGGGTTCTGCGGGCAGGCCGAGGACGAGGCCGAGGAGGGAGAGCCGAAAGAGGCGCAGGAAGGGGGGAAAGGAGGGCAAGAGGAGAGAACGAAGCCGAGGGTAGCACATCCGTGCCTCGGGGAGTTATTCGAGAGGAAATTGATCGAGAGACGCCGGAAAGGACCGGTTTGAGCACGGAAATGGCGGGCCCTGGAACTTGGGAGGTGCTGAACCTCAGGAGGGCTGAAGACCTGCTGGTCGGGGTAGGGGAACGGTCCATGGTACTCCTGGTGCCAGGACTTCAGGAGCAACCCCAGTCTCACCGCAGGAGCCCCCGGAGAAGAGGACTAGACGGGAGGGGGGAGACGGAGAAGAGGGAGGTCAGGAGACGATCCTGATCGAGGAGGAGCAGGGAGAGCCCGGGGGGCGGGGGGGGGGGGGGGGGGGTGTGGGAACTGGTGGAGCGGAGGAATGCTCTTGGGTCAATCCGAGGGAACTCCCCTGGGCTCCAGAGTTCTGCCACTTTGCTGGCCGCCCGATCCACCACGCCGACAGTGTCAAGAACCTCGGTGTGGCCTTCGGGATGCTCCGAGGCAGCATTCTTCCGAGGGACGCCCGGGCTGTCACCGGCTTGACCGAGGACGTCACGGCCGAGATAGCTCAGGCCCTTTTCAATGTAAGTTAATGGTTTGCGTCCCATTTTCTTCGATCTGAAAGTTTGCACTTGTTGAATTTCTTATATTTTTTTTGTTTGTAGGCTGGAGCTCGGGCATTGGCCATCAATGACGGTGCAAAAAGCAGGAAGAAAAGACCGACAAGCTTGCTCGGGAGCTAGCTCGGAAGGAGGAAGACCTCAAACTGGCTCGGGAGACTTGCGAGCTTTACCTGGCGGACTTCCGAAGGTGCGACAGGGAGAGGGTGGAGGCAGAGGTCAGAGCCGCCAAGGCCGAGGAGGATGCCAACACACTGCGAGTCACCCGGGCCACAGAGGTTGACTTCGCAAGGAAGAGAGGCTACGATGAAGGTTGGGATGCAGCCGGAGTAGAGTACAAAAAGCAGGTTCGGGAGATTAAGGCTGAGCTGCACTGGGACCGTTTCTTGGATGGCCTTCGGTATGGCCATGAAGCCTTGGTGAGGAAGCTCAACCTCCCTGAAGACTCTGACCTCCGAACACTTCTTGAGGCGCCTCCCAAGGAGCTTGTACTTCCTGAGGAAGAGGAGGACGTGGTGGAGCCTGCGTCCGAGGACCAGGGCCTCGGGAACCAAGCCGATCCAAATGCCCTAGCGCCCGAGGACCAGCCCGACCACCTAGCTCACTCTTAGGATAGTCTTTTTTTTCTTTTATTTCATGTTTTTAGTTTCTGCAACTTTTGACTGGACGGCTCCGGACATTAGGAGTTTGCTGTTCTAGAGTTTGTAAATGTTTGATATCGAAGAATTAACTTTTTGTTTTTGTGAATGAATGCTTTTCTTTTCTTGAATGTTTTATCTTTGAAATGCTTGTATGATTGGTTTGCTCCTTGGGTTATGATGCCCCTGCTTCGGTGGGACTTGAAGAGTTTGTAGGAACAAGTTTTAACCGAAGCATTAACCAAAGAGTTTTTCCAAGCATAAAAAGATGTTTAATCAAGAAAGTGATTTGATCCGAAGCCCCTGCTTCAAGGAGGGTCAGTAGGGACCGAATCATAAGTAATTATTTAATAAATTTTGGGTTTGTACGCCTGCTTGTTTAATGGAAATGAGCCTAGCGAATAAACGCGAGATGGTATTACTGCTAGGGGACGTATGCCGGGGTTACGAAGGGGTACGGCTTGTGCCATAGGTTCGTGACACAGCAAGTCCGAGCAGTGGGGAACTTTTGGTGGGTCGGTATAAGGGGCTCGGGGGGAGGCCGAGTATCCTTAAAGCGAGTGACCAGAAATCCAGATGACCGAAGGGGCCTGGGCGACTTGGTGGGAATTTTGTCCGAGGGTATCACCTATGGGAGAACAATATCCCTGAAGTTGGTATAAAACGGTCCAGGCAAGAACGGACCGAGTAAGTAATTTAAACAGTCAGACTCAAATTGTACAAATAGTGCCAAAGAAGGAATTCTCATTCAAACTTGGAGTGCTACCAATACATAAGCAAATTGCCTTCCAAACTTTTAAAAGAAAATGCAACATAATAAAGACTAAGCGGGCTTCGGTAACCGAGCACTATTCGTAGAACTTCTTCAAGTTGTTTGCATTCCATGTTTTAGCAATGGGGGAACCATCCAACTTCTCCAATTTGTAATTTCCTGATCCGAGGTGCTTGAGAACTCGGTAGGGGCCCTCCCAATTGGGCATTAGCTTTCTCTTTTTGGATTTCTCCACCACCTTTTTCCAGACGAGATCATCAGGCTTGAATGACCTAAGGTGGACGCTTCGGTTGTAGCCTTTTGCAACCTCTTGTTGGTATGAAGCGAGCTTAATCCTTGCGTTGTCCCGCTCCTCTTCGGCTAAGTCGAGGTCCGAAGCAATGTTGTTGTTGACCGACTCGTCAAAGTTTTCTGTACGCATTGTTGGGAGTCCGACTTGGAGAGGGATGACCGCCTCCATTCCAAATGCCAAGGAAAAAGGAGTGCGACCAATTGAGCGCCGAGGAGTAGTACGGTAGCCCCAGAGTACCCTGGGTAGTTCTTCGGCCCACTTTCCCCGTCGTGACTCGAGTCGTCGTTTGAGTCCAGATGAGATTGCCTTGTTTGCAGCCTCGGCCTGTCCGTTACCCTAAGGGTAAGCCAGAGTGGATGTGTCCTATTTGATACCATATTCGTCAAGCAGGGCCCGGTACTTTTGCCCTGTAAACTGCCTTCCATTGTCTGTAATTATGGCGAACGGCACACCGAAGCGAGAGATGATGTTGCGCCACACAAAGCGGATGACGTTTATTTCTTCGATGGTGACCAGGGGCTTGGCTTCGACCCATTTTGAGAAATAATCGATTGCGGTTAGGAGGAACTTGAATCCCCTTGGAGCGACAGGGAGCTTACCAACGATATCCATGCCCCATTGGGAGAAGGGCCAGGGGCTAGCGAGAGGGCTGAGGTCCCGGGCCGGCTGATGGATAATGGGGGCGAACATCTGACACTTCTTGCAGCGCTTGACGAATTCTTCAGAATCCTTCTTCATTGTCGGCCACCAATACCCCTGAGTGATGGATCGGTGGGCGAGGGACCATCCACCGGAGTGGCAGCCGCTGTCACCGGCATGAAGTTCTTCGATGATGCCAGGGACTTGATATGGGTGTGCAACCAATAAGTATGGCCCGTTAAATGATCTTCGGTAAAGTTTGCCGTTGGGATTGAGCCAGAAGAGGGTGGCTTTGTTTCGGAGTCAGTGAGCTTCCTTTTTGTCAGCTGGAAGGGAGTCATCTCTTAGGTAAAGGACAATTTCGTCCATCCAGCTCGGGCCAAGCTCTATGTTAAGTATCTCCTTATTTAGTACTTCGAGCTCGAAACTAGGCTTGTCAATGGAATTAAAGGAGATAGAACGGTGTGCTGTAGATGAGCATGTCGAAGTGAGTCCTGCAAGGGCGTGGGCGTGGGCGTTTTGTTCCCGGGAGATGTGCTCGACTCTGATTGCTTTGAAGCATTTAATGAGCTGGACTGCGGCGCTGAGGTAGGTACGCATGCGGTCGTCCCGAGCTTCATATTCCTCGGAGAGCTGGTTAACCACCAATTGGGAGTCACTGTAAACCACGAGTTCTTCGATGCCAATGGCTTCGGCAGTTTTGAGTCCGAAAATTAGAGCTTCATATTCGGCCTTGTTGTTAGAGGCTGGGAAGTTGATGGATAGTGAGCTTTCGTGCAAGACACCAGAGGGCGAGAGGAGGACGATTCCTGCTCCTGCGCCTCGGCTGTTGGAGGCGCCATCGACGTACATTTTCCAAACATCGCCATGAAAAAGCTGCCATGCTGTGCTAGGGTTGGCCTGGAGTAATGCCTCGGTGCTCGGGGTGGGAGCCAAAGCGGGTGTACTGGTCGGGGTGAGCTCGGCTATAAAATCGGCGAGCACCTGAGCTTTTAATGCTGCCCGAGGCTGAAAATGGATTTCAAAATTGGCAAGCTCAACGGCCCACTGTGAGATTCGGTTGGAGATGTCAGCCTTCCGGAGGAGAGACTTCAGAGGGTACTCGGTAAGGACAATGATACGGTGTGACTGGAAATAGGGAGCGAGCTTCTTGGAGGCTGAGACGAGGGCAAGGACGAGCTTTTCTAGCGATAGATAACGCGTCTCGGCGGGAGTCATTGTTTTGCTGGAATAGTAGATTAGCTGATGATCCCGATCGTCCTGGTGAACGAGGACCGAGCTGACAGCGTGCTTAGAGACAGCTAGGTAGAGGAACAAGTCTTCTTGGTCCCGAAGGGTGACTAGGAGTGGAGCTTTGGAAATATACTCCTTCAGTTGTTGGAAGGCTCGGTTGCAGCCTTCTGTCCAATTGAAGCTCCGTCGGCTACCTTTTAAAAATGCAAAAAATGGCTGGCATTTATCCGAAGAGCGGCTTATAAACCGATTTAGGGCTGCGGCCATGCCGGTCAAACGTTGAACATCGCGCTTGTTGTGGGGAACCGAGAGTTGAGTAATGGCAAGAATCTGGGAAGGGTCGGCCTCAATACCGCGCTGGGAGACGAGGTGGCCAAGAAATTTGCCGGAGCTGACACCGAAGACGCATTTCTCGGCATTGAGGCAGAGCTTGTGTTTCTTGAGTATCTCAAAGACTTCGGCGAGGTGAGTTAGATGATCACCGGCGCGCAAACTTTTAACCACCATGTCGTCGATGTAGGCCAGCATAGTGTCGCCTAGTAGCGCTTCGAACATCTTGGTAATCATTCGCTGAAAAGTGGCCTCGGCGTTCTTTAAACCGAAGGGCATAACAAGGTACCCGAATATGCCATGGGGGGTAATGAAGGCCGTGTTCTCTACATCGCCTTCACTCATGGCAATCTGGTGGTAGCCCCGGTAGGCATCCAAGAAGCTAAGACGCTCGTGTCCGGAGGTGGCGTCAACGAGCTGGTCAATACGGGGGAGTGGAAAGAAATCTTTTGGGCAGGCGTCGTTAAGGTTTGAGTAGTCGAGGCAGACACGCCATTTGCCACTCTTTTTCTTGACTACAATGGTGTTGGCCAGCCACTTGGGGTACTGGACTTCTCTGATTGCTCCTGCGTTCAGGAGTCGGTTAACTTCTTCGATAACGGCCTCGGAATGAAGAGGAGAGGACCATCGCGCCTTTTGTAAGACCAGGCGTTTGGCTCGATCGATGTTGAGCTCATGGCAAATGAAGGATGGGTCGACCCCAGACATCTCATATGGGGTCCAAGCGAACACTTTGATGTTTCGGTTGAGAAAAGCTACTGTGTCATTCTGTTCAGTATCACTAAGTGAGGAACTGACAAGGAAGAAACCGGAACCGTCTTCGGTTATTGGGATGGTGGCGACGTCCTCTATGGTTTTGTCGTCGAGGGATCGACTGACGTCTTCCAAAACTGGGGCCTCGGGGACTTCAATGAGATTAATCCGGGAGGTCTGTTTGTTACTTCGAACGGCATTGATGTAGCACTTCTTGGCCTCAGTTTGGTCTCCGTACAAGTCTTCCAGGTGCCCGTGAGTGCCAATGAAACGGACCACTTGGTGATAGGTGGAGGCAATCGCTTTGAGCCTATGCAACCAGGTGCGTCCGACAATTGCGTTGTAAGGGCTAGGGACGTCAACTACCAAGAATTCCATTTCAAGGGTCACCGAACCGGCACGAACAGGAAGAGTGATCATGCCGATGGGCCAGACAGGAGCTCCGTTGAAGCCGATAAGAGGAACTTCGGAGGGACAGAGGTCGGTGTCGGGAATCTTCAGTTCCTTGAACAGAGAGTAGTACATGACTTCGGCCGAGCTGCTCTGGTCTACGAGGACGCGTTGGACGTTGAAAGTTTCGATATGTAACGTGACCACGAGGGCGTCATTGTGGGGTAGCTGGATGCGGTCGAGATCCTTCTCGGTGAATGTTATCGTCCATTTGGAATCGTCATTGGTTCTATGGGGCTTCGGCTCGGGACCGACCAACATGACCTGTTTTGAGGAGGAAGCTTCGTTTAGATCGGCTCGGATGGTGCGAGTGGCTTCAGGGTTCAGGGGACCGTGTATGACATGGATTGTCTGGACTTCTTCCTCGGTGTTTGCTTCGGTCCGTTGTGCCTGAGCCGTTGTTTTCTCATGATCAATAAAGTTGCCGAGGTGGCCACCAGCAACAAGCTGCTCCAAGTATGCCTTGAAGGGCTTGCATGCTGTGGTGAAATGACCCTGCTCATTGTGGTAACTGCATCGGACGATGAGGTTCTTGATTTTGCCATTTTCGGTTCCTAGCTTTTGATTCGGGAATGAGAAAAAGGGCTGATCCTTCACCTGATCAATGATTCTATAGATAGGAATGGTGAAAACGATTTTCTCGGCGTTGAAGTCATTTGGCTTCGGTCCTCTTTTCTGCGACTGCTTGATGGTATTGACCTGTTTCTTTGGCGTGGAGACAGGTGCGGGGGCCGGTGTGGATACCGAGGTGTTTAATGTCTTGGAACTCGTTGGCTTCCCGATGCCTCTCTCTGCCTTAGATTCGATGAGCTGGCACCAGCCCTCAATACGAGTCATAAGGTCCTTCATAGAGTTTGGCTTATGGCGAGCGAGGTCGTCATAGACCTGCTCATCCTCGGAGGTGAGACCGAGCTTGAATCCTCGGGCAGAGATGATGCCGTCGCAACCTTCTATCTCATTGTACAGTTCCCAGTAACGGCCGGCGTACAGCCGAAGCGTTTCGTCGTTCCTCTTGCGGAGGGCTAAGAGGGAGTTGATCTCCTTCTCGTGCTTGTTGCTTGTTACGAATCGGGCCATGAAGGCATCGCAGAGGGAATCGAATGAAGAAATTGAACGAGCCGGGAGTTGATTGAACCAGGTGAGGCCTAGGTTGCCGAGGCTTGCAGGAAACACTTTGCACAAGAAGGCGTCGTCCGAGGGTTCGTTCCGAAGAAACAGAGACATGACGAGTTTATACTGAACCAGATGAGTATATGCCTCGGTCTTGCCATCGTATTTGGCAAACTTGGGTTGGGTGAGTCCTTTTGGGGGGGGGGGGGGGGTAACCGAGTCGATCTTTCTCGTAAAGGGAGAGGTCGTGAGTCGCGTAAGTCGTGCGTCACGGTGAGGTCGGATCAAACGGTCAGGACCGTCTGGACGCTTAGTCGCTGTACGCTTCTCGGGAACAAGTTTGTCCAATCGTTCATATTCCTTTTTATTTGGGGCAGTATTAACCAATCTCCTGTGAAAGCGCTCCTGGCGGTGGTGTCGGTAGCTGTCCCGAGCAGAAGGCTCGAGGCGCTCGGTGATCAGGCTCCTACTGTGTGCGCCGGCGGTGTTTGTGATGATGGGGCTTCTAGCTCCAGGGCCTTTTAGGCGCTCGCGGTATCCCCTGGTCTGGATCTCCACAAGGCCGTCATCTCCCCTGGCTGCCCTTGTGAGGCTAGGGGTAGATTCCTGGCCCGCCTTGCGCACCTGGACCGAGTGAGTGGAGGAGGCAGAGACGCTCCCAGCACCGAGCCTTTCGAAGGCCGACAGTCTCCTTCGAAGTTGCACGGGGGAGCGGGAACGGTCCCTGTGAGATGGTTCCCTCGAGGCTCGAGTGTCCACTGCTCTAGGTGACTCGAGACGATCTTTGACGGAAGGGTGGGGTCTATGCTCTAGCAGGTGACTGACTTCGTGACTGCGAGGGGAGGTACGATGGTCCTTCCTTCTGTCGCGACTCCTAGAGGAATGAGATGGGGAGAATTGGAGGAGGTGTTTAATCTCCGCCAACTCATCTTGGACGTGTCTGTCGCGCTCCATCACCGTCGTGAGATCGTCGATTTTCCGCTCAAGATGGCAGATGTAGGAGTGGAGCTCAGAAGATGGTCCTGCTTCTGGAACTGACATTCCGGCGCCAATTCCGACAGATACATGGGTCTCTCCAAGGCGGCTGCTCCGCCGGAAGCCAGGCTGTGGTCCATGAGGGAACCGAGCCCGTGGGCGGTTCCACCGTGATGCGTATCGTCGATCTCGACCATGTTTGATTTAGGAACGTTGAATGGAGCAGGAGAAGGAAGATGGAAGTGGATGTTGGATTGATGGCTAGGTCCCTAGCAGAGTCGGCAATTGTAAGTGTTCGATTTGGAGGGACCTTGGCCTGAATCAGTATTTCTCTTCCGTTGCTCCGTTCACTCGCCTCTGAACCTGCAACAAGTCACTAGGGCTAGGATAGCCCAGTGACCCTCCGACGATCAAGTTAGATCTTAGAGGAGGAAGTAGATCTAGGGTTAGGGAAAGATGGCATACCTCTTTAGGTTAAAGTCTCTTGGTATTTATAGACCTAGGTTTACTTGGCCTCCAAGGCAGCGCGTGAAGGATACGCTCGGGTAACCGCCTCAGATGACATCACATATGACGCACCGAATAAGGCAGTTACGAAGCACGTGGCCAACCCTAGCCTAGGTGATCCCATCCGCCACGTATCACTCCTGGTCCCCTCTTGGCGTTCCATCTAGAGACATTAACGGGACGCATGCTTCGGTGATACCTCCGAAGCATTAACAGAAGACTTGATACCGAAAGAGATAGAAAGATACGCGCTATGGCCCGTTTGTGCAGTCCCGCGGACCGAACTGATATGAGACCTCGGTTGATGATGGTTTGGGAGGACTGCTGAGGCCGTGACCGAAGCCTCCACATATACATATATATATATATATATATATATCATTATCGTTACGAGATTCTTTCCGGAGAATAAAAATAAAGATCTCACGTTTTCCTCTTTGAAAATACGGTGACATTTTACTTTCCATTTATGCATCATTAAAAGATCTTTCCTAGAAGGGGAAAATACAAGTATAAAAAAGGGCGTTGATCATCTATAGGGATAGAGCTTTTTCCGAGGAGGTTTTTTTGTTTAAGGCATCAACCCATATTTTCTATCACGTTTTTCTTTTTGCGTCTGTCCATATATACATAGATCTACTGAGTCAAAAAAGATAGAGAGCACAGAGAGAGGAGGGTTTTCATAAAAGAAAGAAAAGGTTGCACTGCACGGTTTTTGGTTTTCGGCAGAGGCAAGTTTTATTTTTGTTAACAAAGGGGGTGCACGGCATTTTTAAGGATTTTGTTTTGGTGTGGCAGCCCGCATTCTGTTTTGGGTTTTGTCCTTGCCTCTTGCATCTTCGAATGCCATTTGTGTTGTTTATATCACGTTACCCATCATATCATTCATTCATTCATTGTTCGTGATTCTTGGTGTCGTTTGCTGTTGTGGCTGAATCTTTTAGAGATTGATTCAGAACCGGTTGAATCCTGAGATCGGGCGTGAAGTCCATAGTGCATCTATTGGATCTTGAAGAAGCTCGGGGAGCATCGGAGATTGGCGAGAATAGGTAGAGGCTTGGTTAAGGTTTTTACTATTTCGCAATCTGTACTTCTTTTTGATTGATAGAATAAATCAGTAGTGTTAGGCCGTGGTTTTGGCTTAGGGTTATTTAGGACCCTAAGTTTTTCCACGTAAATCGTGCGTATCCTGTCTCAATTTTTATTCTACTACACTACTTGATTTTTGGTT
The DNA here is from genome assembly GCA_019656835.1 of Rhododendron ovatum. NCBI lineage: Eukaryota > Viridiplantae > Streptophyta > Magnoliopsida > Ericales > Ericaceae > Rhododendron > Rhododendron ovatum. The sequence goes on along the minus strand of CM033802.1, from coordinate 39,775,766 downwards.
TGGATTAATCGAGATAATCAACCCGTTCATCTATATTAATTTGTAAATCAGAAAATTGGTGATTTTTTAAATCAAAACTTCTATTCACCCCCCCTCTAGGAGTAGTTTGAACGCTTCCGCATAATTTCAATTGGTATCAGAGTGGGTTGCTCTGTTTTGGTTTAACCACCCGAGTTTAATTCTGGTTATATTATAATGGACATGAATGCACCACGAGAGGGAGCCTCAAACTTGAGGCCACCCTTTTTCGATGGTAATGATTATCCGTATTGGAAAGCTCGTATGACCACACATTTAAGTTCCCTAGAAGTTAGGGTTTGGAGATCTGTTAGGTATGGCTATGAGGCCCCTACCATAGAAGACACTACTACTAGACAGATGAGGGCTAAGGAGGACAAAGAGTGGAATACTGCTGACAATGATAGTTTTGAGGCAAACTCTAAAGCTTTAGGAGCTATCTATGGTGCATTAAGTAAAACAGAGTTTAGTCGTATATCCGCATGCACCACTGCAAAAGAGGCTTGGGATATTCTCCGAGTCACCCATGAGGGTACTAAGACAGTTAAAACTTCAAAACTCCAAATGCTTACAGCACGTTTCGAAGATTTGAGAATGCATGAAGATGAGACATTTGATAGTTTTATTACTAAGTTGAGTGACATCGTTAATTCCTTCCATGCATTAGGAGAACCAATCCCTAATCTTAAAGTTTGTCGAAAAGTGCTTAGGTCACTTCTTGAGAGGTTTAGGGCTAAGGTAGTTGCGATCGAAGAAAGTGATAAAGTTGATGACATACTTTTTGAGGAACTTGTAGGTAAACTTCAAACGTTTGAATTGAATCATCTTTCGAATAAACCTACATTAAAGCCTAATAAAAGCATTGCCTTTAAATCATCTAGAGAAGAATCCTCTGTGACACAAAAGAGTGATGATGACCTTGACAAAGAAGAACTTGCTTTCTTTGCTAAGAAATTCAGTAAATTTGTGAAATTCCGTAAGAATAATACATCTGAAATTTTTTCTTCTTTAACTAGTGGAGGTAAGAATTTTAATTCTGGGGATAATGAAAAGAAAGCTTCTTTTGATAAATCCAAGAAACCCCAAGGTATATAATGTCACGAGTGTCACAGTTTCGGGCATGTTCAGGCAGAGTGTGCAAACACTCTTAAAAAGAAAGTGGCCAAGGGGTATAAGGCTACGTGGGATGACGATAGTGATGAGAGTAGTGATGGGGGTTTTGAAGCTTCAAGATATTCTGTACTTGTTGCCAATATTAAGTCCCCTACTTCCCCTAAATCAATAGAACTTTCTACAACTCTTAGCGATGATAGTAAGTATGTCTCGACTGACGAAGACTATGAGAAGAGTGATGATGATATAGATTCTATTCATGAGGCCTATAATCAATTGTTTAAAAAGGGTGTCAAACTGAAAAGGAAAGAGAAGGAACTAATGAATGTCATCGAGAAAGTTAATGGTGAGAGGAATAAACTTAGAGATGACATTGAATCTAAGAACATCGAGCTTGAAGAAGTAAAAACCTATAACACTAATCTGGCAGACAAGTTTGCCAAAATTGAAAGAGAGCATGTGGATGCCTTAAAGGCCTTTGAAGGGTCTAAGGATAGGATTTTTGAATTGGAGCATGACCTTAGGGAGGCCACTGAGGCTATAAAGCGTAATGAGTGTGGCGCAACTTGTATTGCTGAGATGACACGTACGTTTAGAAATAGAAGCGGCTTAGGGTTTGTTGATCCACCTTCATTGATACATAAGGCTAACGAGTTCACAAAAAAGGAAATCAAGTTTGTGAAATTGCAAAGAATGAGATAGTGAGCGATAAACCGGAATCTTCTATTAGATCTCCCACCATCATTAAGAATGCTTACAACAGTAATCATGCTCCTGAAAAGAAAAATCTTTTTATTTGTCACTACTGTGGTGGTCAAGGTCACATTCGACCATTTTGTTATACACTTAGAAGGGACAATCAGAGAACAAAGGGGAAACTGTTTGTAGCCCCAGTTAATAAAAGTGTTCGGTATGGTCAACCCAATGTGGGAAGACCTCAAGTTGTGCGTCAATTTCTCACAAACTTTAAGAACAAGAATTTTCAAAATAAATTGAGTCAATTGGTGAATCAAACTTCTCACCTCGTCGAGGAAATCAAAAAGTTGTCAAATTTGGCTAAAAATAATAAAGAGACTAATAGGATTGTTGAAAGACATGCCACACACAGTCTGTAACGCCCCGAATTTTGGGTACGTTAAATAAAACATTTTATTGAAATAAAAACTGAGTCTGGCTCTTTATTACAACAAAAACATAAAAGAAGTACTTTTATTACAAACGGAAGGGAACTAAGTGCAGGTGGAGAAATTCTACCAGTGCTTTAAACAGTATTGGATTGTTACGGCTTATTCGTGCCTCTTTGCCGGAACCCTAATTTGTCGTCGGAAACCTAATCTGCAAAATAGACAGGGAGTGAGTGCACCTTTGCCTCTCATGGCAAAGGCCCTCCGATGCTAAAGTTAGTATCACGTACTAGCAATTGAACCCTAATTATCGATAGGAAAGCAATATGAATGCAGTATATTGCGTACCTCTTTTCTCTGAGTTTACCTCGTATTTATAGATTCATAGATGCTTGCTGTCCAAGCATCCATGTTGCCCTAAGTTTCCTACCTCGTATAGGAAACCCAGGATATCTTGGATTTTCCATAATGAGCCGAACATCCCATTCCTGTTGGGTATCTTTTTATAGATCCTACATTCTCGGGATCTCATTCCTTAACGGAATACTACTGCTTCTGGACTCTTCCAGAATGTTCTCTTTACTTCAACATCTGATAGGACTTCTTTCCTTGTTCGGCCGTCTCATGGCCGAACAGAGGGCCTGGACCAGTTACCTCACATGTAACTGGTCCTTTAATTATTTGGACCATTCCTTTCTTTAGGGGGTTCTCCTCCTGTTCGGCTCTCTCATAGCCGACCAAGGTATTTTGAACAGTGGCTTCATGTGTCACCGTCCTTTTATTTCAGTCCAATAACTTCTCAGGTTATACTGAACTGAGAATAGTATAACCTCTCTGGACTAATGACTTCTCTTGTCACCGGTCAATCGTGTTGACCTTTCATAAGCACCATGCTCGGGTGCTTCTTGGGCCTGTTCGGGAATACCTCCCTACACTAAGGTTCTTAACTACGGCTCCGCTTGTTCTTCCATCCGGGCTAGCTCTTCGGCTCCAAAGGCCTCCAAGGTATAAAGTTCACCCTGTTCATCTATGAAATCTGACATATTATACCGGTGTCGCCACCAATATAATAGGCCAGGGTCACCAAAAAGGCAACACCGTGAGCTTAAACGCTCAATAGAATAATCCAAACCCTCTACCCCTTAACTTACATCAATACAACATATAATCAAAGATTTCCACATAGCATGCTTATCTAGCCAATTTAACTAACAACGACACTTTCGTATTCGTTAAACAATCAACGTTGGTGTCCAAGATTTGTGAGTTTCTCCTACGTGACTCCTCGTAGACCGTGTCATTATTTTCCACGTATTGCCCTTTCAAAAACCGTTTTAACTCACCCAACCTCGGTTCCGCCGTTCCGGACTCCCGAGTATCCTCACAATAGTTCCGCCATCCCGGGTTCCCATTGGCACACATTGCATTGGCTCCGTAACGCGGATAACCAAGCCCACACCCAACCTCGGTTCCGCAGTTCCGGACTCCCGAGTATCCTCACAATGGTTCCGCCATCCCGGTCTCCCATTGGCACACAAAAGACACACCACACAATGGGCTACAACGTTCGGCCACATTGCGGTTTCCAAAATATTTCACGCTTTTCAAAACACGCCCTTTCATAAATCACACCCTAGGTGTCATGTTTCTATTTTCTCGAATTCCGTGTCTCGTTCTCATGCATAGACATCGCGGTAGGACTTTTCACATATGATATCATGCATTGTAATGTAGAATCTAACAAGATCAACCACTCTAAACTACTTGACATGCTTGAATTACTTAACAACGAACATCATGCATTTCATACGTTTTCAACAAAAGATAACATTATCTACTTCAAATAACATGATTAAACTTACTTCCTAATGAACTTATATTTGGGTACAAGACTATATTTGGGATAGTAGGTAAGGATAACTACCGTTCTTCTTGGCGGTGGTCGGCTACGAAGATTCGGTCGTCGGTTTTGGATTTCGGCGGCGTAACGGCGTCGGTTTGCTTCGAAAGGAAAAGAGATGCACTTTCTTTTCCTAGAAACAACTTTACTAACTAACGTGGACTAGTTTAAAGATCTATGGGTGGTTTTGAGAGGTGGTTTGGTGGTATTGCTCAAGAACACTCAAGAACATAAGAAAATAAGAACTTTGGAAGCAAAAACACTTAGAATTTCTAGAGAGAAGTGAGAGCAATGGTTGAAGGTGTGAGTTTAAGCTTGGAATGGCTTGCTATTTATAGGCCAAGGCTCCTCCTCTCCCTCTCTCAACCGAATCTCTCTCTCTCTCTCTCTACATCTTTGATTTCTTTCACTTGTCAAGCTTGATTAAAAGCTTGATGGGTTAGGCCATGGGGCTATCTAGGCTTGCATGGCTAATCTTAGTACCTTGGATGGGATTTTTGGAAGATATGTTGGATAGGAAGAGACAATGGTACAAGATTTGGTGTTTGATTAACAATTTAAGGACAAAAGGTGATAGATTTTGGAAGATATTCAACCCATAAGTTGAAATGGTGAAAGAACAATAAGTACAAGTCCCATCCTTCTTCTTCTTCCTCCTTCCTTCCCTCTCTCTCTCTCCCTCTTCTTCCCTCTCTCTCCCGGCCTCTCTCCTCTCTCTCTCGGCCTCTCTCTCCTCTCCTCTCCTCTCTCTCGGCTCTCTCTCTCCTCTCTCTCTCTCTCTCTCTCTCAAGTACTAACATATATATATATATATATGCATGTACAATGAAAGACTAATACTAATAATAAATAAGTAAGTACATAGGTATTAAGATCCTAGGGTTAAAAAGGTCAAGATTCACCCAATAAACAATTAAAAGGTACTAGTACTTTAATTAATATAATAATGTACTTTTGTACTTCCGGGAATCTTAACAAAATACTATTTTAATGGGTCAAGTACTTAGTTGAAAGATGAGTTTATTACCCAATGGATAATAAAACCCCTAATGGTTATTAATCAAAGGATAATAAGGTACAAGTATTTTAAATCATAAACAAAGTTTTTGAAAAAGACTACATGTCCTTTTGAAATTTACACATGTGTTATATATATGTACTTACCAAATATAATAAAGGAAAGGCTTTTGTCCAATGGGTAAAGATTACCTTAACGGTTATTGTCCAATGGTCCAAAGTTACTTGGGTACTTTTATTAGAAAAAATAATTAAAAGTACTTTTCAAAATAATTATAAATGTTAATCATAGTACTTTGTTTAAATCTTTCAAAATCCTTTTAATATAAAGAAATGGGTTTCTTTTATCCAATGGATAATAGTTCCCCTAACATTTATCGTCCAAAGGATAAAGAATAAAACCAAAATAATAAAAGAAAATAATTAAACCATTTCTAGTCTAGGGTTTGAAAAGGTTCAAAAGGTTCAAGATGGGTAAAACGGTCCATCTTTGGTTAGGAAAAAGTAACTAGGTGGCCTTCTAGTTTGGTTACTCGATCAAACCGGTTAGAAGCTAACTAGGCTTGCTAAGTCGGACTTAATAGTCAAGAAACGATCTTTGAGGGCTAAAGTGCAATTATGGTTTCTAGTCGAGGAATATAACGATAAGGCGTTCGATTGGTTAAAGACCAACCGCTAGAAATTAATATGCAAATCATCGAGCATTTAAGAGAAATTACGATATTTCAAATAACAATGAGATTTTTATTGAATGAAAAATCGGAGTTGTTACAACCTATCCCCCTTAAACAATTTCGTCCTCGAAATTAGGTGGACGCTAGGATTTGAACAAATGAGGGTATTTCATATTCATGGTTTCTTCTCTTTCCCATGTGGTTTCTCCAGCTCCTCGGTGCTTCCACAAAACTCGTACCAACTTGATGGTCTTGTTCCGGATAGTCTTCTCACTTCGGTCTTGAATCTCCATCGGTTCTTCTTTGTATGTCGCGTCTTCTTCAAGGGTGATGTCCTCCCAATTGAGAACATGAGTGGGTAAAGCTAGATACTTGCGAAGCATGGATACATGAAACACGTTATGCACTCTATCCAGCTGTGGCGGTAGGGCTAGACGATAAGCGACTTTCCCGATCTTCTCCACGATGTCGAAAGGTCCTATGTAGCGTGGAGACAGCTTTCCTTTCTTCCCAAATCTGATGACTCCTTTCTTTGGTCTGATTTTCAAGAACACATGATCTCCCACAACAAAGGTTAATGGTCGGCTTCTCTTATCTGCATAACTCTTCTGTCGGCTCTGAGCGGTTTGGATCCTTTGTCTGATAGTCTTAACCTTCTCCGTGGTATCCCTTACTATGTCAGGCCCGATCAATCCTGTTTCCCCAGCATTGGTCCAACAGACTGGAGATCGGCAGGGTCGACCGTATAGAGCTTCATATGGTGCCATCCCAATGCTTGCTTGATAGCTGTTGTTGTAGGCTAACTCCACCAATGGCAAATGCTGCTCCCAGTTTCCAGAGAAATCCAAGGTGCAGGCTCTTAGCATATCTTCTAGGGTCTGAATAGTCCTCTCCGTTTGTCCGTCAATTTGTGGGTGAAAGGCCGTGCTAAGCCTCACATCCGTTCCCAATGCTTTCTGCAATCCCTTCCAAAAGTGTGATACAAAACGTGGGTCTCTGTCAGATACTATCGAGATTGGTACTCCATGGAGGTGTACAATTTCTCGAATGTACAACATGCTTAGTTGCTCCACGTTTTCTGTCATCTTGACAGGCAGAAAGTGTGTAGACTTGGTGAGTCGATCTACGATCACCCAGATGGATGTGTTGGACTTGGCAGATCTTGGCAGTCCCGTCACAAAATCCATCGAGATGTGCTCCCACTTCTAGGTCGGTATTGGCAAAGGTTGAAGATCTCCTCCAGGTTTCTGATGCTTAGCCTTGACTTGTTGACACACCAAACAGGTAGACACGAACCATGCTACATCTTTCTTCATTCCTTCCCACCAGTACGTTCTTCGCAAGTCATGATACATCTTCGTACCGCCAGAGTGAACTGCAAAGTTCGAATGGTGAGTTTCTCAGAGTACGTCTTCTCGAAGGGTTCCAACATCAGGCACGAACACTTTTCCTTTGAATCTCAAGCTGTTATTCTTCTCGATAGTCCATCCTGGCACCGCCTTTCCTTCTCGGATTCGATGTCGGACGAACTCACAATTCTGCTCGAAGGTTTGGGCTAGCAAGATTTCCTGATGAAGTGCTGGCTCCGCAACTAGAGCGTACAGTCGAGCCTTTCCGCTTGCTGATGATGGCCGCAGGTTGAACTCGTTAAGGGTGTCCACCATTTCCCATTCCTTGATGGCAATCTTGACCTTCTGTGCTCTGTCTTTTCGACTCAGAGCGTCGGCTACCACGTTGGCCTTGCCAGGGTGATACTGGAGCGTAAACTTGTAGTCCTCCAAGTATTCCATCCATCGGCGCTGCCTCAGATTCAACTCCTTCTGAGTGAACAAGTATTTGAGGCTCTTGTGGTCGGTGAAAACTTCAAATTGTTCTCCGCACAGGTAGCATCGCCAAGATTTGAGGGCGAACACTACTGCGGCTAATTCTAGGTCATGGGTAGGATAATTCTTCTCATGCGGTCGAAGTTGTCGAGATCCGTAGGCTATGACCTTCCCATTCTGCATCAGCACGCATCCTAAACCATCTCTCGAAGCGTCACAATAAACAGTATAATCTACTCCTCGTTCAAGGATGATAAGTACCGGTGCGTTGGTCAGTCTCTTCTTTAACTCTTGGAAAGATTTCTCACAGGCTTCATTCCAATCCAGCTTCACTCCTTTCTGAGTCAACTTGGTCATTGGCTTGGCCAAGGTTGAGAAGTCCGGGATGAATCTTCAGTAATATCCCGCCAATCCTAGGAAACTTCTGATTTCGAACACTGAGGTCGGCTATTTCTAATTCAGCACTGCTTCGACCTTTCCTTCGTCTACTGTAATCCCTTCCTTGGATACTACATGCCCCAAGAATTTAACCACTTCTAGCCAAAACTCGCATTTACTTGCCTTGGCATAGAGTTGGTTATCTCGAAGTACTTGTAGTGCTATCCGAAGGTGTTCTTCGTGCTCCTCCTTGTTGGCAGAGTATATCAATATATCATCAATGAACACCACTACAAACTTGTCTAAGTAGGGTTGAAAAATCTTGTTCATGAGACACATGAATACTGCCGGAGCATTGGTCAGCCCGAATGGCATCACTACAAACTCATAGTGGCCATATCTGGTACGAAAAGCCGTCTTGGCAATATCCTCGTCTCGAATCCGTAATTGATGATAGCCTGATCGGAGATTGATTTTAGAGAAACAGGTTGCTCCTCTTAATTGATGAAAAAGATCATCGATCCTAGGCAACGGATATCGATTCTTGACGGTGACTTGATTCAACCTCCTATAGTCGATACATAATCGCAGTGTTCCTTCCTTCTTTTTCACAAACAAAGCAGGCGCTCCCCACGGTGAAGTACTTAGCCTGATAAATCCTTTGTCCAACAGCTCTTGTAGCTGGGTCTTGAGCTCTTTTAGTTCGGCCGGGGCCATTCGGTATGGCGCCATTGAGATTGGTGCCGTTCCTGGTTGAAGCTCTATGGAGAAGTCTATCTCTCGCAGAGGTGGTAAGCCAGGAAGTTCCTCAGGGAAAACATCGGCGTATTCGCACACGATGTGAGGTAATCCTAACTCCATCCTGTCAGTTTCTTCCATTTGGAGACTAGCTAGCCATCCAAATAGTTGATTCTGCCACCTAGATCTTTTCGTTGTCGGACTCGCTGCTTCTCTATCCCCCTTAAAACGGAAACGAGTTTCATCTGGGGTGTAGGCTGTCACTGTCTTCTGATGACAGTCTACGACTGCTTGGTGAGCCGATAGCAAGTCCATGCCTAGAATTACGTCGAAATCCACCATGTCGATCACTCTGAGATCGCAGGTTAGGCGCAGGTTGGCTACTTCTAACTCGCACCCTCTACACACTAGATTAACAGTTATGCTCCCCCCCGTTGGTGATACTACTTTCGTACTCTTGCTTAGGGGTTCCGTTTCTAGTGCTAAAGCAGTTACGCAAGTAGTAGATATGAACGAATGCGATGCTCCAGAATCGAATAAAGCTCGTACACAGGTGCTATACAATAATAGCGTACCTTGGATCATAGAGGGATCCTGCTCCTGCTCCTCAGTCTGTAGGACAAAGATACGCCCTCCAGTGCCTTGCTGGGTTCCAATGAGCTGCTTTCCCTTGTTTTGCCCGTTCTGCTGCTGCGGTGGGCCTCCAAGATTTTGCTTCACAAAGCTGGCCTGCCCGGGCTGTTGAGTCTTCTGATTTCAAAAGCTCCCATTCTTTTCTTTCTGGGGCTGGGGGCACTCACGCCTGTAGTGACCCATGGCTTGGCAGTTGAAGCACTGGACCGTTGCTCTGTTCTGGTTGCCCCTCTGCGGTTCACCATGCCCTGATGCAGCAGTCTTCCAGGGTTGGTTGTTTTGCGCTAGGGTGAAAGGCTTGGTCGGGTAGGGTCCGCGGTTGTTGTTGGGTGGCTGGGTTCGGATTGGCCCGCCAATGTTGCCCGTTGCCTTCCTCCATCTAGTCTTGAAGTTAGCCTCCTCACTTTCCAGGCGGAGGGCACACTGAAGCACACCATTATAAGTGGTAAAGGCTTGTGCCACTTCGGCCCTTCGAGCGGTAGTCAGCCCCCACTCGAATCTCCTTGCCTTCTTGTCTTCGGTTGCCACAACGATTGGAGCGTAACGGGACAGCTCTTCAAATTTGGCCGCGTACTGAGTCACGGTCATTGTCCCTTGCTTCAGGTTCATAAATTCCTGCTCCTTGGCTAGGCGAAGGGGTGTAGGGAAGTATTTATCAAGGAATAGGGTTTCGAACTCGGCGAAGGTCATGGTGGCTATGGCAAGGGTGGCCTCCATCAACTCCCACCAGTAATGAGCTTCCCCCTTCAGCTGGTAAGTGGCTAAGGCCACACAGTCTCCGTTCCGGGTGATCTCCAAGGTGTCTAGGATCACCTTGGTTTCTTTCAGCCAGGCTTTAGCCATGCTAGGGTTAGGATCTCCGTTGAAGGTCGGGGATCGACGCTTGCAAAATTCATTCATTGCCCGGGTTTGGGTCATTGGTCCATCATCGCGATTCTGGTTAGGGCGGTTAGCGTTCAAGGCAGTCACAAGTGCTTGCATGACTCGAGCTAGGTCGGTGTTAGGATTAGGGTTAGAGGATTCACCATTCTCGTATCCTAGTCCACTGCGTCGGTTCACCATCTACGAGTAAAATTGTAAAAGGGCAGTTTAGTCTACTTAAAAATTTTCCTTTTTGTAAACGTAATTTTATTAATTAATAAGCAACAGTATTACTAACAAACAAGCAAGCTTTTCATAGATAAGCAAGGAGTTACAATTATAAGCATAGAGTTCTACTATAAAACAAGTAGACTGAAAACAAAATTCCTAACATAAGTTGAAACGATCCTACTACAAGGTGAAACAATCCTACTACATGATTCTTCTAGCTTTAGTGCTTTCAAGGGCAACTCAAGCTATCAAAATCTTATTCTAATACTCCTATTCTACTGACGAGGCGGAATGAGTCTGAACAACGCTCTCAGCTGCTCCATCCATTCCTTCTCCCTGATATCGAGCCAACGCTCTCCCTCTCGGCGAATCTTCTTAGCAAGCTCCCTAAGCGGTGAGTCTTGAGGATCAAGTGTCAAGTACTGCTCCTCATTGGTAAAGGGTGTCATTACCACTATCTCGTATAATTGTTCACCGGTCTCGGGGTCACGGACTCCCAAGTGTGGGATGGGAATAGGGCTCTCGGGTGATATCAAGGTCTTGTAGTACAGCAAATCCGCTACGGTGGTAAGGGTACGACAATCCATATCTACAATAAGAAAGGTTATATATTAGACTTAAGATGGCATGAAGAAATCGCATGCACATAAACAATAATCATGTCAATTAGAGAACACAAGTCTTTTATTTCATAATAAACAAGTACAACATAGAAGGCTTACTAGCCACAACTTCCTACTAGGATTGATTACATCAAAAGGGTCCAACTACTACTTAAGCTTTCTTAATTATTCTAGAAAATACTAGGGAACTCCATTCGATAAGCGCCTATGTCGGTTTCAAAAGGTGGTGGTGGCACATCTCCGGGGTTAACGGTTATATCCATGACTTCGGGTTCCGCTCTTAGGAATGCTGCTTCCTCCTCGTCGGATTCCCAATCCTCGTCATCGGTCGGTGCATCAAAATCGGGTCCGTTCATCGCTTGCTCCTAATCTTCTTCGTCACTGAATTCTTCGGGGTCCTCTTCAGGTTCCTCCATAGGTTCTTCCTTCGGATCTTCCTTGGGATCCTCTTCGGGTTCTCCCGCTATCATGTTGATGGGCGGGATCATTGGAATTTGGGCGAGGGCGACTCCCGCATGGTCCTTTCCATTTCCCTCAATCAAGAATTCCACATCGTTGGGAGGTGCTATTTGGACTAGGACGGGTGCTGCTTCGGCATCATCCTCTCCCTCAGGAAGTATGATAGTGCCATGCTCTTGATAGAAGTCATTGGTGTAGGGAAAGGCATATGGGAAGTAAGGATCTTCTATCAGTTGGTTCGTCATTGATCTTAAGGTACTTGCGAGATGGTGCGCTTCGGCTAGTAGGTTGATTTGGTAGGAGCTCAAGTAATTCATCTACAAGGAAAGAATTCTATTAGTCAAGTTTTGAAAAGACATTTTAGTAGAACTTAGAGAAAAACTTTTTAGGTTTCTATGTTCCACATTCGATTCTTGATTTAAGTCATCATCCAATTGTTCGGGAATTCCCAGCTCGGGGGTACTGCCAATTTCCGCGCCTTGCTTCAATCCGAAGATTGTTTTGACAGAATTTCACCCAATTTGGGACGGTAAACTTAAACTCAATTCACGTTTGTGCAACGGTCAAACTATTTCGTGGTTCTACCCATTCTACCCATGGCCAAGGTTTTGAACCTAAAGCTCTGATACCAAGTTGTAACGCCCCAAATTTTGGGTACGTTAAATAAAACATTTTATTGAAATAAAAACTGAGTCCGGCTCTTTATTACAACAAAAACATAAAAAAAGTACTTTTATTACAAACGGAAGGGAACTAAGGTTCTTAACTACGGCTCCGCTTGTTCTTCCATCCGGGCTAGCTCTTCGGCTCCAAAGGCCTCCAAGGTATAAAGTTCACCCTGTTCATCTATGAAATCTGATATATTATACCGGTGTCGCCACCAATATAATAGGCCAGGGTCACCAAAAAGGCAACACCGTGAGCTTAAAAGCTCAATAGAATAATCCAAACCCTCTAACCCTTAACTTACATCAATACAACATATAATCAAAGATTTCCACATAGCATGCTTATCTAGCCAATTTAACTAACAATGACACTTTTGTATTCGTTAAACAATCAACGTTGGTGTCCAAGATTTGTGAGTTTCTCCTATGTGACTCCTCGTAGACCGTGTCATTATTTTCCACGTATTGCCATTTTAAAAACCATTTTACAGTCACACCTTGCATGTGAACACCAAACCAAAGCAAACATGGAAGAGAGTGAATGTCACTTGTCATGTTGCACACACTGCATATAGAGCACAGGATGCCTGCGTCTGGTATTTAGACAGTGGATGTTCAAGGCACATGACTGGAAATAAGTCTTTATTTGCTAAGATAGAGAAGTATGATGGTGGTTTTGTCACATTTGGCGATGGCAATATAGGTAAAATCATAGGACAAGGCACCATAAACGCACTCAGGATCCCTCCGTTAGATAACGTGTTATATGTTGAGGGTTTAAAAGCTAACCTGTTAAGCATTGGGCAATTTTGTGATAATATGCATGAAGTCAATTTCTCTAATAATAATTGCTCTATTATAGATGCTTCGGGTGTGTGTGTGATTAAAGGTATTCGATCTTCTGATAATTGTTATTGTGTTGAAACTGCAAGTTCTAATGTATCTCATTGAGTATTGCATGATGATGTAGAAACTTGGCACCAATGTTTAGGACAAGTAAATTTTCTGGAATTGCATCGAATAACCAAGAATGACACTATGAGGGGAGTGCCCAAACTTGCCAATGGGCAAGGGCTTGTGTGTGATGCTGACATGAAGGGCAAACAAATAAAAAGCCTTCATAAAAAGATAAATTTAGTTGCAACCACTAAATGTTTAACCAACCATCTTTTACATACTGGCTTTGTGAAAGGGGGAGTAGACTGAACTTTATTTTAGAAGAAAATTGAGAGCGACCTTTTGATCCCTCAAATATGTGTTGATGATATTGTGTTCAGATCCACAAATGAGTGGGCATGCGAAACACTTTGGGGCACAGATGTCCCATGAGTTTCAAAGGAGCCTAATGGGAGAATTGACTTACATTCTAGGCTTTCAAGTTCGTCAGTGGAGTGATAAGTTTATACCCACACAAGTTCAAACAACGGATATTTTCACTAAGCCTTTAGATTCTCTTAAGTTTGAGTACTTTAGGAAATCTCTTGTTTTAATTTCTCTGGATTAAATTGTGTGTGGGGTCACATGTCATCTCATATGCTTGCTGTGAATGTTTTTAATTTTGAGTTGCCATAAGTTGTTATGTACTTAGTAGTATTATTTTTTTTGTGCATTGATTTGAGTCAAAAAAAAATTTTAATCGTGTGCGTGCTTGCAATGTTTTTTATGTGCTTGGGAATCATGTGCTGTCTTGATATCAATTTTACATATGCTTATGCCATTGGGAGTTATGTATCGAATCGAATTTTCTATCATATCTCTCTGTTACATAGTGATGTTGTTCTCTGCTTTGGTAACAGAATCCCATGCTCATGTTTCTATGCACACAATTTGACTTGGAGCTAGTAAACTTACATTGTTTAAGTGGTCTCTAGTGAGTCTCAGTTGGGTTTATCTTAACTAATCACTTTGATTGACCACATGTTCGTTGTTTACCTAGGGATGCTTTCCCTCATTTGACTCCTTATGAGATGGGCCACCTATGGATTGGTGTGAAACGCACCTCTAAGGTTTGAAAAAATCAAATTGAGACTTTCTTTTATTTCTTGTCTATTGTTTTAAAAAAAAAAGAATAATACCCCTATATAAAAAAAAGGGAAAGCAGAAAATCAAAAAGAAAAGAAAAGGCAGTTTATCTATATTTGTCTCTTCGCCTTAGAAGTTATAGCTGCCCGGTCCTTTGCCCGACAAGGCTAGGTGTAAGTCGCTAATCTCGAGTCTAAAACAACTGATGAGGTTTGTGCTGAAGTTCTTAGGTCCGAGCGTTTCTGGTTTGACTTCCTCATGATAGTCTTGTTTAAACCTTTCTTGAGATGAGATTATAGCGCCCACTTAGTCCTTGATAAGTTTTCTTGCTCCTCATGCACGGCGTTTACGCTTCACATTCATAGGCTTGAGCATGGCATTCTGTCCATTCCTTGATCTGCATCATTCTGCTTCCACGAGTTGATACGGTCTTAAATTTCCATTCGATGCATTTCTCTTGTAGCCATCTTGCATATGTGATTCTTATTATTGCATATCGTATGATTCTCTTGTACGCTTTCAGGTTGCATGTGTCTCACTCGGATATAGTCATGTCCTTTGTTTTTCCGTGACAAAAAAGGGGAGAATTTGTATGGTTAATTTTTTATGGTTCTGGTATGGTCATGAGTTTGGGAGTGATATGTGTTGTTGAAGTCTTGCATAAAGATGAAAATTTTTGTGTTCCTTTGCTCATTTGGGGAGATGTTTATACGAAGATATTTATTTTATTGATGAATTGCTGGTTGAGTTTTTATGCTTTTGGATACAAAGCTGCTTGGTGTTTATTATTAAATTATGCTGACTCATTCTAGTAACATATATTTTGTCGCATAGTTTTTTGTTGAGCTATCTTTGCAGTTTTGGAAGAGCAACTCAAGCTTCATTGGATAGACCTAGTTTAGGCTAGTGTTTACTTATTTCAGTTGTATTTTTCCATTATGTTGGTTTTGTCCTGGAAATACCAAAGGGGGAGATTGTTAGTTTTTTTGGCACTTTCCGGGGTTGTCCAAAACCTCCATTGGTCGACTTTGTTTGATTGTAATGGGTAGGTTAGTAGGGGGTAGTTGCTCGCTCGATGCTCCTCCTATTATTTACGTCAAGTTGACCGCTGCGACATCAATCCAATTGTGTGAAAGGTAAAAGCATTACACAACACATCATTCATATTATTTCCAAGATAAGAAATTTTATTCCTGTGCGTTTCCCTTTCCTATAACACTCTCTGAAAATTCTGTTTACCATAGATATACATATATATATATATATATATATATATCATTGTCATTACGAGATTCTTTCTGGAGAATAAAAATAAAGATCTCACGTTTTCCTCTTTGAAAATACGGTGACATTTTAGTTTCCATTTATGCATCATTAAAAGATCTTTCCTAGAAGGGGAAAATACAAGTATAAAAAAGGGCATTGATCATCTATGAGGGTAGAGCTTTTTCCGAGAAGGTTTTTTTGTTTAAGGCATCAACCCATATTTTCTATCACGTTTTTCTTTTTGCATCTGTCCATATATACATAGACCTACTGAGTTAAAAAAGATAGAGAGCACAGAGAGAGTAGGGTTTTCATAAAAGAAAGAAAAGGTTGCACTGCACGGTTTTTGGTTTTCGGCAGAGGCAAGTTTTATTTTTGTTAACAAAAGGGGTGCACGGCATTTTTAAGGATTTTGTTTTGGTGAGGCAACCCGCATTCTGTTTTGGGTTTTGTCCTTGCCTCTTGCATCTTCGAACGCCATTTGTGTTGTTTAGATCACGTTACCCATCATATCATTCATTCATTCATTGTTCGTGATTCTTGGTGTCGTTTGCTGCTGTGGCCGAATCTTTTGGAGATTGATTCGGAGCCGGTTGAATCCGGAGATCAGGCGTGAAGTCCGTGGTGCATCTATTGGATCTTGAAGAAGCTCGGGGAGCATCGGAGATTGGCGAGAATAGGTAAAGGCTTGGGTAAGGTTTTTACTATTTCGCAATCTGTACTTCTAGATCTTTTTGATTAATAGAATTAATCAATAGTGTTAGGCCGTGATTTTGGCTTAGGGTTATTTAGGACCCTAAGTTTTTTCACGTAAATCTTGCGTATCCTGTCTCAATTTTATTCTACTATACTACTTGATTTTTGGTTTGGATTAATCGAGATAATCAACCCGTTCATCTATATTAATTTGTAAATCAGAAAATTGGTGATTTTTTAAATCAGAACTCCTATTCACCCTCCCTCTAGGAGTAGTTTGAACGCTTCCGCATAATTTCACCAACTTCTTCGTTCGTCTGACAATAGAAAGTTTCGACCCGTGGGATTTTGATGACATAATCTTTCATTTTTATATAGAATGAATTTGCAACAGTTTATTAACCATTAATCAATCGTTTAAAGGGGAAGATTGTACTGATGCACGGACCTTAGTATATCGATTATATTAACAACCTTACAACAAACTACAAAGAACGAAAAAGAACCAAATATTGTATTTGAATAATAGAATACAACAATTTTTAGTTAGAGTTTTAAAAAATGTTTAGTTTGCTGGGGCGATCAGCAGGATTATCGGCGTTATGAGGGAATATATGTTAAAGGGCGTGCATAAGTAATACCTCAAGATTACGGACGTTGTTAACAATGTTGGCACAATGCTCATCAAGGGCAACCCTGACATTTATTTCCTGTAGAGGTTGTGTCTATAAATAGTCAGCAAACTATTCAGTTGTGTAAATCTGAATTGAAGGTTGTATTATAGACACCCTATTTTGCACTTTCCATATTAGTTTACTTATGGTATTTGATTCCCCGATGATGAAATGGATCAAGAACACCCTAGGAATGTTAGTGTAATTGAGCTTTGAGTGGTAACCCTTTAAACCTAACCGAAGAAGGCTCAGCCAAAACCCTACCTGCATACGTTGGTCCCACACTAGTGTGCACTTGTCCACTTTTCACGTGTCAATCATCGGTTAGCTTTGACCGCGGACCAGGCTTGGACCCGCGTAGGTAGGTCAACTACCTGCCTACGTCGGTCAAACCTTGTCCCATCACCTTTATGCAGCCATGATTACAAGACTTTTGGGGCATCCCCAGACTCTGTTTATCCATCTGAGGATAGGCTTCAGACAGGGGGATGTTCCCTACCCACACATAAGTCCCCCATCACATTTTCCCTCTCATTAATGAGAGGGAAGCTTGCACTCCAAACCAACCAGACCTCCTTCAGCTGGTTACTACCCCTCTCACCTTCCATATGTCCTATAAATACCCCCCCTTTGTTTTCCATGCAAAGGGTTACAAAGTTACAAGTTTGGTCACCAAGTTTCAAAACCCTAAGCTCTCTTCTTCACAAAAGTAGGAGTTATACACATGGATTCCTATACGTCATCATCCATATACCACCATCTAACCTCAAGCTCAAAGCTCAAATACCTCTCAAACTCAAAAACCAAAGGTATGCGCCTTTGTCTATTCACTATTCTGATCCCTGAGGGGGGCTAGCAGGATCAAGGCTAGTAATCTATACTAAGCTCTAGCCCTAAAGCTAGCAAGGTTTCAAAAGCAATCATGGCAAGGACCAGCGTGTGCCAGTCCATTACACGTGTGTGCCCCTCTATGACTGCACATGCAAGACAACGTGGGGTTTGGTGCCTTGTTATTTTATGTTCTCATTTATATATATCTCACTGTGAGCATGATAAAAATTAGTTTTTTGCTTTCCTTTTGATTAAACTGTCAGTCTAGTTTCAAAACTCATATATTCTGTAATGGAATACCCCTGGAGTCCTTCTGAACATGTCTTAGAACCCAGAAAATGTAAAACCAAGCACTGATCAGAAGGTTCAACCTGCATGCTGCAGTGGTTTACCCGTGCACGCAGGTCACTTTTGACCACTGGCTGGCCTTGCATGGGTAACTAGGCCTCGGCATTTGTGTTTATCCATGCACTGTTTATGGAGTGTTTTATTCTTTTGGTGCCCTCTGAGCCCATTCAATTGCTTTAGAAAGGTATAATAAACTGCCTATAAACTGCTTGGTTTGTCCTGGGTGTGCACTGGTCATTTCTAGAGCCCGGAGGGTTGAAAATAAGAAACTGTGGGTTTGAGCTTACTGGCATGCGTGTGTTCTATAGTGGCGTACGCAGGTCTAGTTAGCATGCAGTGACTTGATCAGTGCATGCTGGTTTCTTCCTACGCACGTCATTATCACATTTTTCCTCTCATTAATGAGAGGGAAGCTTGCACTCCAAACCAACTAGACCTCCTTCAGCTGGGTACTACCCTTCTCACCTTCCATATGTCCTATAAATACCCCCCCTTTGTTTTCCATGCAAAGGGTTACAAAGTTACAAGTTTGGTTACCAAGTTTCAAAACCCTAGGCTCTCTTCTTCACCAAAGTAGGAGTTATACACCTGGATTTCTATATGTCATCATCCATATACCACCATCTAACCTCAAGCTCAAAGCTCAAATACCTCTCAAACTCAAAAACCAAAGGTATACACCTTTGTCTATTCACTGTTCTAATCCCTGAGGGGGGCGGGTAGGGTCAAGGCTAGTAATCTATACCAAGCCCTGGCCCTAAAGCTAGCAAGGTTTCAAAAACCATCATGGCAAGGACCAGCGTGCGCCAGCCCATTACACGCGTGCGCCCCTCTATGGCTGCACATGCAAGACAACGTGGGTTTGGTGCCTTGTTATTTTATGTTCTCATTTATATATATCTCACTGTGAGCATGATAAAAATTAGTTTTTTGCTTTCCTTTTGATTAAACTGCCAATCTAGTTTCAATACTCATATCTGCTATAATGGAATACCCCTGGGGTCCTTCTGAACATGTCTTAGAACCCAAAAAATATAAAACCAAGCACTGATCAGAAGGTTCATCCTGCGTGCTGCAGTGGTTTACCCGCGCACACAGGTCACTTTTGACCAGTGGCTGGCCTTGCATGGGTAACTAGGCCTCGGCATTTGTTTTATCATTGCACTGTTTATAGAGTGTTTTATTCTTTTGGTGGCCTCTGAGCCCATTCAATTGCTTTAGAAAGGTATAATAAACTGCCTATAAACTGCTTGGTTTTGTCCTGGGTGTGCACTGGTCATTTCCAGAGCCTAAAGGGTTGAAAATAAGAAACTGTGGGTTTGAGCTTACTGGCATGCGTGTGTTCTATAGTGGCGTACGCAAGTCTAGTTAGCATGCAGTGACTTGATCAATGCATGCTGGTTTCTTCCTGCGCACGTCATTCCAGAACAGTGCCTTCCAATCTATTTAAAACTTCCACAGTAATCTGTTTTTGTCCTATACTAATTGTTTCAATAAGCAAGCATACCATTTGTCACATCCTGCCAACATGTTATAGTTTTAATCCCCTTTAACTGTTCCCCCGCCTTAATTGGCTAAAGCTCGATTAATGAGAGAGAATCAAATATTTTACAAATGCTTGAGTAGAGACCGATCTCCGGATTGGGCGAGAGGGGTGCCTTAAAACCCTCCCCACTTGTAACCTAGCTCCCGAACCTCGGATATCAAAGGTGATGATGGACTAGTCTATGCTTGTTCAAAATCAAACAACGCAGCAAGCATTTCAAGTTCAGTTCCTTGGGTGGCACACCTTCAAAATCCAATTGGCGGCTCTAAATTGAGCGTACCCGATACGATTTTAGGTGCGTGAGCCCACAGTGGCAACTTTGTTGGGGAGAATGTCTTACATGCCTGACCTAGGACTAGGGATCAACTAGCAAGGGATCGCTGAATTCCCTATCTTTCCTTTCAATGATGGCCGTTTTGGTTTGGGACATGTTGCCCCTGCCAAAGATCCCAAAAAGAGAAAAGGTATAGGAAAGCCTCAAACCCTTCAAGGTAACGCTGATAGTTACTTTGTACCTGAAGGTGGAGGCACCGCTTATGTGGGACAAGTCGAGCCATTTTGGGATCCAAAATCTTATACCTGGCTGCCTGGCTTCAAGGTTTTTGCTGCTGACACCTTGTTTGATAGCAAGGAGGAACTGGCTAAGGAGGAGTTCAAGAAGAAGTTGGCTTAGATCAAGGAGAAGATGGACTGGCTGAGGACATTCAATCAGGGAAGCTTGGAGCTGCTTTTCTCCCAAGTAGGTTTGGTTGAAGATGCCGAGGAGGCTGAAGTGCTGATGCTTGGGCCCGACGCTCTCGAAGATCCTACCTCTCTCATCATGGAGGCTAAGGGTAGTATTAAAAACTGCATCTTCACATCATGTCTAACTTGCATTGACGATACGTCTGAATTTGACACAGAGTCGGTCGAGTCTAAGTCTAGCTCAGAGTCAGAGTTTGTGCCTCTTAGCCCTCCACGTCGTAGCTTTTACTTTGAGTTTGAGTTGACTGTACTTGGCAACCCTGAAGGGTTTTATGAAATGCATGATCCTGCTTCTGAGTACTTTGCTGACTTCTATATAAATTGTGTCGACCTTAACGATGAAGGAACAGATTTCAATGGGAACATCCCTGCTGAATTGCGTTCCCTCATCGAAAGTGAAGACGAAAGGCATGCTCAACCTCTAAAAGAAGTAATTTCTATAAATTTGAAAGATGATGATGACCCCTGTATAATGCAAATTAGTTCAACGTTGTCCCCTAGGAATCGTGCCGCATTGATTGAGTTGCTCAAGAAGTTCATCGAGGTTTCTGCATGGTCTCAAAAGGATATACCTGGCATTGATCCTGAGATAGTGGAGCATCGGATTCCCTTGTTATCTAGAGCTACACCTGTCAAGTAGAAGCTCCGCAAAATGAGGCCAGACTGGGTACAAAAGATCAAGGAAGAAGTCACCAAGCAGATTGACGCGGGTTTCTTGATAGTCACAAAGTACCCTAAGTGGGTCAAAAACATCATGCCAATTCCTAAGAAAGATGGGAAAATTTGAGTCTGCATCGATTTTAGAGACTTGAACAAAGCAAGCCCTAAAGACAATTTTCCCTTGCCACACATCGATGTGCTTGTGGACAATATGGTGGGGCATGCTTTGCTTTCGTTTGTTGACAGATTCTCATATTACAACCAAATTTTCTTGGCACCGAAGGACCGGGAGAAGACATCATTCGTCACTGAATGGGGTACCTACTGTTATGTGGTTATGCCGTTTGGGCTAAAGAATGTTGGTTGCACTTTTCAACGGGCCCAAACAACCTGTTTGCATGACCTGATCCACAAGACAGTTGAAGTCTATGTCAACGATATGATTGTTAAAGCAAAGGAGCAGTAGGATTTCATTTCGGCACTTACACAGTTCTTTGAACGGCTTCGCAAGTGCCGAGTGCATCTCAACCCGCAGAAGTGCACTTTTGGGGTCACAGCATGCAAAATGTTGGAATTCATGATCACTGCAAGGGGGATTGAGGTAGATCCGTCCAAGATCAAGGCGATTCTCGAGATGAAGCCGCCACAGTCTAAAAAGGAAGTGCGAAGCTTTCTGGAGAAGATTCAGTTCATAAGCAGATTCATCGCCAAGTTGACTTTAACTTGTAAGTCGATGTTTCGTCTACTCAAGAAGGATGTCCTGTTAGAATGGACAAACAGGTGCCTAGCTACTTTCGAGTCAATTCAGGCATACCTGCAGAATCCGTTGGTACTGATGCCTCCTACACTGGTACGGCCTTTAATCTTTTACTTTTCTGTCACCCCGTCGGCTAGGGGATGTTTGCTAGTGCAAAAGGGAGATGCTGGAGTCGAGAAAGCTATCTACTATCTAAACAAGAAGATGGTGGGATGTGAGGAGCGCTATACTCCTTTGGAGAAGACGTGTTGGGCACTAGTTTGGGTCTCCAAAAAGCTGATGCACTACATGTTGGCTTATATGGTGAGACTGATTTCTTGGATGGATCCTCTCAAGTATATGTTCAAGATACCTACGCTTACTCATAAGCTAGTGTGTGGTTGCTTTTGCTGGCGAAATTCGATCTCCAATACATCACAAGGAAATCTGTGAAGGGATGTGCTGTAGCATAATTCTTGGTCGATCACCTGATTGATGGACCAGAGGACGTCGATTTCACCTTCCCTGATGAGGACACGCTAACGGTGGTCGAGGAGGTTTGGATGCTCTACTTTGATGGGGCCACTAACAAGAAAGGATTTGGGATTGGGGTGTTGCTAATTACGCCTGCTGGTGCTCATATTCCGCTTGCTTTCAAGTTAAATTTCGAGGTCATGAACAATGAAGCTGAGTACGAAATCTGCATTGTTGGTATGGAGGCTGCTATTGCTCTTGGGGTCAAGAAGCTCGAGGTCATTGGGGATTCCAACTTGGTAGTTTCTCAAGCCAATGGGGATTGGAAAGTCTGGGAGGAAAAACTGAAGCCTTACCACCAAGATTTGGAAGAACTAATCCCCCATTTCAGCAAGGTGACTTTCACCCACATTCTGTGTTTGAAGAATCAGTTCACCGATGCCTTTTCAACTTTAGCTTCAATGATCGAGCTTCCGACAGGTGTTAAGCTGCGGCCAATCGTGATCAAACAAAAGGACTTGCCTGCATATGAGTACATCAACGCCATCGATGATGGCCGACCCTAGTACCATGACATATGGAACTTTGTGGAGCATGGGGAGTTCCCCGTTGAGGCCACTAGGAAGGATCAAATTGCTTTGCAAAGATTAGCTGCAAAATACATCATTTGTGGGGGAAAGTAGTATCGAAGGTCTCACTGTGGAATGTACAAGCTGTGTGTCAACGGCACTGAGGCAACAAGGATAATGGAGGAGATTCACGAAGGAGTCTGCGGTCCTCATATGAGTGGTGTCATGCTAGCTAGGAAAATCCTAAGGCAAGGGTACTATTGGTCTACTATGGAGTCTCAGTGCATTAACCACGTGCGGTGGTGTTGTCACAAATGGCAAATCCATGCTAACCTACAACATCTTCCTCCATCTAATTTGTATGGCATGACTTTGCCTTGGCCCTTCTCCTTTTGGGTCATTGACGTCATCGGCATGGTTCGACCTTCCGCTTCAAATGGCCATAAGTTCATACTAGTGGTGATAGATTACTTCTCCAAATGGGTCGAAGCTGAATCTTACAAAACCTTGACAACAGTTCAAGTCGCTCAATTCATTAGAAAGAACATTATTTATCGATATGGTGTCCCACAAGCATTTGTGTCAGATAATGGGACTTATTTCAAAGGCAAGGTTTTTGGAACTCTTCAAGGAATTCAAGATTCAAATCTATCATTCAATAGTCTATCATCCACAAATGAATGAAGTAGTTGAGGCTGCGAACAAGAATGCCGAGGTGACTATTAAGAAAACTGCTGAGTCTGCAAGGGACTGGCATGAGCAGCTACCTCTAGCACTTTAGGCGTACCGACCGTTGATCCAAACTTCAACTGGTTCAACTCCTTATTCCCTAGTTTATGGGATGGCAGTAGTACTCCCCATTGAGCTTGAAGTACCGTCACTAGGAGTCATGGCAGAATGTGGCCTCATGAAATCTGAGTGGTTGACTGGGAGGTTTGTCGAGTTGATGCTGTTTGATGAAAGAAGGCTCTGTGCCTTGTATCATGTGCAAGGGTATCAGCAAAGAATCGCTCATGCATTCAACAAGAAAGTGAAGTCAAGGGACTTGGTAGAAGGGGATATGGTCACAATGGAGATCCGTGCACACGAGAAGTTTCGACTGAAGCGTTTTGGGCCTTATATTATCAAGACCATCCTATCTGGGGGTGCTACTAAGATCATCGACCTCGACAACAATGAATTCTCCACCTTGGTCAACCTAGATCAACTCGAATGTTACTATCCCTGAGAGATGCTTGTTGGACCGAAAACCACAAGGGTGGGTGGTTCCAAGCAAAACTTGGACCAGCCTGCTAGACTGAAAACCTAAGGAGGCAGTCCAGGCAAAAATAAATAGGCAAAAAATTAAAAGCTCGCTAGATCGAAAACCTGAAAAGGCGGTTCTAGGCAAAAGTTAGAGCGTAGAAGGAGAGGTAAGATACACGAGTGAACCTTAGCCTAAACTACGTGCTGACCTGATTCCTTGAAAAGGGATACATAGGCAATCTCTCCTCGAGATTTGGTCATATTCTATTAAATTGATCCATGGTTGATGTTTTGGTACATATTGAAGGTCGAGAGCAAGACATTTCATTAGGGAATCAGAAGGGGGAAACCCTTCGTCTTTCAACTTTATTTCAAACTACTACTTCTATTATAAGCTAAGCATAAAAGCCTAAAAACATCTTAGAAGCATGAAAAATAGAACAAATTGCTTGCGAGGCCTAATGGCTCATAGATTATTATAAGTACAGCAAAGTCAGCTCTGGAGTTGGTCAATATTTTGTTTCTCACTTATCTCTACTCGCAGCCATCTTTTGTAGCGATTCATTAACATTGGGCTGAAATTCGGGTCTTCTACTTTAATGTCTATGAGACCCCAGCGCCTTTGATATCCGCCGAGTGTCTGCGCATTGAGGTTAGGAAGGCGGAAGTTCTCATTGCCAACACGGTTGTTCCCTTGGCAAATGCCTAGCTGGCGGAGGATGCGGCCGGGGATGTAGAAAGTGAACCGGGTCAGTCCAGCGATCACCATCCTGTCAAATCCATAGGAGTGTGTTGCCATGTCAACCAAATCCAACCAAGGACACCTCTAGACAATTTCATCGGGCTGCATGTGCCTCAAAAACTCATACCATCCTTCCAGATCCATCTCAGGGAACTTCATTTGCCTTTGATGAATCCTTCTTGGAAAAGGGTTCCAACCTTCCTCTAGGGGATAAAGTAGCTTGATTTTATCCAAAAGCCACAAGTACATGAGCGAAAAGACAAGTAAGAACAATAAAAGACTTGAGCGAGAAAACAAGGAACTAGGAGCAGCCTAAGCCGAGTGTCGAGGTAAAACGAGAAACTGTGAAAGCCAGAAAAAGGTGAGCTTAGTGAGTTTACCTGTAGAAGAAGTGGACTGCCACTGAATGTGTCTGTCTGGCCAGTGCTTACCAAATCTAATCCCAAAAGTGTCTCCGCAAGGACAAAGGGCACCACGTTCCTTTGGGTCCCCATCTGAGCAGCAATGCTCACCAAGATAGGACTAACCCGCTGATAAGTAGAATATACCTAAAGAGCTCAACACTACCAGGCCTACGGACCTGGGGAGTACGAGCTCCCTTCTTTCTAAGCTCTTGTAAAAGACCTACAAGGAACAGAGCAATAACCTTCCAGCTCCGTCCTACGGCCGAAGCTTGAAGAAAGTCCAAGGACCAGCTTCGACTCCTAGCTCCCTTATAAAGCTTAACTTCTACGGTATCGTATGAAAGATATGCTTGTTTAGATAAAGATGCCACGACAGGAAGAAGGAATCCTAAGGGATAAGGGAAGGATGAGATAAGCCCAAAGGACCAGAGATAAGCACAACCGTGATTAAGGATGAGATTCCTAGCCCTGGCCGGAATCACATGGATTACTAGCTAAGGCAGGACTCCACACTCCTCAAAGAGGAGATTCGGAACCTACAAGGTATAGTCCTACGAGGACTCAAACTCCGATTGTAATGCCTATAAATACGACTGTAGAATACCAATATACGGTACATAACTCTAACACAGAGAATTTCCATTCATTTACGATAAAGTTCCTACTGACTTAGGCATAGGAGGGTGGTTGGCATGCCACCATACCGGTGACATAAGTTATCATCTTTATTTTGCAGGTTCGGGTCGGAGCTATCATCGAAGTTGCTTCATCAGCTGGCGCCGTCTGTGGGAAACGAATTTTTCCTTACGGTGAACAGCTTTGCATGGTAGAGACCCGATCAAACAGAACAACAATGGCTTCAAACCCGAACAAACGGGAATCGACAATGCCGCACAGGCCGCTGCTACGGCAAGAACTACTGCTGCAGCCAAGGGTACCAAGGCAGCTGAGGTTGCGAAGGTAGCCAAAGCTGTCAGGGCAGCTGCCGCCGCCGAAAAGGCTGCAAAAGCAGCAGAGGCGGCTAAGGCCGCTGTAACGAACCTATCGGAGGGTAATTAGATCACCCCAGAAGCATTCGCCCATATGCAAGAACAGATAAGGACCTTAACCCAAGGATTACTGACCGCGAGGCAAGAAAACGCAAACTTACGAAAACAAATCTCTGAGTCAAGTATCCCGGGATTGCAAAATAGTCGCCATAATAACGATGAGGGTATGGAGGAAGGCGAATCCAGCGAAAAGGAAAGTCAAAACCAAAGAAAGTATGGTAATCCACCCCTAGAGAAATCGCCTCACGACCAAGGGATGATACTCAAGATGCAAAACAAGATTGAAGGATTAATGAAGCATGTTAAGGCTCAAACTCCTGCCACGGTAGAGGAATTGGTGCAAAACACAAATTCACCTTTCACGCCTAAAGTTATGAGATGCCCTCTTCCGAGGAAGTTTAAGATGCCCCAATTGGAAACATTCAATGGTTCTACGGACCCATTGGATCATTTTGAGACATATAAGTCCTTGATGCACTTACAAGCAGTGCCAGATGAGGTAATGTGCCAGGCATTCCCAGTTACCCTCAAAGGAAGTGCCCGAGCATGGTTCAACAAGCTCCCACCAGGAACTATACGTAGCTTCAAAGAACTTACCACAAGCTTTGTAAGTTACTTTATTGCTGGTCAACGCTACGGCAAACCAGCAACGCATCTCCTGACAATAAAACAAGGGAAATGGGAGTCATTAAGAGAATACACCACAAGGTTTAATAAAGAGGTGGTCCAAATAGATGAAGCTGATGACAACGTGAGCATAACTGCTTATATTGCTGGGTTGTATTCAGGACAATTCCTATATCTTGTGTCTCAAGAACTGCCAAAAACCATGGCGGAGCTCATGCTCAGAGCTCAGAAGCACATGAATGCAGAAGAGGCTGTCTATGCAAGGCGTGCACGTGATGGTTTCGATCCCCAAGCAGGGCCATCACAGATTGGCAAATTCTCCCTAACAGACAAAAGAAGGCGAGAAGCTGTCCGCAAAACAGGGGGAGAACCTAGGAATAAGAAGGTGGACTCAAGATTATCCCCAAAGAGAGGATCAACTGGAGGACCTCCCCAAGGAAAGTACAAATAGTTTACCCCGCTTATAGCCACGGCAGAGCAAATCCTCAGCAATCTATAGGATGATCCAGACCTCAAGTGGCCAGGAAAGTTGAGATCCGATCCTAGCAGAAGAGCTAAGGATAAATACTGTAGGTTTCACAGAGACCACGGACATAATACAAATGATTGTATTGACTTAAAACAGCAGATCGAGGATTTAATTCAAAGAGGGAGACTTTAGCGTTTCGTAACAAAGAAGCACCAGAAGCAACCCAGAAAGGAAGACACAAGCAAAGAGCAAAGGGACGGAGCTCCACCTCGGTCCGGCCCCATTGGGGAGATCAAGGTCATCCATGGAGGATTTGCCGGAGGTGGAGAGTCCGGCCATGCAAGAAAGGCCCACCTAAGAAAGCTGCGAACGGAGGAATATCTGGAGGTCAAAACGATTGACCGCCCAAGCAAGATCTAGAAAAAAGAGGAGATACCCATAATTTTCTCAGAAGAAGACCTCAAAGGAATCAAGATTCCCCATGATGACCCCCTGGTCATAACCATTGTCATAGCAAACTACCTCACACGAAGAGTATTGATCGATAGTGGAAGTTCAGCCGATATACTCTACCTTCATGCATATGACCAGTTAAAGGTCAGACGAGAAAGGCTAAGGCCTATGGTGTCACCACTAGTTGGGTTTGCAGGTACACCTGTTTACCCAACTGGTCAGATAGCACTACCGATTACTATGGGAGAGGAGAAAAGTCAAATTACACGTATGATTGATTTCATAGTAGTCGACTGTCCCTCAGCATATAATGCAATCTTAGGAAGGACGACTTTGAACAAGATTGGGGCAATAATCTCCACTTACCATGTGATGATAAAATTCCCAACATCAGAAGGAGTGACCTGTATCAGAGGAGATCAGAAAGCAGCACAAAAATGCTATGTTACTTCACTCAGAGGAGCTAACATTACAATGAATATAGAAAGTCTCAACACTCGAGATGAAGAGAAACTCCAACATGGAGAGCCTGTGGAAGAGCTTATAGAAGAACTCCTGGAGCCACGGCAGTCAGGGAAGATAGTAAGGATCGGAATAGGGTTGAGTACGATTGCAAAATTAGAGCTGCTGCAATTCCTAAGAAAGAATAAAGACGTTTTTGCGTGGTCCCATGAAGATATCCCCGGAATTGACCCAAGGGTCATATCTCACAAATTGAATGTCGACCCCACTGTACGTCCAGTTAAGCAGAAGAAAAGAGCCATTGCTCCAGAACGAAATGAGGCGGCAGCCAAGGAGGTAGATAAACTTATTCAAGCGGAGTCCATCCGTGAAGTTCTTTACCCCGAGTGGTTGGCCAACATGGTCATGGTGAAGAAAGCCAATGGCAAATGGAGAATGTGTGTAGATTTCACCGATCTCAACAAAGCATGTCCAAAGGATAGCTTTCCCCTCCCCAGAATTGACTCCTTGGTAGATTCCACCACCGGACATGAGTTTCTTAGCTTAATGGATGCATTTTCAGGGTATAATCAAATCCAAATGCACGAAGGAGATCAAGAAAAAACTTCATTTATTATCGATAGGGGATTATATTGCTACAAAGTAATTATGGGCATGCGTGCCCTTTTCCTTCTTCGGGAAAGGATTCCTTTCCCTTCCTGAAGAGGGATTGCCGGTTCGCAAGAGCGCTTTTAAGCTGGACGTCAAGCGCTCGCAAAATACAGAGTCGCCACTTGGGTTTGAAGGTCCGACACCCAAGGAACCGCATTTCGAAGCACTTGTCGCGCTGTTTGATTTGAAAAAGTTAATGAACTAGTCCGTCATAACCATATCTGGGTTCGGGAGCCAGGTTACGAGAGGGGAAAGGTTTTATGGCACACCTCTCGCCCAATCCGGAGATCGGTCTCTACTTAGGCATTTGTGAAAATGTTGTTTATTTGTGATTCTTTTTTATTAATCAATTCTTTAGCCAATTAGGGCGGGGGAACAGTTAATCGGGGATTAAAACTGTAACATGTTTGCAGGATGTGAGTGATAGCATGGATAAGCAGTTAGTATAGGATGAGAATAGACGGCTGTGGAGTTTAAACAAACTGGGGAGCCCCTGTTTTAGAGTGACATGCGCAGGAAGAAACCAGCATGCACTAAACAAATCACTGTATGCTGCTTACTCCTGCGCGCGCACAATTCCAAGACAAGTGCGCTCTGGTAAGCTCAAACCCACAGCTTTTATTCTCAAACCCTCTGGGCTCTGGAAGGATCAGTGCACACCCAAGACAAACCACGCAGTTTGTAGGCAGCATAATATACAGTTTAAAGCAGTTTAAAGCCTTACAAATTAATAAAACACCCCATAAACAATGTGGGGACAAAATAATGGCCTAAGGCCGAACTACCCGTGCAAGGCCATTCACTGGTTAGAGGCAGTCTATCGCGCGACGAAGCCAGTTTGGCGCGCGATGGTGCGCCCTGGCGCTGTGTCGCGCGATGGAGCCAGTTAGGTGCACGATTATGCGCCCTGGCGCGGGATAGTCGCGCCTTGGCACAACCAAACCAGTGCTTGGTTTACACATTTCTGGGTTCTAGTAAATATCCAGAAAGACCTCAGGGGTACTCCAAAACAACATATAAGTATATTGAACTACCGCTAACAATTTCTAACAAAAGAAAGCAATAAACTGGTTATTAACATGCTCAACAGAGTGATCTATACACAAAATAAAGCACAAAACAGTAGGACACCAATCCCCACGTGGTCCATCGCGTGCAGCACCGAAGTGTCGCGCGAGAGAGTGGGACCATCGCGCGCTGGTTCCTACCATGATAGTTTTTGAAACCTTGCCAACTTTAGGACCAGGACTGGTATTGATTACCAGCCTTGGCCCTGCCAGCTCCCCTCAAGGATCAGAACAGAAAACAGAACAAAGGTAAGCTATACCTTCGGTTTTGAGTTTGAAAGAGTATTTGACCTTTTGATGTTTGAAGTTGATTGGGGTGTTAGAGGATTGTTGAGTGTGAGAAAATGGGGGAGAACAAGCTATGTTCTTGGATGAGGTGTGAGAATGAAGGACGGTGTGTGTAACCCTTCTTCAATTTTTTTACACCTTTGGAAAAATACTAACCCTTTTGAATGTCTCTTTTTTTGGAACCATTTAATGGAAGAACAAAGGGGGATATATATAGGAGGAGATGGAGGTGAATCTGGTTGGAAAAAAAGGAGTTTAGCCAGTCCACGAGGCCTGGCTAAAGTTGCATTGGTGGTCAACTGTCCATCTCAAGAAAGGTTGGTGGGAGATTGGTCTGTCGCGCGACGGAGTGAGTCTGGCACGCGATGGTGCGCCCTGGCGCTCTATCGCGCGATGAAGTGAGTCTGGCGCGCGATGGTGCGCTCGGGCGCGGGATGGTTGCGCCCTGGCGCGGACCAGTAGGGTTTTTGGTTTTTGAAGGGGCTTAGGCTAGGTTACGTTCAAGGTTTTGCAAACACTCAAAGCTCAAACACGCTATCATTACCAGGGTGTTCTTGATCCATTTCATCATCGGGGAATCAAAAATCGTAAGTAAACTAATCTGGAAGCCCAGATTGGGGTGTCTACAGTAGCCCCTCTTTGACGGCACTTGAAGCACCATCGACTTGGTACAAGTAACGTCAAAGATTTCTAGACACCCCTCAAGGCAATCCAGAGCGAAGCATACTAGCAAAGTAGACAAGTAAACTTAAGGAACCTGATTGGTGGAATGGACAGAACGGTCCATTGCTGGGGATGGAAGTAGAAGTGGACGAGTGAATCGCCGCTTGTTGATCGAATTTGGACAGAACAGGCTGTCGCTACAGATGTGGACGGGACAGGCCGTCGTTGCTGGGGATCAAGCTATACTCGGCATGAAGCATTCCAACAAACACGGGTAGATCATGTTAGGCAGGTTGAATTCCATCTGTTGGGAATCAGAGCCAATTTCCTTATCAAAGACCATCCGAGACTGAGCAATAAGCCTGCTGGAAGATGCGCGTGAAGCTAGACTGAAGTAGAGGTAGTCGTTTGGGGCAGGCTAAGGCGGACTCTCCTGGGGAACAACTAGTTGCGAATGGGTGGACCATCGTACGATATCCTGATCGTTGTTGATCGGGGCGAACAAGGACGATATGGCTGGTTGTCATCGCTGGCTGGACAGAGACAGGCGATGTGGTTGGTTTTCATCGCTGAATGGACAGAGACAAGCGATGCGGTTGTCGTCGCTGAATGGGAAGAGACTAGCGACATGGTAGGTTGTCATCATTGAATGGACAGAGACAGGCGACGTGGTTGGTTGTCATCGCTGAATGGATAGAGACAGGCGATGGCTGATTGTCGTCACTAAATAGGCAGAGACAGGCGACATGGTAGGTTGTCATCGCTGAATGGACAGAGACAGGCAATATGGTTGATTGTCATTGATGATATGGCTGACCATCGCTGATTTGGACGGGCAAATCACTATACAAAGTTATCGAGCCATCGGAGGGCAGACCACTATACAAAATGATCGAGCCATCAGAAAGTGGACAAGACCGGCTATCGTTGATTTGTTCTACAGAAGATTTTATCGCATCCTGCTATGAGAACAATGCCGCAAGAGATTTTTCAATCGCATCCGTCAGCAAACAAATCGTGTGTTAGGGAGATTTCCATTGCCTCCGCTACACAAACAGAACAATACCGCAGGAGATTGCATCGCATCCTTTGGTAAACAAATCGTAGATTCAGGGAGATTTCTTCGCATTCACTGAACAACAGAACAAAACCGTAGGAGATTGCATCGCATCCTTTGGCAAACAAATCGTGGATTCAGGGAGATTTCTTGGCATCTGCTGACCAACGAGAACAGCACCGCTGGAGATTGCATCGCATCCTTTGGCAAACAAAGACTTGATGGTAACCATTCTGACCACCTGTTTTCAACAGTTGACATACACAATATGCAAAGATGTATACAAACAAAATGCACAAATTGAAAATGTAGGTGCAAGCTAAGGGCGGCTCCTAGGAGGACAACGATGCT
This sequence comes from Rhododendron ovatum, assembly GCA_019656835.1. Lineage (NCBI taxonomy): Eukaryota > Viridiplantae > Streptophyta > Magnoliopsida > Ericales > Ericaceae > Rhododendron > Rhododendron ovatum. The sequence continues at coordinate 39,743,412 of CM033802.1, read as the reverse complement.
TAAGGACTATCACTAAGCCCCGGTACTTTACTGTCTTTTGCTTTTGAGATGCGCACCCAAATAAATAGACATTGAGCGGGCTAGCGTGCCCCAGTTGACATTGTAACGGCATTGGGCCTGCATGCCCTTTTTTCAATGCTTAGGCAGATGAGCCGCAGAGATATGCTTTGCTTGGCCTTGGGCCGACATGCCTTTGATGTCCACAAGATTCCACAGCTTGTGGGTTACAGATACTAGGGTAGCAATGTAAAAATTGCATTTTCCAGTTTATCGATATGTAAACCATCTGCTAATATCTAATTTGCATTGACAAGTGAACTGAGTCGATACACAAAGACACATGTATGTACAGACTCTCCTAGCTTGAACGAAAAGGGAGAAAGAGCCCCAGGATATGATGCGGATCCTTAGACAAATGGAAGATAATGAAATTTTGGGCATTACCGTGCCAAAACTCACAATATCCCTTTAGACAGGTGAAACTGACACTTGTAAGGTCAAACATATGTACGGTGACTTGGATGAACAAATAGAACTGAGAAAAGCATCTCGACATGACAATGGATTGAAATCTAGAAAAATGCCACAAAAACGGACATAAGACATAGATAGAGACACATATAGGCCCGGATTGAATCCGACACCCCCATGCAGTCACATTAGGTCTGCACAGCATGACAAAACTTGGTAAAAGCCCCTTGAACAGGACTCGAAGGCAGTAGCTGACCACTATTGATCGCAGTGCGAATTGAAAAAGCGCGCGCAGGGTTGAGACCAACGCACATAACTACAAATAAGTGCGCGTGAACCTCAAACTAGCGCACATGACTGCAAAGCTACTGCAACTGCTCACACCAGACTTCACTGAACTTAGAATAAACTGTGAGCCGTTAGGCCTCGCCAGCATTTCATTCTGTTTTTGATGCTTAAAATCTTTTAAGGCTTTATGCTCAGCTTTGAAATTGAATTAGTAGTTTGCAATAAAACTGAAAGACAAAAGGTTTTCCCCCTTTCAGACGCCTCCCATGCAGCTTGATCTTCGATCCTCTTCGACCTTTGATGTGTACCAAACGTCAACCATGGATCCAATTGATAGATTGTGACCGAGTCTCAAAGAGAGACTGCCTACGTATCCCAAGCTAGGGAATCAGATCAAAACGTAGTTCAGGCTAAGGTTCACTCGAGTATTTTACCTCACCTTTTACGCTCTAACTTTTGCCTAGAACTGCCCATTCGGGTTTTCGGTCTAGCGAGCTTTCAAATGTTGCCTTTACTTTTGCCTAGACCTCCTTCATAGGTTCTTGGTCTAGCAGGCTGCTCCAACTTTTGCTTGGAACCGCCCACCCTTGGGGTTTTCAACCCACTGAGCTTCTCTCAGGGAAAATGCATTTGAATTGATCCATGCTGACCAAGGTATTGAATTTATTGTTGTTGAGGTCAATAATATGGCCGCAGCCCCAGATACAATGGCTTTGATGATGCAGGGTCAATAGTGCTTCAGTTGACATACCCTGCTCCAAACCACTTTTGAATTTTTCCAACTTACGTTTGGCGGAACGCTCTTCCTGCAAACTTGAACATGGTATGAGGCGCTGGACCTTCTGAGCTTTGCTTTACATGGTTTGGCACCTAATAGCAATAAAGATTTGATGTTCCTTTATCTCAGGGTCTACGTTAGGCATGTCATTTGAGAGACCATGCCAAAACATTGATGAACTCTTCGAGCCTGCCTGACCAGGCGCAATGCTCCTCTGGGATAGTGTTGATCCAGTTTGAACCATGTGGAGGTCTACTTCATCTTTCAAGTTTATTTGAAAACTATTATTTCAATTTATAGGCTGAGCATGCCTTTCGTCTTCCCTTTCGATGAGGGAACACATTTCCTTGGGAATGATCCCATCGAAATCTATCCCTTTGTCACCTGGGTCGACACAGTTTATTCACAAGCCAGCAAAGTACTTAGAAGCAAGATAATGCATATCATAAAAAAAGCCCCTCGGGGTTGCCAAGTATAGCAGACTCAAAACTTGAAACAAAAGCTACGACATGGAGGGCCAAGAGGCACAACCTCCGACTCAGAGCTAGACTTTAGACGACTCAAAAGACTCTGTGTCAGACTCAGACAAAACGCCAATGCAAACTAAACGCGGTTTGAAAATGCAATATTTAAAAAGCTACCCATCGCTTCCACAAAAAGAGGTAGGATCCAACGGGTGTTAGACCCAAGCAACAGCACTTCGGCTTCCTCAGCTTCTTTGACCAAACCTACTCGGTGCGCCCATGAAAAATGGGCCTCAGTCGGTCAGTCTACTCCTTTGTAAGCTCCTCATTACTGTCAATCCAGGGGTCGAAAGTGAAGACCTCAATTTCCCAACCTACAGTCATCATGTTAATCTCCGGTTTGAATGGGATGGATACAATTGGTTTGGGTTGGCTTTTCGGGACGATATAGTGGCTAGGGTTGAATATTGTGGAGCTCGGGTTGATTTGAGTTGAGGTGATAGATATCTGACCAACCAAAGGGTCAGAGTTATGTTGAGGCAAGGAGTTCGAAATGACGTTGGGCTTTGGTGGAACTTGAACCGTGCCATTGTCAATGAGATCTTGAATCTCATGTCGAAGACGATAGCATGCGTCAGTGGGATGGCCAGGCATTTGGTGGAAGGCACAGAAGAGGTGAGGTTTGTAACCAGAAGGTAGAACTTTTAGCAGAGAAGTTGGGGTCAAAGGTTTGAGATGCCCAGACTTGACGAGTTTTTCCATCACTGCGGATAGAGGTGCCTCGAAGGCAGAGAAATTTTGAGGCTGGGTTCGGGCCCGGTAGCTTTGGGCATTTTGAACTTGGTTGACATCGGTAGCGCGATTGGAGTCGAAAGCCGAAGCATCGCTCCCACTTGTAGCTGTATTAGAGTAGTTGCTGTTACCAAACAACATGCTACTATTTCCAGAATGGGGCCGTGACTTCGCTTTCTATGAGGAGGACTCTCCCCTAGGCAGAATTCCACTCTGCAGTGCATCCTCAATGGCTAGGCCTGACTCGAAGAAAGTCTCAAAGTTTGCAGATGCTTGGACCAACACGAGGTGCTTGGCGAAGTCAGGCTGAAGATTGCGGGAGATGATGCAGAGTTGATCCCTCTCGCTTGGGCGATCAGTCATTAATGCAGCCTTGGCTCTCCACCTCTTAACAAAATCCGCAAAGGACTCATTTGCTTCCATTTTGGTGGACTCCAACTCACGAGTAGTCATCTTGAGCTGAGAGTTATAATTGTACTGCGAGACAAAGGCAGCCCCTATGTCTTCCCAAGTTCTTCTTTTGGAGATGTCAAGCGACAGAAACCAATGGAAGGCAGGTCCAGAGAGAGTCTGTGGGAAATTTGAGACATGGCCTCACTTTCCACACCCAACAGCTTCATGGCAGCATGGTAGCCAAAGAGAAGAGTCTTGGGATCACCGCTCCCATCGAACTTGACCAAGTCAGGCATCTTGAATTTGTTAGGAAGCCTAGCATTAGGGTATAGGCAGAGACGATCCAGGTCAATTCCTCCTGCGCTGATCTTCTCAGATTTTGAAATAGCTTCTTCCAACTTAGCCATCTTGGCCATAAGAGCAGCTATGTCAGGGTCTTGAACAGGCCTAAGAACAACAGGATTTGGAGCAAGCACACGAGCCTCTCTAGAAATGGGTTGAACGATAAGCCGGCCTTCACGGTTTGGATCCTCAATAAAGACAGGTTCTGCATAAACATCCTCATCGTCCTCGCCTTCCCCTTCGGCCACTAGTGGAAGATGAGTGTTGATAAGGTCATTTAGGCGAGTGATGTTAGCATCTGTCTGAGTAGCCCTCTGTTGCATAGCAGTGATACTGTTCTGGAGGTTCATGAGCATGGTTTCCAGAGTGAGCGGTTGATCTGTCATCGTCGATTTTTCAATGGAGTTTGATGAAGAAGCTGAAGATAGGGAAGCCGGCAGTGTGGCTTTTTGCAAAATCGATGGCGAACCCGACTGTAGGGTGGCCAACAGTGATCTTGGAGAAGCCTCCGTTGTGACTGACTGGGAATCTAGCCTAACAAGTCTTTGAACCGAATTCTGAAGATGTTCCCAAGTAGGTTTGGCTCTTCCTTTCGGTACTCTCTTGTTCGGTGCAATGGTTCCAAACTAGATAGCGAAGTAATTGAAAGCTTAGTGACATTCCTGCAGCAAACTATGTACAAGAATAATGCAATGTACATGGCGTTGTTGTCCGTGTCCTCCTAGACTTTACAACTAAAGACGAGTTTGTCTCATGACGTTCGAACGCTGCCAGAATCCTCGGATTTCTTTTGGAGGGTGTATCCTTGTTTTGAATCGACTAACACTAAGAGATGTCAAAAACAGTCTAAGCCTTTGACTATTTTGTTATTGAAGTTTCAACTTTGGAGTCAGAATAACTCGGTATTGATGACATGACACCTTAACCTTGAACACTGCAGTGTATAGTGACTTCGCACTTCAACCTGGGTAGTGCCAGTGACACAACATCCATACTTTGTGGTTCCTTATTTTTGGTTGAAACTTCAATTGGGCATGAGCCAAGGATTTAAAAAGGTTTGATTTCCCAAAGTCTCGTTGATCCAAGGACTTTGAAAATTGACAACGTGCTCCATCGAGATGCAAGACTCTTCATCGGGTCTAGCAGCGTCCTAATAAACATAAGACAGACTCCAAAGAGACTACCTAGAAGCCGCCCTAAACATTCTCCTACGCATAACGGTATGTATGTAAAAAAATAGAGACGAGTTTGCCTCACGAATTTCAGACGTTGCCTCACACTAGAACAAACAATTAATCAGAAACTTAAGATACTACGATTAAGATGCAATAATTGAAAAGTAAATCAAACCATAGGCCCCTGGACCTCACCACCTTGATCCCTCAGTTGCTTGATTGCTTCGGATTGAGGGTGATTGACTGATTTCCTTCTCAAAAACCCTGGGGTTAGGGTTTGTACTTCAGGGTTTGATTGCTCGGGGTGCGGCTACCTTCGGGATATTAGGGCTTTTAGAGAGGAGGTATAAGAGAGTATTTCTGCAGAATTTTGTGGCTAGAGAAGGTGGATTGTATGTATAATTTTGGAACCCTAAGGGTCCTTTATATAGGCACCGGATGACATCATTTCAACCAATCGTAATGCCCAAACTAATAGGAAGTATATGAGCACAAGATCTTTTCTTAGAATCTTCTTTTGTAGCCCAAAAGAATCAGAATTTGGCTGCTAGGGTTTTGAGCATTAGATCGAGCGATTGACAGAACATTCCAGAATCTAAAAAAAGGACGATCTGGCAGCCAAAGGATTGATCAGGCGGCCAAGGAATGGTTCTCACAGGCAAGGGATCAATCTCTCAGAGAGATTTTCAAACAACATATTTCACGGGTGAAAGAATGAAGTAGAGGCCGAGAGACGGTTGACAAATGTATTTTTCTAAGATATTGTATTTCTGTCTGAAAGGCTATTTGGCTCTGAATTGGGTCCTCTAAGTGGCTTAAAGTACTCACCAAAAGTCCACGAGTTTATGAGAAGTCAATCAGCAATCACATATATCCATTCATCATCGGGAAGGTCCCCAAGGTGGGACTTGAAATAATCGTTAGGGCAAATTGAGGTGTCTACAGATGCCCCTCTTTGACTGAACTTAGGTGGATAGCGAGACATGTTAAGTAAGAGTCAAAGTCGTAAAACAACTCAATTTGGTCGAACAACTATTCCAAGGGTTTTCGAAAAAGATTTTAGTTATGGTCAGGCTGGGAGGCTACTTATGTATTCCACATGAGAGATTTAGACCAATCGTAGTTCAGGGCAATAAAGAAAAATAAAACGGTAGAGGGTTGAGAATAGAAGACGTAACTTCGGGCTTTGAAAGCCGTAGTGCAACGTACATGGGTTATGCCAAGATTTTGGTGGAGAGTAGTTAAAGGATCACGGAGCTGCCGGGGAAATTTTTGTGGAGAGCATCCTCAGTATTTTGGGGTAGATCAGTACACAATGGGTGAGTCAATTGCTTTTCATAATCATCCTTACTTTGACTAAGGGGAGCTTGGTTGGGTAGCCTATCCTTGCGAGTGAGCTTGATGAAATTGATGGAATTGGGGTGGAATCCAAACCATTCTCTGGAGACAATTGGACGCCGATTTTGAGATATGGTGGCCTAAGGCACTGGAGCATGGAGCTTGAGGTGATAGAACCAAGGTGCGGAGCCGGTTACAATCATGAGGCAAGAGCTTGAGAAGTTGGAATGCAGAGCTTGAAGCGATGGAACCAAGGCATAGAGCTGGTATCAATCATAAGGCAAGAGCCTAAGGTTAGAGCTCAGAGTTTGAAGTGATAGAACCGATGCGTAGAGCCGGTTATATGCTGGAATGACTTGTTTCATGAGAGAGATGCAAAACATAGTATGTGTATGGTGATGGTTAGATATGAACAGATATGATGATGCAGACTCGATGATGTCAGTGGTGATGAAATTGATGTGCACGGGCCTGTGCGTGTGTGTTTGTTTTAAGCATAGAGCTTCTTTCAAGTTCTGAACTTAAGCATTCAAAGCATGAGCTCGAGTATTCAGAGGGTAGAATCCAAGCATTCAAAGTATAGCTTTGAGCATCTAGTATGCAATGGTTGGGCATTCAAATGCAAGGCTTGAGAATTCAAGTGTAGAACTTGAGCATCTAGTACATAGTGGTTGGGCATTCGAAGAGCTTTGGACTTTAAGCATTCAAGCTTAGAGCTTGAGAACAAATGTTATCTTGTTGATGTTGGCTTGGAGCCTATTGAGATAGTAGGCGTAGAGCCACTAAGTTTGTGGGCGTAGAGCCGCTGAGTAGTTTGATGGTAGTGAGTTCACGGGCATAGAGCCGCTGAGTGAGTAAGCATAGAACTGCGGGGATGGCGAGCACGAAGCTGTTGAGTGGCTTGATAGTGAGCATGGAGGAGTCATTGAGTAGCTTGATGGTGGATAGTGAACATGGAACTGCTGAGATAATGAGCTTGGGGCTGTTGAGTGACTTGAGCGTGGAGCTGCTGAAAAATTATGGGCGTAGAGCCGTTGAGATGGTAAGTTTTACGGGCTACTGAGATAGAGCTGTTGGGTAGCTATATAATATGATGGCTATCGTACTTCCTGAGTATAGTAATTAGGGTGTGGATCCTGAATTTGAGGTACCTAGGATCCTTAGGTTTTGCGAGCGAGGGCTCGGGGTTCATAATCCTCAACGGTCAAGCAACCAGCAATTTATGAACTTGATGGTATGGAGAAAGAGCTTTGGAGAGTTCTAGATACGGGTTTAATACTGGTGTTTAGCCATTCCTTATGCTTAGGCATGCCCCCAAGGCTGGTTGTGACCATATTGGCTTTGCTCGGGAATGATCCCAAGGCCAATTCAATCACTGTTCGTTGTTAGTTCTGTTGGTCGGGGACCCAGAACTTCATATTTGCTTGATTGATGTATTGTGTAAAATCTACTAAGGCTGTGAGAAATGGATTTGATGGCCAGCAGATCGATTCGGTGGCTGAAGAATCGATGTCTCGGCCGATGAATTGAAGAATTGGCCGTCAAAAAGCCAAAAGTCAGAAATTCGATCTAAGTTAAGTTCAATCGATTTCACGGGACATTTCATCTTTCCCCTTTTCTCCTTTTTCTCTCTTCCGACCATCGAAGCGATTGCCCTCCCTCTCTTTCCTCTCGCCACCACCGTTTTACCTCGCCGCCGTTTTTCCTTTCCGAGATCATTTTCTTTCTTGCTCCTTTTCCATGGCTTCATCGCCTCCTCCTCCTCCTCCGACTACCACTGACATTCCTTTATCTTCTACCGCCACATCGAGAGATGTGGGCAAAGCTCTGGCCGTCAAGGCTACGGTTCTTAGTGCGGTCTTGGGCACCCGTGTCCTTCGTTTGAGTGGCCGTACACATCCTATCTGGGGGAGTTCTTTGCAACCCAATCCTCCTGAGACAAAATTTGAAACTCCTTCTGATACGGGCAATGATGCTTTGCCGCCGTTTGACACCGAGACGTATGTTCCTCAAGTTCACATAATCAGATGTGGCGGTTCACTGCGGTATCGTCCTCCCCTTAGTGATGCCCGCCTGAGGTTTTGCATAAAGAGCCGGAGCAACACTTCGGTTTTACCAATATGAAGGTAAATTTTCTCCTACCAATGATATCGTTTGTATAAGAATTTATGAAGCAATGATTGATATTTGAAAATGAAATTGGAGTTTAGGAAATTGCCCCCTGTATAGGCAATTCTCTTATGTCATTGCATTGATCCCTCTCTGCATTTTGCAAGGCAAACGAGAAGTTGCGCGTATGGGGGAGTTGTCCCCAAGTCTATGAATGGTACGAGAGGCTTTCTAAAAATGCCAAAGATGTAGTTGCTTTGGCTTGCTTCGAGCAATTGATATTCGGCTTTCATCTCCCAAAAGTGGAATTGGGATTGATTACTACACTGGTGGAGTGGTGGTGGGACACCACAAATACTTTCCATTTCCCCGAGGCTGGAGAGATGACTATCACACTGGGCGATTTTGCTCTGCTTATAGGTTTGAGGGTTGGCGGTGATCCCCTTCCGATAGATCCAAGGATTCATGAGCGAGAGCGTGCTCTCTCATATCTTCCAGGAAAAGTTCCCGAAGTGCCAGTAGGTGGCCATATTACTTATTCCTGGATTTGGGAGCAATTTGATTTTGTAGGCATCGAGTCAAAGGTGTCTTTTTTTTTTTGAACAACGTCGAGTCAGAGGTGTCGACACAGCAATTGGTGAGAGCTTTTCTTCTTTACCTTCTTGGCCAAACCTTGTTCTGTAATAAGAACTCCGTGCATGTTCAATTTCTGGCAGCTTTGGTGAACCTAGAGACCATAGCGGAGTTTGACTGGGGGACTCTCTCTTTGGCTATGCTGTATGGGCACTTGAGTGCTTGCTCTCTAGGTGTTAGCCTTTCATTGGGTGGGCATCACCGCATTCTTGAGGTATATGTTTTAATTTTCTTCAACATTCTTCTATTGCTTCAGCTTTCATAAACTCATGCTTTAACTCTACCTCTGCCTGCAGATTTGGGCTTTCGAGCATTTGTTACAGTTCCCTCCTCCGACGAGGCATGGGGAACCTAGGTTCATCCCACGGGCGGCTTGTTGGCTAAACGGAGTTCGGAGGACACGATCACCTGCTATGGACCTACTGGCTTGGAGATGGGTTTTGGACCGTTTGATGGTGGATCAGATACAATGTAATTTGCTCTCTTACATTGTTGTCACTTTCTCATTTGACATCATTTCTCTGAACACAAGTGTGATTTGATCCATGGGATACCCTACTTGATGACGCCCCTCTGGAGTTGAGCTCGGCTCAGGCTTTGGACAACCAACATTTCCTTCTAGAGGGGTCTTTTTCAAGAGCTTGGTACCTTGGGAAAAAAGTGGCGAGTCAGTATTTCCTATGCACGGAGGCGTTGCAACTTGTTCCTCTTTCTCCTTCAGTTGGCATGAGATCGACTCATCTCCTGAAGGGTGAGAGCTTGTTCCTTGCCCTTGAGAGACATTTGGCCACGGATTTTCTTGAGGCAGGGGATTATTCTGCCTTTCGCCTGGCTTTGCTGACTCTGCCTACTACCACTACCACTGCTACTCCTCCTGCGTGGCCTTGAGCTCCTAATTTCATTTCCTTTCACAATACAAAAGGAGAAGAGGAGCGTTTGACGCTGACTCCATGTGCCACCCAGCTTTATGTGCTTCCTATCGGAGTTCAACAGGTAATATTGTGGACTTTGCTTTGGTTTATTTTGGTTTTCTTCCCATGCTTTGCTATAAATGTTGAAAACTTCCTTTGTAGGTGCCTGCTAATATAGTTCAGGAGTAGTTGCGTGCATTTTAGAGTGTAGAGGCCCTGGTTCGGAGGCAACGTGACCGGATAGTTGAGGTACACATCCTTCAATTTTCCCGCTTCCATTCCATATCTTTGTGTAAATTTGAATCACTACGACAAATTTTTGCTTTACCAGTGGTAGTATTACCGGCATTAATTTAATGCCGTTAAAAGACACTTTTAGCGTCATTAATAGGACCGCCGGTAAGCGTCATTAATAGGACCGCCGGGAATAACTACCCTAAAACGGCGACTTTCCTAAGACTGTCGTTTTTAGTGAAAAAGTAGAATGTACGGTTATTTTTAATACTGACGGTTTATTACCGCCGTTTATAATAAAACCGACCCATATGGTATAAATAATATTATTTATCCTAGTTGAAGCAAAATGCGGGTTAGCCCAGTTGGTTGCACGCACACGCAAAGATCCGAAGGTTCCGGGTTTGACTCATGGGGAAAGCAAAAAAATTGACCACCCATTTCATTCCCGGTGGTTTTGTAATGCTGTTTTTAGTATTACCAATGGTTTGTTATTGCCGTTTTTGTTTTCCCGACAATTGTTTTACCAGCGGTCTATTACTGGCGGTTGTTAGTATTACCGGCAATTTTTGGACTATTTCTTGCGATTTTCTAATGCCGCTAAAGGTTTGGCCGAGTGGAAGTAGAATGGATCGCTCAGGAGCACAATGCACATGCTGACGCCCTGGTAGGTCTTGCTTCGGTTTACCGAACCTCGGGCAGTCGCACTATTGTCTTTGACGAAGTCACAACACCGAGCTTCGAGCAGTCGTGTCAACTAGTAATGGCGATTTCCGTCGGTCCAAGTCAACTGGATCCAGTGATTGATTATTTGAAGAACGAGGTGTTACCACCAAACAAACGCGACGCACACAAACTCCGTTGCCGAGCAGCCAATTTTTTCCTGGATCCAAACGACAACCTCTACCGATGAACTTTCACTGGCCCAGATTTGCGTGTCGTCCACGAAGACCACGTGAAGACCGTTCTGGAGGAACTCCACTCGGGAAGCTGTGGGGTGCATTCCGGAAGACGGTCCCTTGCACAGTGTGCGCTGATGCAGGGCTATTGGTGGCCGAAGATGGTTAAATAGTCGGAGGAGTACGTGAAGCGATGTGTTCGATGCCAGCCGCAGGCGTCTCTCATCCACCAGCCTGCCTTCCCCCTTAAAATGATCACTAGTCCATGGCCATTCGCTGTTTGGGCTTTTGACATAGTTGGCAAGATGCCAAAGGCACCTAGAGGATTTGAGTATATGCTCATAGCCACAGATTTGTTCACTAATTGGGTTGACGCTTCCCCCTTGGTCAAGACCACTGCAGGCGACGTGGAACGTTTTATTTGGAAGTATATCATCTCACGGTTTGGCGTACCTTACGCCATCCTTTCTGATAATGGCTCCCAGTTCGTTGCATCCGCCATCAAAGCTTTTTATGCTAAGCGCCACATCACGATCCATAATTCCTCCGTGGCCTATCTTCAGGGCAATGGACAGGCCGAAGCTTCTAACAAGACAATCACAAGGGAGACTTAAGCGCCGTTTGGACCGAAAACTCGGTAAATGGGTGGAAGAGCTTCCACACGTTTTATGGGCCTACCGTACCACCCTTCGGCGGTCTACCAGCCGTACCCCATTTGCTATGGCCTACGGTATGGAAGCTGTCCTCCCCTTATCTACTATGATTCCAACAGCCCGAACGGAAAATTTTAACCCTGTGGATAATAATGCTCTTGTGGGGGCCGAGTTAGACTTTGCCGAAGAACTACGTGACAATGCTAACCTTCGGAATGCGGTGTATCAGCAAGAAGTAGCCAGGGGCTACAACCGAAATGTCTGCGCTCGTCCGTTTAACGTTGGGGACTTAGTCCTTCAGATGGTTACCGAAGCATCAAAGTTAACCAAACTGAAGGATCCTTATGAAGGACCCTACCGAGTGGTGGAAAAGATTGGACATGGCGTCTACAAACACGCTGAGATGGATGGAACACCAATTGCTAATCCATGGAATGCTCAAAAACTTCAGAAATTTCCTGGCTAGTACTGGCATCCTCCTTTTTTCATTTCTTCTCTTGTACTTACATTTTTGCTTGGACTGCACGCCTTTGAGCATCGTTTACTTAATGCAAGTTTCTTTATTTATTCAGTTGTTTCCCTATTATTCATTTAACTGGGGTATCTCTTCTAGCCCCGGGCTCATGCCCTCGGGGCGCAGGTACTTCCTCCCCGTGACCGATACACTTGGTATGGACTTCATTCGTTCGGGCGAAATTCTCGTAGCCCTTGGTACTCTCGTTCGGGCGAAATTCTCATAGCCCTTGGTACTCTCGTTTGGGCAAAATTCTCGTAGCCCTTGGTACTTTCGTTCGGGCGACAATCTCGTAGCCCTTGGAACATCACTCGTTTGCACATCCTACGACCGGCTTTGTTTACCCATTCTACTGCCTTATTGTATTCCCACGGTAATACAATAGGGCAGGGGGCTACTATATGGGTAAACCCGAGTACATGTTATAGTAACTTCTATTCATATTCTTATGGACTGAGTGAAAAGACTTGGCAAGTATGTGATGTGTTTTCATTCAACAAGCATTGGTTAAGTTAAAGTGTTGACACAAACAAAAGAAACACTCATAACTACGACTTCCACCGAACAAGGAAACATGTAGATTTGGCAATGGTAAATCGTTCGGTGCCACCTTCAAAACTGTATCATTACAAACTTCGGTGCGGCCAAAGACTAATTGTTCGAGGCCGACCGTGTCGATTACAAAGTCAAAAAAAAAATGAAAACAAAACCTATTGGACTTTGGGAGGTGGTACGGCCGAGGTTGGCTCTGTATGTTCACCAGGAGCAGATGCAGTGTCCACAGCTTCGGAAGGAGGAGCGATTGGTTGCTCAGCCTCGGCGGATGACAAAGGCGGGACCTCGACTAAGGACCTCCTTTCGTCATCTGCCTCAACCCCTGTATCATCCAAGCCGCTATTGTACCCGAGCATGAAGCTCGCCTTGTGTTGGGTCTCTTTCATTTCGGCTTGGACTTCAAGGATCTCATCTGCCATGTCCTCCTCGGCTCGAGCGTAACCTTTGTTATAATGCTCCGTGAACTCCTTCTCCATCTCTTCCTTCATCTCTCTCCTTCCCAACTCCCTTCCTTCCGCGAGTCCCTCGTCCCTGCCTTCTCCCCTTGTCCGTTCGGTTGCGTCCATTAGCCCCTTGTTCAGGTCAGAGAGGTTTGCAACCTGCAGCTCCAAGGACTGCCGAACGAACTCCGACTGCTCCAAGCTCTTCTTGTAGTCAGCAGCCACATTTTTGTTGTGCTCCACCGACTGTTTGAGAAGCTTGGATTTCCTTTCATGCTCGGTGAGGTACATCTGTGCACTCATTATAGATTGAGTGGCCTGCAATTAAACCAATTTAAAGTTATCTGAAGAAATTATGATGATTAAAATCAGAGTTTGTCATTAGCATGGAGAATTGGCTTACCCTCCCGGCGTGGTAGTAGTACTCGCTCAGCACTGTCTTCAACGATGAGGGGCTCTGGATGTCCCTCGGAAGAGCCAACCCAGAATGTAGGGCGAAGCCCAGCGATGGGTCCTCCTTCAGGCTGTCAGAATTCAAAACTTATTTTTTGTCCAACGTAATTAAGTTTGGAGCCCAAGGCGCATCGAGATCCAGGGATAAGCCTTTCCCTGGTCCCTTCTCGCTGGCCTCTTCTCCCTTCTCGCTGGCCTCTTCTCCCTTCTTCTCTCTTTCTCCTGCCTCAGCCTCCTTCGGTATTGTTTTGGCCTTTTTGCTGGCCGGGGCGCCCTTGGGGGATGCGGGTGCAGAAGTGGGCCGCTTTTGTGCGCGCTCGGTTGCAAGAACCCTAGGGCTCGGACCAGATCCCGAGGCCCCAGGGGCTCCAGCTTTCTTGAGCCCTTTCTCCTTTTCCTTCTCCTCCAACTTTTGTTGGAGGACGGCTTTAAGGCTGCAGGGTGGCATCTCTTCTTGAAATGGCATTCCTTCGGTTGGTTGGTGGATTGTTCCTCGGAGTGGCCTCTCTTCACTCGGATGAAGCTCCTCCGGCAGATCCTCAAAACTTGTTCGGGAGGCAAGCTCAATCTCGTCCGCAACCTTCCCTCGGATTCTTCCCCCGTACGTTGGTTTGTACCTCAAAATGGTTGGGGCATCTCTCTCCTCTCTTGGAATTGTGAGAAAGGACGTAGCTAACCCACAGTCTTTTGCTGCCCTCAACAGATCCCTGTTAACCTTGGTGGTATCTGTATGGGGCATTAAACATCAAAAGAAAATGAGTTAGAAAAGATAATTAGAATCCGGGCGTAAAAACTTTAATAACAAACGAGCTACTAAAGTTGAAAACTTATCCTTACTTGGGGAACCCTTGCGTGTCGCAACCCCGAACAAACCGTACTCACGTTGTGGGAACTCATAGTTACCTCGGACTTTGACATAGCCCGAGGCCCACTTCTCAGAATCGTACATCCCTTCGGGATTGATCTTCACCATGTTTCTTCAAGAACACAGGTAATATCTGGAGTATCGAACGTTCCAAGACATCATGTAGTCCTCAAAGATGTGGCGGGCCTCGAGTCTGAACATCTTGAGCTCGGCCAACTTGATTATAGAATGGATAATGTGGTAAGAGTTCATGCTCAGTTGGCATGGGGTGAGCTCGAACCGGTGGAGGATCTCCCTTAGGATCCTGTGCATTGGAAATCGAAGCCCACCTTCAGTAATGGCCATCAGGGGCACAGTGACATGCTCGTCGTTGAACGTTATTCGGTTGCCTTGCACCGGTGTTATGACGACATCGTCGGGAATGTCGTAGGTCTTTCGAAAGGAACCGAGGCTAGCTTGGTCCTTGAAGGAGTCCCAGTATGGGCAAGGGTCCTTTCCCGTTCGGTCAGGGATAAGGTTGGGGTCCATCGGGGTGATCCTCCTCCTTTTCCATTGAGGCTCATGAGACAATTCTCCCATGACCTCCTGTTCATCCGTTGCTCGGCTAGAGGAAGCGAAGGGAGTCTCTTGGTTGAACTCCCACCTATCGGACACGGCTTCTTCGCTGGTCACCTCTTCTCCCTCCTCGCCCCCTTCTTCGTTCAGATTACTTTCCTCCTTATCCGAAGGGACGTCCTCAAGATCAATGATATCACTATCCGGGCCCATCGTTCGGAGGGGAATCACTGACGCAGGGAAATTGATCCCTGGGATTCCCTCGGGAGCTCCACCGCTTGCTATCGTTCGGTAACCCCGAGCGTCCTCTCTTATCATCTCGGCAAGTTGGGGGTCAACTCTGTCGAAGCCCACCGATTGAGAAGACTCACTGGAAGAGGTGGATCGTGGAGACTCCATACCTAAAATACAAGTGCAAGGGATAAGACTGTTAGCGAATTACATGGCCGGAAGTCCTAGGAGTGCCTATGTTCGGTGTACCTATCGTTCCGAGTGAACTCTAGCATTCCCTATCTTTTCCAAGCGCCATTCCCCTGATCAAGTGGAAGGTCGTTGACGTTCGGCATCCTAACGTGTCTCAAATGCGTGAAGCCCAGAGTTCACCTTTTTTCATTCGGATTTGTTCAGGTGGTTTTTGCTAATATTAGCTTACTGTTTGGAAGAACACGATTGAAAATGAACATGAGTTCGGAAGAACACATGAACATCTTCAACATTCTCCAGTGTTCAGGCAGCAGGGCAAGTCGAAACAAGGAAAAAAAACCCATTTCATGGGCAAAGTATATTCAAAAATAACCAAAAAGCAGTTAAAAACATGGGAAATCAAGACATACCTGGAAACTAAGAGAGGTCTGTGATCAAATGCGTCAAAATCTGCAGATTTTTTGTATTTTTCTGGCAACGAACCTTGCTCTGCAACTGAAATGGTCGAAGCGTAGGGAGGAAGAATGGTTCTCTCTCCGCCCCCTCCCCTTTTATACCTAGGGCGGAATTCGAAGCGGTTCAGTGTCCCCAGCTGTAGGATTTGAGCGGGAGATTGATGTGACGCTCGATGAAGGACACGTGGCAAGTGACGAAACGTGCTGTACCACCACCCAATGTAATCGTGACACCTGGCAAAGTTTCAAATCGGCATTTGCAGAGGCATTAAATGAAAGCTGCAAGCACATGTCAAAAAGTTCCAAGCACTTTATCCGTTCAACAACTTCAACGATTCGTCCAGTCATTCGTTCTTTGAATTTGCACTGACGTTCAGCTACTTGTTATTCAACTCCTCCTTCCCTTCCGAGCAAGTAAAGCAGGAGTTGAGGGGTTATTGTAGGGGGCCGAAATATCCGAAGGTTCACAGGGTTCACAAGGTCCAATGGGGAGAAATAGGTTCACACGCTATTTAACCCGTCATCCAGTTGTCTCAGTTCATCTGTAAATAAAGATGAGCTTAGGCGTGATGTATCATTAATCTTCTGAGGGATAGATGGATCCCCGGGTGCTTCACCGAATGCTGTACGTCCATCCGAACGCACATAAACTCGAGTTTGCTAGGTGATCTTATCTTCTGCCCGGGGACGTCCTCTCGTTCGGCGAAGTTGTTCTTCGGAGAGCACACCAAATGCTCGGAGCAGCTTCGTCCATCAAGAGAGAGCTCCACTGAGTACCGTCGTTTATGGAACCTTCCAGAAATATCCATTGATAAGTAAGCTGTCTTTTCTGATATTCGAAGCGACATCTATGAATGATGTGACCTTTCTGACATCGACCCATGTGACTCTGTAAGATCTGGGGAAGTGGCGCTCATTAAATGGCTCTGCTACATGACATCATCCGAGCGTTACTCGACGCGTGGAAAGCAAAGCCATCTTGCTCAGCACTCTACCCCTTCGCCTATAAATAGAAGGGCATGATCACTAAGAAAAGGGATCAAAAACTTCTTCTCAATTGCATTCTCTCCTCTCTACTAGCCTATTTTCTTTCCATACTTCTTCTGGTCTTCTCCATTTACTGACAAGTTCGTCGGAGCTCCTTCCCCGAGGAACATCCCCCTCTGGTTCTGCAGGTACTCCAAGTTCAACGCCGTCTCCCATGGTCCAGCAAACGGTGAAAGGTACACAGGAAAGATCACGAAGAAAATGACCCCCACACTATGGCCCCGTACCGCATGGCCCTGCGTAACTGAAGGAGCTCAAGACCCAATTGCAAGAGCTGCTGGACAAAGAATTCATTAGACCGAGCACATCGCCTTGGGGAGCGCTAGCATTGTTCGTGAAGAAGAAGGAAGGAACCCTTCGACTGTGTATTGACTATAGGAAGTTAAACCAAGTCACAGTTAAGAATCGATATCTGTTGCCTAGGATCGATGACTTGTTTGATCAATTAAGAGGAGCAACTTGCTTTTCTAAAATTGATCTTCGATCAGGCTATCATCAGTTAAGGATTCGAGATAAGGATATCGCCAAGACGGATTTTCGCACTAGATACGGCCACTACGAGTTTGTAGAAATGCTGTTCGGATTAACTAATGCTCCGGCAGTATTCATGTGTCTCATGAATAAGATCTTTCAACACTACTTAGATAAGTTTGAGTGGTGTCCATTGAGGACATCTTGATATACTCTGCCAATAAGGAGGAGCACGAAGAACACCTTCGGATGGCACTACAAGTACTCCGAGATAACCAACTCTATGCCAAGGCCAGCAAATGCGAGTTTTGGCTGGAAGTGGTTAAGTTCTTGGGGCACGTAGTATCCAAGGACGGAATAGCAGTGGATGAAAGCAAGGTCGAAGCAGTGCTGAATTGGAAACAGCCGACCTCCGTGTTCAAAATCAGGAGTTTCCTTGGATTGGCTGGGTATTACCGAAGATTCATATCGGACTTCTCGACCTTAGCCAAACCCATGACTAGGCTGACACAGAAAGGAGTGAAGCTGGATTGGAAAGCAGCTTGCGAGAAATCCTTTCGAGAGTTGAAAAAGAGACTGACCAGCGCACCGATACTCATCATACCTGAAAGGGGTGTAGATTATACGGTTTATTGCGACGTGTCAAGAGATGGCTTGGGATGCGTGCTGATGCAGAATGGAAAGGTCGTAGCCTACGGATCTCGACAACTCCAACCCCACGAGAAGAACAACCCCATCCACGACTTAGAATTGGCTGCAGTAGTATTCGCGCTCAAGTCTTGGCATTACTATATGTGGGGAGAGCAATTCGAAGTTTTTACCGACCACAAAAACCTTAAGCACCTTTTCACTCAGAAGGAGTTGAATCTAAGGCAGCACCGATGGATGGACAATGGAGGAGGACAACAGCCTGAGATTCAAGGAAAAGGTGTTTGTGCCTTATATCAGAGCTCTTCGAGAAGCCGTGCTTCGAGGAGCTCGCCATTCGAACTTTGCCGTCCACCCTGGCGGTACAAAGATGTACCATGATCTGCGAAGGACGTATTGGTGGGAAGGAATGAAGAAGGAGGTAGCTCAGTTCGTGTTTACCTATCTAGTGTGCCAGCAAGTCAAGGCTGAACACCAAAAACCTGGAGGAGACCTTCAATCGTTACATATTCCGACCTAGAAATGGGAGCACATCTTAATGGATTCTGTGACTGGACTATCGGGATCGGCCAAATCCAACACCGCTATTTGGGTGATTGTGGATCGACTCACCAAATCTGCGCATTTTCTGCCTGTTAAGATGATAGAGAACGTAGAACAGCTGAGCTTGTTGTACATTCGAGAGATTGTACGATTACATGGAGTACCTATCTCGATTGTATCTGACAGGGACCCACGTTTCGTATCACATTTTTGGAAGGGACTGCAAAAGGCATTGGGAACAGATGTAAGGCTTAGTACGGCCTTCCACCCACAGACAGATGGACAAACGGAGAGGACAATACAGACACTGGAAGACAAGCTGAGAGCCTGTGCCTTGGATTTCTCTGGGAATTGAGAGCAGCACCTACCGTTGGCGGAGTTTGCCTACAACAACAGCTATCAAGCAAGTATCGAGAAGGCACCATACGAAGCTCTATATAGCCGACCCTGCCGATCCCCAGTTTGCTGGACAGACGTTGGAGCCTGACATAGTACGAGATACTATGGAGAAGGTCAGGACCATCCGACAAAGGATCTAGATCGCTCAAAGCAGACAGAAGAGTTATGCAGATAGAAGGAGCCGACCATTAACCATCGAAGTAGGAGATCACGTGTTCTTGAAGATCAAACCAAAGAAAGGAGTCATCAGATTTGGAAAAAGGGAATACTATCGCCACGCTACATTGGACCCTTCGATATCGTAGAAAAGATCGGGAAAGTTGTGTATCGTCTAGCCCTGCCCCCACAGCTAGATAGAGTGTATAATGTGTTTCACGTTTCAATGCTTCTCAAGTACCTCGCCTTGCCCACCCATGTCCTCAATTGGGAAGACATCACCATCGACGAAGATGCGACGTACGAGGAAGAACCGATAGAGATTCAGGACCGAAGCATGAAGATCATCCTGAACAAGACCATTAAATTGGTACGAGTTCAATGGGAGCACCAAAGAAACAACATGGGAGAGGGAGGAAACCATGAAAGCGAGTTATCCCCATCGTTCGAGTCTGAGCATGCACCTAATTTCGAGGACGAAATTGTTTAAGGGGGATAGGTTGTAACAACTCCGATTTTCATCGAATAAAAATCTCGTTGTTATTCAAATTACTTATTTTCTCTTGAGTGGCTATATGATTTCTTGTTAATTTTCGTCATAGTTAGATTTTGGGTCATTGGTTAACTCTCGACTAGAAACCCTACTTGACCAATTTAGTTAGTTTCTAACCAACTAGTTGGCGGAACCAGACTAACCTAGTTACTAGATGAACCTTTTGAACCTCTTGAACCATTTTGCCTTTACCCATTGGTCTATATATGTTAGGGTAATCTTTGTTCATTGGACAATAGGCCTCCCATTAAAATATGTGGATTAGTACATGAATATAGTATTATATATGTTTTAAACACATGTGCAAGTACATTTATTCTTTGTTTATTGGGTATTCTCTCACCCCTCTATTATCCTTTGGTTATTAACCGCTAGGGAAACTATTATCCATTGGGTAATAGCTCCAACTCTTCCAACAAGGTACAAGGTTTTATTAAATAATCAAGATTTAGATTCCCATGTGATTTTATGCATTAAAATATTGGGGTTTATCTAAACCCTAGATTTCTAAAGTACTTTATTGAATAAAATAGTACTTGTACTTTATTATTATTTTAATGGGGAGAATCCTAGCCTTTTATTTAATTGGGGTACTTGGTACCACATCGATTTTTAAATATTGGGCATTTGTACATGTGTATCAAAACCCTAGATTTGTTAGTACAAAATCTATTAGTTTAATCCAACATGTGCCTAATTGGGATTTCTCTAGTAAGATATTAGATTTTGGGAAATCTAGTACTTGTACCCTTATTATATTATATGTGTACTTGATAGAGAGAGAGAGAGAGAGACAGAGAGAGAGAGGGAGAGGGAGAGGGAAGTCGAGAGAGAGAGAGGGAGGGAGAGAGAGAGAGAGGAAGAAGAAAAGAAGGAGATTTGGTTGTACCTTCCATGATCTTCTTCATCCTTTCAAATCCATGGGTAAATATTCTTCCTAGCCTAAATCTACCTCCCAATTGTCCTTCTATTATTGTTTAAAGACCAATAAAGACCAAATCTTGTACAATTTATCCTTTCTCTCCATCAAATCTTCCAAAATCTTCCATAACCAAATCCTTGGTACAAATCTTAGCCATGCAAGCCTAGGGTTAGGCTTTGATCTTCCAAGATTTCATGACAAGTGTCAAATTTTGAGCTATGGAGGGAGGGGGGAGGGGGGGGGGCGGCCTTGATGAGAGGAGAGAGGGAGCCAAGGTTTTGCCTATAAATAGCAAGCCATTCCATTCCATTCAACTCACGCCTTTCCATTCTTCAACTTCTCTCTCTAGAATTCATTTGTTCTTTCTTTGTTCTCTTTGTTCGTGAGTTCTTCTTGTGTTCTTCAAGAAACACATCCAAAGCCGCCACCCAACCACCCTTCGATCCATAAAGTAGAGTAGTCTTAGTCAAGAAGAAGTTTCAAGAGAAACCATTGTCTTTCGAAGCTCCCGAAGGCATACCGTAGGAAGTTACTCCATCCGACCACCGACTATCCTTCCGTAGCCGACTACTGCCAAGAAGTAAGGTAGGAATTCCTTATCTCTATTCCTAAGTATAATGTAGGTACCCATACTTACTCGATGGATACGTAGGTTATTTACCATGTGAATCCAAGTATTCGTATTTTGATGTTTAAAGGAGTTATGAACGTGCTTACTTAAATTGCTAGTATTACTTGTGGTGTGAAAAAGAGTTGGTTTATGATGAATGATTCATGCTTACTTTTGTCCTACCACAGAGTCTATGCATGAAGACGAGACACGAGAATCACGAAAGTAGAAACATGACACCTAGGGTGTGGTTAATGAAAGGGAATGTATTTTGAGGAAGGAAATATTTTGAAACTACATAATGACCGGTTTTGGGTGGCATTATGTGAGTTGTGTGTGTGTGTGCCAATGGGAACCCGGCACGGCGGAACCATTGTGAGGATACTCGGGAGACCGACGCGGCGGAACCGAGGATGGGTGTGTGGCTTGGTCATCCACGGAGAGGAGCCAATGCAATTGTGTGCCAATGGGAACCCGGTGCGGCTGAACCATTGTGAGGATACTCTGGAACCCGAAACGGCGGAACCGAGGTTGGGTGTGTGGCTTGGTTATTCACGGCACGGAGCCAATGCAATTGTGTGCCAATGGGAATCCGGTGCGGCGGAACCATTGTGAGGATACTCGAAAACCCGGAATGGCGGAACCGAGGTTGGGTGAGTTGAACAATTGATTTTGGAAGGTTGATTTGTATGTGAAAATGTTGACACGGTCTACGATGAGTCGCGTAGGAGAAACACAAAAATCTTGGACACCAATGATAGATGATTAACGAATGTGGATGTGTGATTGTTAGTGTTGTTGTAAATGATTTACTGTTGTAAGGTTGGTGGGTAAGGATTTCCTATTGAGCGTTGTAGCTCATGGTGTTACCTTTTGGTGACCTTGACATATTATATGGGTGGCGACGCCGGTATAATGTGTCAGACCTCATAGATGAACAAGGTAAGATGTACACCTTGGAGGCCTTCGGTGCCGAGGAGCTTGCCAGAATGGAGGAGCAAGCGGAGCAGTAGTTAGGAGCCCTAGTTCCTCCCTTGTTGAATAAATGTACCCTTTGATGTATTTATGATGTAATAATGAGCCAGATTCTCTTTATTATGTAATAAATGCCTCATTAACGTACCCAAAATTCGAGGCGTTACAAAGTGAGAGTGCAAGAGCTGGTGATGGAGATGGAGGTGCTGGAGCTGATGATGGAGGTCAAGGGCGAAGGATTCATATCCCAATTCCTCAGCGTTTTCATCCTTCCTCTTCACAGCGTACATCCAAGAGAGACCATGAGTAGTAGCTTAGACTTCGTCTTCTCTTTTTGTTCCTGCATTTTTAGCCCTAAAATAGACAAGAATATGTATTTTTGTGAAACTACCTCAGCATATTTCGGTGAGTTTCTTTTGTATTTTAAACTCTTGGTCTTATGGGAACACGTTTTGTACCAGAGATGCAATAGTTTTAGGGCATGGTTTTAAAATCGTTTTGAACAAGTATCTGCTATTTTTTGGATAAGCAATGAGAGTTGATAATTCTGAAAATAGTTTTGAAGCAAAACTATCCTTTGGTAGGTAAATCGAAATATCGGCCGCGGAATGGATTGCTATTCTTCGGCCGCTACTTCTATTCCCTAAAGAAGCTGGACCTTTTTAGCCAAGTGGCGTTCCTTCCTTCTTATGCTTGAATATGATTTATGCCTTTTGTTTGCTTTTGCCATATTTCATAGTCTTATTGCCAAATTCGAGAACTTTCGAGACATCTTGTCCATTGTATCAATGACCCCTAGTTTAGAGGGGACGAATGATAATTCTGTGTCTTTTGCTATTGTCATTTCCTCAAGAAAAGCATACTCATCTTTTACGAGCTCAATATGCAGGGTTAGCTATACCTATCATTGAGTACAATTCCTTTGATATTTTTCCTTCTCTCCACATGTTTGGGCTGCATCTCAATGTGAGATTGCCTACGTATCCCAATCAGGGAATCAGGCCTTTACGTAGTTCTAAAGTCACAACCTTTGAGGTTGGGTTTCCACTCTTGCTTTTTCTCCTCACATGCTCTAAATTTTGCCTAGGTCACCTAATGCAGGTTGAGTCCCTAGCGAGTTTTTCTTTGAATGCCTTAACTTTTGCCAAGGCTGTGCTTTTGCAGTTTCTTGTCCTAGTAGGCTTTGCTCATACTTTTGCTTGGGTTCTTTTGGTTACCCAATGAGCATTTCACACAAGAGGGCTTTTGTATTTCAGAGAGGAATTTGGTGGAGATATTTTTTTGAATCTCCTTTGTGTTTGTACTTTCATAATGGGCAAGCTAACTCTAAGTATTCTCGCGGAGATAGCATCTTCTTTCTAAGTTTTGACAAAAACTTAGTTCTAAGCAATTAAGGCTCGTCCCTACTTTCCTTCTTGTCAATAACATAAAGAACTAGATTCTTAAAGTTCCCTTTCTTTGCAAAAAGACTATAGTGTATAGCAATTGCAATTTGAGAATCAAATCATTCATTAAGCATAATGCAGAAGATAAAACAGGAATTCATTTAGCAATGCCCAAATAGGGGCCCAAAACATGTCATAGCTTGATTTAGAAAACAAAAGTAATGTTCAATGGTTTTATTGCCATGCCACAACTTTGCAACTACTGCAGCATCTCGAGGCTCGCTTCTTTTTCCTTGCCTTTCGCAGTTTTATACTCTTCTTCACCCTCTTCTTTGCTAAACAGAATCTTTAGGTCAAACCTAGCTAGCACCTCGATCCAGTCCTCAAGGGGCGAGTTTGTTGGTTCTTCTTCCATGTCACTATCAGTCCATGCTTGATCAAAAAAATATTTGCATCCTGGGATGTCTTTGCTTGGTGGCTTCATCCTCCCATGTTTCCGCAAAACCATAAATTGAGAAGTCCTCACCTTCTCTTACAAACCAACCGTTAAGCATTTTTGGGACCACAAACGCCTTTTCCTTGACTATGTTTCCTTTTGCCCTAGGCTTTTCCATACTTTCTTTTCTTCTCTATTTTGACCTTTGTCGAGGTATAGCCAAGACCAAAGGCTTATTGATTATGTGGAAAATCAACCATTTATGGGATGCCTTGTGATCTTTTGCCTAAACCCAACCCAGGAAAGTAGTTATGCTTCCTCATCATCTGTATGGCAGGGTATTTACATAGAAACTCTTTTCAGCCATCAAAGCTTGCACGATAGTTCCTTCCTCAAGGCTGAACCCAGTAAGAAAAGTTTCTTTTGCTTCGGTCCCTACCTCTTACACAGGCATATCACGATCCTTCCATCCGCTGCAAACTTAACCTTTTGATGTAAAGTGGAATTCACTGCCCCAGTGTCATGTAGCTAACGCCTTTCCAACAAAAGATTGAAGGTGGCTGGTATATCAATGACACAGAATTCCACATCTCTCTTGAACTTTTCAACTTCCAACGGTAGGATAACACACCCAACCACTCTTTTCTTGGAATTGTCATATCCCCTTACACCTTGACTTGAGGGGCGTATGTTAGCAGTGCTGATTCCCAACTTGTCGAGGGTTCTTTGGGGGCACACATTCATAGCGGACCCGTTATCCAACAAAATTAGCGAAATCCATTTAGTGAGACACTTGAGGGAGATGTACAGGGGTTTGTTATGTGCAAGACCTTCAGGAGGCAGATCTTTGTTAGCGGAAACTATTATTGATTTTGGGGCTTTAGATGCCATTATAAAGCCCACCAAATCCTCAGGGGTAATATCAATGGGAACTTTGGCTTTTTTCAAATTCTTGAAAAAGGAATTACGATGCTCACAAGAAGACATGAGCAGTCCCTAAATTGCGATATCGCTTGGATTTTCTTCAATTATCTCAGTACCCTATCTTCTTCAGGTCCCACCCTTTGACTTTATTCTTCTTCTTCTTCCATTACTCAGGTTGTGGCCGAGCTTTCTCCACTAAGCTTGGGAAGTTTGTACACTCTTCCACTCCGGGTGAGATGACCCATCTCCTCTTCTTGAGTGCCCCAAGGGTCAGCGAACTCAATTCTATTAGCTCCCCAATCACTTGGCAGGGCTTGGCACATTTTCAACCACCAATCCACATCTTCTATTGTGTAGATGTAAGGGAGGTTGTACTCCTCCTTCGTCACAAGACACCCATTATCCTTAGGGAAGGTTAACGATGGTTTGGTTGGCTATTTGGGACAATGTATTGGGTAGGGTTGTTTGTGGAGTTGTAGGATAGGTTTATAAGATTGATGTTTCGAGGTGGTGATTTAGCATTGTGAGTGGGGAGCGGGTTGATTTGCACATTGGGTTTGGGTAGCTTTATAGCTTGGCTATCAATGAAATCTTTGATATCACGGTGAAGATGCATACAACGGTCCATCTCATGCCCAAGATGTTGGTGGTAAGAACACTATTTGTTGGGGTCATAGTTTGGGCCGTAAGGTGGCTGAGGTGGTGGGTTGTTCAAGGGGTTAAGATGCCCTTGATGGCTCAGAATGGTTAAGGCTTGGGATAAGGTCATATAGAGAGGGTCATAGTTGTGGTGGGGGAGATTTGAGTTTTGAGATGAGCTAGCTTGGAAAGTGTCTTGAGGTAAGGCTGGGTCAATGGCATTAACAGAAGCATGAGAATTACGAGTAGGGAAGGTTTTCTTGGATGGAGGAGCTTTGTAACAACTCCGATTTTTAGTAAATAAAAATCTCGTTAAATATTTGAAAATCCTTATCTAAACCCTAGATTGCTTAGTAAAATTTTCTTTTAACTTTAATAATCCGTCATAATTAGATTTGAGACTTATAAAATTATATCTTTTCGCACCGGACAATCTAGTCCTTTTCTAAAGATAAGTATGTTTATAGAAGCACTTGTATATTTTCCTAGTGAGTAAAATAAAATCTTAAAGTTATATTTCTTGGCTAGAAATCCTACTTAGCAAGTAGAATTAGCTTCCAACCGATTAGTTAGAGAAACCAAATTACCATTTCACCTAGTTTCTTTTCCCTAACCCTAGATGAACCTTATGAACCTTTTGAACCTAAGGATGTAATCATTATGCTTCCAAAAGTAGTATACTTTGACTTGCCATGCATGCAAGCCTAAGAATAATAACCTTGATCCTAATTACCCTCCAAAGATCACTTTCCTAGATTTTCTCTAGGTGTGTGTGTGTATATATATATATATATGTATCAAAAATGATTTGTGCACAGCAGCCCTTTTCTCCCGCCTCGGGTCGCACAAAGATGATCGGAGCCGCTCGTTTTGTTCAAAATATGTCGTTTAAGGTCTCCGTAAAAAATGAGCTTCTTTCGATATCGTTAGAGGCGTTAACAAAACACCCAAAATCACTTCAAAATTTAGCCTGCACAGCTGCTGTGCACAGCTCTATATGTATATATACATAATAGCCTACCATAATCATGCCTATGTACACATACATAGAATTTCTAGAAAAGTTTTAACCACTAGTCAATGGGCAATGACTTGAAAGCCTTTCCATAAATCATCACCTCTTCCTAGACTTGTTAAGGCTACTTAGTACCTAAATACACATATGTATATAGATATGTATATATATACACACATGGCCAAGAGAGAGAGTGAGTGAGGTGTGTCCATGTGTTGGTACACCCCAACAAGCTACCTCTTTTAGCCAACCTCACACTCAACCTAAGTACTACTTTACAACCCATTTTTAGACTACTTTAAACATGAAATCTAGCCCTTAATCATCCTAGAAATTGACTTACAACCTAGCCTAGGATTGACTAAACATGGAAGACTACACTTTTAGCCTAACCATCATGATCTTTAGACTTGTAAGACTTACAACCTAGGTTAAAATCACCTTGGATTTCCTTTAAAGCCTTAGAAAATCTTCATGATCACATAGGCTTGCATCTAGGATGGATTGACAAGAGAGGGGAGGGCTTTGGCATGCTTAAAGATGTGATTTGACAACACAATAGAGCAAACAAATGAGAGGAAAAGAGAAAGAGAGAGGGCCGGCCATGAGAGGAGAGGGAGAGCCAAGTTTTTGCTATAAATAGCACTCCCCTTATTGCCATTCAACTCACACCTTCAAATCTTCCAACTTCTCTCTCTAGAAATCCTTGTGTTTGTTCTTTGTTCTTTCTTGTTCTTGGTGTTCTTGAGTTCTTCAAGAAACTCATCCAAGGCTGCCACTAAACCACCACTTGACGACCCTCTCGATCTAAAAAGTTTAGTAGACTAGTCAAGAACTAGTTTTGAGAGAAAGAAAGTCTTATCTTTCCTCTTTCGAAACTACTATAAGCATACCGTAGGAAGTCACTCTGTTCGATAGTCGACGTACTTTTTCTGTAGCCGTACCTACCGCCACGAAGAATGGTAGAATATTTCTACTCACTTTCTCTAGTAAAAATTATAGTTATATTTTTTTGTTGTGTTTGAAAATGCATGTTAAGTTAAAGTAATAAAAATATCTAGCAAACTTGGTTTGCTAAAATTTTGAAATGAAGTATGATTATGTAGGTTATCCTTACTCACTATCTTTAAGTATAAGCAGAAATGTGTATATTGTTTGTATGTTTGAAATGCATGAAAGAAAGTAAAAGCTAGTAACTTACTTTACGAAAATCTCGAAAGGAACTATGACCATGTCGAATATCTCGATTTGAATTACTAGAAAAACATACGTTGTTTTGAACTTCCCAAAAAGAAAGAAAGAACAAACTTTGAAACGTAAGAAATAACGGTTTGATTGAAAGTATTCGTACGTTGATCTTTGGATGGTTATGAGCATGTATACATGTTTACTAGGATTTCTTGTTTTGATGTGTGATAAAGCATAAGTGGTTTCCACTCCAAAGGTATCCGTCCATGTGACACTATGCTTTTAAGTGTGTGATAATTGTTCGAATGTGATTCCATGAACATGAGCATGATAAAGTAATATAGAGTTGGATGATCTTGTTAGTTTAGTTTCAAGATTACAATGAATAATTTATGATTACTTACGTGAAAAGTCCTACTGCGGAGTCATTGCATGAAAATGAGACACAAAAATTGAGAAAGTTAGAAACATGACTCCTAAGGTATGGTTAATGAAAAGACATGTTTTGAAACCACAATGTGGCCGGACGTAGTTGCCCATTGTGTGGTGTGTGTTGCCAATGGGACCGGACTTGGTAGTCTCATTGGAGGTGTGACTTGGTTATCCGCGGAAAGGAGCCAAGAAAGAAAAATGTTTTGAAACCACAATGTGGCCGGACGTGGTAGCCCATTGTGTGTATGGATCTTTGAAATCGCAATGTGGCCGGACCTGGTAGCCCATTGTGTGTGTGTGTTGCCAATGGAGCCGGACGTGGTAGCCTCGTTGGTAACGTGGCATGTTTAAAAAGGTGTTTTTTCGAAATGTTGATTTGGTAAATGGAAATGAGACACAGTCTACGATGATTCGCGTAGGAGAAATACATATATCACAGGCACCAATGTTAGTTGAATAGCGAATGTGGATGTGTCATTGTTAAGTATGCATGATCTATTTGAAATTCCTGATGGGCATATTATTTCTATGACCTATTGTTTGTAATATATGGGTTAGTGGGTATGAGATTATTTTGCTGAGCTCTTGTGGCTCATGGTGTTACCTTTGGTGATCCTGACATATTATACTAGTGGCGACGCTGGTATAATGTGTCAGACTTTGTAGATGATCAGGGTGAGTTGTACACCTTAGAGGCTTTCGAAGCCGAGGAGCTGGATAGGATGGAGGAGCAGGCGAAGCTGTAGATAGGAACCCTAGTTTCCCTCCCTTTGTGTAATAAATGTACTCTTACGAGAGTAATGCTGTAATAACGAGGCAGACTCTATTTAAGTTTTCAATGAAATGGTTTATTTAATGTTCCAAAAATTCGGGGTGTTATAATATGGTATCAGAGCTCTAGGTTCAAAACCTCGATCATGGGTAGTATGGGTAGACCATAAGATAGTTTGACCGTTGCACAAACTTGAAATAAGTTTAAGTTTAGCATCCTGAAATTGGGTGGAATTCTGACAGAACAATCTCCGGATTGAAGCAAGGTGAGGAAGTTGGCAGTACCACCGAGCTAGAAATTCCCGAACAATTGGATGATGACTTAAATCAAGGATCGAATGTGGAATTTAGAAATTTTTAAAAGTTAATAATCTTTGTATTAGAATATTAGTAATTGAGGTTAAAAAATCTTTCATTATAGCTGAACCACTTAGTCAACCTGTTAGTTGGAGCTCGCCAACTCAAAACTGCCATAGAAACTATGACAACCCAACTGGTGGAGGATCCTAACTATATTGTCGTTGCACTCGCAGAAATACAAGATTTCAAAAGAGTGCAGCAGAATACCCCTATTCCCCCTTTGAAGAGGATCCCTGGTTTCCTGAAATGTTTCCAATCCTGTATGCCTTCTATGGGTTCTTCGGTGCCCTACCCCCGATGCAAAACTTTAAGGTTGTTGATGAGGAGGAGGAAATTTGTGACGAGGGGACACCAATGAGATGACTAAGGAAGAAAACCTGATAGACGAAGGGAATCTTGAAGAGGACGAGGCTTCAAAAGACCCGTAAAAGCCAAAGATACTACTTAGGTGCTGCTAGAATAAATCTAGTAACCGTTGTAATCCTTCAAGATGTAGGATGTCGAAGATCAGGATCACCGTTGTCTATTTTTCCTAGGTTGTACTCGTGCTATGTTTGATAATAAAAAGGCTTATTTCAGTTACTACTTATTCTTATACTAGTGAATGCCCGTGCCTGAAGGCACGGTGCAACACATTTTGAAGACAACTAAAGCTACGGATCGAGCAATGAGCAAAGGGATGACATGTTGAAAAAAATGGGTAGGAACAAAGTAAAATACGGTATATTTTTGTTGTTGCAAAACTTTAATATGCTAATTACCTATACTTGCAGCACTCCGCAACAAAAAGTTTTATTTGTTAAGCCTCTACCCGTGTGTACATC
Organism: Rhododendron ovatum; assembly: GCA_019656835.1. Classification (NCBI taxonomy): domain Eukaryota; kingdom Viridiplantae; phylum Streptophyta; class Magnoliopsida; order Ericales; family Ericaceae; genus Rhododendron; species Rhododendron ovatum. The sequence continues at coordinate 39,713,374 of CM033802.1, read as the reverse complement.
ACTACCAATGATAATCCTAATCACATATACCGAGTTAATTGCATTGATAGGATACACACTGAACTATATTAATCCAAACCACAAAACTCAAAACCAATACCATGTTGCATTCATAGAATCCAATTTTAACATGCATAAAAAATCTAGAAATTTATATAGAGTCAAATTTGATACACTACGTAGGGGAAAAAAAAGGTGTTCAACATAGATCTTATTGTCTTGAAATTTGTCTCTCCATCTGCCTCCCAAGAGTTTTTGTACCAACGCATATCTACTTCATCTAAAAAGCACAATTAGATACATGAATAACAGCCTAAAAAAATAATTAATGAGCAAGAATTTCTTCTTGTAAAAGTAAAGTGATGACTAATAATAGTTACCTTAATTCTATATCTTGTTTATTCGTCTCTCAACACCATCATGGTATGATCATAACCTTTGTAGATGTACTTGTGAATATACTTAATAGATTTTATTCCAGGACAAACTTCCACACTGATATGAGAATTATATTTTCTCGAAAGGTATGTATTGTTTGACACCACATCCCTTTTATCAATTCGTTGACCCCTTGCAGTACAGAGGGAGTAAAGTAATAATGACATTGGTAGGCATACCCTATGCATAAAAATACGATTAACTTCTTGCTCATCATGAATCACCACAATTACATTTTTTTCTCGAAGACACGTAACCTTTATACTGGAAAAATAAAACAAAGCAAATATGAATCAAATATATAAAATCAGATTAAGCAATGCAATTCAGTAAATAGTTCTGACATTTTCTGCAAGTTACCGTCGAGCTGCATAAGAAAATAAAGAATTCACCAAATGCATAGGAAACAATTAATTTGAGTATTACGACCAAGGTATAAAATGAAACGGTTCAACTCACATGGCCATAGATGCTTAGATTGTCCATGATTAGTTAAGTCCCAAGAAGTTATCTGAAATTTGAAAGAGAGTAATAGTCAAAAGTTATCATGGGAATAACAACAGAAAGCATTTTAAAGATATATATAGACTCCCATAATATTAAATGAGTGATAAAAAAAAAAGGAACACAAAACTCCAGTTTGCGATATGTTTGGTTAACATCATAATATTTTCAACGATGCATATATGGTAATGTTTAAAAGAATGTAAATAACAATACATGTTCTAACGAAACGAAGTTTAAAAAAATGAGAAAAAAGGTTTACAATTACTCTATTTGTTAATCTTGCAAAAAAATGTTGTTTTGACAACTATCAAGGAAAAAAAGAATAAGGTGTTGCCGTTCAAAAAAAAGAATAGAGCGTTAATTAGTTTTGCACTCTTTCTTTTCCTATGTCAAAAAAAAAAGAAAAAATGAAAGGTTTGAAGTAGCAAACGTTTGATTTTACTGTTAAAAAAAAAACGTTTGAAAACCACCCTAATTTTCGGCATTAATTCCCTGAATCACAGGGATCCATTCTTACCCGGAAATGTGGCTGTAAGCATTATTTTTCAATTTTATGTGATAATCAATAGAAGTTTAAATGTCAATATTTGGTAAATATGGTAAAAAATTAAATCCCTGAATCACAGGGAATCAATCTCATGCATCCTTTTAAATGTGGTAAAAAATTAAATCCCTGAATCACAGGGAATCAATCTCAAGGATCCTTTTTTTTTTTTTTGATTAGCTGGTTACCAAAATGTGATGATGATAACCCTTGAACAACCAATAGTCTAGATTTATAGAGGGGACATTCTGGTCCGTTGGTTGTCTTTTGGATTCAAACCCAGTCCTCCCTTATCGATATTTTGTAAAGAATGATGAAGGAGTCAGCATGCATGTTGCAAACGACAAATAAAATTGGCCATGAACCTAATTAAAACGTTTATAAGTTTAACGACAAAATCATTGTGAGTGCTCTACATGAAAAAGGATAGCAATCCAAAAAAAAATTACAGTACCTCGAATTTAAGCTCAACGCAAGAATTCTCTAAATATATTTCTTGTGATCTTTCTTGTAGTAAAATAATAGAAAGTAAGAAGATGGTAGAATAAACAACAAAAGAAAGTAAGAAGATGGTAGAATAAACAACAAAGTTAGGATTAATGCAAAAGACCCATGCAAGGTTGTCAAAAAAAAAAAATTTCTCGCACACTCATATTTTTTCTTCCAATTTTCGGCAAAAGAAACCCAATATGAAAATTGAACTTGCATGAGAAATGAAAAAAATGCTTTGATTTTTGAATCCCTCGCAATAAAACTAAAAAAAATTAGTCAAGAAATTCCTAATTTACGGCAGAAGAAACCCAATATGAGTAAAACCCGTCTATGAAAAAAATCAAACTTGCATGAGAACTGAAAAAATCAACCTTATATCACTATCGGTAATGGTCGTTCAGGAAGTTGTTTTTGGCAAAAGAAACCCAATATGATTAAAAATCGTTCAAGAAAGAAATCGAACTTTAGTGAGTACTAAAAAAAATCGAACTTACCTCACTATAGGTAATAGTCATTCAGAAGTTGGAGGACATGGAAAATTTATGCATGTGACAAACAAACCCAAAAAATATGGACTTCTAAATAGAAGGTATCAATTGCACACAGTAGGTTGGTCTTCTAAGAAATGGGGACTTCTAAAACGTAGTGATAAGTTTAAATCTTCTAAAATTTAAATCTTATGTGATAAGGAAATCACAGGGAACCAATCACTCACACATTCCTAAATAGAAGGTATATTCCTTTTAGGTTGTGAACTTCTTATATATTTTACCTAATGCCTAAATAGGAGGCGGAAATGACTCCTTATATACAGTTTTATCTATATCCCAAGTGATATGTACGTAATTCTCCTTTTAAAAAGGCTAAATCAATTACCTATGGATTCCTTTTCAATTATCGATCTATGGATTTAAAATAGACTAAATCAATTCCATATAAGTACGTATTCTCCTTTTCAGTTTATAATCGATCCCATAAATCATGGGATTTCAAATGTTTGGAGATACATACAAATTGAATTTTAATTAGAAGGGCCAAATGTTTTCTTTTTAATCGGAAGGAGTATTTTAGGTTTCATTTCATTAATTCTTTTCAAATATGTTGCTGGCTATACTACCCGTATATACGAATTCAGAAACTAATTCCGTTTAAAAAATATGTACCAATCTAATGGTCCAAAATATACGGATTCAAGGGATGAAATATTTACCCACCAAATTAAAGATTTAATAACTAAAAGAATTCGTTGAAAGATTTAACACAAATCTACTGTAATTAAGCAATTGTCTTAGCCAATTAGCTTTTGCCACTAATTAAGCAATTATGGTGGTGTTCCAACTAAACAAAAGAAAGGTTTTGGAAAAAGAAAGATAATTTCAAGCCCAAAAATTATCTGTATACGCAAATAATTTTTCTACGAATATGGATCTTGTTTGATAGATTTCATTGAAATCTTTTATACGGTGCAAGAAAAATCAAAAAATTATTTTTCATTTTCATTATATTTGAGTTTGAAAATTGAAGAAAAAGAAGTTTTAAAAAAAGAAGGTTATCTGGAACACCCCCTACGTTTACTCTCCAATTCTCTTCCAAAATAGAAAATAGAAGGGGAATGTGTGATTAGAAAATGGTCAAAAAAAGTTATCAATTTACAGACATGCCATTTTGTAGAATGGAGGGTAGAGATTTATGCAGAAGGAAGAGATAAATCTGAAGCGTTGGTTATCTTTTGGATTCAAACACAGCTCTGTTTTATTATATAGATGTTGCTTTTAATACTTGATCCCTATTCATGTACATACGTATCTTTGTGCCTGCCTACGCCTTACACCGTTAAGTCTAAAATATAATTTGTAGGGAGGTATTCCCGAACAGGCACAAGAAACACCCGAGCATGGTACTTATGAAAGGTCAACACGATTGACCGATGACACGAGAAGTCATTAGTCCAGAGAGGTTATACTATTCTCAGTATAGTATAACCTCAGAATATATTGGACCGCAATAAAAGGAAGGTGACACGTGAAGTCACTGTTCAAAATACCTTGTTCGGCTATGAGAGAGCCGAACAGGAGAAGAACTCCTGAAGAAAGGAATGGTCCAGATTAATAGAAGGACCAGTTATATGTGAGGTAACTGGTCCAGGCCCTTTGATCGGCCATGAGACGGCCGAACAAGGAAAGAAGTCCTATTAGATGTTGAAGTAAAGAGAACATTCTGGAAGAGTCCAGAAGCAGTAGTAATCCGTTAAAGGAATGAGATCCCGAGAATGTAGGATCTGTAAAAGATACCCAACAGGAATGGGATGTTCGGCTTATTAAGGAAAAGAGTCCTAAAAGGACTAAGGTAATAAACTGATAAGGGAACGAGAATCCAAGATATCCTGGGTTTCCTATACGAGGTAGGAAACCTAGGGCAATACGGATACTTGGACAGCAAGCATCTATGAATCTATAAATACGAGGTAAACTCAGAGAAAAGAGGTACGCAATACACTGCATTCATATTGCTTTCCTTCAGATAATTAGGGTTCAATTGCTAGTACGTGATACTAACTTTGGCATCGGAGGGCCTTTGCCACGAGAGGCAAAGGTGCACTCACTCCCTGTCTGTTTTGCAGATTAGGTTTCTGACGACAAATTAGGGTTCCGGCGAAGAGGCACGAATAAGCCGTAACGATCCAACACTTTCTAAAGCACTGGTAGAATTTCTCCACCTACAATTGGCGCCGTCTGTGGGAAACGAAAGAGTTTCCTTTGAAATACGACCATGGTGGAAGTGGATCCAGCAACGCCACACGACCCAAAAGATGTGTTAATTGGAGGAGGGGATAAGTCTCCACCCGGGGCTCCGAGAAAGCCCGAAGGAGGACACAAGAGGACCACAAGTAAGGGCCACCCCCCTATTATCCACGACAACTCCAGAAATAGAGATGGAGAGACAGCATCAAAGTCCACGAGAAGGACTAAATCCCATCGAGGGGATGAATCGATTGCACACTCCAGAAGTGTATACCGTAGCGAAGACGTTCTGGATAAGAAAAGACAAGAAATCGAGGAGTATGCTCGTTTGATCAAAAAACGAGAACATGAAATCAGAGAACTAGAGAGAATCAGAGAACATCCGGAGGACTCTGGATTATCTCGAAGAAATTCAAGAGGAAGTGAATACGCTTTGGTACAGTACCAAAAGGCTCCTTCACGAAGAAGAAGGAGCAGAAGCAGAAGCAGAAGTTTGACCCCGAGGCGACATAAAACTTCTCCACGAAAAGGGAGGAGCAATATCCGAACACCCGAGCGAAGGAGGGTATCTCCAAGAAAGAGGAGAAGCAGAGGTCGAAGCTCTACCCCCGAGGAGGAAGGGAGTAGAAAACATCATAGGGACAGGTACGAGAGACCTGATTCCGATTGGGAACAAATTCGGTCCAAGAAAGGACCAAAGGATGAAGCCATGACTGCACGGGAAGCAGCACGGAAAGCACTTCAGAATATAGCATCCTCCCCTTTTTCAAAGAAGTTACAGGAGGCTAGATTGCCGACCAGAGTAAAGCACGGAACATTCATCCTCTACGAGACAGATGCTGATCCCGTGGCCCATATACAGCATTACCAGCAGGCAATGTTTATGCATGAAGGGGATGATGCAATCATGTGCAAGATGTTCCCGTCAAGTTTAGGGAAGGTTGCTTTGTCATGGTTCCATAAATTGGCCTCACGATCTATCCGAACATGGGTGCAGTTGGCCGAGGAGTTCACTGCACGGTTCTTGACGAGCAGGAAAGCTCCCAAAACTTTTGAGAGTCTTACTTTTATGAAGCAAGGAGAGGACGAGCCGATCAGGACTTATGCAAAAAAGTACTGGGAAACCTTCAACGAGATTGAAGGATGTAGTGAAGAATACGCAATAGCTACGTTTAAAACAGGCTTACCTGTTCGGGGGGAACTGCGTAAGTCTCTAAACATGAGTCCCGTGCAAACATTGGCAAAATTAATGGAGAGAATTGAGTAGCATGCCAGGAACGAGGATGACATCCTACGAGAGGATGGAAAGTTGGCCGCCGAGCAAGTAAAGGGGCCTATAAAGAAAGCTGACAAGCCAGAGCCCAAAACTTATCGTGAAAGAAAAGATTATGAGCAGGCGAAGAAGGAGCAGTACAAGGAAAAACAAGCCCCGGATCCCAAGTCATTCTTTTCAATAAACACGGTATGGAAAGAGCCCATTTACAGGATTCTTTATCGAATAAAGAATCAGCCATATTTTAAATGGCCCCCAACTCTTGGTGGGAATAAGGACGCAAAACGTGCTATGAATCAGCACTGCAGTTACCATAAAGATTGGGGCCATATGACGGAGGATTGTGAGATGTTTAAACGACACCTTGATGATTTGGTCTCGCGAGGCTATCTCAAAGAATTTATCCAAGAAGATCCAAAGGATAAAGACAAGGCAATGGAGTTGGATTACGAACAGAATCCAAAGGGGGTAATCCATATGATACACGGATTAGCCGAACCTTATATGAGAAATGAGGTGAGATTGCTTCAGAGACAAGTGAAACATGACCAACATGTAATGCAGTTGGGAAAGAAAAGAGGGCGCAACGAAGAGAAACTCAACGAGAGCATAGTTTTTACGGATGAAGATCTGGGAGGAGTCCAGATACCTCACAATGATGCTTTGGTCATAACCCTACGAGTTGGGGAATATGATATGGAAAGAATCCTGGTGGATTCAGGGAGTTGCACCGAAGTGCTGTACTATGATGCATTCAAGAAACTGGGGCTCACGCAAGAAGATTTGGTGCAATCAGTAACTCCATTGGTCGGATTTGGAGCAGGAGCAGTTTGGCCCTTAGGCAAGGTAACTCTGCCTGTTCGGGCTGGGACAGTGGTGCTACGAACCGACTTCTTAGTGGTGGATGTACCGTCTTCCTATAACGTGATTATAGGGAGGACCTGGTTGCACTAGATGAGGGCAGTCTCTTCAACCTTCCATCAGATGGTGAAGTTCCCAGGGTCTAATGGGATTGAGCACATCAAAGGTAACCAAAAGATAGCTCAACAATGTTTGGTATCCATCATCAAAAGAGTCCATGCTGCCCACCATGTTAATACTGTGGAAACTCCGGATTTACCGACCATTGAGGATATTGGAAAAGACCCAACAGAAAGGGTAGTTGAGGATTTAAGGAAAACACTGATCAACGAGACTGATCCAGATAGGTATTTCCTATCCGGGGAGTCATTGCCAGAAGAGGAAGAGAGTGAACTGATAAGTTTCTTGAAAACTTATGTAGATGTATTTGCTTGGACACCAGAGGAGATGCCTGGTGTAAGTGCGGATGTTATTTGCCATCATTTGAATATAGATCCACAACATAAACCGGTCATTCAAAAGAAACGAAGGGCAGCCGTATAGCACGTTGACGCTGTAATCGAAGAAGTGGATCATTTGTTGGAGGCCAAGGCAATAAGAGAAGTTTATTATCCAGAATGGCTATCAAATACTGTCGTCATCAAGAAAAAGAACGGAAAATGGCGTGTATGTGTTGACTTCACAGATTTAAACAAGGCGTGCCCAAAGGATAGTTTTCCTCTTCCAAGGATTGACCAGTTGGTTGATGCAACAGCTGGATATGGGCGGATGAGTTTTCTCGATGCATATCGAGGATATCATCAAATTGCAATGTTTGAGCCAGATCAGGAGAAGACGTCTTTTATTACACCACGAGGGTTGTACTGTTATAATGTCATGCCTTTTGGGTTGAAAAATGCAGGGGCAACGTATCAGAGATTGGCAACTATCATGTTCAGAAAGTTGCTCGGCAAAACTATGGAGGTTTACATAGATGACATGGTGGTAAAAAGTAAAGCTGGGCAAGGCCATATTGCAGATTTGAGGGAGGTTTTTCAGATTCTAAGGAAATATAAATTAAAACTCAACGCCTCGAAATGTGCGTTTGGGGTCGGTTCTGGAAAGTTTCTGGGTCATCTTGTAACGTTGAGGGGGATAGAGGCAAATCCCGACCAAATCAAAGCCTTGCAGAATCTACAGAGTCCCCGAACAACGAAGGAAGTCCAGCGGTTGACCGGGATGGCAGCAGCTCTTAATCGATTTATTAGCCGGTCAAGTGACAAGTGCAGACCTTTCTTTCAGTTGTTAAAGAAAAGGGAAGGATTCGAATGGGGAGCAGAATGTGAACAAGCCTTCCAAGATTTAAAGGGATATTTGGCCTCCCCTCCCCTTCTCTCAACTCCAGAACCAGGTGAGTCCTTAATTTTGTACTTAGCTGTTTCTGAGCATGCTGTGAGTGCAGTCCTTCTGAGAAATAGGGGATCCGAACAAATCCCCGTTTACTATGTGAGCAAGACATTGTTAGATGCAGAAACAAGATATTTGCCCCTCGAGAAATTGATCCTAGCACTAAGGACAGCAACTAGAAAATTGCCACATTATTTCCAGAGCCATAGAGTGGTGGTTCATACTGAGTTCCCATTAAAATCACTGCTCCGAAAGGCAGACTTCTCGGGAAGGATCTCGACTTGGTCCGTTGAATTGAGCCAATATGACATTGACTATCAGCCGCGCACAGCAATCAAAGGCCAGGTATTGGCAGATTTTGTGGCAGAATTCTCACCTGCGGTTGCTCCTTTGCCTCCTATGAGAAAGGAGTGTGAAGCAAGGTCTCCTGTAACGAAGAAACAGGAATTAGCTGAACAAGATCCCTTGGAATGGAAGCTGTTTGTTGATGGGTCCGCTTGCAATACCGGATCAGGTATAGGGGTAGTTCTTTTTCCCCCTGAAGGATCAATGTTGGAGCTATCAGTTCGGCTTGGGTTCAGTGCATCCAACAACGTGGCGGAATACGAGGCACTTTTAGCTGGTTTGAGAAGTGCAAAGACCCTAAGAGCCGAACATGTAAGGGTATATTGTGACTCACAGCTTGTGGTTCATCAGTTGTCCGGGCAATATGAAACACGAAGTGAGAAGATGGCAGCCTATGAACAGGCAACCAGAGATCTGCTCGATACTTTTGAAAGAGTGTATATTGAGCAGATCAGTTCTGGAAAGAATGCACATGCAGATTCACTAGCTTGGTTGGCTGCAGCTGTACCAACCGAGTTCAAGAGAAAGATAGCCGTAGAATACCTAACCGAGCCAAGCATTGGAAGAAGCGTGGAGATGGTCTTGGACGTGAACCAGGGACCAAGTTGGATGGATCCAATTATTGAGTTCTTACGAGATGAAAAACTCCCTTCAGACAAAAAGGAGGCTCATAAAATAAGGACCAAATCTGCTCGGTTCTGGTTATCACCTGAAGGGAAATTATACAGGAAGTCTTTTACAGGGCCCTATTTGCTTTGTGTGCACCCTGAAATGGTGCAAAAATTCCTCCACGAAATTCATGAGGGAACCTGTGGGAGCCATGCTGGGGGCAGGTCCATAGCCCACCGAGCAATTACTCAAGGATATTGGTGGCCGTACATGCAAGAAGATGCTAAGGTGTACGTCAAGATTTGTGAAAAGTGTCAGAAGTTTTCACCAATGATTCGAACACCAGCAGAAGACTTGGTGCCTTTGACAAGTCCCTGGCCATTCGCTCAGTGGGGAATGGATATCGTGGGTCCATTGCACAAGGCAACTGGAAATCGAAAATTTCTGCTAGTTGCGACAGATTATTTTACCAAATGGATTGAGGCAGAACCATTGGCTAAAATCACCGAACCTATGATAGAGAGGTTCGTGTGGAAGAGCATCATTACCCGTTTTGGAGTCCCGTACTCATTGATTACAGACAATGGGTCTCAATTTCAGAAAAAGTTCAAAACTTTTTGTGCCCAGTATGGGATAAGAAATTACTATTCAACTCCGGCCTACCCTCAAAGCAATGGCCAAGCAGAGGCTTCTAACAAAACCATTCTTGATGGGATTAAGAAACGTTTGGATAAAGCAAAGGGGAAATGGCCTGATGAATTGCCATTAGTTCTATGGGCATACCGTACAACACCTAGGAGGTCTACGGGAGAGACCCCCTATTCTTTGGCGTATGGAACAGAGGCTGTTATTCCATTGGAGGTAGGTCTGCCGACCAACAGGACCAATTTGGTTGAAAGTGGAGGCAACGATCGAGCTTTGGAGATTGAATTAGATCTTGCCGAGGAGAGACGAGAACGGGCCCTAGTGCACTTGGCCTCGTACCAAGAGCAGTTAGTCAAAGGCTACAACAAACATGTGCATCCACGGGAATTTAGTGTTGGGGACCTTGTGCTACGAAAGGTGCTCGGCAACACTAAAGTGGCTAATGAAGGAAAGTTGGGGGCCAATTAGGAGGGCCCATATCGAGTTACCGAGATTGTGGGCATTGGGGCTTATCGATTGGTAGACCTGGATGGGAACCCGGTGCCAAGACCTTGGAATGTCCATAATTTGAGGAAGTTTTTTATATGAAAAATTCTTTTTTTGTACACATCGTGATTGTGTGAGAGTTACGAATAAAACTCTCTTGTGTTCTAGTTCTGTTATTTTAGCTGCAAGGGGTACGAATAACGCCCTCTTGAGTTCTATAGCTTATGAATAAAGTTGCCTTTTTTATAACTGTTATTATTTCTGGTATTTGTTTTAAATACGAATTACGAAGTTAAATTCCCTCATTCGTATTGGGGAGCAGGGTGTATGACATCCATTTAAAGTACGTGACACTTGAACACAAGTTCGAAATACTTGTGTAAATTTTGAAAGTCTATAGTACGCCAAAACCTGGCGAAGCAGAGGAGCCAAGGGGAATCTAACCCCGCCCTCAACAATGGCTACTACAGGAATGTGAAGAGTGTCGAAATCAAAACTCTCACGAAGGGCATCCTCAGGAGCCAATACAGTGGCTACATCGTCAGGAATCCCATATCGAGATCTGAAACTAGCCATGGCTTGAGGAGTATTACAGTGCCTTCGAAATCTACCCATTACCAGATAGGATCTTGGGATTCTATGAAGTGCAGAGAAATGGGGACAATGAAACCCTAAACTGCGATTGAAAGCAATCCACTAGAGAAATGGAGTTGTAAGAAGAAGAAATGATGACTTACGAGAATAGTCGATGGAATCCCTAAAAGAGGAGGTCTTGAGACGATGAACAGAGCTTCAATGGCGGGGAAAAACTTGAACAGTGTTTTTTCTTCTGCAGAGGGAGTCTAAGAGAGAGATTGGGGTGTTTTGAAATATGGGACGAAAACCCAAAAATACCCTACAGGTAGGGTGGCGTAAGTGAAACGTCACCCCAGACGGCGTTTGAGTGTTCCGTTCCCCAAAACGCGCCTGTCCGCATTAAATTTGAACAAAATAAACGCTGACACGTGTAAAGGTTAGGGCTGAAAGCCTGAAAAGGCCTAGAAGGTATTTTCGTCATAGTAAAATGATGATAAGTTGCTCCAATATATAAGGTGCAGGAACAGAATGAATTTGCTCAGAAGAGAAGCTTCACACATCATCTGAATAAAAGATAACGAGTGAAGCTGGGGAGCAATTGTAGGGAGGTATTCCCAAACAGGCACAAGAAACACCCGAGCATGGTACTTATGAAAGGTCAACACGATTGACCGATGACACGAGAAGTCATTAGTCCAGAGAGGTTATACTATTCTCAGTATAGTATAACCTCAGAATATATTGGACCGCAATAAAAGGAAGGTGACATGTGAAGTCACTGTTCAAAATACCTTGTTCGGCTATGAGAGAGCCGAACAGGAGAAGAACTCCTGAAGAAAGGAATGGTCCAGATTAATAGAAGGACCAGTTATATGTGAGGTAACTGGTCCAGGCCCTTTGATCGACCATGAGACGGCCGAACAAGGAAAGAAGTCCTATTAGATGTTGAAGTAAAGAGAACATTCTGGAAGAGTCCAGAAGCAGTAGTAATCCGTTAAAGGAATGAGATCCCAAGAATGTAGGATCTGTAAAAGATACCCAACAGGAATGGGATGTTCGGCTCATTAACGAAAAGAGTCCTAAAAGGACTAAGGTAATAAACTGATAAGGGAACGAGAATCCAAGATATCCTGGGTTTCCTATACGAGGTAGGAAACCTAGGGCAATACGGATACTTGGACAGCAAGCATCTATGAATCTATAAATACGAGGTAAACTCAGAGAAAAGAGGTACGCAATACACTGCATTCATATTGCTTTCCTACAGATAATTAGGGTTCAATTGCTAGTACGTGATACTAACTTTGGCATCGGAGGGCCTTTGCCACGAGAGGCAAAGGTGCACTCACTCCCTGTCTGTTTTGCAGATTAGGTTTCTGACGACAAATTAGGGTTCCGGCGAAGAGGCACGAATAAGCCGTAACGATCCAACACTTTCTAAAGCACTGGTAGAATTTCTCCACCTACATAATTATCCTTATTATTATAGATGTTAAGCGTGCGACAAGGAGGATGCCCACCCTTCACCCCACAAGTCCTGGTCAACTACTGGTCGTTGCTAGCACCCGAGTATACGGGACCAACACCCCCACCTGAGGATAACCTGGAACTATACGAAGTCCCAATTTCCTACAAGGTGCCTCCACTAGCTGTGACCCCCGAATACCTTCCACCTGCCAAAGTCCTTGCCCCACTTGTTGAGGACTTTGAGTTACCATTTGAATTGGAGACTAACCCAAAGCTGGAAGCTGCCATACTGAACCTCTCCCAGTACTACCTAGAACAAGTTGGAGGAAGCACCCATCCTGGCTATAGAAGAGCTACTCACGCAAGAACATGAGTATCTTATTAGAACTAAGACCATCGCTAAAAGGAACTACAAGAAGTGGTTGAGAGAGATTCATGGAATCGATCTACCCTAAAGTGTAGTAACAACGGCATAGAATAAAGCTTGACAACCTGTAGGAGTATGTAGGATCGTTTCAACTTGTATAAGGAAAAATCTTGTCTTTTGTCCCTACTTGCCATTTTAGTGGAACTCTATGCTTATCATTGCATCTTTCCGCGTATCTATGAGAAGCTTGCTTATTTAAAAAGTATTGCTTTGACCCTTAGAAGGAAACACCAATTGCAAAAGAAAACTGTTTAAGTAGACTAAAACTTCCCCTTTCAATTTCCACTCGTAGATGGTGAACACGAGCAACAAATTAGGATTTGATAACGGAGGACCCTCTAACAGAAACCCAGACCTAACCCAAATCGTGCAAGCATTCATAACCACCTTGAACGCCAATCGCCAAAACCAAAACCACAATGACGGACCAATGACCCGAACCCAGGCCATGAACGAATTCTGCAAATGCATACCCCTGATTTTTCACGGAGATCCTAACCCCATCATGGCCGAGACATGGCTGAATGAAGTCAAGATGATCATTAGAACCTTAGGGATTAGCCGAGATGGAGACCTGTGGCCTTAGCCACATGGTGGGACCTGATGGAGGCAACCCATACCATAGCCACCATGACTTTTGCTGAGTTTGAAACTCTGTTTCTCGACAAGTATTTTTTCACACCTCTTCACCTAGCTAAGGAACAGGAGTTCCTGAATCTAAAGCAAGGAACACTGATCGTCACCCAGTACGCGGCCAAATATGAGGAACTGTCCTGCTACGCCCCAAACTCTACATCGACCAAAGACGAGAAGGCAAGGAGATTTGAATGGGGACTAACGACTACTCTAAGGGCTGTGGTGGCTCAAGCTTTTACCACCTATGTAGAAGTGGTGAAGTGTGCCCTCCGGCTAGAGAGTGAGGAGATGGCCTTCAAAACCCGGTGGAGGAAAGTGACTAGCAGCACCGGCAGACCAATATGAACCCAACCACCCAACAACAACCATGGACCCTATCCCACCAAACCTTCTAACCCGCCACAAAACAACCAACCCTGGAAGACTACTACCCCCGAACGTGGCAAACCATAGAGAGGTGGTCGGGACATAGCGACAGTTCAGTGCTACAACTGTCAGGCTATGGGCCACTATAGGCACCAATGCCTGCAACCTCAAAGGGAGAGGAACGGGAGCTTCATAAATCAGAAAGCTCAGCTTGGACCGACTAGTTTTGTGAAGCAAAACCCTGGAGGCCCATCGTAGTATCAGAATGGTCAAAATAAGAGAAAGTAGCCCATGGGAACCCAACAAGTCACTAGAGGGCGTATCTTTGTGCTGCAGGCTGAAGAACAAGAATAGGATTCCTCTGTGATCCAAGGTACGCTACTATTATACAATACGTGTGTACGTACAAGCTTTGTTTGATTCTGGAGCATCGTACTCATTTATATCTACTGCCTGCATAACTGCACTAGCACTAGAAACAGAACCCCTAAGTACGAGTATGAAAGTAACATCACCGTTGGGGGGGAGTATAGCTGTTAGCCTAGTGTGTAGAGGGTGCAAGCTAAAAGTAGCCAACCTGCGCTTGACCTGCGACCTTAGAGTGATCAACATGGCAAATTTTGACATAATCTTGGGGATGGACTGGCTATCAGCACAACGAGCTATCATAGACTGCCATCAAAAGATGGTGATGGCTTACACCCTTGACAGGTCACGTTTCCGATTTAAAGGGGATGGATGACGAATTCGATCACGAGAGGATCAAAGTGGCAGAATCAACTGTTTGGATGGCTAGCTAGTCTCCAAATGGAAGAAGCCGACATAATGGATTTCGGACTACCCCACATCGTTTGTGAGTACGCCAGTGTTTTTCCTAAAGAACTTCCTTGCTTACTACCCTAGAGAGAGATAGACTTCTCTATAGAACTCCAACCTAGAACCACACCAATTTCTATGGCGCCATACTGAATGGCCCTTGCAGAACTAAAGGAGCTCAAGACCCAATTGCAAGAGTTGTTGGACAAGGGGTTTATCAAGCCAAGTACGTTACCATAGGGAGCGCATGCACTATTCGTAAAGAAGAAAGAAGGGACGCTTCATTTGTGCATTGATTACAGGAAGCTAAATCAAGTCACAATCAAGAACCGGTATCCATTGCCAAGGATCAATGACCTATTTGATCAATTGAGAGGAGCAACCTGCTTTTCTAAAATCAAACTCCAATTAGGCTATCATCTGCTAAGGATCTGGGATGAAGATATCGCCAAGACAGCCTTTTGCACTAGGTACGGACACTACGAGTTTGTGGTGATGCCGTTCGAGCTGACCAATGCTCCAGCGGTATTTATTTGTCTCATGAACAAGATCTTACAACCCTACTTAGACAAATTTGTAGTGGTGTTCATGTTAAAGCATCCAACTCCAAACCAATTGGCAAAGAGTGGAGAGGCTGCCCAGGCTCATATACTAGTTTTGGAGAAGATAATTAATCAATGTGGGACAAATCCCAACACTCCCCCACACGTGCGACCCCCGACTCGCACATGGAGAGGTAAACAAAGGATCCATAACACATGGATCGCAATGAAACAAAGTGCAACTATGGCACAAACAAAGGGAAAAAGCCTTCGAAAATCTAGCTCTGATATCATGTTAAAGCATCCAGCTCCAAACCAATTGGCAAAGAGTGGAGAGGCCGCCCAGGCTCATATACTAGTTTTGGAGAAGATAATTAATCGATGTGGGACAAATCCCAATAGTTCATTGATGACATCTTGATATACTCCGCCAATAAGGAAGAGCACGAAGGACACCTTCAAATAATACTACAAGTACTCCGAGATATCCAACTCTATGCCAAAGCAAGTAAATGCGAGTTTTGGCTGGAAGTGGTTAAGTTCTTGGGGCATGTGGTTTCCAATGATGGAATCGCGGTGGATGAAAGTAAGGTTGAAGCAGTGTTGAATTGGAAATAGCCGACCTCAGTATTTGAAATAAGGAGTTTTCTAGGATTGGCTAGGTATTACCGTAGATTCATACAAGATTTCTCAACCCTTGCCAAGCCAATGACAAGACTAACTAAGAAAGGAGTGAAGCTGGATTGGGATGAAGCTTGTGAGAAATCTTTTAGGGAATTGAAGAAGAGACTAACCAGTGCGCCGACATTCATTATTCCCGAGCGGGATGTAGATTATACTGTCTATTGTGACGCGTCAAGAGACGGCTTGGGAGGCTTTCGGAGCTGGCTAAGATGGAGGAGCAGGCTGAGCTATAGATAGGAACCCTAGTTTCCCTCCCTTTGTGTAATAAATGTACACTTACGAGAGTTATGCTGTAATAACGAGCCAGACTCTATTTAAGTTTCCGATGAAATGGTTTATTTAACATTCCCAAAATTCGGGGCGTTACAAGCTTCTTCTTTTCCAATGAGTCCCAACTTGATTCCTTCTTCAATCTGCAGCCTAGTAGCATGTAGGCGTTTAAAATCAGTGATTGCCTGAGTGTAGATATGTCTGAGATACTTAGATTGCTGATTCTTGACAATTATTCTTACTTGATCTTCCTTAGAGGGACGGTTCATCTTAGCGACCTTTTCTCTCCATCTTGCCACAAAGGTAGCAAAGTCTTCATTTGGCTCTTGCTTGGTCATCTCCAAATCTCGAGTGGTTAACTCAATCTGGACATTGTATGGATATTGCTTGACAAAAGCATTGGCAATTTCTGGCCCAGTACGATAATGCACAAATTCCAAGGTGAGGAACCAATCAAGAGTGCTTCCAGTAAGAGTCTGTTGGAATAATTGAGCAAT
The DNA here is from genome assembly GCA_019656835.1 of Rhododendron ovatum. Classification (NCBI taxonomy): domain Eukaryota; kingdom Viridiplantae; phylum Streptophyta; class Magnoliopsida; order Ericales; family Ericaceae; genus Rhododendron; species Rhododendron ovatum. The sequence goes on along the minus strand of CM033802.1, from coordinate 39,696,766 downwards.
GAGCCCATCACTCAAGCCCATTGGCTTCAGGCTATTGATAACATGTCAAACATGGCTAGTAGGGTAGCTAGTTCCATTGAACTTCTCAATGCTTGGCATCTTGAACTTCTTGGGCAATTGAGAGTCTGGGAAAAGGCAAAGTCCTTTGAAGTCCAGAAATTGGTCCCCCTACGAATGGGCCAGAGCGTGTTTGATCTCCTTGACTTCCTTGGCCAATTTAGGATTTTCTGTTGTTACCACTTTGAGAGGGTTCTCATCTTCTTCCTCGTTTTCTTCTTCCTCAGCATCTCTTGTTGCTTTCTCTGCGAGCAAAGCAGTAATTTGAGCTTGGAGATCAGCAATAACGGCATCATTGTCTGACATTTTTGAAATGGGAGTGGGAGGAAAGTTTGGTGAAGCTTGGGGATTAATAGATGATCAGGTTTGTTGAGAAGATGATCACGAAGACCCAGGCAGGGATTGGGACCGTTGTGATGAAGGTGTTTTGACAAGTGTGGATGACAAACGGGATGGTTAACAAAGACTTCCGCTTGGCATAGCTTCGGGTGTTGTAAGAGTATAAAACTGGCTATGGTTGCTTCTTTAATCTACCTATCATACCTGCTTTAAAAATAGAATACCTGTGAGTTAGTACTTGGCTGTATAGGGTTAGGATTTGGGTTGAAAATCCCAACCCTTCTGCACAGAAAGAAATGTCATAACAACAATTTATACAAGGTGTGAGGAAGAACTTTTACAAACAAATACAAGTAGGTTCCTAGCCTGTAGGTTCCTGTCTTATTTTGATAAGTTCTATGGCTTTCTAACACATGTATAGTTTGGGTAGTCTCAAGGGTGCTCCGTTGTCAATGGGCGCCAGTCCTTTCACTAGCCCATCATAGGCGGCGATCGGGTGATTCCCCCTTTGATATACCACTAGGTATAGGTGATTGTGGAGTTTGCTGGAACCCCTAAAGCCCATGACATGCAAGGATATTAGGTGAACTCAACGTGGTTGCTCGCTCGATGAATATGATATAAGAATTAGATAAAACAAGTACTAGTCTTGTGTCGAATTTTCTGGTTATGGCTTTCAAGTCCCCAGTAGAGTCGCCAAAAATTGTAGACACCTCCCAAATGGGGCATCGCCACACAGATTGATCAAGTTTGTTTGGTATAAACCAAGATCGTGGATATTCCCATGGCTAGAAACATCGCCACACGATAACGGTTATCATCAAAATAGAGTCAACACCTAGTTTATAAAAACTAGGAAAAATAGACAGAGATTCCGGGTACGGGAGCCAATAGTACAATGAAGGGAAGGTGTTAGGCACACCTCTTTTCCCAATTGTGAGACTGCCCCATAATTGTTCAACATACGATTAATACTTGCTTTATTTAATTCTAAACTCGTAATCTGATTATTAGCTTTTAATAGTGAATAAGGTGAGCCCAGACAGTAATGAAAGTATGCATAAAAAATAAGCAGAGAACAAATACGCTGTCCTAGAGAATGGATCCCTCGGCCAATGAATAGATGTCACGGCTAAGGAATCCTTCTGGATTGATGTATCGGCCGTGGGAATGATGTCCAAGCCGATGTTCATCCTCACACCAAAACAAACAGTTAATTAGAAACTTAAGACACTACGATTAAGATGCAATAATTGAAAACTAAATCAAACCATAGGCCCTTGGGCCTCACCACCTTGATCCCTCAGTTGCTTGATTGCTTCGGATTGAGGGTGGTTGACTAATTTTCTTCTCGAAAACCCTAGGGTTAGGGTTTTTACTTCGGGGTTTAATTGCTCGGGGTGCAGCTGCCCTCGAGATATTAGGGCTTTTAGAGAGGAGGTATAAGAGAGTATTTCTGCAGAATTTTGTGGCTAGAGAAGGTGGATTGTATGTATAATTTTAGAACCCTAACGGTCCTTTATATAGGCATCGGATGACATCACTCCAGCCAATCATAATGCATGAATTAATAGGAGGTATATGAGCACAAGATCTCTTCTCAGAATCTCCTTTCATAGCCCGAAAGAATCAAAATGTGGCTGTTTGGGTTTTGAGCATCGGATCAAACGATTGACAGAACATTCCAAAATTTGGAAAAAGGACGATCTAGCAGCTGCAGGATCGATTATGCGACCGAGGAATGGTTCTCGCGGGTGAGGGATCAATCTCTCAGGGAGATTTTCAAACAACATATTTCACGGGTGAAAGAATGAAGTGGAGGCTGAGAGACGACCGGCAGATGTATTTTTCTAAGATGTTGTATTTCTGTCTTAAAGGCTATTTGGCTCTGAATTGGGTCCTCTAAGTGGCTAAAAGTACTCACCAAAAGTCCACGGGTTTATGAGAAGTCAATCAGCAATCACATATATCCATTCATCATCGGAATGGTCCCCAAGGTGTGACTTGAAATAATCGTTAGGCCAAATTGGGGTGTCTACAGTCGTATCTGGAAACTCTTCTTCCTTTTTCATTCGAGCTAGGCAAGACTATACACGTATGTGCGTCTATTTTTCAACTCATATCACTCATCAATGCAATTTGAATATTAGTGATTGGTGTATTACTTTCTTTTATCAATTTTCCCATTAGAGAATTAATAAACCAGAAAGATGCAACTGTTATATACTACTAATCAATATCAAAAGATGGAATATCATGCATGTCAAAGCTCAATAGCCTAAGCAAAAATATATCAGTGGGGCACATCCGCCAAAAGTCAAAAAGGGAACGCAGGCCTAGTGCTACTCCAACTAATGTCTACTTGGGCACGCATACCCGAATCAAAGAAAATGACAGTAAAGTAAATGAGGCTTAGTGGTAGCCCTCAGCCGAGCCAGTCGTCGTCGTCCTCTTTCTCTCTTGGGTCCCTCTTGTACCAGGATCGATGGCAGAGTCGTCAAAGCCGCTGCTAAAAGATGAGCGCTCCTCATCCTCCTCACTCTCGCTCTCCAAAGCCTGAGACGCGACCGCTTTTCTCTTTTTCTGAGCTGGCCTTGTCTGGTGTGGCCTCTCCTTTAGCTTTATCTGGTACCTCGCCTCCTTGCGATTTGCACTCTCTACACCTCTCTGTATGCTCGCCACTGGTCGTGAAGCCCTCTCCTGTCTCTGGGCTGCAGCAGGAGTGGTAGAGGTGCTTGGCGTCGTCTTCTTCTGAGGAGGAGGCCACACAGTCTTCCGCCTAAGAGCCGCCCTAGCCTGTCCCTGCACTTGTCATGTCATTAAATCATTTTAAGTACACTCCAAATCTTAATCTTGGTCTCACACCAATGAATCCTTCTAGAATCAAATCAGGAGATGAAATAGATAATTAAATGCATGCTTCTATCATTCATGGAAGTGACACCAAAAATACTTCAACTCTTTAATTTCCCACTATATAAGTATAAGTTTCCATCTTTGACCAATTTTCAAGAATTCCATGCACAAAACTGTTAGAATCCTTCAACTCCGATTCCCAAGTCAATTGTGTCAATTTTGAGCTCTACGATTCATACCTTAACTTTCAAGTAACTGTTTGTTTTTTATTATCAAGTCTTTCACACAACATTCCCCAAAAGCCAAAGAACACAAACTGTATTAACTGCATATCCTGAATCGACCAAAGAATATGTTCAAAACCTACACTGTAAGTTCACAAACTCTATTGGCACTCGAAAGGAAAGGAAAGAGAAAATGTTGCGCAACCTCTTATTAATATCTTTAGCAGAAACAACAAACTGAACTCAAGGCCCAAACAAACACAAAACCTAACAAAAGAAATTCACAACTTAACCATCCATGGTCATAACTCATGACATCCACCGTTGAGTCTCTTCAAACATCTCAATTTCATTGTGATGTGCTTTCCACCCATTAATTCTAACCTTAAATTTGATTCTGTAAAGAAAACTACCAATTGCCCAATCAAACATTGTCACACAACATAAGCATCTCATGAAGAAGTTGAAACCAAATTTACAATTTAAAATAAAAAATTGTTCAAAAATGGGAACCCATGAAAATCTCCAATGCAATACCCTCAAATTGTTTCTTGATCTCCTGGATAACAAGCACGAAATATGAGAACACCCATGTCACGCCCTCGATTTTCAACTAAAATAAAAATATATTTTCTACAAACAAAAGTCTCTCTCTCAACTATATTTACCCTTAAATGTCATGTAAATCCAAAAAAAAAACGAATCAAAGTTGCTTCTTCTTCTCCCAAACATTTACAATTAAATGGGTTTCATAATAATCAAGGAGAGGAGTTTACACATAGCTTTACATATGATCTAATCAAAAGGTACAACCTTCAATTGCAAGTAAAGTGCACGACATGAATTAAACTTGATGATAAACAACTCCTTAAAGATTCCAATGAAGCTCTCAAGAGACTCAATGTGCAATCCAAGCCAAGTGTCATGGCGAGTACCTGAAACGATAGAGTGAGCTACACTAGCTCATAGAGATATTCACACCTTAATTATATGCAGAAGTGAAGACAAATCCCAAGAAAAAAAAATACTTTCCAAAAGCATATTTGTTTTGCCAAAAAGTGGAACTCAAAATAACATACTCATGCTAGAAAATGTTTAACTCCATTTATCAAATATTCCCACTCACACACACACACACACACACACTCTTGTAACAATTTTGATTTTTGGTAAATAAAAATTTTGTTCAATATTTGAACTTTATTTTAATTATTTGGAATTTGCTTTTAAAATTCCCTTTTAATGATTCGTCATAATTAGATTTGGAACTTATAAAATTATTTCTTTTCATCTCGGACAATTTAGTCATTTTCTAAAGACAAGTATGCTTATAGAAGCACTTGTATATTTTCCTAGTGAGTAAAATAAAATCTTAAAATTATATTTCCTGGCTAGAAATTCTACTTGGCAAGTAGAATTAGCTTCCAACCAAATAGTTAGAGAAACCTAATTACCATTTCAACTTAGTTCTATTCTCCTAATTCCTAGATGAACCTTTCCACTCACCTTTGAACCTGATGAACCTTTCTACACCTTAGTTGAACCATTTCAACCCTAGACTAGGAAATCATTGCACTTTCATGACTAGTCATTTTAAGACTTTAATATTACTCATCATTACTTCTTCCAAGAATATATTTTCTCATCATGTCCTCTTTATCCATTGAATAATAGTTTGTAGGGTAATTTTTATCCTTTGAGTAATAGAAATAAAACTTTCTATTGTCTAGAAAATAGTGCTACCATGGACTTGTCTAATCAAGACCAAGTTTGTTCTTCCAAACAATCATGATTATGTATTGTCACATCAAGAAGGCCATGATTCATCATCATATCTTTTTCTTCCATAAGTAATAGTCTTGAACCTATTATTGACTTATAAGTAGCATTTCCTAGATTTTTCTAGGCATATATATATATATATATACATATATGTATATATATACTAAGCTACCATAATCATATCTATATGCATATATAGCCTTTCTAGGAAAACTGCTAGAAACGGGAATTCCATGGAGACGGATGATCTCTCGAATGTATAATCGGCTAAGTGTGTCAATCAAATTGGTGACTTGAATAGGTTAGAAATGAGTGGTTTTGGTCAAACGGTCCACAATCACCCATATAGCATCATGTCCTCTTGGTGATTTTGGTAAACCCGTAAAAAAATCCATGGTCACGTTCTCTCATTTCCACTCTACCACGGGCAACGGTTGTAACTCTACTGCAGGTCGTTGATATTTAGCTTTCACTTGTTGGCACATGAGACACTTAGACTCGAAAATAACGACATCCCTCTTCATTCCGGACCACCAAAATTGTCTACCCAAGTCGTGATACATTTTCATCCCTCTTGGATGAACGGCTAACGGAGAATGATGGAACTCTCGCAAAATTTCCTCCCGACACGATACGGTTACAAACAACTTTCCTTGATAACGCAAGCCTCGGTTGGTATGATTCATCCACCCTTCTTGAGCATTCCCACTAAGGAATTTGGTATGAAGTTCATCCGCTTCCTCGTCGTGTTGTTGTGCTTTAATGACTCGATTCGATAAAGATGATTGAACGGTCAAATTGCATAAGGTAACCCCATCCTGGACTTCCTCAAAGTGCAACGCGTAGAATCCCAAATCATTCATCATTTTCCACTCATAAATCGCTAGACTCGCAAGGTGTGTCGATTTTCTACTCAATGCATCGGCCTTTATATTCGTGTTCCCCGGGTGATATTGCAAATCGAAGTCGTAGTCCTCCAAGTGTTCCATCCAACGTCATTGTCGCAAGTTAAGCTCTTTTTGGGAGAATAGGTATTTCAAACTCTTATGATCAGAAAAGACCTTGAATCTCTCACCGTATAAGTAATGATGCCAACTCTTCAAAGTGAAAACAATGGCTGCAAGTTCTAAGTCGTGAGTAGGGTAGTTTCGTTCATGAGTTTTCAATTGCCGTGACCCATACACTACCACTCTTCCCAATTGCATCAAAACGTACCCAAGCCCTTCTTTCAAAGCATCACAATAAACAGAGTAGCCAACTCTACGTTCGGGCATAATCAAATCCGGCGCGGTAGTCAATCGTTTCTTCAACTCCTCAAAAGCTGTCTCACATGCGTCACTCCAAACAAAACGTGTCCCTTTCCGTGTCAACCTAGTCATAGGTGCCGCTAGACGCGAAAAGCTTGGACAAAACGGCGATAATACCCTACCAAACCCAAGAAACTACGAATCTCGAACACATTTTTGGTCGCTGCCAATTCATAACAGACTCTACTTTCCCCGGATCAATGGACCCTCCACCATTCGAAACCACGTGACCCAAGAATGACCTCGGATAATCAAAACTCGCACTTACTAAGCTTAGCGTACAGACGGAGCTCTCTCAAGAGTTCAAGAATGATAGTGAAATGAGATTGATGTTCCTCCTCCGAAGGTGAGTATATGAGAATATCGTCTACAAAAACAACCATGAAACGGTCAAGGTAGGCACGAAAGATATGATTCATTAAGTCCATGAAGGTAGCTGGCTCATTCGTCAACCCAAAAGGCATAACTACGAACTCGTAATGACCATAGCACGTACGAAAAGCGGTTTTCAGAATATCCTCTCCGGACCCTTAACTGATGATAACCGGACTTCAAATTGATTTTATAGAAACAAGTCGCACCTCGAAGTTGATCAAACAAGTTGTCGATTCTAGGCATCGGATATTTATTCATAACGGTGACACTGTTAAGCTTACGGTAATCAATACACAAACGAAGCGAACCATCCTTCTTCTATGCAAAAAGTGCCGATGCTCCCCACGGAGATGTGCTCGGACAAATAAACCCCAAATTTTCCAATTCCTACAACTGCACCTTTAATTCCCTAAGTTTGCCAGGAGCAAAACGATAAGCAGGTACGGAGATTGGTGCGGTACTGGGAAGCAACTTGATAGTAAACTCGACTTCTCTCTTGGGAGGTAGACCGGGTATCTCCTTCGAAAACACATCCAGAAAATCGCAAACAACAAGAGGAAACTCCCCATGTAAGGACACATCCTCATCCAGAGTCAAACTCGCCAACAAGGAATAAATGGATTCCCGCTCTTTAGACCCACACAGATACGGTCCCAACGATTCACGACGTTCTCCAAAGAACTCAAAACAAGCATCCTCAGGCGGACAAATATGAACTCGACGCTTGAAACAATCGATGGTGGCATGAAACGTAGATAACCAATCCATTCCCAGAATAAGGTCAAAGCCCGACATTCCCAATACAATGAAATCAAAGGTGAAGCAGTGATCATGAGTGAGAAGTTCGCAATCCCGACAAATACAATCCAAATTTGTCCTACCCCCTAAGGGTGTCTTAACAAACAACAATGGACTCAAACTTTTAGTTTCTAACTCCAAAGCACACACAAAGGATGCAGCCATAAATGAATGAGATGCTCCAGAATCAAAAGAGTACTTTAGCAAAGGAATTAAACAACAAAAATTTACCCGTCACAATTGAAGCCTCCGGAGCATAAGAAGTGACTAGAGGTGGTGGAATAGTATAAGTGATGGCAAAAGCTCTTCCCTGAGTAGTCTGGTTCTGAACAAATCCTCCCCTCCGCCCCGAAGCCTGAGAAGGAGTAGAAGAACTTGCGCCCCTTTCATTCTGAGAGCCCTAGACAGTAGTGGTCTGATAAAAATGTTGCTGTTGCAGCCTCTGGGTACCCTAAACGATTGCTGACCAAACCCATGTCCTGACCCCGGCTGTTGTACGGAACCAGACTCATGAGCGCCTCCTCCTCCTTGGGGGCAATTTCTAGCAAAATGGCTATAGTCACCACACACGAAACAAGCCTTTTGCTGACAATTTGCACAAATGTGACGCGATTGACCACATCGTTGGCAAGTGACTGGTGGCCTAGAAAGAGCTCCCCGAACCCCAGAAGAAATGGTGGATGCCCTAACACTTGGTTGGCTTTGAGTTGCTGAAGACGACTCCCTTGGCCTTTTCCTCCCCTGGCTCCCAAAAGTCCCCGAAGAACTAACGGTAGCGGTCGGTTGCCTCGGTTCCCAAACTCTCCTATTTCTCTAAGACTCCTTCAGTATTTCGACACTCCTCGCGCACTCAACAACCTCAGAATATTTCATCTTGTGCTGAGCCACTACCAACCTCTTTACAGAAGAATGCAAACCCCTCTTGAAGCGTCGACATTTTCTAAACTCAGTTGCTCTAGTTCAGGAGAAAATCGTGACATGGACTGAAACCTCAACGCATATTTAGAAACGGTCATATTACCCTTCTTAAGCTTCTCAAATTGATCCCTCATTTGGTCACAAGATGAGTTCGGAAAATACTGACTCGCAAATAGATCATCGAATTCTGCCCATGTCAAATTTTCAACCATCGGGCTCATTCGCCTGAGCTGCAGTCCTAGCTGCCCTCCTCTCATCCTTCCTACCCTCTAAAACACTCCCATCACTCACTGGCCTCTCCAACAAGTTGAACGGCGATGATACTCACCCGCAGGTCATTTTTGATAATCTTAAGAGCGTTGAAGTTCTTACGGATTTGCGCCAACCAATGGTCAGCCAAAAAAGGGTCACTACTTGCCCCATCAAACAAAGGTGGATTTAGACGACAGAATTCTCGCACGGCTACTAAGGCCTGGCTGTCCGCATGATCCCTAGGAGGAGGTTGCAAAAGATTAGCATCTGCAAGTGCCGCGACAATATCCTTAGCAAGAGGGTTCTAAAAATTCCGCGCCCTCGGATCCAGTCAAGCCCCCAATTCTACATCCCATGCGAAGCTACCCCATGCTGGCTAGCCTCGTCTTCTAACAGTTCTGCACGACCACGACCTCGGCCACAACCACGAGCATCCCTGCTTCCGGCTCCACCCCACTTATTATTGTGTCTCGGAGGCATCTTACTACAAGGATTAAGAGAGAAAACTATCAACCGCAACATATTTACTGTGAGGTCAAACCCCCAACTTTCCAACACGGGTTAATAACTCTGCGCCACTCTACGATAAGGTAAATGCAATGCCACATAATTCAATGAATGTCAATCACACACAAGCACACACGTCAAGTAAAAAGATGCAATGCCTTTTTTTTTTTTGAACCCATGAAACTAAGTCTCCCCATGGTCTCGAGGTATTTTAAACCTAAGCTCGGATACCAAGTTGTCATGCCCTCGATTTTCAACATAATTAATAATGACTTCTACTAAACAAAATCTCTCAAATACACACTACTATACTCCAAAAGATACTTCATTCCCAAAATTTGCAAGTTAAATTCAATGGTTCCATCCTCGGCTCGACAGCCCAAAGTAACATAATACTTATAGTAAAGGAAGGAGTTAAGAGTTTACAGTCATCCATAGTCAAAATGAAAATGATAATTGAAATTACAGTTACATCTCAAAAGGGGTTTTATTTTTTACAAAAAGATGCTAAAGTAATTTCCCATGTTAGTTTTCAAAAGAATGATCAACCATGCACTCTATGCACATCATGTCAATGCCCTTGTGGTGTACCTGAAAATAATAATCGGGTTGAGCAAACACAAGCCCAGTAGAGAATTCTATACTCATGCTATATGTCAATGAGATGATCATGCACCAATAGGAAGATATATGGATAAGAGATCAAGAATTCAACTAATCAACGAGCATACGAAATGACAAACTTAAAATGAAACAATCAACTAGTTCTCCGTCACATTCAAGGTGTCCCGTGTTTCATAGTTAATGAGTCTTTTGTTCCAAGTGCACATTCCGGGTATTTGGGACCCCGTTCATCCCCAGCCGGTCATTGCACCAATAGGTGGACCCATTCATTCCCTGCCGGTCATTGCACCAATAGGCAGACCTCCTACCGGTCATCACACCAATAGGTGGACCCATTCAATTCGGGTATTTTGGACCCCGTTCATCCCCTACCGGTCACCACGACAATTGACGGGCCCGTTGAAGTTTTCTTAAACCGTTTCATTACTCATGTCATCAATTCTTATTACCTCACCAAGTCACAAAGTTCACAACTTGCATTCAGTGTTCGTGTGTTCCATTTCAATCATATTCCTCACATAAAGAGTTTTGAGTTCTCGGTTCAGCATTCGGCAATCATATACATCAAGCTATCATCATACTTCTTGTTAAATGTAAATGAACATCCTTGAACTCATAAAGATACATACCACTACTCATGGAAACAAACCACGACATTGGAATATGAGAACAAGAGTTTTTACAAAAATCTGCAATGGCTACGGGTAGGACCAGAAACGGACTATGGGTCGTGGAACAAATGTTCAGTTTCTGATCAGTGGCTATGGGTAGGACCAAGAACGGACTACGGTTAGCGCCTGGAAATTTCAGCGCGATACACAGTTTTCATGGACCAACAATACACTTCAAAACAATGATCAGACCTGAGATTTAGGCACAAATTCAACTCATCAACACCTAGAACAAGTAAGAAATCCCTACCTCGAGTCAAAGATTGAAACCCACTCGGCTTGAGCTAGCCCTAGCTCTACAAAGGTTGAAACCGAGCAAGATACGCCTCCTTTGAGCTTGAATGAACGAAACCCGATGCTTAGAACACTTGAGGATGTCGATTTTGTGGAGGATTTGGGTGGATATGGAGTGGTGGAGAGAGAGAGAGAGAGAGACGTTGGGGAGAAAGAGAGGGGTGTGTGTGTTATACATGCACTCCCCTATATATACCACTACATAAAATAAATTACACAAGTACCCCTTCGACTAATATCGTCACCACATTAACCCCACACCAAACAAGCACCACACCTTTCACATTAAATCTGTAATTTAACATTTACTAAACATAGGAATTATTGTTATTAAAAAAAATACGGGTCTCTTTAGTCACTCCGTTCAATCGCCAACTTACTTTTTCCATAGCCGCTCTACCACCAAGAAGAATGGTAGAGTCCCTTGTCCACTATCCCAAAGTATAAAAGTAAAATTGTATGTTTGAAATGAAAGTAGATTTTCCCATACTCATTAATCCAAAATATAGAAAATTTGTATGATCATGTAGAATACCTCTACTCATTTACACTAAGTAGAAATAGAAGTGTGTATATTGTTTGAATGTTTGAAATGCATGCGAATTTGAAAAGTGTTTAATAAAGTTTTAAAAAGGAAGAGAAATATGTTGAATATCCCGACTTTATTTTCCGGAAAAACATATGTTGTTTTGAACTTTCCTAAAAGAAAGAAAGAATAGATTTTCGAAATATAAACTTGATGGCAAAGTATTCGTATTTTGATCTTGGGATGGTTATGAGCATGTATACGTGATTACTTGTGGTTGTGTGATAAAGCATAAGTGATTTTCCACTCTAAAGGTGTCCGTCCATGTGACACTATGCTTTATATTGTGTGCTAAATGTTTGAGCATGACTACGTGATAATATGAGCATGATAAGTAACATAGAGTTGGATGATCTTACTAGTTTAGTTTCAAGATTACAATGAATGATTTATGTGTACGTACGTGAAAAGTCTTACCGCGGAGTCCATGCATGTAACGAGACACATAAATTGAGAAAGTAGAAACATGACACCTAGGGTGTGTTCAAGACAAGGTGTGGTTTTGAAACCGCAATGTGGCCAGACTTGCCCATTGTGTGGTGTGTGTGTGTGTTTTTCGAAAACCCAATGGAAACCCGGAGCGGCGGAACCATTGTGGTATACTCAAGAACCCAGAGCAGCGGAACCAAGGGATGAATTGTGGTTTGGTTATCCGCGGAGAGGAGCCAACGTAATTGTTTTAATGATTTTCGAAAACCCAAATGGGAACCCAGACTGGCAGAACCATTGTGGGATACTCAGGTAACCGGAACGGCAGAACCAAGGGTTTTGAATTGTGGATTGGTTATCCGTGGAGAGGAGCCAATGCCAAATTCCATGTTTTTGTGTGCCAATGGGAACCCAGAGCAGCGGAACCATTGTGAGGATACTCGGGAACTCGGAGCAGGAGAACCGAGGTTGGGTGTGTAAAATCGATTTTGGAAATGTTGATTTGGTATATGAAAAATGGTGACACAGTTTACAATGAGTCGGGTAGGAGAAACACATATATCACCGACACCAACATTACATTAGGGAATGTGGATGTGTCAGTGTCATTGTTATATTGAATATGCATGAGTTGTGTGACAATCATGAGTTTGTGTACTATATCTATGACCTGCTATGTATAAGTTATGGGTTAGTGGATATAGAATTATTCTGTTGAGCTCTTGTACCTCATGGTGTTACCTTTGATGACCTTGACATATTATACTGGTGGCGACACGGGTATAATGTGTTAGACTTTGTAGATGAGGAAAGGTGAGCTGTGTACCTTGGAGACTTTTGGAGCCGAAGAGTTGGCTAGGATGGAGGAACAGGCAAAGCTATAGTTAGGAACCTTAGTTTTCCCTCCCTTGTGTAATTAATGAACTCTTGTGGGAGTTATGATATAATAATGAGTCAGACTTTATTTAAGTTTTTAGTGAAATTGTTTATTTAACGTTCCCAAAATTCGGGGTGTTACACACTCTGGTACATGAAACCTCAGTTTACCATTATTGTCAAATCAACCCTTACTTTTTCATTTTTTTTTCAATGACCTAAAGACTAATCTGAGTTCTTTAATGAAAAGCATCATTTTTCTTTTCTCAAATAACTAGCCAATCTCTCACCAAAAATATACACACTAGCATGTAGAGTTAGAATATGAAGTAACAATGACACATCAAACAATACCGCACCTTGACAATAAGGAAACTCACCCATAAACCCCAAATCAAATTCCAAATCTCAAGTTAACTTCAAGCCAAAAACCCTTCACCTTGAGATTTCCTTTTTAAGTCTAATGTGCAAATACCCTATATGTGACTCTCACAATGCATCACACCACAACGTACCAAATATACACTCACACAGAACAAGCTGCCTGTCACATATCAGGAGAACAAGCCACAATGATTTGAAGGTCTAAAGGGAGAAATAAAAGAAAACATGTATTAACATATTAGACAATCCTAGGTGGCAACTCAAGTTCAAGTTTTGTGTTTCTCATATGTATATCCCGTTTTGTCTCAAATCCACATCATCGATTATCAAACCACTTCCATACAAAGCTTCCCATTTTAAATGTGAGGTAGTGTGGATGAACACCAGACTAATACAGGTCAAGCTCTGCTGATTCGAGTTTGAAATACCGGAGTCCGTTGATTCGCTCAAGAATACCAGAGGATTTCTAGTTAAAAACCCTTTTCCTTTCTTTTCTTTTTAATCGATGAATTCCCATTGTTTTTCTCAACATCACCCTTGGGGTCACCGCGGTCTCACCCTGGTCTTTTCCCTTCAATAATAATCACTTGGTCACCTCGGGTCTATTTCCCTCGAGCATAGGGTCACCCCGAGTCTATTCCCTCAATAATAATCTCTTGGGTCACCTCGGTCTATTTTCCTCGAGCGTAGGGTCATCCCGAGTCTATTCCCTCAATAATAATCGCTCATGATGTAAACTTGCTGATACGACTTTATAACAGGGTCTAATATACTAAAACCATTAATACCCACATACCAAAACAAGCAAACTAAATCAACCCATGGATACAACACAAAAAGAGGAAAAACTAATCATTTTTCTCTAAGTATCAAACAACATCAATGTCAATACACCAACAATGCATATCCCTTGTACACTACAAGTTCTCTTTAATCCAACACCTAGTCATCTAGATCAATCCATCGTATCCCCACATGTCAAATTAACGAAGTTAATCATTTACATTAGACTAAATCCAATTAAACAACGTGAATTCAAGGACGACACTTAAACCATTGAAAAGTATACTTCTTTTTCTTCAATCCACAGGTCATACACCAAAAACGGAGTTTGGGTAATCTAATTACAGCCTTGCGATTATAGCTCAACATAACAGTGAAAACTAGTGCAAAGGCAGAATTTGGGTCAACTTTGGATGCAAAACTATTATCGCTCGGACCTACCCATGATGCATGGGATGTATTGTTGGAAAGCTCTATGTGTCTAGTTTCTAAAAAACAAACTGTGTGTCATTTTGTGTCCTGAGCTAGGAGTTATGGCCATTTTACCAAAGTCCGCCGGTGCTGTCAAATTCTACGCGGGAATAAGTAAAATTGATTGAAAAATCATAACTCTTTCATCTTAAACCCAAAAATATTAAAACCAACGCCAAAAGTTGCACCACTACAAGCCCTACACTCAGTAAAAATCCCAGGTTTAGGAACGAGAGGAAATTAACCCAACCATCCAGAGAAAAACAGATTCGCAACCATTTTCGCACCAGTCAACCAACCCTGCTTTAGAAATTCACCAAAAATTGTATACTTAACCAAATTACTTGATTCCAATGCCAATCTTTTCTTACCTTAAATATTCAGATCCTGTAAAAGACTCAAAGCCACCCAAAATGTTCATCATGTCCAGAAAGTTAAAAGAAGACAGCCACGCACAGGTTCGTACACCCAAGTGACAGCCGATATTCAAAAATCCGTAACTACTTGTGTGATTATCGGTTTTGCATGATCTTAGTACCAAAATCTTCGTATTGAAACGTACTTTAACAGTTATGAAGACACCAAAATTTGATTTCTAGCAGAAGGGCCCCCAAAAGACAGATTACCAGAACCCATGAAATTTTCAGCATACACTAGATTTATTCAAGACTCAAAATAGATGATGAAACTTGATTTTTGTACATCAAACTAACACTTAAGCATGTAAAGAAGGCATGAGATCCCTACCTCGAAGGTTAGAAGCATGCCCGAACATGGAGGAAACTTCGAAGTGCTTCGATCATGAATTTTCTTGGATGGATAGGAAGCTCTCGTTGCGTAGAACAACTTTAGTACTTGGGATTTTTCCAAAATCTCATTCTAAGGCGATGAAATTGAAGAGAGATTTGGAGGAGAGTGAGGCGTGGGAGAGGCAGAGAGAGGCGTTGGGGAGGAGAAGAAAAATGAAAATAAAAACCCTCTCTCTCTCTCTCTCTCTCTCTCTTTCTCTCTCTCTCTCTCTCCTGATATACTTATATAGACTATATTTCCAATGAGGGATCCCGCACGGTTCAGTAAAAAACTGCTCGTATCAAACCCTTTCAGATCATTTTTTTTGCCGATTTCTTGCGGGTACCCTTAAAATCACGTTCTGAACACATTGAGCGGCTCAAAGGATTCGGACTCTATTTATATATATATATATATACAAGTCAAAATAACACCTCACATCCCCTCACACACTTAGTAATTACATCAAGTCCCACACTAACAAGCCTTAGCACATTAACCCCAAAACACTTATCCACATTAAATTTCTCCACTTAAGCAGTTATCAATATTATGTTTGTTGAAATTAAATACGGGTCTCTACAACCCAAACTAGAAAATTCCAACCCCATACTTACTCAACGCGAAACACAATATAACTAAACTCGGAAGTATCATCCATTGTCAGATAATTTAATCAACTCCTTCCCTCCTACACCATGACACTAATTCCTCTTAACCATTTTAGAGACTAAGGCTTGTATATAACCAATCCATTTTTTTTCCTTGCAAATACAAATACAAATTCTTTGCTACGAAAGATAATAGAATTCTTCGTGACCCAGAAAAATACAATATGTCATTTGATGTTTGGGATAGGATGTATGATCAGCTCGAATATATGTGTTTATTTTGAATGTAGCTTAGCTTAATTTATAAAACCATGCACACAATACTTCAAACTCGAACTGAGCGCCTTTCAAACCAATAGTGGTCTCCACTCTCCTTAATATCCAAATCTAGGCCAACTACAAAATGCATGCTATTGATGTGCACTAGAGACTGTTTTAGGCCTTAATTCCCATGGAGTGCAACAAATTATATAGCGAAAATAACCGTGAAAACTTTGTAGCATCCAGTAATAACTACACAGAATCCTTTAATAGAAGGAATAAACCCACTACGCTAGGTACATGATACAAGTGCATGTGGTGTACTTTTAGTTAGTCAAACTGCCAGATAAAGCCCCATAGGCATACCTCAAATAACTAATTTCAGCTTACATGAAGTAGAGGCTTGACAACATTTGGATATTGTGAAAATTTTTAACCAAATTTAAATCGCATACCACCAAAGTATTTTCTATATAATACCAAAGTCGAAACATGAAGTAATCTAGATTGGAAGACCCAACTGACAAGTATGCTCAAAGACTTAGTTCAACATGAATGTCACGCCCTCGATTTTCAGCTAAAATAATAATACATTTTCCACAAACAAAAGTCTCTCTCTAACTATATTTACCCTTAAATGTCATGCCAATCCAAACAACGAATCAAAGTCTCTTCTTCTTCTTCTCTCTATTTTTTTTTTTTTACAAAAAGTCTCTCAAATGTTTACAATTAAATGGGTTTCATAATAATCGAGGAGAGGAATTTATACATGGCTTTCCATATATTCTAGCCAAAAGGTACAACCTTCAATTTCGAGTAAAGTACATAACATGAATTAGACTAGATGATAAATACTTAACGATACCAATGAAGCTCTCAAGAGACGTCTCAATGTGCACTCCATGCAACCCAAGCTAAGTGCCATGGCGAGTACCTGAAAGGATAGGGTGAGCTACACTAACTCATAGAGATATCCATACCTAAATTATATGCAGAAGTGAAGACAGACATCAAGGAAAAACATTTTTTCCGAAAGCATATTTGTTTTATCAAAAAGTAGAACACAAATACCATATCCATGCTGGCAAATATTTAACTCCATTTATCAAATATTGACGTTTTCACCCACACACACGAATGTACTAGAAACCTCAGCTTACCCTTACTACCAAATCGATCTTTACTCTTTCAATCTCCATTTCAGTGACCCACAGATTTATCTGAGTTCTTTAATAAAATGTTTTTTTTCTCTTTTCTTAAACAACTAGCTAACCTCTCACTAAAAATACACACTACGCTTGTAGAGTTAGAATATGAAGTAACAATGACACATCGAACAATACCGCACCTCGACAATAAGAAACTCACCATGAACATGCAAAGTGTGATACACAAAATATACTGTTTTTACATATAAGTATTGAAAAGTCTTTCATGCTTTCTTCTCTTTCGATACTTACAATAAAGTTATAAAATCCCAATTCAAAGTCAAGCCAACACAGCAAAAATAATCTATGCATTATATTAAGCATTTCCAATTTTTTCCTTTCCTTCAAATGCTCAAAAGAATGCTATTAAACCACGAACTCAAATCAAGTCCCTAGAATAGGAAATTACCCATAAAAGTCGATACGGAAAATAACAAAGCTCATAATAGAATAACCAACCAAATCGAACATCAAATTTACTCAGCACCGAGACATAAAATTATATGAGTAGCTCACCAATGCAATCAACCGACAACCGTACTAGATGTCTCTAGCACATGCACTTTACATGCTACTAACCCGAAGAATGAAGCAACCTACCCCGCGCGGGTTTGCGGACTTTCACCGACGGCATCATAATTGACCCAGTAGGTTTACGGACTTTCACCGACAGTGTCACAATTGACCCAGTAGGTTTACGGACTTTCACCGATGGCGTCAGAATTGACCCGAGTAGGTTTACGGACTTTCACCGACGGTATCACAATTGATCCGAGTAGGTTTACGGACTTTCACCGACGGCGTCAAAATTGACCCAGTAGATTTACGGACTTTCACCGACGGCGTCACAATTGACCCGAGTTCCCCGGTGACCCAACTCAAAATCACTAAACTATTATATTCCAAAATATCTCAAATACTTGGCCTTAAAGCCCAAATCAACTAAAATAGACCAAATTTCCTTGAATAACTTACCCAAATTCATCGGAATGAATGAATGTAGAACAAAAATTCAATGAAGTCTCAACAATAAAAACATTAGCTACGTACGTGTATTCAACGAGTATCCCAAGCCATATATCACGAAATTTCTTTCACCCGTTACTAAATGCAAAGAGACAAGTATACTTGGTATAGACTTGTGCCCATATAAATTACTTCCATTTCCTCAAACACATAGTGTGCATAAACTAGCTAATATCCTCGTATCACTTAAATTCATGATTTTGATCACTTAAAAGGTGAACCCGCTACTAATGAGGACCAAGTATGCCAAAAGCAGTAAAATATCAACTCTAACCATGAATATCTACAAAATCCCTCACCAAAAATCATGTATAGCACACAATTCCAAACATAGGGTTTGGCTCATAATTTGATTGCTCTACCAAAAACATGGATTAAGTGCACACCAAGTCATATACATACTCGCTTGAAGCATAGGGTTTAGACACTCGATAATGTACTAAGCTACCACATAAACAAGCATAGAGAGAGAGATCCCTAGATTAAAACTCAGTTCTTCCAAAACCCCCAAAAGTCCCGGCACACAAGGCACCACAAATTTCTTTGAACAAATTTGCAATACTTTCTTAGAAAAATCATAACCTCTTCATCTTAAACCCAAAAATATTGAAACCAACACCAAACGTTGCACCACAACAAGCACTACTCTCAATAAAAATTTCAAGTTCAGAAACGAGAGGAGGTTAACCCAACAATCAAAAGAAAAACCGATTCGCAATCATTTTCGCACCAGTCGACCAACCCTGCTTTAGAAATTCACCAAAAATTGTATACTTAACCAAATTACTTGATTCCAACGCCAATCTCTTCTTAACTTAAATATGCAGCTCCTGTAAAAGACCCCAAGCCACCCAAAACGTTCATCATGCCCAGAAAGTTAAAAGAAGACAGCCACGCACAGATTCGCGCATCCAGCAAACAGCCAGTATTCAAAAATTCATAACTAATTGTGTGATTATCGGTTTTGCATGATCTTGGTACCGAAATCTTCGTATTGAAACGTACTTTAGCAGTTATGAAGACACCAAAAATTGGTTCCTAGCAGAAGGGTCCCCAATAGACAGATTACCAAAACCCACGAAATTTTCAGCATACACTAGATTTATCCAAGACTCAAAATAGATGAACAAACTTGATTCTTGCACATCAAACTAACACTTAAACATGTATAGAAGGCAGGAGATCCCTACCTCGAAGGTTGAAATTAAAACCCCAAGAATCTCCAGGCAAAACCTCTCCCAAAAACACCTCCTCCGAGCTTTTCAACGCGATCAGAGGCTAGAACTCGACTCTAGGAGAAGAATGCTCCAAGACCCCTTGGTTAATTTGAGATTTGGGGAAGAAATTTGGTAAGGGTAAGAGAGAGAGAGAGAGAGAGAGAAGCCGCGGGAGAGATGAGAGTGGTGTGGGTGTGTGTTGTGTTTACTGTGAGAGAAAAGAGAGAATTATAATTGAGGAGAAAATTATCTCCTACACCCACACATACATCTATCACATGCCATACACTCACATATTTTACAATTGCACAGAATTTTCAACTTCTTGCACATCAATCCCCAATTCATTATCCACCATAATAATCAATTATTTTAAAAAGGGTCCTCTAATATCCCCAACATTAAAAATAAAAAGGTTTTTAATACGGGTCTCTACAATGAAGGCCACCATCCACAAAATGATAAATTTTACATTCAGCATAGACCAAGGATCGCTTTAAATTGACAAAGAAAACAAATCTAAGGCAAGGCATTTAAAGTAACAAAGTGAGTTCCACAAACCTAAACAGTTCAAAATTGGATGTACAGATTTTCAATCATATGTTATGTCTTTCTTTTCCTGGTAGCAATCAAAAGGTGATCCACGCAAAACTACATAACAAGCATGAGACCTAGAAACCTTACAGAGATTTTTCAAGCGAAGGGAAAAGAAAACAATCAGATTCTCTAAAGAAAAATCTGGCTCGTCCGAACTTTATCTAATCTGGCAATTTCCATTTTTAAAACCGTTAATATGTACATATATATTTTTTGTATCATGAACGTAGCATGCCTGACCACTTATGTGGACCTTTATAAAAGTTTTAAAGGATACAAGGTATTCCAAGCATCAAAAATAAATGAGAGGTATCATCAGCGGTTTCAATTGTCATCATGT
Organism: Rhododendron ovatum; assembly: GCA_019656835.1. NCBI lineage: Eukaryota > Viridiplantae > Streptophyta > Magnoliopsida > Ericales > Ericaceae > Rhododendron > Rhododendron ovatum. The sequence goes on along the minus strand of CM033802.1, from coordinate 39,676,184 downwards.
CATCACTCATAACAGTAAGCCAGACGACCAAACATTCTATCTTCAATGATAACTCTGATTCCATTCGTATTTTCACACAAGAAAATCAGACACATGATAAAAATTTAAGATTCACAACTTTTCCTAAAGTCTTCCAACTCAAGTTCTTCAACTGGTGTCTCTAAACCCGAAATAAGTTCTTCAATTGGTGTCTATACAAGTTAGTCATACAACTCTATCTCCAAACCCAAAATTCATTTCACATCGAACGGAGTACATTCCACACACAAAAAAACACCCTAAACCCATATCTATTTCATGAGAACAATGAACTTGTAAAAGAAAAAAAGAAAAAAAAAACAAACACCACAAATGCTTTCCAAATAACACTAACTCCTAAAGCTCTACCAATCAAACATAATACACAGGTAACCAAGGGCACTCTTATCAAACAAATAAAATAACATTGCATCCTTATAGTTCACACCCCCAAGTCAACAAGCAAAAATAACCTCTCTTTTTTTTTTAAATGCATGAATTAGGGTTCTGGTTCAACGGGAAATTGCAAGGGAATCAGTCAAATTGAATATGAGGGTAGACAATGGAATAGGGGACAAACAAAATATCAAATCTGAAGCTGCGTCGGCCAAATGTGCTTCAAACAAGGCATCAAAGTTCACTCCCCCCATAGGGTTCAAAAGCTCAAACGTAGATAGAAACAATCATCTGCTGGTGGTTCTCATCGAATCAAATGTTCAGACACAGAGAGATTGAACTCGACTAAGTGTAGCTTCAAAATCCAAAGGGCAAAGGAAAATAATTTCTATAGGTGTGACTAAAAATCAAGGTAACACGAATTCCAACTCTAGCACATGGTACATGGGAATGCATACACGTTACTCTCAAGCAGATAGGATCATGTATACATATACTCGACATATCACGAAGCATATAAGCAGAGCAGGCAAGTGGGCACATAAACCACATATCGGTCAAACATTTAACCTGACAAATAACAGGGTCAAGTCCTCTATTTCTCCCAACAAGAGTCAACAAGACTATGCCATGCTGCAAAAAGGTAAACGCAAGAATACCACATAGATAAATGAAAATCATTCACAAAAGCCCACATAAATTATACCCCAAATGCAACCGTTCGGCCCCTAAGATCTTGAGATATTCTAACCTAGATGGTCTGATATCAAGTTGTCACACCCTCGATTTTAAACATAGAATTAATAAATTTCTCATAAATAAAAATATCATTTCTATACAATAAAATCCATAAATACCATGCCAAAATCCTTTCATCATTTACCTCGAAGGGACCAAAGCCCAACATTCCAGAAGTTTTTGAAGGAAAAAAAGAGATAATAATTTTACATTCATCCCAACTTTATTATATGACAATAGAGTTACATTTTTAAGGAAAAAAAAAAGTAATCTACATAAGGCGATACAGTAACTCGCCTATGTAAGCTCTCAATTAATTGAGGGTCCAACAGTGCACGTCAATCACCCCATGCTACTGACCTTGATTTATACCTGAAAAATGAAAGGTTGAGCATACACTTGCCTAGTAGGAAAAATCTCTGCTAACTTTAGACGTACATGATATGATAAGTGCTAAGTGACATTATAATAGGAACAATGACTTTTTGACTACAAGTAGAATACAAAATACAATCCCAACTTAAAAAAAACTTAGAACTCCCTTTCACACACAACACACACCCGGGCCATCTATTTTAAAACTCAATTTACGATCTAACGAATTGCCATCATCTTGTCTCTACTATTAGTCTAACTTGCAATATTCCAACAAAAAAAGAAAGAAAAAGACATTCATTAATGTTTCGCACCTTGACATATATCAACTATACATTTATGCCAAACAATTCACCAAATTTTATTTATCATACCCGAAATATCAATACGTGCCCATGTACTCAACTTCATGTAAAGACATCAAAATAATCCAATATAAATGAATCAACAGAAGCAAAGTGTTTACAACTCTAGCAAATAACAAACATAGTTTGAAGAAGTAATATCCCAGTTCAACCGTTCTTACATACTTCCACATTAGCCAACATTTAATCAATCTCGTAACTCAGTTTCTTTTCCTTGTAATGTCATGAGCGAATGCTCCTACCGGGCCAATTATGTAGACACCCCATTCTGGACTGTCCAGATAACGTTATTTGTCGATCTTTTATTTCTCCAATGATGATTATAGTCGAAAACAGTCAGAGGACATTGGTGCGTTTAAACTTTGAGCGTCCCGAACCCCTTTCAAACCCATTTCAAACCTCTCAAACCAGAGCCAAACGGCCCCAGCAAAACCCAACTGGCATACGCCAGTACATTGGTGACGTACGCCAGTTAGCTGCCACGTGTCAGTCATCGACCAGTGGCCCAGCTTTTACTGGCGCACGCCAGTTAATAGTGGCACACGCCAGTCAAACCCAGTCAAATCAACTTTATTCAGGCACATGGGCGAGACTTTTGTGCCACCCTGACATCGGTCACAGTGTCCCTGATGATTGCATTCGGCGGGGGCGTTCCCTCTCTCTCCTACACCCCCCATCAACTAGTCCCATGCATTTAATGCATGGAAGGCTCCATTGTCACCTAAGGCCAGCCAAATATGGCCTTGCCCAAACTGATCTCAGTCCCTCTCTCCACTATAAATACCCCCCTTGCATTCATTTGCAAGGGGCTAGCCACATAAAGAAGTGTAATCTCTCTTCCTCTCCTTTCCTCAAGCTCTCTATCTCTCTTCTTCCATTGAAAGAGAAAAGAGAGCAACCCACTTCCATACACCCTACCGCCATCTAGTCATCATCTCAGCCTCCATCTCCAACCTCTAAAGCTCAAAACCACCTCCAAACTTCAATACAAAAGGTATACCACCTTTACGTTCTTTTCTGTTTTCAGCTCCTGAGGGGGGTCAGTAAGGCCCAGGCTAGTAGATAATACTAGTCCTGGCCTTAAGCTGATAAAATACAGCAATCGTATGAGACGATACATGGCGCACGCTAGTCATGGTATGCCGTACGCCAGTGATGGTAGTACGTGCAATACTGGCGTGGGGATCATGGATCATCCCTTTAGCTTACTTTCATTTCTGTCAATCACCCTTGCATGATAATAATCAGTCTACTGCTTTCTGTATGTTTAGAGCTGCTTAGGCATTTTCATTCATGTTCGCTCTTTATCTGTTCAAAAGGCCTCTGGGATCCTTCTGGTCATGCTCCAGAGCCCAGATGATGCAAAGCCAAGCACGGGATCAAGGCCAAAGTGGCGTACGGGTGTATAACACTAGCATACGGCAGTTTGTGCCTAGATTCAGTGGCTGGCCCTTGCATCTTAGTCTGGTTTTGGCCTATTTCCTTGTCCCCGCATTGTTTTGGGGTATTCTATTTTCTTTCATGGCCTAAAGCCATTTCCTCTGCCTGTAACTATGTCTATTCTGTTATGTTGAACTGCGTGGTTTGTCCTGAGTGTGCGCTGGTCCTTTTCCAGAGCCCAGAGGGTTGCAAACAAAGACTGAGTAAGTAAACAAGTGGAGTACGCCAGTTGTGTAGTGGTGTGCGCACGTCTAAACTAGCATGCAGTGGCTCGGCCGGTGCATGCTGGCAGGATTTGCTCACGTCGCTTTGTGGCAGCATACTGCAGTTTGTTCGGGTTGCCCAGTGCTTGTTCTCAATCTATATTTAGCATTGCAATCGAATCATCCATACATATTTTGTCATATAAACTGCAAGTTGTTATAGCTTTCATCCCCATTAATTGTTTCCCCACCCTAACTGGCTAAAAAATGATAAAATGAGAGAAAAATGCAAATATTTTTATAAAATGTCCGAGTAGAGACCGATCTTCGGATTGGGCGAGAGGGGGTGCCATAAAACCATTCCCCTTTCGTAACCTGGCTCCCGAACCTCAGATATCGAAGGTGACGACGGACCGATCCACGCCTTTTCAAAATCAAACAAACGTGGCAAACGTTTTCGAGTTCGGTTCCTTGGGTATTTCACCGCTAAAATCCAAGTGGCGACTCTGAATTGAGGCGTTTCGCCGCGCATTTTCAAAAAGGGCCGCGCCCTGTCTTTTAAAAGGGAACCCAAGATCTTGCGATTTTCGGGGCGCATGCCCACAGTGGTGACTCCGCTGGGGACTCATTGCGTTGATTGATATTTGGCGATTAGTACATAATTGAACAAATTTCAAAAGATTGTCAAAACAGTACGCTTCGCGCTGCTGAAGAATGAAATGGTAACGTAACAGGATCTCAGCGTCCGACCAATCCGAACTGGGGCTTTTGCTATTGTTCACTTGTGAAGTTTTCTCCAAGTATTGATTAACAAAAGTGGGCCAAATTCCAAAGGGCATTTTGTTTCAAAACCGTTGCATTTCTCTCTCGTCGAATCATTCTTCAGCAATTCTCCGTTCGTATTCGATGGTTGGTCAGCCCCGTTTAGGTGTTTTTGGTAACCGGCGCAATTCATTGGAGCCCGGGGTCCTCGAACGCCCAACAACCTTGGACGATGATGAGTCGTACTACCGTTCGACCATTGCTTTGCTCCACGCATCGAAGTGGGAGGTATATTGCGGCTCTAGTCAGAGGAACCCCTTTAAGCCAAAACCGGCCTCTACAGCGCTTACAAAGCACTAGAACCTTTCAACCTAAGACGAGCCCGCAGGGTAGGATTATGTGTTTCTAACCCCATATCCTGTCTTTGTGTTACCGCTTTCCATATCGCATGCTTGAACATACATTCATGACCGTTTTTGCGTAGGAGCATGCTAGGGCGGCTTTTAGGATGTCTATCGTCGAACTGTCTCGCGCCCGTACGGCGTTGCCTTGGACCGATGACGAGTCGTGCATCTCGATGTTGCACGTTACCTAAAATTTTCAAGTCCTTAATCAACGAGACTTTGGGAAATCAATGCTTTCTAAATTTTTATCTAGTGCCCGATCGAGGTTTCAAACCGAAAAATTAGGAACAACGGAGAGAATGTCGTGATGCTTACACCATTCAGGTTAAAAGTGCTAATCACTTACACCATTCAGGCTCCGACACAGTGCTGCTTACGCCATTTCGGTTACAGTATCACGCCATCTACACCGAGTTGTTCCGAGGTCAAGCTTTGAAACTTCGAGAAGTGCTAGAGTCAAAGGCTTAGGCTGTTTTGGCATCCCTAGTAACGTTCGATTCAATCAAGGATACACCGTCGAAAAGAAAATCCGAGGATTCTATGGCAATGGTTCGAGTGTCGTAAGGCAGACTCCCCCTAGTGCTAGAGTCTAGGAGGACACCGACGACGTTGGCATGATTTTTTTTTTCATTATTGTCGATTCTTTCGAGTAAAATGATTGCAGGCTATCATTGAGCTCTCGTACTTTGCTGTCTAGTCATGCCGACATCAAAGCAGAATTCTGAGATCAAGAGCCAAACTTACTTGGGGCCGTCCGTCGAGTCCGTTTGAGGGTTTGATTTGGGGTTTGTCTCTCCGTCAACCGCAATGGAAGCTCTGGCCTGCACTGTGTCACGGGAGGATTCGCCGCCAACCACTCCACACGAGTCCTCTCCGTCAACTCCGTCCCCTCCAGCATCTCCGAAGTGTGTCAAGATAGAAGTTCTAACCATGGCGGATGTCCCACCTTCGAATCTTGCAACCCTGTTGGCCGATCTGCAGCACAACCTGGCCATCATGCAGCAAAGGGCCGACCAGGCCGACGCCTCTGTGGCCAATCTTCGAACCCTCATCGAGGAGCGACTTCCCATTGTAGGGAAGGCGTGAACAAGGAGCCAGTTCCGAAGAGGAACCGCTAGTGGAGAATCCCACTCCAAGCCCAGAAATGGCAGATTTGGTCGCCAAAATGGCCAAGTTAGAAGAGACGGTGGCTAAATTCAAAAGAAAAGGGTTGGGAGTACTAGACATGGACCTCCTCTGCCCATTCTCGAATGCCAGACTTCCCGATCGGTTCAAAATGCCTGACTTCGCAAAGTTCGACGATACTGGAGATCCGAAAACTCACTTGTTGGCCTATCATGGTGCAATGAAACTGCATGGTGTTGGAGAGGATGCCATGGCTCAGCTGTTTCCACAAACTCTTGCTGGCCCCGCCTTTCAGTGGTTCCTATCACTCGACATCTCCAAAAGACGAACATGGGAGGACATCGGCACGGCCTTCAATGCTCAATACAGCTACAACGCCCAACTCAAAATGACCACTCGGGAGTTGGAATCCACCAAGATGACTGCAAAGGAGTCCTTTGCGAACTTTATCCAAAGATGGAGAGCCAAGGCTGCTCTCATGCCCGATCGCCCGAGCGAGAAGGATCAGATCCGCATCATCTCTCGTAACCTGCAGCCGGACTTTGCCAAAAACCTCGTCTTGGTTCAAGGGGCAAACTTTGAAACGTTCTACGACTCTGGTCTGGCTATCGAAGAAGCCCTCCAAACTGGTGTTCTGCCCAGGAGTGACAGTTCCTCCTCTGCCTCAGCCTCAAAATCCAAGCCTCGTGCATACACCGGAAACAGCACTGCTTTGTTCGGTGGCAACAGCTATGCCAACGCAAACTCTGCTAACAATCCCTCTGCCCAAAGCTCCAACCACATCGCCGACATCAACCAAGTTCAAACCCCTCAAAGACCCCGGAACCGCAACCAACCCTGTAACTTCACCAATTTCGAGGCACCACTTTCCTCGGTGTTGGAGAAGTTAGTCAAAATCGGACATCTCAGGCCTTTAGCCCCAACTCCACTTCCTTAAAATCCACCCCCTAGCCATAACCCCAGTGCTTTCTGCGCTTACCACCAAATGCCCAGCCATTACACTGACTCTTGCTATCGCCTCCGTCATGCGATACAAGATTTGGTGGACAATGGTACCCTTCCAACCCCACCTACCAAACCCAACGTCATCTCCAATTCCTTGCCCAAACATGACCCTAACCCTCAAGTGAACCAAATAAACCTCAGCTCCACCATATTCAACCCCACCGACCATATTGCCTCAACTGACAACCCTAAGCCGATTGTACCTTTCCCTTCTAAACCAAGCATTAACATGATGGCAGCCGGATGGGCTATGGAAGACAAAGCCAAAGAATGGGAGGAACTTTGCAATGACTGGGTCGAACAGTATAACATGGGGTTTCCTGCGCACCCCCAAGTCAATCAGCTATGGTTAGATCAATGGGAAGGAGAGTGGAATGCGGCACTGGCCGACCCTCTGGACGGACTCTCCTTATTCGCGCTCTTTTACCAACCCGAGCTGAACCAAGTCGAGCAAGAAGCCGAGGAGTATGTGTGGGATCCGCAACCCGATGGATGGCAAATGGGCCAAGGTCTCAAGGCTGATTTGGATCAAGGAGACGTCAGTGAGGAGTACTGGAACCAATTTCAAGGAGGGGAGCTCGTACCCAATATCCGCCGCCCGCTCGGCGCCATGCAACCATTGGTGAATTTAATTAACGGCGCGATCGGCCGCTGCGCCCATGAGTTTGACCCTACGCGGGACATCATTCCTGCGAAGCAGCCTCGCCCTTTTGTTTCGGCACCTGGAGATGATTGCTCTATCATGGTCTTGGATGCACCTCCCGCCGACCTATGGGACGCAGAAGAAACCGCTAAGACTCCGCCGCCCACGAATATTTGGGATGTGGATAACATCGTCGATCTGGACATGGGGAACGAAGTATGGACCGTCAACACCGCTCTTGTCGATGGAGGATCCTGGGATGTTCCGTTTATCACTAATCCGGGGGCACCCTTTGAAGAAGAAGCTGCACAGGATCCGACTTTCTGGGAAGGACTAGTAATGGAGGACTTGGAATGGGACTCAGCTTTGGGGACAGACTCGTCTGCAACGGTGGCATCAACGGACAAAGGAAAGCGCAAGCTGGAAGAAGTGCCCGCCGACCTGTGGGATTCCATTGACTCATCGTCTTGGTGGGATGTGGCCAACGTCACTATGAGCGACCGAGTGTTTCAGCCAGCCAATCTTCAGGCTGGAAGCTTGTCCAACCCGCCCGCTCAGAAAACCACCGCTCCCACTACTCAAAGGAACGATCCACTCTTTCCGAATGGGGTTCCCGAAGAAGACGCCATTCTGAAACAGCTCGAACGGATCCCGGCTGCTGTGTCTATCTGGGGTTTGATATCGTCGTCAAAGGAGCATCGAGAGAAGCTGTCCTCTGCTTTGGTTTGGCTCACTGTACCAATTGGCATCACCCCCGAGGCCATGATTGCTCTGGTACTACCACTCCTCTCAAAGCACTCTGTCACATTCACCGAGAAGGATCTCCCTGTCGAAGGAACCGCTCATAACCGCCTGCTACACATCACCGTGAAGTGCCGGGGTCATTGGGTGCCGACCGTGCTAATCGACAATGGCTCTGCCATCAATGTTTGCCCGATGAGGGTTGCCTACCGCTTGGGGCTCACCAAGAATGACTTGACACCTTCCAATTTGGCCGTCAAAGCATACGACAGCACTCGTCGTGCAGTGGAGGGAACTCTAACTCTGAAACTCGACGCTGAGGGTTTCGAAATGGACGTTGAATTTCACGTAGTCGATGTCCCTGCTACTTTCAACCTGTTGCTGGGCAGGCCGTGGCTTCATAGGGGTGACATCATGGCGGTGCCTTCAACCCTGCATCAGAAGGTCATGTTGGGGCTCCCTACCGGAACTTTAACAATCTGCGGAGATTCTGGGATCCGCCCGCTCACAGATGATGGAACGCCTATCTCGGGCATCATGCACTGGGAGGAAGACTCAAATTTTGGAGGATTCTCTTTCGACACATCTGGCTCAGTCCTCGCCATCGCCATGGATGATGATTTCACCATAAGCTCAACCGTCCTCGAAATGATGAGGAAAATGTCATTCATGCCTGGCCTAGGACTCGGGATCAACCAACAGGGGATCGCTGAGTTCCCTGTCTTTCCTTCTACCAAAGGCCGCTTTGGCTTAGGTTACACTCCGCCGGCCAAAGATGCCAAAAAGAGGAAAGACACGGGAAAACCTCGAACCCTTTTTGGTAACCCCGACAGCTACTTTGTGCGAGAAGGAGGAGGCTCTGCTTATTCGGGACAGATCGAGCCATTTTGGGATCCGGAGACTTCCACTTGGCTGCTGGGATTTGAGATCTTTGCTGCGGATACTTGGGTTGACAATGAAGAGGAAACGGTCGAAGAGAAGCTTGCTAAGTGTGGGCAGCGTGCCCTTTTAGGAATTTCTGGATTCCTTAACGGAAGGCAAGGGCCCAGATCGAGGGAGCGCTTTTTTAGCTGGACGTCAAGCGCTCGCGAAAATACAGAGTCGCCACTCGGGTTTGAAGGTCCGACACCCAAGGAACCGTATTTCGAAGCACTTGTCGCGCTGTTTGATTTGAAAAAGTTAAGGAACCAGTCCGTCATAACCATATCTGGGTTCGGGAGCCAGGTTACGAGAGGGGAAGGGTTTTATGGCACCCCTCTCGCCCAATCCGGAGATCGGTCTCTACTTAGGCGTTTGTGAAAATGCTTGTTTGTGATTCTGTTTGATTTAATCAATTCTTAGCCAATTAGGGCGGGGAAACAGTTAATCGGGGATTTAAAACTGTAACAATTTGCAGGATGTGATAAGATATGGCATGGATGAGCAGTTAGTACGAAGACAAGTGAATGGAATGAAGTTCAAAACATTGACCACATATCAAAATAGCGCTGTGTATGTTTCTGGCACAAACGAATAGCCAGCTTGCATGCATGGGTTCACACGCATGCAAATGAACCATCGCGCGACAGAACCAAACACTCGCGCGAGTATTGACACTTTACCAATGTTTTAACTTTCACCCCCTTCTGGGCTCTGGAAGGACCAGTGCTCACCCAGGTGCAAACCAAGCAGTTTATGGACACTTGTAAGTAAACAATATTACAACCAACAGATGGAAATATTATGAAAATGCAACCCCTAAACAGTGGGGGTGTATAAACAGAGGCCAAGGCCAGGTTGCTCATGCAAGGGCAATTCCTGAGGGACACAGAACCATCGCGCGACATAATGAGACAAACGCGCGATGTTTCGGACTGGACTTCCAGGAATTGCTTTGCATGCTCAGGGCTCTGAGACATGTTCAGGAGCATCCCAAGAGCATTCCAAACAAAGTGGTGTTATAAACTAAGCCAAACGATTATTTTTAACATGCAAAACAGTGAACTAGTATCTTTTTAAAAGACTTAAAAGAAACGTCAAACATAGCAATAAACTTGAAAACCAGTATCCCTTCCCCACGTGATCCATTCTCACGCAGACAGAAATGTCGCGCGAGTGTACCAAATCATCGCGCGAGGGTCTACCAGTTAACGATTCTTGAAACCTTGCTGGCCTTAGGGCCAGAACTGGTATTGATTACCAGCCTTGACCCTGCCAGCCCCCCTCAGGGGTTCAAACAGCGAGCAGAAAGATATTATACCTTTGCTTGAGTGTCTTGGAGATAGCTTGAGTGATGAGATGGTGAGACTTAGAGGGTGATTATGTGGGAGTGAATGGTGTGAGGTGCTTGTACTTGAGCTTTTCTTCTTCTTTCTTAGGGAGAGAGATTTTTGTAACCCTTTGTCATGAAGCATGGGGGGGATTTTTATAGGAAAAATGGGGGTTAGTGGATGGCTAACCAAGGCCTTGCAACCAGCCAGCAATGCTGGTTACAAATGCTTGGTGGAGGAGTGGGTGGCAAAGGTGATGGGAGAATGGGGGGTGAGGTGGTGCAAGGGGAGCCCCCCCCCCCCCTCCTTCAACAGAACGCTGTTTAGCCGAGAAAACGGGGTCCTATGGGCCTGTAGCCCCCTGACCACCACGCAATCTGAGTGAAAATGACAGGTGTTGACCATCGCGCGATGAAGTGAGACCATCGCGCGAGGGTCCAGCCAACCCTGCAATGGTCAATGGTCAAAACTTTGACTTTGACCACCACCTGGCAGATGAACCATCGCGCGAGTGTTTGGGATTGTCGCGCGACATTCAGACCAAGGCCCAGGTTCTGATTTAAAGTTTTAAGGGCTAAGAATGGGTTCCTCACATGCCAATCTCAAGCCATTCCAAGTTCTCGAGACTGTTTTCAACCTGACTCATCATCGGGGAAACAAGAAACCGAGAAACAAAGTAAAACAATCGGGAATTCAGATTGGGGTGTCTACACTAAGGGGGAATTCGAGAAACGGTTGGGGCAAACCAATGAAGAGTTTGACTGGCTGAAGACTTTTGATCAAGGGGGTTTGGAAATGCTGTTCTCCCAAGTAGGTTTGGTTGGCAAGGGCAACGAAGCTGAAGTGCTGATGCTTGGGCCCGACTCATCAAATGCTCCCGAGGATCCTACCTCTCTCATAGACGAGGCACAGGGAAGTATCAATAATTGCATTTTCACTCCACGTCTAACATGCATTGACGATGAGTCTGAATCTGACACAGAGTCTGTCAAGTCTAAGTCTAGCTCAGAGTCGGAGTTTGTGCCTCTTGGCCCTCCACGTCGTAGCTTTTACTTCGAGTTCTAGTCTGTTGTACTTGGCAACCCTGTTGGGTTTTATGAAATGCATGACCCTACTTCTGACTACTCTGCTAGCTTCTATATAAACTGTGTCGACCCTGACGATGAAGGAACAGACTTCGACGGGGACATCCCGGCTGAGTTGCGTTCCTCATCGAAAAGGAAGACGAAAGGCATGCTCAGCCTCTAAAAGAAGAAGTAATTTTCGTAAATTTGAAAGACGAGGATGACCCCCGTATGATGCAAATTGGTGCGAACATATCTCCGGAAAATCACGTTGGAACAATCGAGCTTCTCAAAGAATTCCCCGAGGTTTTCGCATGGTTTCACAAGGATATGCCCAGCATTGATCCTGAAATAGTACAACATCGAATCCCATTGGAGCCCAAGGTTGTCCCCGTCAAACAGAAACTCCGTAGGATGAGGCCGGATTGGGTTCAGAAGATCAAGGAAGAAGTTACAAAACAAATTGATGCAGGATTCATAAGGGTTGCAGAGTACCCCAAGTGGGTTGCCAATATCGTGCCTGTTCCCAAGAAGGATGGAAAGATCTGAGTCTGCGTCGACTTTAGGGACTTGAACAAAGCAAGCCCCAAAGACAGTTTTCCCTTGCCCCACATCGACGTGCTTGTGGATAACACAGCGGGGCATGCCTTGCTCTCTTTTGTCGACGGATTCTCCGGATACAACCAGATCTCTGTGGCACCCGAGGACAAAGAGAAGACGACGTTTGTCACGGAATGGGGCACTTACTGCTATGTGAAAATGCCATTCGGGTTGAAGAACGCCGGGTGCACTTTCCAACGGGCTCAAACGACCCTGTTTCATGATTTTATCCACAAAACCGTTGAGATCTACGTCAATGACATGATTGTAAAGGCAAAGGAGGAAAAGGACTATCTCCCCTCGCTCAGGCAGTTTCTTGAAAGGCTTCGCAAGTACAGCGTGCGCCTGAACCCGCAAAAGTGCACGTTCGGGGTCACGTCAGGCAAGATGTTGGGATTTCTAATCACCGCAAGGGGAATCGAGGTGGATCCTTCCAAAATCAAAGCAATCCTTGAGATGGAGCCGCCTAAGTCTGAGAAAGGCGTGCAAAGTTTTCTAGGGAAGGTCCAGTTCATCAGTCGGTTCATCTCCAAGCTAACTCTAACCTGCGAGCCGTTATTCCGTTTGCTCAAAAAGGGGGTCCCGTTCGAATGGACAGAGAAATGCCAGGCCGCTTTCGAGTCTATTCAGAGGTATTTGCAGAACCCTCCGGTACTAATGCCGCCTACGCCAGGTCAACCTTTGATTCTCTATCTGTCCGTTTCTTCAACAGCCATGGGATGTCTACTAGCACAGGAAGGAAACAATGGCGTCGAGAAGGCTGTTTACTATCTGAGCAAGAAGATGGTAGGGTCCGAGGAGCGTTATACCCCCCTCAAGAAGACATGTTGGGCGTTGGTTTGGGCTACCAGAAAGCTTAGACACTACATGCTAGCCTATTCGGTGAGACTGATTTCTCGAATGGATCCTATCAAGTACCTATTCGAGAAGCCTGCGCTCACCCATAAGCTAGCACGTTGGTTGCTTCTGCTGGCTGAGTTCGAACTCCAGCACGTCACAAGGAAGTCTGTAAAGGGGCGAGCCGTGGCCGAGTTCTTAGCCGATCACCCGATCGACGGCTCGTAAGACGTAGATTTCACGTTCCCCGACGAAGAGGTTCTAACAGTGGTCGAGGAGGTTTGGACGCTCTATTTTGATGGGGCTGCTAATCAGAAAGGGCCCACCGGCGCTCACATTCCGCTCGCTTTCAAGTTGAATTTTGATGTTACCAACAATCAAGCTGAGTACGAAGCCTGCATCGTCGGAATGGAGGCTGCTATTGCCTTAGGTGTCGAGAAGTTAGAAGTAATTGGGGATTCGAACTTGGTGGTTTCCCAGGCCAATGGAGATTGGAAGGTTCGTGAGGAAAAGCTGAAGCCTTATCACCAAGATTTGGAAGAACTGATTCCTCGCTTCAATAAGGTGACTTTCACCCATGTCCCACGCTTGAAGAATCAGTTCGCCGAAGCTTTGGCGACTTTGGCTTCAATGATCGAACTTCCAATAGGTGTTAAGCTGCGGCCGATTGTGATTGAACAAAGGGACTTGCCTGCTTATGAGTATATCAACGCCATTGATGATGTCGATGATGGCCTACCATGGTACCACGACATTTGGAACTTTGTGGAGTGCGGGGAGTTTCCTGCCGAGGCCACAAAGAAGGATCGGGTGGCTTTGCGAAGGCTAGCTTCTCAGTACATCATCTGTGGGGGGAAACTGTATTGAAGGTCTCACTGCGGAATGCACAAGCTCTGTGTCAGCGGCGCCGAAGCAACAAGGATAATGGAAGAGATTCACGAGGGCGTCTGCGGGCCTCACATGAGCGGCGTCATGCTTGCTAGAAAGATCCTCAGGCAGGGTTACTTCTGGTCTACAATGGAATCTTAATGCATCGAGTACGTACGACGCTGCTACAAGTGTCAAATCCACGCGAACCTGCAACATGTCCCTCCATCTAAACTATACGGCATGACCTCACCATGGCCTTTCTCTGTCTAGGGCATCGATGTCATCGGGATGATCAGGCCGTCTGCTTCAAATGGTCACAAGTTCATACTAGTGGCGATAGACTACTTCACCAAATGGGCCGAGGCTGAATCTTACAAGACGCTAACAACGGTTCAGGTTGCTCAATTCATTCGAAAGAACATCATTTATTGGTACGGGGTTCCTCAGGCATTCGTTTCAGATAACGGGAGCCATTTCAAAGGAAGGGTTCTGGAGCTCTTCGAGGAGTTCGGCATCGAGATCCATCACTCAACGACCTATCGCCCGCAAACAAATGGAGCGGTCGAAGCTGCAAACAAGAATGTCAAGATGATCATCAAGAAAACCACCGAGTCTGCAAGGGATTGGCACGAACAGCTGCCTCTCACCCTTTGGGGGTATCGAACGTCTATCCGCACGTCAACAGGTGCGACTCCTTTTTCTTTGGTCTATGGAATGGAGGCGGTACTCCCCATCAAGCTGAAGGTCCCGTCATTGAGAATCATGGTCGAAAGCGGTCTCGAAGAATCTGAGTGGTTGAGTGGGAGGTTTGTTGAGCTAATGTTGTTTGATGAAAGAAGGCTCCAGGCGCTGTATCACGTTCAGGGATATCAGCGTCGAATTGCTCGGGCGTTCAACAAAAAGGTGAAGTCCAGGGGCTTAGTCGAAGGAGACATGGTTACAAAGGAGATCCGGGCTCCAGTGTTTGATCCTTGCGGGAAATTCAGGCCGAAGCGATTCGGGCCGTACATCATCAAGACTGTCCTATCCGGGGGCGTTGCTAAGCTCATTGACCTCGACGGCAACGAATTTAGCACCCTAGTCAACCTGGATCAACTCAAGCGTTACTATCCCTAAGAGATGCTCGTTGGGTCGAAAACCACAAGGGTGGGTGATTCCAAGCAAAAGTTAGAGCAGCCTGCTAGATCGAAAACCTAAGGAGGCGGTTCTAGGCAAAAATAAATAGGCGCAAGTCGAAAGCTCGCTAGGCCGAAAACTTGAGAAGGCGGTCCTAGGCAAAAAGTTAGAGCGTAAAAGGAGAGGTAAAATACACGAGTGAACCTTAGCCTGAACTACGTTTTGACCTGATTCCTTGAAAAGGGATACGTAGGCAATCTCACCTCGAGATTCGGTCACATTCCATCAAAAGTTCGATCTAGGTTTGGCATTCTGGGCACACATCACAGTTTGGGGAGTTCGAGCACAAATCAAGGTTGCATTGAAGTGAATCAGAAAGGGGAAATCCGTCGTTTTTCAACTTTATTGCAAAATTACTACTTGTAATACATAAGCTGAGCATAAAAGCCTTAAAAATAGTTAAAGCATGAAAAACAGAACAAAATGCTTAAGAAGCCTAACGGCTCGCAGTTTATTCTAAGCATAGCAAAGTGGCCTGGAGTTAGTTAACATTTTCTCTTGCATTCACATTCGCTCTCAGCCACTGTCTGTAACGGCTCCTTAGCCCTGTGGTAAACTCCGGCATCTCAGCCTGAAGGGCTCTAAGGCCCCAGCGCCTCTGGTAACCGCTGAGTGTTTGAGCATTGAAATTCGGGACACGGAAATCCCCAATGCTAATACGATGATTCTCTTGAGAGGCGCCCAACTGTCGAAGGACACGGCTGGGGATATAGAAAGTGAAGCTCGATAGCCCTGCAATCACCATCCTGTCGAACCCATCAGAGTAAACAGCCATATCCGGAAGGTCCAACCAGGGGCACCTCCAAACGATCTCATCAGGCTACATTTGTTGCATGAACTCATACCAGCCTTCTATGTCCATGTCAGGATACTGCATCTCCTTTTGATGGATCCTCTTTGGAAAGAGATTCCAGCCCGCCACTGGAGGGTGCAGCAGATTCAGCTTGTCCGACAACCACAACTGCATGAGCGAAAAGACAAGTAAGAAGTCAGATAAAGCCTGAGCGAAAAGACAAGTAAGGAGCTAGGAAGCAGCCTAAGCCGAGTGTCGAGGTAAAAAGAGAACGTGTGAAAAAGCGAAAAAGGTGAGCTGAGTGAGATTACCAGAAGCAAAAGCAGACTCCCGCTGAAGACGGCCGACTGGCCCGTATATACCAAATCCAAACCCAAGAGTGTCTCCGCCAGGACCAAAGGGATCACGTTCCTCCGTGCTCCCATCTGGGCAGCAATGCTCACAAGTGAAGGGCTGACCTGCCCGTGGGCCGGCACGAGCAGATAGGCAGCAAGCAGGCAGATTACCAAGGCAAAGCGGCGCCGCGCTTGGGCTTCGTCGCTGCCCAAGTCGCCATCCGGACTGTACATTTCAATCAAGCGCATGATGTTCATTTGGCCGCCGTCGAGGATAGCACTTGCCAAACCCCGGGAGATGTCGAGCGAGCTGGCCAGCAGTTTGGGCATGCTTGCTTGATAAGGCGGAACAACGAATGTAGAGGACGAATAGGTTCGAAGGTACGCCTGGAATTCCTCAACAGTCGGACACAGCTCGTCATCACCGAAACGAAAGATGTGGACGTCAGGGTCCCAGAATTTGAGTGCGGCCCGCAGGAGCGCCGGGCGGAGCGGCACATGTCGAAGAAAGCGAAACGAAGCAAGGCCGTGGTATTGGAAATTGAGCCAGTCAACGCTTAGAAATTGCGCTAACCAGGGCCTAAGTAGAGTTGGGAAGGGGTTATCCATGGAAGGTGTTGAAGTATACTGGAGAAAAGAGGAAGCAATGCAGTCCTGAAGACCACAATGCAATGCCTCTGCTTTATAGGCCTTGGCCTTGCCATTTCATCACCAATAAACCATCAAAGCCTCATGCTAGCTTCCAAACCATGCACCTGCAAAGGACACTGCCTCTTGGGAGCTCAGAAATCGTGTGGGGGTAAAAACAAAGTGGCCCCCGAAAAAGGACAGTTGGTCAGTCAAGTGGATCTGGCACTCAGAAACCTGGCATACGCCAGTTTATAACTGGCGTGTCCGTGTCCCCCACCTACTAGCGTACTGCCCTCATCTTCTGGCGTACGCCAATAGGGTTCACAAGAAACCAGTTTGTAGCAGCTACTGCCTTCGCATGTTCGTTTTCAATTCCGGGGATGGCTTTGGTCGTTTGTTGGTTCCTACAAGTCACAAATGCCGTTTAAGACTATGGCAAGGCGTCAGATCCCAAAAGCCATGCCCGATGAAGATTTCGGACCCTCGGTGGCCCGTTTCAAGCTAAAATCAAGGGTACGGGAGGTCAAATCTCGTTTCAGGGGCTTTTGCCAAGTTTTGTCATACCATACGAGTTACATAGGCCTTATGTGACTGTGTGGGGGTGTCGGTTTCAGTCCGGGACCATATCGAGTCATCTTTGGCGTCTTATGCCCGTTTTTTGTGGCATTTTGACTTTTTCTTGGTATTTTCCTTGCACCGGGGCAATTCTACCGGTTTTTGAAGTTCGTGCAAGTCATTACACACCTATGTCACTTTTCAAAAGGGTCAGTTTCTTTCCCCGGGGAGAATCTCAGAGTTTGGCTTGATAACGCCCAAATCCTCCGTATCCCCTGCGTGTCTGGGATACGTGTCGTATCCTAGGGCTTTCCTGTCCATTTTTTTCCTTCGAGCTAAGTCAATCATGTATGTGTATAAGTGTCTTTGTCAATTCGGAGCATTCATCAATGCATGTTTGATATTAGCGGATAGTTTATTACTTTCCTTTATCAAATCTCGTCAAAGCAAGGGAAAAACAATAAACCGAAAATGCATGTATTATATACTACTGTGTCCAAAGTATAACGGTGGAAATGTATCAAGCATCAAGCGGCACAACGGCCCAGGCAGAACTAAAAGTAGCAAGGCACACTCGCCCAAAAGTCAAGAGGCACGCAGGCCCCATCCAAAATGCCAAGTATCAAAGTATCTGTACCAAAAGTATCAAAGTGTCAAGTAGCAGCAAAATAACTAAGGCTCGGTGATAGCCCTCAGTCGTCAAAAAGGTCCTCCTCGTCGTCGTCCTCCTCGCTGTCCTCCACCTCTCTAGGGTCTATGCGGAACCTGGGGTCGCTCGCTGAGTCAGAGCCGCTACTGAGGGACGTCTCCTCCTCTTCTTCTTCTTCTTCTTCTTCTTCTGCTTCTTCCTCATTTCTCCTCTTCTTCTGTGAGGGTCCCTCAGCAAGCTTCTTCTCTGCAGGCCTCTTCCTCAGCTCTCGGCGGAACTGGAGCTCCTCGCTGGCCGGAGTGATCTGCACTCCCCGTTCCACCCTCGCTGCTGGCTGAGAGGAGCTCGAAGCTGCCTTCTTTGCTGGAGGAGGCCGCACGCTTTTCCTCCTAGGAGCCGCCCTAGCGTGTCCCTGCATGATCATTCAAAGTCATTTAACATACATTGTGCATATTGTATATATTGAAATGCAAAAGTGCAGGAAGTTTCAAAAGCAATCTTATTCAAAAGCAGAACGGGAAGTTATACCTGAGGCTGTACAGCAGGAGCTGGAGCTGGAGCTGGTGGTGGGTATTGCAACTGCAAAGAAGTGCCGCCAGCTATCTTATGGAACTCCTTCTCCATGGCCTTTATCAGTTGAGCCGCCTCCCGCACCCATTCCATCGGAGCCTGTGGAACGATTTTGGGCAAAGTTAGAATTCAAGCCAAGTATACATGTTGAAAGTAAAGTACAGAAACTACAAAGGGATAGGGAATGTCTTACCGGGCCTGTGATCTCTGCCGGGTCTGTCTTGGCAGGCTCGAACTGAACTACGGCCTCCTCTCCTTTGGCGTCCCGCACAGCTAGGGTCCAAGAAAGCCGAGGCAGCCCGGTCGCTGTGGCATAATCGCTCCTCTCTCTCGGGCGAGCTGCCCTGCTCTCCCGGCTCCGCCTCTCCTCGCCAGCCTCAAGTGCCTCGCTCTGCACGGCGACATGCTCCAACACTCCAAGCGGCCTCGCCAAGTGCTACCTCCGGTAGACAGCATAGTCACGCTCGGGCCTCAGAAAAGCAGCGAGCCCGGCTGGAATAGTGAAGCGCCTCAGCTCGGCCAGAGTGTACCTATCCGTGTGAGAAGCGTGAGGAGGAAGTGGCCCTGGGACCTGGGAGTCAAGAGCGCCTAGTGACTGCCGTGTCACCCGGTTGCCTAGGTACCACCGCCACCCGAAGGCCGACTCCAACAGCACCTGGCTCGCTGTCACCACCCTGCTCTGTGCTAGGTACTCAGGCTCAGGCTCAGCACTGCTCCATGGGTTCCACTCCACCTGCAAGACAATGGCACAGATTGTAAGGCATCACCGACAGCATTAAAGCAATTCTAAGGGCAGGATAATCAATTTGATGTGTTACATACCTGAGTGCCAGACAGCTCGTCGAGGTAGGTCCGAAAGGCTAGGAGGCTCCCTCTTGACTTCTTCTTGCCGCTGTACATTGGACCCCAGATCATAGCACGAGGGAGCATCCGCAGGTTCGGGCACTTGTTCTCCGGCGGGTACATCTTCAGCACCTCGTAGGCCCACAGCTGCAAATGGTCAGACAATCAAAGCATCAGAATACAGTTCATATGCAAATTAAATACAAGTGCAAGAAATGGAAAAGCGGGAAGTAAATGACAAGCCTTGTTTCTTACCTCCCACACCCTCCAGTAGCCAGCCGTCGCCTTCTTTCCGCGCGAGAATACCCCCATGAAGCCATAGCAGGTGCCCAGAGCTGCTCCTCCCCAGTCGAAGCTCGAAGCTGTGCTCAAGTCATAGAGGGCCGGCAAGTAGGACAGGTGCACCGTGGATCGCTTGTTCGGGTACAATGTAGCCCCGAACAAGTACAGCAAGTAGGCTCTCGCCATCTGCTCCGCCTCCAAGTCTGACTCCGGCTCCCTCCCATGCAAGTACCGCTTGAACTGGTCATAGTGGATAGTCTCCGCCTCACCCGCCGGCGCCTGCCCCAAAAACCACGCCAGAGCCTCGGGATCCCTGTGAATCTCTGAGTCGAACGGGATAGGCTCTCCTCCTACCCTCAGGCCAGTGAGCACTACAAAGTCCGACGGAGTCACCGTAATCTCTCCAATCGGCAAGTGGAAGGTATTCGAGGAATCCCACCACCTCTCGGCCAGTGCTATCAACAGAGCGTGATCGCTCTTCACGGGCGTCAGCGTGAGGATAAATGGCCGGAACCCTGCAGCGTCAACTAGAGCCCTGACTCGCTCAGGCAAGCTGCGGTACAACTCAAGCGAACTCGCCGGACCTCCATGGCCGCGAGTGCTGGCTGCTCCCCTCTGCACAACAAAGATAGGCAGCAGAAAGAGTTTCATCAGTAATTGCAATCCAAACAGTTAGTCGAATTCAAAATTTCAAAAAGTAACTCTACAGTCGAAACAGGTACCATAAAGGTCGAACAAAGCTACTGGGCACTTGTATTATCCTATCCAGTTCTGTTATCAATCGAATCAGTTCAAAAGGTATTTCTCAGTCGAGTTTCTAGCTACAAGGCCTCATTTCTCTCAGGGTACATCTCTCAGTCAATTGCACAAGTTTTAAGCTTATCAATATGGTCGATTCAAACTACGAGACACGCCATCCGGCCATTCAACATGTCATAGCAGTCTACCTAGTCGAGTTCAAGTTCAAAGGGCAATCTTATCAAGTCAAGGCCACTTATGATTGATTCGAGTTTGGCACTAACGGTTTTGTCGAAGTCATAGGCATCTTACAAGTCGATTCAACTACATCAAGTGTTCTATCATTCAAGTCAAGTTTCAAAGTCGAGGCATGCTGCGCAAATTCTACCGTCTCAGTCAAGTTACCGTTCAAAGTTCTGGCCTACATGCATTACGAGCTAAGCTACTACAGTTCAAAATTGCATATTGTTACAAACGACAAGGCATGCATATCAAAGCAAGTTCAAAGGAATACCTGTGCCCAGTCCACAGATAGGTGTCTCTGTGGGTCTCTCAGTATCAGCTCGGCGTCGTAGCTCTCCCTCAAAGGTGCAAGGCTCTCGACCCCGGACGGGATAAACACGTGTGGCTCGGGCAGAACGTACGTGGCCGCATCAAACCTAGCGTGGGGTGCCAACCGTATGGACTCTGCGAGCGTCACCGCCCGCTCAAAGGACCACACCTCCCACTGAGCTTCCTCTGCTGCCCCGGCCTCGCTCACAAAGGCTTCTTCCTCGGCCCTGGCCCTCTCGGCCTCCTCTCTCAGGCGCTCTTCCTCCTGTGCCCTCTCCACTTGCCGGGCCCTGTCCTCCCGTGCTGCCAACACCGCAGCCACCACCCCCGGGTTCTCCCAGAGCAAGCGGCCAAGTTCCTCTTCGGACACGAACTCCGCAAAATCACCCCGAGTGATGGGTACATGCACTGAAGACCCCACTGCAGGCCTGAACTCAACCTCCTCCATGGGTACCTCTCTGGATACAGCCTCCTCAACCACGGGACCTTTGCCCCTCGCCGGATCTCTCACCGGCGCCTCCGGCCGATCGCCATCATCACCGTCATCACCACCACCACGGCTGCCACTACTACCGGCCACAGCCAAACCTAAGCCTGTGATCACCACACCCTCTACGCCACTCCTCGCATCCAGACGACGAACCTGTGGGCCCACTGACCCAGAAACACCTGGCGTACGCCCCTCCATTCCTGGCGTACGCCCCTCCATTCCTGGCGTACGCCGCCTTTCGCCACCACCAACCTCCGCTGCATGGCCACCATTACCGATGTCGCCCCCTATACCTTCTGCACCGGTGCTCGACGTGGCCCCTTCTGAGGGTTGATCGTCGATTCGTGGCCCCGGGGCCCCGATTTCGACCTTTGATTGCCTTCCTTCTTCTCCATTGCCGCCATTGCCACCACCTTCACTGGGCTCCGCCATGGTTGCACTGTTTCGTGCAGATAACGGTAGAGAATGGGATATTGAGTGAGGGATTGAAGAGTTTTTGAGGTTTTGGGAGGTTTTTCCGAAGTTCAAAACCGACTGAAGGCGGTTTCTGCACTGCTTTAAGGAGTTTATATGACATGAGACAGTGCTGGGCCGGGTCTGGGCTCGGATCTCTGTGAATGGTGGCGTACGCCAGTCAGTTAGTGCCGTACGCCAGTAATTTGTGGGCCTCAGGCCCAATTCGTGTCTTGTGTTGGAATTCATCCTCAAATAAAAGCCCAACTCATTCTGGGGAGTTTTGGGCCCATCCCCAAAGCAGAGACTCGTCCAATTTCAAATCAACGATGATCTATCCGTCCAATTTCAAATCAACGACGATCCACTCGTCCAAAATCAAATCAACGACGATCTGTCCGTCCAATTTCAAATCAACGACGATCCACTCGTCCAATTTCAAATCAATGATGATCCACTCGTCCAAAATCAAATCAACGACGATCTATCCGTCCAATTTCAAATCAACGACGATCTATCCGTCCAATTTCAAATCAACGACGATCTATTCGTCCAAAATCAAATCAACGACGATCTATCCGTCCAATTTCAAATCAACGACGATCCACTCGTCGAAATTCAAATCAACGACGATCTATCCGTCCAATTTCAATTCAACGACGGTCCACTCGTCCAAAATCAAATCAACGACGATCTATCAGTCCAATTTCAAATCAACGACGATCTATTCATCCAAAAATCAAATCAACGACGATTTATTCGTCCAATTTCAAATCAACGACGGTCCACTCGTCCAATTTCAAATCAACGACGATCTATCCGTCCAATTTTCAAATCAACGACGATCTATCCGTCCAATTTCAAATCAACGACGATCCATCCGTCCAAATTCAAATCAAACGACGATCCATCCGTCCAATTTCAAATCAACGGCGATCCGCTCGTCCCGCCTCAAATCAACGACGATCTATCTGTCCAATACTCAAATCGAACAGGTTCTTCAAAATTCATGCATTCTGGATAGCCTTGAAGAGGGTGTCTAGGAAACCTTTGACGTTACTTGTTTCCAGTCAATGGTGCTTCAAGTGCCGTCAAAGGGGGCCTTCTGTAGACACCCCATTCTGTACTATCCAGATAACGTTATTTGTCGATCTTTTATTTCCCCAATGATGATTATAGTCGAAAACAGTCAGAGGACATTGGTGCGTTTAAACTTTGAGCATCTCGAACCCCTTTCAAACCCATTTCAAACCTCTCAAACCAGAGCCAAACGGCCCCAGCAAAACCCAACTGGCATACGCCAGTACATTGGTGACGTACGCCAGTTAGCTGCCACGTGTCAGTCATCGACCAGTGGCCCAGCTTTTACTGGCGCACGCCAGTTAATAGTGGCGCACGCCAGTCAAACCCAGTCAAATCAACTTTATTCAGCCACATGGGCGAGACTTTTGTGCCACCCTGACATCGGCCACAGTGTCCTTGATGATTGCATTTGGCGGGGGCGTTCCCTCTCTCTCCTACACCCCCCATCAACTAGTCCCATGCATTCAATGCATGGAAGGCTCCATTGTCACCTAAGGCCAGCCAAACATGGCCTTGCCCAAACTGATCTTAGTCCCTCTCTCCACTATAAATACCCCCCTTGCATTCATTTGCAAGGGGTTAGCCACATAAAGAAGTGTAATCTCTCTTCCTCTCCTTTCCTCAAGCTCTCTATCTCTCTTCTTCCATTGAAAGAGAAAGGAGAGCAACCCACTTCCATACACCCTACCGCCATCCAGTCATCATCTCAGCCTCCATCTCCAACCTCTAAAGCTCAAAACCACCTCCAAACTTTAATACAAAAGGTATACCACCTTTATGTTCTTTTCTGTTTTCAGCTCCTGAGGGGGGTCAGTAAGGCCTAGGCTAGTAGATAATACTAGTCCTGGCCTTAAGCTGATAAAATACAACAATCATATGAGACGATACATGGCGCACGCCAGTCATGGTATGCCGTACGCCAGTGATGGTAGTACGTGCAATACTGGCGTGGGGATCATGGATCATCCCTTTAGCTTACTTTCATTTCTGTCAATCACTCTTGCATGATAATAATCAGTCTACTGCTTTCTGTATGTTTAGAGCTGCTTAGGCATTTTCATTCATGTTCGCTCTTTATCTGTTCAAAAGGCCTCTGGGATCCTTCTGGTCATGCTCCAGAGCCCAGATGATGCAAAGCCAAGCACGGGATCAAGGCCAAAGTGGCGTACGGGTGTATAACACTGGCATACGGCAGTTTGTGCCTAGATTCAGTGGCTGGCCCTTGCATCTTAGTCTGGTTTTGGCCTATTTCCTTGTCCCCGCATTGTTTTGGGGTATTCTATTTTCTTTCATGGCCTAAAGCCATTTCCTCTGCCTGTAACTATGTCTATTCTGTTATGTTGAACTGCGTGGTTTGTCCTGGGTGTGCGCTGGTCCTTTTCCATAGCCCAGAGGGTTGCAAACAAAGACTGAGTAAGTAAACAAGTGGAGTACGCCAGTTGTGTAGTGGCGTGCGCACGTCTAAACCAGCATGCAATGGCTCGGCCGGTGCATGCTGGTAGGATCTGCTCACGTCGCTTTGTGGCAGCATACTGCAGTTTGTTCGGGTTGCTCAGTGCTTGTTCTCAATCTATATTTAGCATTGCAATCGAATCATCCATACATATTTTGTCATATAAACTGCAAGTTGTTACAGCTTTCATCCCCATTAATTGTTCCCCCGCCCTAATTGGCTAAAAAATGATAAAATGAGAGAAAAATGCGAATATTTTTATAAAATGTCCGAGTAGAGATCGATCTCCGGATTGGGCGAGAGGGGGTGCCATAAAACCCTTTCCCTTTCGTAACCTGGCTCCCGAACCTCAGAAATCGAAGGTGACGACAAACCGGTCCACGCCTTTTCAAAATCAAACAAACGTGGCAAAAGTTTTCGAGTTTGGTTCCTTGGGTATTTCATCACTAAAACCCGAGTGGCGACTCTGAATCGAGACGTTTCGCTGTGCATTTTCAAAAAGGGCCGCGCCCTGTCTTTTAAAAGGGAACCCAAGATCTTGCGATTTTCGGGGCACGTGCCCACAAATTAAGGGATCCTAATACCCCTGCCTAGCACCTCACCAATTGGTGGGTCTAGAATGTGTAACGAGCGATTGCTCATGCCAAGCTAGTTAAGGGAACCCGATATCCCCTACCTAGCACCTCACCAATTGGTGGGTCTAGAATGTGTTACGAAGCGATTGCTCTTGCCGGGCCAGTTAAGGGATCTCGATACCTCTGCCTAGCACCTCACCCATTGATGGGTCTGGAAAGTGTTACGAGCGATTGCTCTTGCCAGGCCAATTAAGGGATCCCGATACACCCTGCCTAGCACCTCACCCATTGGTGGGTCTGGAATGTGTTACGAGCGATTGTTCCTGCCAGGCCAGTTAAGGGATCCTGATATGTCACGCTCTCAAATTTCAACATAATTGATAATACTTTTTATAATATTAACATATCATCCTCACATACATACATACCCAAAATGTTATGCCAAATATCATCTCATAGACTATTACCCTCACATATTAATGCCCAAAAGAGAAGAAGTTATACATCTTTTACAATTCCCCATAATTGAACATGTTATAATGAAATTACATATTTCTTTAGCTCAATACTCATTTTACATTAGACAATAACATAACTAATGCAAGGCTTTACGAATGACACCCGACTTGTCCTCCAAGCTCTCCAAGCTATAAGCCTTTGTGGGTACCTGAAAATGAAGGGTTGAGCATACACTTGCCCACTAGGAAAATCTTTAACAAACTCTATATGCTTATGGGAAGACGAGTGTCAAGGAAAAACATTTTAATGAAAACAATAACGTTTTGACAAGAAATAGAACATGTAACTCAATCCCAACTTTCAAACAAAAACGTACATAGCACTCTATCTCAGACATACTAACCCTATTAACCATGCACAAACACCTTTCACTTAGACCTCGGTTTACCATTTTCGATATCATTTCTTCTCATTACATTCCTCTTCTGATGACTTAGAAGCATTTCAAGTTCTTTAACGACCATTTTCTCTTTTTTATCTCACTTCACCAACCCACGTACGTCTCGTCTAAGTATACATATCATGTATAAATAGAGAATATAAAGCAATATGGACACTTTAATCCCAACTTCAATACGACATCAAAGAATGCACTCGACTACTTAGCTTAATCTTCTAAGTATCAGGTTAACGTTTGTCGTGTCCTTCCTTGTGTCCCCTTTTTATATTTTCATGTTAACGGCAACATATCATGAATCACTCACTTTCACACGCACATGCTCATATTTTAGTCCTCATGTTTTCATCTACCAAAATCCCATTACATTAAGCTTTCCTTTATAACTTTAACATGGATAATAAATGTGCATTCATACCAAGCATGTTATCGACGTTCCAGAATATCTGCGATGCCCCTCATATTCCAGGTTCACTATTTCTCATGCAAATACTCTATTCTACATCTTTTTCCCATTACTAGTTATCAAAATCATTTTCTAAATACCAAGTAATGCATAGCTTGACCAAGAATATCAGAGTTCCACACTTATCATCATTTCATCGTCATGTATCTCGAGAAATTGCTCATGCCGGGCCAATTAAAGGATCCCGATATCCTCTGCCTATCACCTCACTTGTCAGTGGGTCTAGAATAAGTTATGAGCGATTGCTCCTACCGGGCCAATTAAAGGATCCCGATATCCTCTGCCTAGCACCTCACTCGTCAGTGGGTCTAGAATAAGTTACGAGCGATCGCTCCTGCTGGGCCAGTTATAACCATCACGTAGTAAATCTACCATTAGTTCTCATCAATCAAATGACTTCAACATCAACTCATCTTAATGCATATCTATATCACAACAATACATATCCTTTATGCCACACAAGTTCTTACATGATTAGTTATCCCCATTTCTCGTTTCAATATATGTATATACACACACACACACACACACATAGCCAACTATTTCACATCACGTTTCCCATCAATCTCATCATTAATCTCGTCACCAACCCATTTTATTCTACTACTAAGTATCTCCTAATTGATCACAACTCAACTTCATGCAAGTAGCTAGAAATAGCTTCACCTTCCAATTTATAGTTCAAGAGAAAATTAATAGTTGTAACTCACATTTTCATTTCAGAAATATAATCAATCATCCTCATTCAAGTATCCCCGTTCCATCTTTAATATACAATCAACCATCTCAACCCATATTTTCTCTAGGTGTCAACGAACATTTCCCAAGCATGCTAGCTTACCACTGAAAGCTCGTTGGACCATTCAAATACTTAAACGAACATAGGAGCATCCGTGTCTCACTGAAGTGATTCTAAGGGAAAAGGATGCCAAGTGTATACCAATATATCCTTCCCAAAGCCCTAGAAGTGTACTAAATCATTCATGAGGTTCAAACATAACCTAACCCCCAGCGTTAACATGAAACCTTACAACAACCGATCTTATTTTGGCCATAAGATTTTATTAGCTTAGGATTAGACTATGAGGCCACCACCATTAGAAAGTAGACATTTCGTACATCAATTTCGATATAAAATTTGTCCAAAATATAGTTCGGATGAAAAAGTTATGCCCTTTGGAAGTTTTGCCAAAAATGCAGATTTTTCATTTCCTGTTGGTAGGACACAACCTCCTACCGGTAGGAGACCAGAATTTCACAAAATGACACTATTGGACAACATTTCTATCGGTAGGTACATAACTCCTAGCGGTAGGACCTTGGTTTTTAGTGCACGATTTCTAATTTTTGATAGATTTCAACAAGCACTCTAGGGTCGATCAAGCACCACTTTTGTTACCAAATCAACTCAAAGACATACAAGGGGAGCGAGAAAACCCTACATCAAGCCTCGTGATCAACACCCACTAAATTAGTCAAGCCCTAGAACTCCAAACTTCAAAATTAACCAAGAAACACACCCTTCGAAATCGAATCAACTGAGTACGAACTCGAAAACACAATTATAGGAAGATTAAACACATAATCAACACATAGGCATGTAGAGAAAGATGAGAAATCCCTACCTCAAAGATTGAAATTAAAACCCCAAGAATC
Organism: Rhododendron ovatum; assembly: GCA_019656835.1. Classification (NCBI taxonomy): domain Eukaryota; kingdom Viridiplantae; phylum Streptophyta; class Magnoliopsida; order Ericales; family Ericaceae; genus Rhododendron; species Rhododendron ovatum. Next base: position 39,648,134 of record CM033802.1, on the reverse strand, counting down.
TCTAGTCAAAACCTCTCCCGAAAATACCTCCTCTGAGCTTTCCAATGCGATTCAAAGGCTAGAACTCAACTCTAGGTGAAGAATGCTCCAAGATCCCTTGGTTAATTTGAGATTTGGGAATGAAATTTGGTGAGGGTATGAGAGAGAGAGAAGCCAAGAGGGAGGGAGTCGGACGGAGAGAGAGAGAGAGAGACGAGAGTGGGAGTGTGGTGGAAATATGATTCTCTACCATACATTCCCCCTATTTATACCACTACACATTTCAATCACACTTGCACCCCAAATTTCCAATTCCTATCACATAAATTTCAAACACACATTCACATCACCTTTCTCATTATTTCATAATTCTAACTTTTATTTGAACATTAAAATTATTGAAATTAAACACGGGCCTCTACACGATACCCTGTGCCTAGCACCTCACCCATTGGTGGGTCTTGAATGTTCGCATTTCATTTTGTGTTCAAGTGTTCACTTATCCCATTTCAATCCTTATCCTCACTTGTACTCATTCCTCAATAAACTTGTTATTTAAATTAATTCATCGTATCCCCACATATAAAATAGGGCGGAATTAGTCATTTACACATCATACAATTTTATTTCCGTAAGTTTTTCACCCAATTAGATTTATTACACCACCACACATACAAATAAGCAGTTTAGGGTTCAATCTCACATAATAAGGTCAACACAATTCAATTCATATGACCCACAATCTTACAATCCATCCCATAGAGATTTTCCCTATAAAAACATGCTCAAACACATAGATACTCAAAAGCTACCTTAGAAACAACTATCTCTTGGATTAAAAATTAGTTCTAGGCACTAAAAACTTAAAGGGTTCAATGGACAAGAAAAACTATGATCAAGCACCAAAATCTTGACAAACTCAACACATAAACAAGTAAAGAAAGAATTTTGGGAATGTTAAATAAACAATTTTATTGAATATCTAAATAGAGTCTGGCTCATTATTACATCATAACCTCCATAAGAGTACTTTCATTACAAAAGGGAGGGAAACTAGGGTTCTTAACTATAGCTCTGCCTGCTCCTCCATCGTAGCCAGCTCTTTAGCTCCAAAGGCCTCCAAGGTGTACAGCTCACCTTGATCATCTACAAAGTCTGACACATCATACCAGTGTCGCCACCAGTATAATATGTAAGGGTCACCAAAGGTAAAACCATGAGCTACCAGAGCTCAATAGAATAATTCATACCCACTAACCCTTAACTTACAATCAGTAGATCACAAAATTAACGATTTTCACATAGTACATACATATCTAACTGAAATAGTTAACAATGAAACAACCACATTCGCTATTCAATAGTTGTTGAGGTCTATGATTTCTGAGTTTCTCTTACGCGTCATTTCGTAGACCGTGTCACTGGTTTCACCTTTCATTTTCCAAATCAACATTTTCAGAATCGTTTTAACACACCCAACCTCGGTTCCTGCCGTTCGGTCTCCTGAGTATCCTCACAATGGTTCCGCCGCACTGGGTTCCCATTGGCACACAAAACTTTGCATTGGCTCCTCTCCGCGGATAACCAAGCCACATTACCAATAAAGCTACCACATCCGGCCCCATTGGTAATCTTCACAATGGGTTATCATGTCCAGCCACATTGCGATTTTCACAAACATTAAATTATCTCCAATGAGACTACCACATCCGGTCCCATGGCAACACACACCACACAATGGGCTACCAAGTCCAGCCACATTGCGGTTTTCAAAATCCTTACACACAGTGAGCTACCATGTCCGGCCACATTGCAGTATCAAAACACGTCTTTTCATTAACCACACCCTAGGTATCATGTTTCTAACTTTTTCGATTTTCGTGTCTCGTTTTCATGCATAGACTCCGCGGCAGGACTTTTCTCATACGTAATCATAAATCATTCATTGTAATCTTGAAACTAAACTAGCAAGATCATCCAACTCTGTATTATTCTATCATGCTCATATCACAACTTAAAGCATAACGCCACATGTACGGACGCCTTTGGAGTGGATACCACTTATGCTTTATCACACATCAAACAGGTAATCCAAGTAATCATATATACATGCTCATAACCATCCTTAAGATCAAAATACGAATACTTCCATGCATTTCGATATACAAACAACATACAATATACGTAGAGTAGGTAAGTAGAGGTATTCTACCATTCTTCTTGGCGGTAGGTACGGCTACGAAAAAAGGAAGTACGTCAGACGGAGTAACTTCCTACAGTGAGCTTCCGGTAGCTTCGAAAGAGAAAGGTTTCTCTCGAAACTAGTTCTTGACCAAACTACTTAAACTTTTTGGATCGAAAGGGTGGTCGAGCGGTGGTTTAGTGGCGGCCTAGGATGAGTTTCTTGAAGAACTCAAGAAGAACCTCAAGAACACTAAGAACAAAGTAAGAACAAGGCAAGAATACAAGACCTTCTAGAGAGAGAAGTTGAAGAATGGAAGGTGTGAGTTGAATGGTGAGAATGGGGTGCTATTTATAGCAAAATTCTTGGCTATTACCCAATGAATTATTGTCCAATGGGTAAAGGGGCAGTTATGAAAGGTATGACCTTGAAAGACTAGATTTTGTACTTGGGTTAGATTTTTAGGAAGATTTGATGGAAGAAGAAGTGATGGTTCAAAGATTGGGCTGTAAGGATGTAAGAAAAATTATGTCAATGTACTCTCCAAATCTCTCCCATATCTCCCTATCTCTCACTAGTACAAGGTACCTATATATATAACTATGCATATAGAAGTATATTTAAGTACTATGTGATCTAGTCTAGGAAAGAGTAAGGCTTTCAATTGTCAATCTACAGAAGATATGGTCAAGATTCCTAGAAATATAATCAGCTAAGAATTACATGTATCTATATATAACCATATATGTGTACTTAGAGAATCTAGAACAATAACATTATAGGGTACATATACATATATATATATATATAAACATATATGTGTACCTAAAAATCTTAGGACAATATCTTTGGAGGTTAATGGCAAGTCTAGATTTTCTATTATCCATGGGGTAAAAATTCCCTTAATATTTATTATCCAATGGGCAAAAGTTAGGAGTATGGTCTAGGATTCCTTAGAAATATAATAATGGCTATGAGGTACATATATCTATATATAAATATATAGGTGTACTTAGCAAGTCTAGGAAAAATAACTTATAAGGTACATGTACCTATATATAAGGTTATTTGTGTACCTAGGAAATCTAGTAAAATACCTTATAAGGTACATATATCTATATATAACCATATATGTGTACTTGAAAAATCTAGGAAATTGACTTTGCTGAAAAATCTAGATTTAGGGCTACAAGTCTAGGTTTGTCCAATGGATAAAAGTTTCCCTAACATGTATTATCCAATGGGTAGGAGATAAAGGTGATAAGTATGGCCTAGGAATGACTAGACAAGAGAATATATATATATATATATATGTATGTATATAATACTATTTTGGTCCAAGGATTCAATTAGGGTTTGGAGGGGTTCACAAGACTCAAAGATGGTCAAAAAGGTCCATCTAGGGTTAGGAAATTGTAACTAGGTGAATTGGTAGTTTGGTTCTTCCAACTAGTCAGATGAAAACTAATTCTATTTGCCCAGTAGGATTTCTAGCCAAGTAATATAATTTTAAAAATTTATTTTACTCCTTAGGAAAATATACAAGTGCTTCTATAAGCATACTTGTCTTTAGAAAATGACTAGATTATTTGGTGCGAAAAGATATAATTTTATAAGTCTCAAGTCTAACTATGACGGATTAATAGAAATAAAAAAGTAATTTTAAAAGCAAATCCAGGTAATAAAAATAAAATTCAAATTTTTAACGAAATTTTTATTTACCAAAAAAGAGGGACGATCAAATCTGGAATAATCGGCCGAACTTCATCGATACGAAGTCAGGACGGGGTCCGGATGCCCGAAGGTGCCAAGGTTCGTCCGGACGAACTGGTCCAGACCAGACTGCTGGCGAAAATAACAAATTGCTCCAAAAACACGTAACAAACATTAGTCCAGGACCACCAAGACCTTGGTTCGAATCATGGAGGCTGTGAACTCCAAAATCGAGCCGAAATTCAACAAATCTCCACCTCGGCGAGATATCCAAATCCAAATACCAAGTGAAGCCAAAACCAAAGTCAAATCGAACTACCATAAACCAAACTCTCTCTAAAAGCTCGAACCCAAAAGAGAGTCAAAGAGAGGACGAATCAAACCCAAGGAAGCAACCAAGTCCCCAACGAACAAACCAAATCGATACAATAGATGAACCCAAACCAAAAACAAGCATCAGAACAATCCCAAACCAATTTCTGAAGCTTCAAGCAATCTTCAGAACCAAAAACAATGTTGCAACATCTCCAAATTCCAAGTTCCGAAAGCCAAATCCAAATCCAAAACCAAACCAAAGAACCTAGCCAAACCAAGAGCCAACCCCAAGACACAAAAGAACCAAGCTATCTTCAAGGTTGCCTCAAACTTGTGCGGTAAGGCACGTGCACCCCGAAGGGCGCTCAAATGAGTGGAAGGCAGATTAAGTCCAAACCATGTTTGAACTTAACCCCATAAACCAAAGCCTTGGAATCTGCAATCCTAAATACCAAATACCAATGTGTGGCCCGCTATCCTCGATTCGAGTTCCTCCTCCGCTTGCTGGGGGGCTACCTAGCCTTCTATTCCTCACCTGCACAGTGAACGCACGACTAAGACCTAGCTGGGGTTGCCCGGTAAGGCCCAGTAAGGCCCTCCGGCGCGAGGATAAGTATGTGTTTAGAGAGAGGAAAGAGACTAGGGTTTTTTGCAGGGTTGAGTGTATGTACCTCTTTAGAGTTATTCCTTCAGTATTTATAGGGCCTCGTTGACTTGTTCCCCAAGCATGGGCATGTGCCTCGCACGGTATAGGTGACGCTGCCTCGACGTCACTGAGCAGATCTGGTAACCGTTTCGTGCGTGAGCTGGTAGCCCCCACGTGCTCTCGTCATTATCCCTTGGGAGTAACCGCTTTGTCACGTGAGGGAGCACATGACTCAGAGGGTGGCCGAGCCCATATCTAGCCGACCCTGGTAGACAACATGAGGGGGAAGTCTAATGGAGCTGCCTTACAAGAGGTGGCCGAACCTGAAAAGACTCCTCAAAGGTGGCTGAGCATGAAAGCTTTCTTTAAGACAGTTTGCCGAGCTTGATTAAGTCATCTGTGCTGTCACCTTGAAGATAGATGGGCTTGACCTCGGCCTGTTCCCCAACGGGCTTGGGCCATTAGATTCGGTCTACTACAATAGCCCCTCAATCTTTGTCGACGCCGAACGCGTGGTGGAGATTGAAGATGAGCACGACCGGATCCCATCGTGGTCGAACGTGAATCACAGCGGATGGGTAGAAATTTGGTCGAGCTCAGATTGTCTTCCTAGCAGCCGTTATGGATTAGTTCGAGTAGAGGGACACCAGGTGTCACTCTGTGGTTCAGTACGGCTGATGAAGGGACTGTTGGCACACGTGAAAGCCTGCAAGGCCATCCCATCACTGCCACATGTTGAGTGTTGTTTGGTCGTTTGTTCGGTGGTGCAGTACTGGGCGGGAGTTTCGAAACCCTAACCCACCCCTATATAAAGAACACTGAGAGGAGAGTGAAACGTCACAAACGTTTCTCTCTCTATACCTCCATTACAAAGCCCTTCTCTCTTCTTCCTTGCTCCAGATTTGCCCCAAAATCCAACTTTGCAACGAATCTTGGTCTGAGATCACCAGGTATGCTTCATTCTATGCCTCTCTTCATATTTCTGTTGCTTTGAAGCTTTTCGATATTGTTTTTCTGGTATTTTTTGGGAGTTGTGGGAGTTATTGTTCTTTGTGAACAATACAAAGGGTGAGATGGGCAGACTGGTCATCTCCTTCGTGATCCTGTTCTTCCGAGTCCCAGTTTGGATGCTAGTGGGTTTGGCCGACGCCGGTGTTGGCCGAGCCCCACGACTTGTGTCCTTTTATGTCTCCCGAAGCTTGAGTCCTTGTAGGGTGGGCCAATAGGGTAGCCGAGTGTAGTGAGATCATTGCCTTTTGGCCGACGACGAGGTTCCTCATTATAATTTCCTCTGTTTTGTTAGGTCTAGCTCACCCGATCATTATCATTTCATCAGACTCTGAAAGTTCGGGGGACAACTCCAGAGAATTGTTCATCCGAGAGTACTTGGATAGGCGCAAGAGCCGACACCAAGCCTCTTCAATTGCTTCAAACATGTCAGGCTCTAGTGATTCCAACGCCGAACGTGACCATGAATATGACGGCGGGTTTAACACCGAGCTGGAGATATCCTTTACAACGTCTACCCGGTCCAATGCCGAACCCGAGCCGAGTCCTGAAGCCGAGTCCAGGTTTCGTTTACAGGCCGAAGCAACTACCTCGTCTTGATCTAGGCCTAGCGATACCCCATCCGAGGATAGGGAGGTTGCCGACCTCTTTGAGAGGGGCAAGGTTTGTCCCTATGCCCATTATTTTAGCGGGGACCCTCACAAATATGAGAGCTTTTGCCGAGAGTACAACATCCCCGATGATGTTGTTGTTAGTCAGGTGGCTAGCAACCATATAAGAGATAAGAGAGAGCATCGTCCCTAGCATATAACGGTTCCCTTAATGGCTATCTACGAGGCCGAGCTTCGGTTCCCTCTTCACCCATTTCTGAGGGAATTGCTTGCTCGGTTCGATTTGGTGCCTCATTATTTTGCCATTAACAGCTATAGGATAGTGATGGCTATGATTAAGTTGAAGGAACTCCACAACCTCGAGTTTGCGATCGCTGACCTTTTCCACACGTACATAATGTCAAGGCATGGCAAGATCGAGTGTAGGTACCTATTGACGCATAGTAACAGGGAGCAGTTGATAGAGGGGCTGCCTGATACTGATAAATGGGCAAATTTTTATGTCGAAGTAAGTGGCAATTATGTGTTCGGCGATTAGTCAACGTGTCTACACCATGTGCCAAAGATAAAAGATTTTCGAGGTTGTCTAACCTCCTGTTTCTCATCGAGCTTGACTTCTGTTTTGTATTTCTGTGTCTTCTGTGTTGATTGGTTGACATCTCTTGCAGATCACCGTGCCATAACTAAGAGAGAGCAATCACTTGCTATTGAGCAGAATGTTGAAATTCTGAAGGCCTAGTTTTGTCGCGACGCGCCGACCCTACTGGGCTATACCCCCTCGTACAAAGGGAAGTTGAAGAGGAAGGAGAAAGAAGGTGCGCAGAGTGTGAAAGTTGGGGGCAGCAAGAAGGTTGCCGAGCAATAGGTGGGGAAAGGCAAGCAGCCGTAGCCAAGCAATAAAGAAAATGAGCCGAGGGTGAAGTTCCCTGCATTCAGAAAGCCTGCCGAATTTTGGTTTAAGGAGAGCCGACAACCCGAGTTTCTTGGCATAGATATCCCTCTTCAGACTCTCGTACCAGAGTTCACCGAAGAGATGGGAAGAAGGAACGTGGTTCGTGTGAATATCAGGGATGGTGCTGTTGTTCGGCAGAAAAAGACGGATTTGGATGAGCCTGTTGAAAAGAGGCAAAAAATCACTCATGATTTTTTCCCAACCAAGCCGCAGGCTGCTCTTCAAAGTGAGAAGGACAGGACTGAATCATCGGCCGCTACGGGCGGATCGAAGGCAGCCCAAAAGTCGACGAGCTCGGCCAGCCCAGTCATTGTTTAGGAGTTTGCTCCATCTTATGCCTTGGCCGAAGGCAGGGTTGTTACAGTGGAGGACTCTATTAAGATGGAGCCGGGGCTGGCTGTTGCCATGCTCCAAGGCCTGGCTCTGTCACAGGATATGCTGAAGGTTCCAGAGGATCTTCAGCCGAGCCTAGTGCATGCGAATGCCTACCTCGTTTAGGTACGTCCGAGCTTGATTCTTCTAGACCTTCTTCTTTGTGCTTATTTTCGAGCCTGATTTTGTTTACTTGTATTTTATCTTGTTTTGTTTTATAGGCTGGGCAAGCTTTGCTTCAGGCTTCGAACAAAGCTAAGCTCGTTACTGCCGAGAGGTCTCGTTATCGTGACGACCTCAAGACCGAGCGTGAAAAAGTGAAGTCATTGAAGACTAGCCTAAAGGCAGCGAAGGCTCGGCTAGCCGAACTGGAGAAGGAGAAAGGTGAGGTTAAGGAGAAAGCAAAAAAGGTCAAGCGTGAACTTGGGAAAGTGTTGAGGAGGGAGAAAAGGAAAATGAAGGAGGTTGATGAGAAGGCTTATCAAGCTAGTTTTGACCGTGCTGGTACTAAATATATGAGGGATGCTCGATCGATGGTTAATGACGTAATAAGGATGAGGATCTCCATCTCATATCGAACGAGGTATAAGGACGGGGTGAAGGCTCCTTGTGGAGTCTTGCAACTTGAGGCTGACATGAATTTGACGAAATCGATTCCAGCCCCTGTGACTCCCGAGCTCATTCTTCCTTACACTGATGAGGAGTGTGCACCCCTCCCTCCCGAAGAGTTTCCCTAGAGTGAGGACGATGTCGAAGACCTCACCGATGCTGACGCCAAAGGTGGGGATGGTTCTGGTGGGAAGAAAAATGGTGATGGTGAGAAGGTAGTTGAGGGGGGCGAGCAAGAGCTTGTAAATATAGACAAGGGCATCGAGGCTGAGGTCGAGAATGAAGTTGCTGTTGATGATGCTGGTGTTGCAGCAGAGGATACTACTCGTGCTTGAGACACATTTCAACTTTTTTATGTCTGTCAATTTTTGAACTTCTGAACTCTTTTGGACTGGACGGATCCAAGCTTGGATTTTACCATGCCAGATGTAATAGTTTGTGGGGGGTCGGCGCCGAACGATTTACTATGTCGTACCTCCCAATTTAGGGGATTTTGCAACACCCGTTTTCCTTCAAATGAATGGCTTTGCTTTATATTTGCAGTGTTTCAATTTTGTCGAACTCGGATGATTGTTCTCATGCCTTATTCAAATTTGTCATCATGCTTTTCTGTTTGAATGGTAGCTATCCATAGCCCCCACTTTGGTCTTGGTTCGGTAAAGTAACTGAATACTGGCTGAAGTAGGAATTTGTTTGACATATAGTGGGATAATTGCCGAGCCTGGACCAAAGTAGAGTCATCAACTATTATTGATAGGTCACCGAGCCTTGGGTAATGTGTTGATAAGTTCTCCTTACCTGTGGCTGGGGCTTGGCTGGGATGCCATCCGCTGGCCAAGGTATGAAGGGTTAGAGATTTTGAATGTTTGTGGGTGGTTTGCTCACCAAAGCGTGAGTATAACCTCGGCGTTGGCCGACCTTGATGTCTTGCCAAGCCGTACCGAAGCCAAATTCCAGCTGTAACGTGTGTCTTTAGGCTCGATGGACCATATGTCCTAATTTTGCTTCTTTTGGGCAGCGTTGGTGGCCGAAGCGGGGGCGTAAAAGCCGTTTGTGGGTGTGACCGAAGTCAACGCTTGTTTGTGGCAGAGTTTACCGAGAGTGAATGTTCGTGAAATCAAGCTAAAAATGCAGAGACATCAATTGCCAAACAAGATGTTTCTTTTGTATTGATAAACATGGGGAGTACATGCACTACAACAAAACTGAGAATAAGTGACGAAATTGCTTGTGAGGAAAATAGATTTCGTCTCCAATTGTGCCTATTTGTGAGGAAATTTTTTTTCCGTCACCAATTAAGAGGATAGACAAATTTAAGGTGAGGAAATTTTATTTTGTCACCAAAAATAGTTAATTAGTGAGGAAAATATAAATTTCGTCACCTAAAGGATTGACAAAATAAATTTAAGGTGATGAAATATTTATTTTCGTCACTAATCTGTGCCCTTCAAAATCTAAACAGATGCTTACAACCAATACATGACAAATTAATTCCTCACAAAAGGAAAGGGTTTTGGTGAGAAATTTTATTGTCAGCGTTGAGGGGGAATTTTGGCGGGTGAAAAGGGTGCTGAAAATTTTAGGCCTTGATCCCAAAATTTTAGTGAAAGCCCCTTTTTCGTTCTAAATTTTTACACCCCTCTTATTTCTCTCACAAACCCCATCACCGTCTCTCACACTGCGCCCCACTCCATCTCTGCAACTCCATCACTCACACCGCTCCCCTTGCCATCTCTGCAACTCCGAATCTCTCTCTCAAGGTATGTTATTCAACTTATTTCTCTTCTCCTCTATGGATTCCCTTCCTCACTTTCCTCCCCCGATTTATAACCTCTACTGCGTTCTTTTTTTTTTTTTTTTGCAGCGGCATCAACAGTCATCAATGTCTGATTCTGGTGAGCTCTCTCTCTCTCTCTCTCTCTCTATTTTTGTAGATTAGGTTCCCAATTTCTTACTTTGGAGTATTTGTAAAGCCCTAGATTTGTAATCCCAAGTAGATCCTGTAAGTCGCCCTCGATTTCTTCATAAAGTCATTGTAACCTATTCTATGTTTGCTATATAGATTTCCTATACTGTGATTAGTTTATTTTGTAATCAAAATTCGTTGGTTTTTTTTTTTTATCTAATTCGTTCCTTTTGGGTGCCGACACAATGAGATTATTTAGCATTTCTTTATTTTGATACTCGTACCCTTACGTCTTATGCCTAGTTTTTTTAATGGAGCTAACTTTAAAATATTTTTTTTTTAACGTTTTATATTCTTCAAGTCAAACATGATTCTAGATAATATAGGAGGAATAAGGGTGGGGCTATGGCTGCTTGGGGGCTGTTTTGGGACTGGTTTTAGAGGTGATTTCAGAGTTTATTACTTCTGTTTTTAGGGTTTTTTTTTGTATGGTCTTAGGGGGGTTTTTTTTTCCCCTTCATGTAGGCATTTTGATGCAGGGAAGCGTATAAGAAAACTGATAATCGAAGCGATAAGGACAATCACAAACTCAATATTTAGGGAAACTTTCTCTGACTCTTTTCTTTATCATTAATCAACCGTTTAGCCCTAAGGCATAAAACGGAATATAAAGGTAAACAATGCGAATCGTAGAAAACATAAAGAAACAATACCAAAATTAATTCAGACCTACAAACTAGACCAAAAAACAAAACATTAGAAAAAAGATGGGCTGAATTGGACTTTCCTACAGAAAGTTATAAGAGCGTAAAGAATAGCCCAAAAACGGTTCGAAAGCCCAAACGGAGGCCTAAACGGCCTCAAAAGGCTAAAAAATGCACAGCACAAGGCCTATGGCCTGTGTCCTGACCGTCGGCCCATTTCCAATCAAACCCAGCCAAGCCTGTCGCCTAATTCCGTGATCAATAATATTACGAAAATACCGGTTAGTAGAAATGGGCCTTGGCATGCTTAAAATGAAACTCTTCCTCTTTGGCTACTGCATCACATTTTTCTTTGGACTCTATTCTTTTCTTACCCCCATAACTTGAGAGAGCACGTATTGGTAATTAGCAGTCTATATAGAGGAGAGGGGTTAGGAGTAAAAGGGACAGCCTATATAGGGTAGAGGGAATTGTCCTTAATTGGACAAAGAAATTCTGAATTTTCACCATTTACTCAGAACATTCATGTGTTTTAAACAAAATTCAGCGGGTTCAATCGAACCTTCTTCGTACTTAAAACTTCATAAGTACAACTCATATTTTTGGACTAGGGGTTCAGTTGAACCCTCTTATTATATGGTACAACGGCTACTCCCACCAAGCTTGTACATAGGAATCGCTGAAACAAGAGTAGCCATTGAGGTATAGAAATATGTTGGGACTAAACAATCCTTTGAAATAAAAGCTGTCGTGAGGATTGGAAGGCATACTAAATCTTAACCAAAGTGATGTAGATGACCTTTTGACCAATTGTTGTTTAATGTAGTATTTACATGTTTGCTTTTTTACTTTAAGAGGTAGTAGAAGACGGTGATTCTTCCACATGCACACGTATTCAGAACTTTTAAGCTTGAAGTATGCATTTTACCTAATGTATTGTGTTGCTTTATGCATAGCAAATTGTGAAGAGTATTCATGCTAATAGAGAGTTTTTTTGTCAATGCACAATTGTATTGACTTTCCTGGCATTCTCTTTCTTTCTTTTTGGGTAAATAGGTTGAAATAAAAAGAGGCTAAGCGAATGTACAGCCTACAAAGGGCATACCCCAGGAGGAGAAAAACAAGAGAAAAAAAGCAAAGATTAAGAAAAATGATCTAGCCAAGTGGCTACATTGATTTACGTCTAAGGTTACATAGAACATCCACATGTTTCAATTCCATCTAAGAGATGGAAGAGAAACACATGGCATTGGTAAGGTTGTTTCATGCCATGCCGTGCCATGAATCCCGATTCTAACGCTGTGTATCCTAAGCACTTCAAACATCCAAGTGGTCTAGGGATTGAACACTGAAAATTGAAAACTGGCCCGAATTGCATAACAAACACAGCGGCATAGCACGGTTTTAGTCAGCAGTGTAGCTTTTAGTCCGCAGCATGAGAGGCCACCATGAGAGGGTGGTTGACATTGTAGCTAACCGGATTATAGGCATCTATTGACTATTAACAGCAGTAGTCTCACTGCCACACATCAAGAAGCAGCAGGTACAGCAGTAGCAACTAGCAACTTTACCATGACAAACTTTGTCAACTAGCTAGAGACAACCAATAGCAGTAGTAGAGAGCAACAGAATAGCAGCTACTTGCTACCATGATAGCCTCAAACAGCAGTAGCAGAGAGCAGCAGAACAGCAGCTACTTGCTATCATGATAGCAGCAAACAGCAACTACAGCAACCCATATAACGAGAACCACAACAGCAGCAGCAGCTGGACTTACTGAACTACAGCAGCAGCAGCAGCAAGGCAGTTAAGCATTTATAAACTGTGCTGGAAACAGTAGCAGCAAGGCACGCAGAGATCTATCATGTACACAGTTTGAAACTCGAAAGAGAATGTAGGAAGCTAGGGACAAACCCCCTAGGAAAGCTTAAAACAGCCCGAGAGACAACCCCCCAAGGGTAGGTACAAAACATAGGGACTTACCAAGCTCCCAAGCTGGACAATTACAACATAAACACCATATGGAAAACTTTATGAAGGCATCAAAACAGTCCAGCACTCTGAATGGTTGAGTAAAGTAGCTGCTCAGCCTAATAGGAATAGGATAGCAGAAATATAGCCCACTCTATACACTGCTGGACTGCCATAGAATTACAAGACTTTTGTGAACTAGAATAGAGCATACATAACAGAACAGAATGAGTAACAGAACAACAGTCTCTTTCTTTCTATTGGAGAATGTGAAAAGGAGAGAGATTCCCAACAACGGTCTAAGATGTTTGACATAATGTTCTATTTGGTTTTGATGTTCATTAATTTGGAAGTCTATGGATTATGGGGGTTTCTTAATTTCATTAGTTGCTTTCCATATGGCGCTTTAAGCTTTTCCCTTGCTTCCGAATTTTACTCCATTGTATACTTAGTCACAGTCAAACTAAATACTTTCATTAATCAGGTTACTCTAAAATTATGAGATTGAACTTTGTACTTTGCCTTAGCTTCGTAAGTAGGTCTACTCTAATATTTTTTTTTATCAAATCTATCCAATCTGAAGACCTTATTCATAGTAAGCAACTTAATTACTATGTGATGCATGACATGACATTAATTTGATTACTTAAAACGTACTTTCATTTGCTATCAAACATGGACAAAAATTGGATGAAAATGGGCGTGACAGCAGATGGAAGAATTAGTCAGCTATATTATAATGGTGTTACTTTGTTTATTCAATTTGCAAGAGCAGTTGTTGATGCGCAAGGTAATATTCTGTGTCCTTGTCTAAAGTGTGTGAACTTTTACCGAAAAAGGCCAGAAGATGTGCAAATTCATTTGCTTCAGCATGGGATTATGCAAAGTTACACTATCTGGAATGAGCATGGAGAAACCCGTGAATCAAATGATGTTCGGCGTCATGAAATGAGAGATGGTGATCTAGGTGGTATTGATGCGTTGGTGGAAGATCGAATGAGAGGGGAACCAATAGATACAACCCAACATCATGAGGAAGTCCAGAACTTTGATAAACTTTTGAATGATGCCCAACGTGAGATATACCCAGGTAGCAAAGATTATAATCTGTTGAAGTTTGTAATTGAAGTATTTAATATGAAGGTAACGAACCATTGGACCAATAAATCGCTTGATATGTTCTTGAAATTCCAGATTAAACTTTTACCAAAAGGTAATTTAGTTCCCAAGAACACATACGAGGCAAGGAAGATATTGTCTGGCTTAGGCTTGTCGTACGAGCTCATTGATGCCTACATAAATGATTGTATACTCTTTTGGAAGGAAAATGCAGCACTGGATAGATGTCCAAAGTGCAATGTGTCGAGGTACAAGATCAATTGTACAAGGGGAAAGAAGATTGCCCGTAAGATTTTGTGTTACTTCCCTTTGACACCGAGATTAAAACGGTTGTTCATGTCTAGAGCGATAGCCAAGGCCATGAGATGGCACATGAATAATCCTACTGATGGTGAGGAATCTGGGCATCCAGCCCACAGTGATGAGTGGAAGGAGTTTGATGTTAAGCATCCTGAGTTCGCTTGTGAGGCTCGCAATGTGAGACTAGGAATAGCATCTGATGGGTTCAACCCTTTTGGTAACATGAGCAACTCTTATAGCATGTGGCCTGTCATTCTTATTCCCTACAACCTACCACCATGGTTGGTTATGAAAGATTCTTTCTTCATGCTGACATTGCTTATTCCAGGGGACAAACAACCCGGGTTCGATATCGATGTTTGTTTGAGACCTTTGGTTGATGAGTTAAAGGAGTTGTGGCACACTGGTACATTAACTTACGACGCAGCGAGTTGTGAGTGGTTCCAAATGCGTGCAGCTTTTTGGTGGACATTACATGATTGGCCAGCATTGGGTGACATCTCAGGGTGGAGAACAAAAGGCCATTATTCTTGTTATACTTGCAACGATGAACCATATTTTGAGTCACTGAGAAGTAAGACTGCGTACACAAATCATCGAGCCTACTTGCCTAAGATCATGCAGAACGGAGAAAGAGGCTGGCCTATAATGGTAAGCCTGAGAATCGGAAGAGGTCTTTAGAGTTGCCGGTGGAAAAGATACGAGAGTAGTTGAACAATGTAAGCAATGTCATCTTAGGAAAGAATCCAGCCAGTAGGAAAAGGAAACGTCACAAACCGAACTGGACAAAGAGGAGTATTTTGTATGAACTAACATATGTGGAGGATAGGAAACTTCTACACAACATTGTGCGAAAAATTTCAGTGAAAATATTGTTGGAACAATGTTGGGCATTGATGGAAAGAACAAGGACACAGACAAGGCACGAAAGGATTTGGAAGATAAGGGCATACGAAAAGATCTATGGTTGACACAACGTCCCGACGGATCGTATGTCAAGCCTTGTGCGAGCTTTGCGCTAACCCTTAAAAAGAGGGAGGCTTTCTTTGAATTTTTAAAATCGGTCAAGTATCCAGATGGCTACGCAGCAAACATATCAAGGTCCGTAAGTTCAACTAATGGCAGACTAACTGGCCTAAAAAGTCATGACTACCATATACTTATACAACAGATTCTTCCAATTGGGATGCGTGGTTTTGTGGATAAGGAAATTAGTACAACATTATTTGAGTTGGGTAGTTTCTTCCAAGACCTCTGTTCTAAGACATTGAGGCGCAATGAATTGGAGAAACTAGAAGAACGTATAGTGCTCATACTATGCAAGCTTGAAAAGATCTTTCCTCCAGCCTTCTTTGACGTGATGGTCCACTTAGCTGTTCACCTACCACGTGAGGCCATACTTGGAGGACCAGTACATTATCGGTGGATGTACCCAATAGAAAGGTAATTGTAACAAACATAATTATTGATTGAAAAAGGTCATTGTTTTACATGTGTAATCTTACTCTTAACTGGTCTTGGTCTTGAAGGTTCCTTGGAACTCTGAAACAGTTTGTTTCTAATCGAGCTCGACCAGAAGGTTCGATTGCAGAGGCTTACATTGTCAAGGAGTGCATTACTTTTTGCTCGATGTATCTTGATGAGGTTGAAACCGTGCATAATCGACCTCAACGAAATGAAGACTTTGGCGAACGTCGTAAAGGCTACACAATATTCACAGAGACAGCTCATCCTTTTGGGCTAGTCACAAGGAATGGCGAGATGTCACAAGAACTCCGTGACATAGCCCATTGGTTCGTTTTGTTAAACAACCCTGAGATAGAGGAGTATCTAAAGTATGTAGTTGACTTTTTTAAGTGGCTCTGATGACAACGATAGTATTTCAGCTATTAATGACATTCTTTTTTGAATAGGGAACACAAAAATCTGTTGCATGTTCCAAATGGACAAAACATAACCAGTGTGCAACGAAAAGTCTTTCCCAAGTGGTTCAAAGAGAAAGTAAGTAAGATACTTGGAATTCTTTTAGAGATGCTAGTCATTACTATTAAACGAACCATAACTTAAATTTACCTAGCATAACTAACTTTTTCATGGTTATATATACTACTTTAGGTAAATCGGTTGAGGGCTAACAAGTCAACAGAGGCGACCAATGAACTATGGTCATTAGCAAATGGTCCCAATTTGCTAGTGAAGGAGTACTACGGATGCATAACTAATGGGTTTAGGTTCCGTACAAGAGAAGTAGATGACCGCCGTAGGAGTCAAAATAGTGGTGTGCTTGCTCATGGAGACCACGAGGGCAAGATGCACAACTATTATGGTCACATGATCAAAGTTTGGGAATTCGAGTACATGTGTGAGAATACAATCCTTTTGTTTCAATGTGAGTGGTACAACACTGGCAACACAGGTCGAAATGGCACTATACGAACTGATAAATACTGCACAAGCATTAATGTCAAGAGTCGGTGGTGTCAATCCGACCCATTCATCTTGCCTAGCCAAGCAAAGCAAGTTTTCCACCTAAATGATACAAAATGGGGCGAACCTTGGCAAGTTGTGCAGTTGGTCAAGCAAAGGGGTGTGTTTCATGCACCAGAGGTGGGAGATGGTGAACCACTAGATCCTCCAGAATGTACCGATGCCTTCCAACAAGAAAGTATGACCTCAGGAGTGCCAATTGACATTGAAGGTAATATTCGGTTCCGTAGGGATGACGCTGAAGTTGAGGTTATTGCTGGAGTTGGGGCATTACATGAAACAATAGAAAACCTAACAGATGATGAAGTTGATGAAGAGCATGAAATAATAGGAGAGGATATAAATGACGAAGCTGGTGAAGACCATGACATATCCGATGCTGATATGGATGCTGATATGGATTATGACGTGTAGTTCTGTTGTTGGGTAGATATATGTACTTCTTCTAAGCATTGTATGTGGATCTTTGTATGTATTTTACATGTGCTTAGTTTTTGACGTTATGGGTTTGCATTAGATATTTTGTTTTACACTGCTCTTAATCTGCATTAGTTTAAAACAACGTTGTTTATTTGTAGTTCATCATCACGCAAAAAAGTCCAGAGGAGAAAAAGTGCCTACCAACAAAAAACAAGAAAAAGTAATGCTCCAGCCTAATTTTCTAGCAACTCATTACAAAACACATTATGAGAGGGTAAGAGATGAGAAAATAAAGAGGAACAATGAGGTATTGGAATCTCTTGGGGTTAAGAAAATTGCAACATCTATGATGGGATCGGCTCGGTTCCAGTGTTCAAATGATAATGGGAAGCGTGGTAGGGCTAATCAAGTGGATGACCCTGACTATGTACTATCAAATGATGAGGATGGTCGTGGCTATAACAGTGAGTCTGATGACTCTTTCGAGCAAGAGGTAATAATGTATATTTTTTTAATCTTTTCTTCTCGTACTTTTTTTCTATTGTCTTCTTGTATGAATGAAATGCAATATGTACTAATGCTGGTGCATTTTGTATTCTATTATTATAGGACATAGAGATACCACCAAGTGGTCTACCAGCACAATCGCATATGGAGCCACAATGTGGTGCAACTCTGATCTCTGAGAGGGTCACCCGATCAACACCACATCCCAGCATGGAAAGCCAGGCCTTACTACCTCCCATTGCTTAGCCACAAAATGAGGTGCTACCTGAGAACAATGGCGGTGAGTAATGTAATATATGGTTTATTTTTACAGTTACATTATCTTGTTTTATGTAGTCTAAATAAAATTATGACTGGTACACTTTTTGTGTAAAAAAGAACAATTGATTGATAATCTTACGAAAAAGAAAAAGTAATGTGATAGCTAGCTGTGTACCAAGGGTTTCATTCTTTGATTGTTTCTATGCATGGCTGTGATAGCTTGGTGGGCATTTGTAATGTGATGTCCCCAGAGTTTTGTGCTCAGGACACCTGTTCACCTGCGATTACTTTAACTTCTTGTCAATTCCATTGTTAGTATATATGTGCTTGTGTGCTTTTGGAAAGTGCATGTGCTTGTGTCCCAAGTATATGATACTTCAATGTGCTGGATTTTCCTGCTAATACTGTGTATATTAGCTCTTCTAGCAGCTGTTATTGTAACTGGTCTCATTGAGCATATTCAGATCAGCTGGTCTTTGCTTGGCTACTTTGAATGACTCTAGCTGTACATAGCTGTTTTCTTTTAATAGATTTTATATTCTGCTGCCAGAAGAAGTGTGGCTGCGTTGTGCCTGCCTGTCATGTCTGCCACTACTCTTTGCTTACTGCCGATGCTTACTGTTGTTTGCTGTTTGCGGTACATAGCTGTTTGCTTTTATATTCTGATGCTTACTGCTGTTGCTATTGCTGTTTGATGCTGAAATAGCAATAGTTAGTTATTTGCTGCTGCCGACATTCCATCCATTTGCAAATGGACTATCTGAACTGCTACCAGCTATCAGTTACTACCATTTACTGCCATCTCTTTAGTAAATGCTTAAGAGGACTATGATACAAATAGTGTCCCTTACTGTCAGTTTGTCATAGTGAAGTCACTGAGTTTTGGTTACTGTTTTCTATTATGGCTACTATTTTTCAAGCCAAGGCAAAATGCAGTTTCCTACAGCTACTGCTTTGTTGTGTGAAGCCTAGTGCTACTGCTGTTCTGTCAGACCAGCAGCAGTGCTGCCCAAAAAAAACTAATTTTTTTGACTTACCAACTTATTAGTATGTCTTTGTGACAGAAATCAATAGACCAACCCGTGGACCCACGCGAGGCATTCTGGCTCAACGACTCATTGACAAACGAGGAAAGCTTCTAGTTCCCATTCCACAACTATTCCGTGCGTCAGTAGGAAAGCATGCTGCTCAATTAGCCTCACGGATTGGTGTCGAGGTTCGCACACATGTGATAGACCTTGGCGTCCCTAGGTGGAAGGCAGTAGATGAGAGTGTGAAAGCGCCTATACTTCAGCGCATAATGGTAAACTCTAAGTATTTCCAGCAGTTAAATCTTTCATTTGCAGCTATTGTTAGTTTGAGCTTGTAATAGGGTATAGTGTACCAAAGTTACCAGGTTTCTAAATTTATTCACCAACTGTTTTTTGTTTCATTATTTAGTTTGAGCTTTTAATGGGGTATAGAGTACTGTACAAATGAAGGCTTGTACACGATTTTTTTACAATAGCACAAACTCACTGCTATCAACCTAGAGCAGTTCTTAGTTTACAAATAGGGTATTAATTCTGTAAATTAGGATCAAGTCATTACTAAAATTATCAAATATTGCAGGATAAGTTTGACTTGCAAGGAGATCCAATCGATGTTAAAAAGGCAGTGGCAACACAATGTGGACGGAGGTTGAGCAATCACAACTTCGTTTTGCACAAAAAGTACAAGAAACTTAAAGAAACGAGGGGGGAAGAGTATGCTAGAAACAATCCACCAGCTGGTGTCAATCCAGAGCAGTGGACGAGCTTAGTCACTAAGAAGTGGACTGTTCCAAAATGGCTGGTAATCTCGTTTACCAGAGAAATAGTCATTGTTCTTCTTATAGCATGTTGCTTTGGATTTTATTGTCAAAACCACATCCTAAACTTGAAAACCTTATAGTTTTCTCTATTGGTTTGTGGTCTTGTAGGAGCGATCAGAAAAAAACACTTCAAACAGGTTTGATTTTCTCCCATTTTCTAATGCTGCTTTTGCTGCTGCCTTTTTGCCTTCTTTTCTGCCCTTGTGCCTATTGTTGATGATTCTGGGACCTCGTTGTAGTGCCTCTTAAGTTTAGGATAGTTTAGCCTTGTTTTGGATATTGTTTTTTGTGGCATCTTCTATTTATATCAACCTTATAAGAAACTAAAAGAAGTCCCATGGAGATGGACTCCATTTTCCAAGCACTTCACCAATTTTCATCCCTAAGTTGAAAAGATCATAGCATATAGATTACCACAGGGCCAGGAAACAGATTGATCATAGCATTATGTTTGTTTTCATGGCTTAGTTTGCTACTGTTTTATGGCTCTCATCTTTGGGTTGATTCTGTCATGGAATAGGCCTTCATCGTGGCTTTCATCCATATATGCTCACAACTGTAGGATTATTAGCTTTCATCCATAGATTATGGCTGTTTACGAGACTCATCTTGGCCTGTGTGGTTTGAGTTCTCAATTGGAGTATGTTCGAACTATATATAAGCAGGAACATGAACGCCCAAGTCCAACCACATAATTCAAGTCGTCTCATTGGTGCAAGTGTTTGCTTGGACGTGTAGAGTTTGAGGGAAATACCTAGTGGCAGACTTGTATACTAGTAGTACATGCTGTCTTTTGTACGTGATGTCATTTGGTCATAGCTAGCTAGGGTGTCATTTGTAGAGACCCGTAAATTTAAATTTCCTTTATTTGATAAATTTTATGTGGCATTATGCTTTCAAATATGAATAGTGACATAAGTTGTGGTATTTTGGGGCCCAATGTGCAAGGAATTGGTGATTGAGAAAAAAAATTAGCTAATGCTTTAAGTGTTGTAGGGTGAAATGTGTAATATACATGTATATAGAGAGAGAGTTGAGTACAGGAGAAGATTCACTCCCCGTTCACTCACTCCATCCCTCTATTCTCTCGGCTCTCTCACTCTCCTGAGCTTTAATGCTTTAATCTTGCCTGGAGGAGGTTTATTGTAAGACTTGAAGCTAGGGTTTGGGTTTGAAGCTTTGGGTTTGCTCTCAAGCTTGAGGTAGGGAAATCTAACTACTTTTATGTGTTTTTTAGTTAGTGTGATGTGTGGATATTGTGGTTAATCTTATTCTTGTTGATTGTTTGAAGTTTGGCCTCGAAAATCATTTATTTTCGTCACTTTTCTGCACCCAGCCGGACTGGTTCAAGTTTTTTTTACAGATCTTGCAGAAATTCCCTAGGACTCTACAAAGCTCCGTTTTGGTTGCTTCTTGTGCCAAAAGTTCCGTGTTTGAGTCTACCATCTAGGAAAAATATGAACAGAAATTCATACTGATAAATTATGCCCAGAAATGTCCATTATCCAATCTGTATTTTCAGATCTGGATGTCCCCTGTTTTTGTTCCCAGACAGCAGTTCATATTTTGGGCATAGCTCTTACATACAATGTCCGTTAGACCTGATTCAAATTGCATTGGACAGCTGATTCGATCCTCTACAACTTTGTTTGAATAGTTGCTTTCGGATTCAGAGGTTTGGTGGACCAAAATGGGCTTGAAATCAGTCTGAGAAACTCGAAACACTTGGTTTTTGTGCAACTCATTAAATTGATAGCGTTTGTGAACTTGTATTGGCTATTATGTGAACTAGTAACACTTTATGAACGATGAGGGGTTAATAATGGGAATTATGGTTGAAATGGATGAATGATTGAACTATGTACTAACTTATTGTATGACAACGATAATGGATTCGTGCCAAGAGAAATGTGACAAGTTGTGTATAGCAAACGACTAATAGTGGGAATTATGAATGAGATGGGTGATGGCTTGGGATAAGTAGACGGGTGATGGCTCAGCTCTTTAACATTTATGTATCTCGACCAAATGCTATTTTGGGCCGGTGTGCCGCCAATGTAACCTTTTAAAATCTGAAGTGTTGGACTGTAAATTGGAGTATGGGAACTATGAACTCTTTGGGTTATTATATTATATATTGCGAGCATTTTATTTATGAAAAGCTTATTTAATTTTGTTAAAAATCGAGAGCGTGACATCATTGATACTCCTATTTGCTCTCTCTTTAAGCTAATTGACGAATCATTGGATCATCTTCTTTTTAAGCACTCCTTTTCTAAGCAAGTCTAGAACATTGTTGCTAAGTTGAGATATTTCCCTGTTGGTCCTACTCTTTACTTCCAGAAAGTTGCTTGTGGTTCTGTTCCAATTTCGAAAAGAGAGATTCACCTAATACTCTTAGAAGGCTTGCTCTAGATGCTATGGTTTGTTTCACTTGGGAAGAAAGGACCAACAGAATTTCAAGGGCATTCTAAGGTTTTTTTGCTCTGTTTTATTTGAGGTTTTTCCTCTTGGGCATGACTAGACCAATTTTTGACTTCACTGTTGACATAGAGTGAAGTTCACTTTAACTTAGTGAACTTAAGTCCAAACAAAGTACTTATAAAAAAAAACATAATGTTAGGTATTTGAACTGCATTCATAAGGCTAGGAAACACTTCATTCATTCATATAGAACAACATTACGGATAGCTACTAGGCATTTGGACTGGATGCGCCATTTTCAGTACATAGGTGCTTCTCATGGCAATGCTAGGAATTTGCCATTCTAGATTCTATATCTTCTTCTCTTCATAACTCCTTTTCTATTTTATCGATATATGTTTCTTTTGCCTATATAAAAAAACAAAAAATAGGTCTTGGTCTAAGACAAAACATAGATGTGGATCAAAGTCACTCCCAGTTAGGGTTGCCGCCGCGGTGAGTTTTCCATTATATTGGCCTTCACTTTTTTTACAAATATGAACATGCTTTATTAACTCATTTGATGAGAAAATAATATATCAGATGCACGATAATGGAGGTGTTGTGCCCGCGGTAACAGAGATGTACAAATCCACCCACTTCAATGAGGACACGCAAAAATGGATCTCTTCAGAATCCAAAGTTCTCTATGTACGTGTATCAAGTACTTTTGTAGTGTACTAGTGTCTGCTAAATTATTAGAACTTGTCTCTACTAAATTGTTAGAACTTAAATTTGGCATTTACTTTAAAATGACAGGATAAGATGGTACAAATAGAGATTGAACATAATGCGCAGGAAGGCGCAATCCCGATTACGCAAGAGGAGCTCTCCGTTAAAGGTCTCAAGGCAAGGTCAGGCTATGTGAAGGGACTTGGCATTAGGCCTTCCTCCTCTATTAGGACTGTGAACGGGGAGTATGTAACACACCTTGAGGGAAAGGTACAAGAGCAAGCTGAGAAAATTCAAGAGCAAGCGGAAGGAATTGAAGCAGCAAACCATAAGATAGACGAGCTTGCCTTGGCAAAAGAGGAATAGGGGAAGACTTTGGCTAGTGTTATGGCATTTCTTAAACAACAAGGATTCACTGGTTAACAACTTGCTGGTTAGTACATCATGCTATCCCTATGTATATTCTTAATGAGAAAACTTGGAGTGGGCTATATATTTTTGTTGGTTTGATTTTTTACCCTTTTTTAGCATTAGACTTGTTATGAACCATTTTTGTGGTCTGTTTTGGTTTATGGTCCTATGTTCAAGTTACAACATGGCAACCCTATTCCATTCTTTAATCCTTTTGAATCCCAAACCACCTTCCTCTTTAGGACAACAAAGCTGATCCCACTTCACTTTTTCCCTTGAATGCTTGAGTTCAAATCCAGACCAAAGAAATGCCATGAGAGTGCTTTCAATGTCCTTAACCAAAGAACTTGGATAGCGGGATTTCATGCTCTGTAACTGGAGCAATCAACTGATTTCTGAAGTGAACTAGAACCTTAGATTGAATGGCTAGATTAAGAAGGCATAGCATCCACTTTTCCTTCGAAAGCAGTCCCTAATAACCCAGCATAGTAACCCAAAATCTCCTGCTTCACGGCCTTAGGATCATCAATCAAATAACCACTAGAATCAATAAGACTTAGAATTGTATTTCTAGCTCTATGGGAACACATTTTCTGGTGAAAGTACTCAGAGTTTTGGTATCCTAAAGCCAACCATTTCACTCTAGACTTCTGTTTTGTATTTCTGCTCTTAATTTTCTGGATTGCTTGGCTGATTGCTGATGCTTTTTGGCTGTTTTTTGCATTCCAACTAACTTAGCACCCACACAACACACACCAGTAATGAAATCCACATCTTTGGAGGACACAACACACCTTTAGTGGACACAACACACACACAAGTCACCCCAACACACACCTTTAGTGGATTTGAGAAGTGTTCCCAGTAAGACCTGTAAAAGTTTAGTCATAAGACCCTTAGTTGGTATTTTGGTTTCAGTGTAGGTTTAGCAGGTTTTAATTTCTGCATATGCATTTCTATTTCAAGTATGTTCTATTTGTGCATTTTTTTGTATTACTTGCTACAGCATTAGACTTGTTATGAACCGGTTTTGTGGTCTGTTTTGGTTTATGCTTCTATGTTCAAGTTACAGCAGTCATGTGGTCTATTTTTTGTTGTTTGCTGGTGATATGTTGAGTTGCAGCAGTTATGGAAATTTGTTAGGTATTGACACTTTAGCTAGTATGGACACTAGAGTAGTCACAAACTTCTGGTCAGGCATAACATCTCTAACTTGGGTTCTGTTTCAATTGCACAAAAGGAAAGCACATATGGACAAGAGGAAAGCACTAATGTTTCAGTTGCACTTCGTCTTCAACTTTGGTTATATTTTTTGGCATTAGATTTTTCTGCTTGAAGTATAATCTGTCCAAGTTGTTTGCTGCATACTCCGTCCATTGTCCGTCCAAATAGTAATGTTCCAGTTCTATTGTCAGATTGTTTGTTGCATACGTGTCAATGTTTATGAAGCACAAAATGAAGGCATTACACTTCAATTCATTGATTTTGGCATAAAACTTAAGTTTACATGATGTTTCGTATTTCTATTAACAATATCGTACCAATTTTTTCTGAATCTTGTTTTATGTAAATTTGCAGATCGAGTATGTAGAAGGTTGGTAGCAGAAGATGATATATGCTTTTCTATGAAGACTTCTTTTTGGATGAAGTTCAGAGTCTTCTTTTTTTCGATGATGCTACGAGAACTCTTCTTTTTTGATGATTCATAGGATAAGAACTATGATGAACAACGTTTATGGTCTAGTTTGGTTATTTTTGACATTCGTACATGGCTGCATTACATCCTAAGTGTGGATGATTATTTTGGTGTGGATGAATGTTGGGTATGACGATGTGTTGGATTTTGGTGTGGATGAATGTTGGGTATGACAATGTGTTGGATATTATGGTAAAATAGAATGGGCTTACTATTTAGTGCAATTCAAATGTATTATAGTTCTTGTTTGAGATCTATTGGATTCTAAAATGCACAGGATATGGTATTTAGAAGAGTGCGAGATGATTTTTTGTCACCTATATTTCTAATATATGAAAAATAGGTGACAAGTTTTTTTGTCACTAAAGAGGATTTTTGAAGAAGCATTTCAAAGACGAAATTTTTTGTCATTAATTGACTTAAATTTCACAATTATAGGAGACAAAATTATTTGTCACATTTATTATTTTATAATATTAAATTAAATTCTTTGGAGACGAAAATTTTTGTCACCTATGTATTTTTTTGGGTCAATATTCATTCACTATTAGTGACGAAACTGGACAAGAGTGACGAATAATCGATAAATTGGTGACAATAAATTTCGTCTCCAAAAATGACAGTAGGTGACGAAACATGATTTTCGTCACCACGTTACTTTCTGAGACAACCTATAGGTGACAAAAGTTTTTTCGTCTCTAAACTTTTGGCGACAAAAAATGTGCATTTTGTGACAATTTAATTTGTCTCCAAACACAAAAATTCTTTTAGTGATGAGGGAAATGAAAACTTAAGGGCCGAAGCCATATGGAAATTAAAATAAGGTAGAATTAAAATAAAGTAGAAAATCAGGCCGAAGCCATTCTTGGAAAATGTTTGTCACATGTATGCCTTCTTCAAGTTTTGTGCATTCCATGGGTTGGTGAGGGTTTTTCCATTCATGTCTTCTAGTACATAAGCACCTTCACCAGCAATTTTGACAACACAAAAGGGACCCTCCCAGTTGGGTTTGAATTTCTGCATCTTGTTGGCTTGCACCACCTTTCGCCAAACCAAGTCGTCTGGCTTGAAGGTCTTGGTTCGAACACTTCGGTTGTAGCCTCTTGCTACTTGCTGTTGGTACTCAGCAAGCTTTAACTGAGCATTGTCGTGCTTCTCTTATGCCAAGATCACTTCCTATTCCATGGCTTCGTCATTAGTCTTTGGATCGAAGTTCTCTGTTCTTAGAGTGGGAAACCTGGACTTTAGTGGGATTACGGCCTCCATGCCGAACGCCATTGAGAAGGGCGTTTGGCCTGTTGAGCGCCTCGGGTAGAGTGGTAGGCCCAAAGAACACGTGACAGTTCCTCAACCCATTTTCCTCTCTGGAGTGTAGCCGACGCTTGATCTCGGCATAGACGGTCTTGTTTGTGGCCTCAACTTGGCCATTTCCTTGGGGGTAAGCTGGAGTAGAGTTAAAGAAGCATATGCCAAATTCGACACAGAGAGTGGTTAAGTCTTTACTGACGAATTGGCTTCTGTTGTCTGAGACAATGGTGTAGGGAACACCGAATCTAGTGACGATGTTTCTCCAGACGAATCTTCTTACGTCGGCTTCGGTGATTGTTGCCAGAGGTTCAGCTTCTACCAATTTTGAGAAGTAATCCGTTGTCGTGCAGAAATCTGAAGCCTCCAGGGGCCGTTGGTAGCTTTCCCACAATATCAAGCCCCCATTGTGCAAAGGGCCAAGGCCTTATGATGGGGGAAAGATTCTGGGCTAGTTGCTTTGGAATAGGGGAGAAAAGTTGGCATGGTTGGCATTTGCGGACGACTTCGTCACAGTCTTTCTTCATGTTCTTCCAAAAGTATCCTTGACTTATTGCCTGTTGGCAAAGCGAACGGCCGCCAGAGTGGCAACCGTAGCTACCTGAGTGAAGCTTGGTAAGAATATTTGGTACCTGGGTTGGGTGGACAATGAGGAGATAAGGGCCCGAGAAAGATTTCCTGTAGAGTTGGCCCCTTTCGGAGAGCCAGTAGTAAGCGGCTTTGTTCCTGATGCAGTAAGCTTCCATTTTGTCTACTGGTAAAGTGTCATGCTTGAGAAACGCAATGATCTTGTCCATCCAGCTTGGAGTGAGTTCGACATTGAGGACCTTTGGAGTGGTGTCAAAGCTTGGGTGGTCGATACTGCCGAAGTTGATAGTCTGGAATTTGGAGGCCGTAAAAGCTAAGGCAAGGCCAGCGAGTGCGTCTGCATGCGCGTTGTCTTCGTGGTTGATCTGTTCGATTTTGAAATTTTTGAAGTGCGTGAGGAATTCAGTTGCCGTTGCCTGGTATTTTGATATTAGGGCGTCCCGAGCCTCATAGTCCCAAAGTACTTGGTTAACTATGAGTTGGGAGTCACAATCGACAGCAAGATTGAAAACTTTCATCACAACTGCGGAGAGTAAGCCAGCAAGGAGGGCTTCGTATTCAGCTTCATTATTGATGGCGGGGAAGTCGATACTTAGAGAGCTTTCATGAAGTGTGCCACAAAGGGAAACTAAGACAACTCCTACTCCGGCTCCGTTGCCGTTGAAAGCCCCGTCGACATGTAGTCACCAGCTGTCGCCTTGAAAGAGTTTCCAAGGCATTAGTACTTTTGTTGATTTTGTGATAGGTTGAGGAGTAGGGGTGTTGAGAGTTTCCGTATCTTCAGGTGTTAATTCTACGATGAAGTCGGCGAGAATTTGACCCTTTATCGCCATTCGTGGCTCAAAACGGATGTCGAAGTTTGCTAATTCGACTGCCCATTTGGAGACCCTATTGGAGAGATCAGCCTTGCAGAAGAGGCTTGTTAGAGGGTGCTCTGTTAAGATAGTTATGGTATGGGATTGAAAGTAGGGGAGGAGTTTCCTGGCTGCCGAGACGAGAGCGAGTGCCAATTTCTCAAGTGGTAGATATCGTGTTTGCGTTGGGAGGAGTGTTTTGCTTGTGAAGTAGATGGGCAAGTCGTCTGTGCCAACTTGCCGTACCAATGCTGAACTGACTGCGTGGGCGGAGACGACAAGGTATAGATACAAGGTCTCGTACTCCTTTGGTTTCACGAGTATAGAGGCCGAGCTTAAGTATTCTTTGAGTTCGGTCAAGGCGGAGTCGCAATCCATGGTCCATTCAAAAGTGCGTCGACTCTTGCCTTTCAAGGCATGGAAGAATGCGTAGCATTTGTCTGAGGATTTGCTGATAAACCGGTTCAGAGCCGCTGCCATCCCAGTTAGCCTTTGTACTTCCTTGATTGTCCTTGGTGGGCGCAAGTCTTTATAAGCCTTTGTCTGGTTAGGGTCAGCCTCAATACCACGTCGGGTGACCAGGTGTCCAAGGAATTTCCCCACGCTCATGCCGAACGCGCACTTTTTAGGGTTTAGTCGTAGCTTGTGTAGTTTAAGGATTTCAAAGACTTCCGCCAAGTCTTGCAGGTGGTTGGATTTCTTCTTGCTCTTGACAACGAGGTCGTCAATATAGGCTTCCACGTTGTGGCCAATTTGTTCTTGCAACATCTTGAATATGGCTCTGTTGAATGTGGCGCCTGAATTCTTGAGCCCAAAGGGCATGACTTGGTACCAAAAGATGCCATATGGTGTGATAAAAGCAATTTTTTCCATGTCGTCGGGGTCCATGGCAATTTGGTGGTAGCCACGGTAGGCGTCTAGGAAGCTTAACTGAGCATGGCCTGCCGTTGCGTCCACAAATTGATCAATCTTGGGGAGTGGGAACCAATCCTTTGGACAAGCGTCATTGAGATTGGTATAATCCACGCAAACTCGCCATTTGCCGTTTTTCTTCTTAACAACCACTGTGTTGGACAACCATGTTAGGTATTGTACTTCTTGGATGGCGTTGGCTTCCAGCAAACGTTTGACTTCTTCAACTACGGCGTCGGCGTGTTCGGCTGTAGAACGTCGCGACTTCTAGATGACAGGCTTGGCATCTTTCTTGATGTTGAGAGAGTGATTGATAAAATTGGGGTCGACCCCTGGCATCTCGTTGGGGGTCCAAGCAAAAACTTCTATGTTTTTCTTGAGGTATCGGAATATTTCTTCACGGTCAGCTTCGCTGATGGAAAAGCTGAGTAAGAAGAATCGGGAGCCAATGCAATGTGTGCCAATGGGAACCCAGCGCGGCGGAACCATTGTGAGGATACTCGGGAGGCCGGCGCGGCAGAACCGAGGTTGGGTGAGTTAAACGAACGATTTTTGAAATGTTTTGGAAACTACAATGTGGCCGAACGTGGTAGCCCATTGTGTGGTGTGTGTTTTGTGTGTGTTCCAATGGGATCCGGGAAAAACGGAACCATTGTGAGGATGTGTGCGTTCCCATTTGAATCCGGAGCAGCGGAACCATGGTGAGGTATGGCTTGGTTATCCGCGGTACGGAGCCAATGCAATTGTGTGCCAATGGGAACCCAGCATGGCGGAACCATTGTGAGGATACTCGAGAACCCGGCGCGGCGGAACCGAGGTTGGGTATGTGGCTTGGTTATTCGCGGTACGGAGCCAATGCAATTGTGTGCCAATGGGAACCCGGCGCGGCGGAACCATTGTGAGGATACTCGGGAACCTGGCGCGGCGGAACCGAGGTTGGGTGTGTAGCTTGGTTATCCGCGGAACGGAGCCAATGCAATTTGTGTGAGTTAAACAAATGATTTTAAAAGATGGATTTGTATGTGAGAATGTTGACACGGTCTACGATGAGTTGCGTAGGTGAAACAAAGAGAATCATGGACACCTACGATAGTTTGAATAATGATTGCGTATGTGTTTTTGATATTGTCTTTTGTAACTATGTATATACGTATCATGTGGAAATTGATGTTTTATTATAACCTATTATCGTAAGTTAAGGTTGGTGGGTAAGGTTTATCCTATTGAGCGTTGTAGCTCACAGTGTTACCTTTTGGTGACCCTGACATATTATATGGGTGGCGACGTCGGTATAATGTGTCAGACCTCATAGATGAACAGGGAAGATGTACACCTTGGGGGCTTTTGGAGCTGAAGAGCTGGCTCAGATGGAGGAGCAGGTGGAGCTATAGTTAGTAACCCTAGAACCCCCTTCATCTGTGTAATTATTGAACTCTTGTGGGAGTTTTGTTGTAATAACGAGCTAGACTCCATTTGATTTTATCAATAAAAATGTTTATTTAACATACCCAAAATTCGGGGCGTTACAGATCAAGCTTTTTGAACAAGTCATAGTACATGACCTCCGCCGAGCTTCCCTGATCGATTAAAATGCACTTGACGTCATGGACTCCAGTTTGGACAGTTATGACGAGGGCATCGGAGTGTGGGGTTTGCACACACTCAAGATCGCGCTCGATAAAAGTTATTGTCCATTTGGGTAATTCTTCTGGACGTGGACGTTTGGATCCAGGTCTTACCGCGAGTACTTGCTTGGAAGTGATGCGCGATTGAGGTCGGCCCGAAGGTTAGTTTCAGATTCCTTTGTCACGGGGCCGTGAATAACATGTATTGTCAACCGCGTCTCATTTGGGTTGGGATTTTCAGCAGGTTGACAGGTGGGTGTTTTGGTTCGATCGATGTACTGATCGAGATGGCCTTGGGTTGCCAGACGCTCCAATAGTGCTTTGTATGGTGCGCATGCCGTTGTGTAGTGACCGAGTTCGTTATGATACGAGCACTTTTTCCTTAGGTTTTGATCTTCTTGGCCAGTGTCAATGCCGAGCTTCCCTATTGGCCATTTGAACCATGGTTGCCTCATTATCTCTTTTAGGAAAGACTAGATGGGCTCCTTGAAGTATGTGGTTTCAGCCACGTAGTCGTGCACCTTTGGTGGACATTTCTTCCCTTCCTTGATGTTGTTGACGTGTTTCTTTTGCTGGGATTGATGGGTTATGATTGGTGCAGGTAGCTGTGTCGTGGGCACTGGGGGTAGGGTAATCGGGTTCGCTATCCCCTGAGCCGCTCGATCTATGTAAAATTTTTCAAAAGCATAGAATCATTCTACGATGCGCATCAATTCGCCCATGACGTGGGGTGGACGGATGGCAAGTTCGTCTAGGATCTTGCTGCCAGTTTCCAAGCCGTTTTTGAAGGTTTGCAGAGCCCAGTACTCGTCGATTCCAGGGATCTCATTGAAAAGTTGCTAGTAGCGCTCGGCATACTGTCTGAGTGTTTTTGCGGGGAGCTTCCTCATCTGGGATAGTGACTCAGGCTCTTTGGCAGTCCTATTGCTTGTGATGAAACATGTAACGCCCCGAATTTTGGGTAAGTTGAAAGACATTTTATTGATAAAATCAAATGGAGTCTGGCTCTTTATTACATCATAATTCTCATAAGAGTATTTTAAAACAAACAAGGAGGGAACTAGGGTTCCTAACTACTGCTCCGCTTCCTCCTCCTCCTCCTCCTCCATCCGGGCTAGCCTTTCGGCTCCAAAGGCCTCCAAGGTGTAAAGTTCACCCTGTTCATCTACAAGGTTTGACACATTATACCGGCGTCACCACAAATATAATATGTCAGGGTCACCAAAAGGGAACACTGTGAGCTACAAAAGCTCAGCAGAACAAACCCATACCCTCTAACCCATAACTTACAAACAACAGGTTATAATAAAACATTGATTTGCACATGATACGTGTATACACAGCTTACAAAAGACAATATCAATAACACATCCGCAATCGCTATATAACTATCGTTGGTGTCCAAGATTCTCCGAGTTTCTCCTACGCAACTCATCGTAGACCGTGTCTCCATTTTCTCATACCATTCAACATTTCTCAAAATCATTTGTTTAACACACCCAATCTCGGTTCCGCCGTTCCGGGTTCCGAGTATCCTCACAATGGTTCTGCCTCACCGGGTTCCCAATGGCACACAAAACGTGCATTGGCTCCTCTCCGCGGATAACCAAGCCATATTACCAATGAGGCTATCACGTTCGGCCGCATTGGCGATCTTCACAATGGGCTACCAAGTCCGGCCACATTGTGGTTTTTACAATCCACGCAATGGGCTACCAAGTCCGGCCACATTACAAGTTTTCATACACACAACGGGCTACCAAGTCCGGCCACGTTGCGGTTTTCACAATCCACACGATGGGCTAACACGTCCGGCCACATCCCGGGTTTCCACATACACAATGGGCTACCAAGTCCGGCCACATTGCGGTTTCAAAACACATCTCATCATTATCCACACCCTAGGTGTCATGTTTCTACTTTCACGGTTCTTGTGTCTCGTTTACATGCAAAGACTCCGCGGTAGGACAAAAGTAAGCATGAAACATTCTAACAAGATCATCCAACTCAATACCACTTATAGCATAACGCCACATGTACGG
The DNA here is from genome assembly GCA_019656835.1 of Rhododendron ovatum. Classification (NCBI taxonomy): domain Eukaryota; kingdom Viridiplantae; phylum Streptophyta; class Magnoliopsida; order Ericales; family Ericaceae; genus Rhododendron; species Rhododendron ovatum. The sequence continues at coordinate 39,615,652 of CM033802.1, read as the reverse complement.
ACGCCCTTGGAGTGTATCACTTATGCTTATTCAAAGCACAACTCCACATGTACGGACGCCTTTGGAGTGAAATCACTTATGCTTTATCACACCACAAGTAATACAAGCAATTCATATATGCATGCTCATAATCATCTCAAAGATCAAAATACAAATACTTCTAAACAAACGATAAGTTCTATCTTTCGAAATCCGTTAAAGATAATCTACTTTCTATCATACGGTTCTATTCGTAGAGTTAGGGGCAAGGGATTCTACCTTACTTCTTGGCGGTAGGGCGGCTACGGAAAGTACGTCAGTGATCGAGCGGAGTAACTTCTTACGGTATGCCTTCGGGAGCTTCGAAAGAGAATGGTTTCTCTCGAAACTTCATCTTGACTAACGCTACTCTACTTTATGGATCGAAGGGTGGTCGGGTGGCAGTTTAGTGGCCGTCTTGGATGAGTTTCTTGAAGAACTCATGAACATGAAGAACAAAGAAAGAACAAAGGAATTCTAGAGAGAAGTTGGAGCAAAGTGAGAAGGTGTGAGTTCAATGCTTGGAATGGGGTCCTATTTATAGGAAAAAGCTTGGCTATTACCCAATGGGTAAAATTTTCCCTAACAATTATTGTCCAATGGGTAAAAGGCCATGAATGACTAGATTTGTACTATGGATGTGATTTGGAACGATTTGTTGGAAGATTTGGAGACAATGGTACAAGATTTGGGTATTAAACAATCCTAGAAGTACAATGGAGAGTTATGTTTGGTTAGGAAGAAGATTTACCCATGGATTTGAAAAGATGAAGAAAGATCATGGAGATCAATCAAGGTACAACCAAATCTCTCTCTCTCTCTCTCTCGGCCCATCTCTCTCTCTCTCTCTCTTGTACACAATATATATATATATATATATAACAAGAAAGAATAAGAAAGTACCAAGATACAAGATTTTCCAAATCCAAAATCCAATAAGGCACATGTTTGATTAACAAATAAACTAGTGTACTAATGTACTCTTAGGAAGATCAACTCCCCAATAAATTAATCCAATTGGGTACAAAATCCCAATATAAAATAATATTAAGGTACCTAGGAAATCTTAGGCTTTTAAATCCAAGGTACATACACATAATAAAATATTGGTACATCATCCCATGGGCAATTAGGAAAAAGACTAGTTTAATAAACCCTAGTACTTAGTTGAAAGATTAACTCTATTATCCAATGGATAATAAATCCCTTAACTTTTATTATCCAATGGACAATAGTTACTAGGCAACTTTTATATTAAAATAACCAAAGTCCTTTAAAGCATGTGACAAAAGCCCTATATTAAATATAGATGTGGTACCAAGTACCCCAATTAAATAAAAAAGCTAGGATTCTCCCAATTAAAATAATAATAAAGTACTGGTATTAATTTAATCAACAAAGTACTAGGAAATCTAGGGTTTAGATATATCCTAATATTTTAATGTAAAAAAGTACATGGGAATCCAAATCTTGATTATTAAAATAGAACCTTGTACTTGGTAGGAAGATTGGAGCTATTACCCAATGGGTAATAAATTCCCTAGCGGTTAAGAACCAAAGGATAATAGAAGTACAAGTACTTTTTATCTTAAAATAAGATTTTGAAAGACTACATGTACTTTTAGCCAAATTTTATAATGAAAAGATTATTGTCCAATGGACAAAGATTACCCTAACAATATGGACCAAAAGGTAAAGGCAAAAGGTTCAAAAGGTTCATCTAGTAACTAGGTGAGTTTGGTTGTTTGGTTCCTCTAAGTAGTCGGTTAGAAACTAACTAAATTGGTCAAGTAGAGTTTCTAGTCGAAAGTTTAACCAATGACCAAAATCTAACTACGATGAAAATTAACAAGAAATCATATAGCCACTCAAGAGAAAATAAGTAATTCAAAAAAAATTCAAATATTTAACGAAATTTTTATGGACCAAAATTCGGGGGCGTTACAATCTAACCCCCTGAAAACAATTTTGTCCCCGAAATTGGCGCGCGCTAGGTTTCGAATAGGTGAGGGGTAAGGTTAAGAAAGGAATGAAACACCTAGGACGGTTTGGCACTACACAGCTACTGCTTAGAGGCTTTGGCAAGTACTAGAAGTACAGCATTTCAGGCATCCTTCATAATCCTCTGCATGTTTGTTTGATCGAATCACCTTCTTTTACAAGTCGGAGGTTGAGTTGGTTCAGCCGTCGAACGACTTGCCATGTAGTACGCCCTTGACGAAGTTTCCATCCAACACCAAATGCAAAACTTCTACCAAATCATTATGCGGACTAGTATCCCACAAGCGTTTCCTAGTACATCCTTGTTGAACCCTCATGCTTCTCGATATTAAACCTATTTCCAAAAATAGGAAACAATGGGTCCATAATCGTAAGGCATGAGTATTCCATCCGCATTCCGGGAATAATCGAATTTCAGCAGGCAATCCTTGCAGTACTCTATGAACTCGGATATTACGAATGAAGGCAGTGAAAGAACCTATGTAGTCATGGAAAGATAAACCTTCCTATCCTCTTATAGTCGAAGCGTGCCTTCTTTCTTCTTCTCGAACAATGCCGGTGCTTCCCATGGTGACGTACTCGGCCTAGTAAATCCTTTGTACCTCAGCTCCTTCGATTGGGTCTTGAGCTCCTTGAGTTCAGCAGGGCCATTTGGTATGGCGCCACAGAGATTGGTGCCATCCCCGGTTGAAGTCCTATAGAGAAGTCTATTTCTCCTTAAGGCGATAAGCCAGGAAGTTCTTCAGGGAAAACATCGGCATACTCGCACACGATGTGTGGAAATCCCACTTCCATTCTATTGGCTTCTCCTTACTGGAAACTAGCGGCCATCCAAGCAGTGGATTCTGCCACCTTGGTCTTTTCATTGCCGAACCCGCTGTCCGTCTATCCCCCTTAAAAGGAATAGAGTCCCTTCTAGGGTATAAGCTGTCACCATCCTTTGATGACAGTCTATGAATGCTCGATGCGCTGATCACCAATCCAATCCTAGGATTACGTCAAAATCCGCCATGTCGATCACTCTAAGATCGCAGGTTGGCCACTTCTAGTTCGCACCCTCTACACTTTAGACTAACAGCTATACTCTCCCCTAACGGTGATGTTTCTTTCATACCCGTATTTAGGGGTTCTGTTTCTATTGCTAGTGTAGTTACGCAGGCAGGAGATATAAAGGAATGCGATGCACCAGAGTCTAACAAGGCTTGTACGCAAGTACTATACAATAATAGCGTACCTTGGATCACAGAGGGATCCTGCTCCTGTGCCTCAGTTCGTAGCACAAAGATACGCCCTCCAGTGCTTTGCTGGTATCCCATGGGCTGCTTTCCCTTGTTTTGCCCATTCTGCTGCTGTGATGAGCCTCCAGGGTTTTGCATCATAAAACCTGTTTGTCCAAAGCTCCCATTGCCCTCCTTCTGAGGTTGCGGGCATTGGCGGCTGTAGTGGCCCATAGTCTGACAGTTGTAGCACCGAACTGTCGTTAAGTCTTGACCATTTCTTTGTGGTTCGCCACGCCCTGGTGTAGCAGTCTTCCAGGGTTGGTTGTTTTGAGTCGGATTAAAGGATTTGGCAGGGTAGGGTCCATGGTTGCTATTGGATGGTTGGGTTCGGATTGGTTCACTGGCGTTACCCGTTGCCTTCCTCCATCGAGTCTTGAAGTCAGCCTCCTCGCTTTGCAGGCGGAGAGCACACTGGACCACACCATTATAGGTGGTAAAGGCTTGTGCCACTACGGCCCTTTGAGCGGTAGTCAGCCCCCACTCGAATCTTCTTGCCTTCCTGTCTTCGGTAGCTACAGCAGTTGGGGCGTAACGGGATAGCTCTTCAAATTTGGCCGCGTTCTGGGTCACGATCATCGTCCCTTATTTCAGGTTCATAAATTCCTGCTCCTTGGTTAGGTGAAGGGGTGTAGGGAAGTATTTATGGAGGAATAGGGTTTCAAACCCGGCAAATGTCATGGTGGCTATGGCATGGGTGGCCTCCATTAACTCCCACCAGTAACGAGCTTCTCCCTTCAGTTGGTAAGTGGCTAAGGCCACACGGTCTCCGTTTCGGGTAATCTCCAAGGTGTCCAGAATCACCTTGGTTTCTTTCAGCCAGGCTTCCGCCACGATGGGGTTGGTATCTCCATTGAAGGTTGGGGGTCGACGTTTGCAGAACTCGTTCATTGCTCGGGTTTGGGTCATAGGCTCGTTGTCGTGGTTCTGGTTTTGGTGGTTAGCGTTCACAGCAGCTATGAACGCTTGCATGGTCTGGGCTAGGTCGGGGTTTGCATTAGAGGGTTCTCCGTTATCGTACCCTAATCTGCTGCGCGTATTAACAATCTACGAGGGAAAATCGAAAGGGGGTTTTTGTTTACTAAAACAAATTTTCTTTTTTTTGCAAATGGTCTATCTTTCAAAAGTAGTTTAACAAATAGTATGCAACGGTACTCTTTTTAAAAATAAAGCAGGTTTTTCATAGATAAGAACTTCATACAACATAAGCATAGAATTTACAAACATAAACATAGAGTTCTACTACAAAACAGAACACGATTTCCTACTACAAGCTGAGACGGTCCTACATAGTCCTACAGTTGGGCAAGCTTTATTCCATACTGCTAGTGTAATATTCTAGGGTAGTTTGACTCCGAAGATTTCCCTCAGCCATATCTTGTAGCTCCTTTCAGCTGCGGTCTCTTCCCTAAGAAGACGCTCACGTTCTTGTGTGAGCAGTTCTTCCATAGTCGAGATGTTTGGCTCCTCTAATGGTTCCCGGTAGTATTGAGAGAGGTTTAGTACCGCAGCTTCTAGCTCTGGGTCAAACATGAGATCATCATTGGGTTGGTCAAAGTTTTGCACAAGCGGTGCGGGGACTAGGGTAGGCGAAGAGTTCTCGGGAATTGCAATTGGTGGGGGCATCTCCCAAGTGATTGGGACCTCATAGAGCTCCATGTCATCCTCTGGTGGGGGTGTTGGTCTTAAGTACTCAGGTGCTAGTAATGAGCGATAATTGGCCAAAACACACGGGGCGAAAGGTGGGCGTCCCCCTGGTGGTATACTTGACATCTATAATAATAAAGAAGGTTATAATTTAGACTTAACGGGGTAAGGGGTAGTTTTCACACCATAAAGAGTAAGATGCAAGTCCACACATAAACAGTGATCATATACTAAAGAAAACATAAGTCTCTTGTTACCAAATAAAATGAGTACAACGTAGATGGCTTACTAGCCTAATCTTACTGTCTCTAGTTACAACAAAAAGTCCAACTACTACCTAATCCTTAACATCCTACGTCCCGAAGGATTACAACGGTTACTAGTTTTATTCTATACATGCCTAAGCAATCTCCTTGGCCTTCACGGACCTTCTAGGGCCTCGTCCTCCTTGAGATTTCATCCGCAAGGTTTTCTTCCTTAGTTGCCTCATTGGCGTCCTTAAGTTGGCGAGCTCCAACCGATTGGTTAACTAGGGGGTTCATCTACAAGGAAAGGTTTCAACCTCAATTAGTAACAGAGTTTCAATAACTCTTAAAGAAAACATTTGAGTTTCTAAGTTCCACATTCGATTCTAGATTTAAGTTAACAACCAATTGTTCGGGAATTCCCAGCTTGGCCGTACTACCAATTTCCGTGCCTTGCTTCAATTTGAAGATTGTTTTGACAGAATTCCACCCAATTTGGGACAGTAAACTTAAACTCAATTCACGTTTATGCAATGGTCAAACTTATGTCATGGTTCTACCCATTCTACCCATGGCCGAGGTTTTGAACCTAAAGCTTTGATACCAAGTTGTAACGCCCCGAATTTTGGGTACATTAAAAGACATTTTATTGATAAAACCAAATGGAGTCTGGCTCTTTATTACGTCATAATTCTCATAAGAGTACTTTAAAACAAACAAGGAGGGAACTAGGGTTCCTAACTACTGCTCCGCTTCCTCCTCCATCCGGGCTAGCTCTTCGGCTCCAAAGGCCTCCAAGGTGTAAAGTTCACCCTGTTCATATACAAGGTCTGACACATTATACCGGCATCGCCACCAATATAATATGTCAGGGTCACCAAAAGGGAACACTGTGAGCTACAAAAGCTCAGCAGAACAAACCCATACCCTCTAACCCATAACTTACAAAAAATAGGTTATAATAAAACATCGATTTCCACATGATACGTGTATACACAGCTTACAAAAGACAATATCAATAACACATCCGCAATCGGTATGTAACTATCGTTGGTGTCCAAGATTCTCTGAGTTTCTCCTATGCAACTCATCGTAGACCGTATCTCCATTTTCACATACCATTCAACATTTCCCAAAATCATTTGTTTAACACACCCAACCTCGGTTCCGCCGTTCCGAGTTCCCGAGTATCCTCACAATGGTTCCGCCGCACCGGGTTCCCATTGGCACACAAAACTTGCATTGGCACCTCTCCGCGGATAACCAAGCCATATTACCAATGAGGCTACCACGTCCGGCCGCAAATGGCAATCTTCACAATGGGCTACCAAGTCCGGCCATATTGTGGTTTTCACAATCCACGCAATGGGCTACCAAGTCCGGCCACATTACGAGTTTTCATACACACGACGGGCTATCTAGTCCGGTCACGTTGCGGTTTTCACAATTCACACGATGGGCTACCACGTCCGGCCACATCGCGGGTTTCCATATACACAATGGGCTACCAAGTCCAGCCACATTACGGTTTCAAAACACATCTCATCATTATCCACACCCTAGGTGTCATGTTTCTACTTTCTCGGTTCTCGTGTCTCGTTTACATGCAAAGACTCCGCGGTAGGACAAAAGTAAGCATGAAACATTCTAACAAGATCATCCAACTCAATACCACTTATAGCATAACGCCACATGTACGGACACCCTTGGAGTGTATCACTTATGCTTATTCAAAACACAACGCCACATGTACGGACGCCTTTGGAGTGAAATCACTTATGCTTTATCACACCACAAGTAATACAAGCAATTCATATATGCATGCTCATAATCATCTCAAAGATCAAAATACAAATACTTCTAAACAAACGATACGTTCTATCTTTCGAAATCCTTTAAGGATAATCTACTTTCTATCATACGGTTCTATACGTAGAGTTAGGGGCAAGGGGTTCTACCTTACTTCTTGGCGGTAGGGCAGCTACGGAAAGTACGTCGGTGATCAAGCGGAGTAACTTCCTACGGTATGCCTTCGGGAGCTTCGAAAGCAAATGGTTTCTCTCGAAACTTCATCTTGACTAATGCAACTCTACTTTATGGATCGAAGGGTGGTCGGGTGGCGGTTTAGTGGCGGTCATGGATGAGTTTCTTGAAGAACTCAAGAACAACTCAAGAACATGAAGAACAAAGAAAGAACAAAGGAATTCTAGAGAGAAGTTGGAGCAAAGTGAGAAGGTGTGAGTTCAATGCTTGGAATGGGGTCCTATTTATAGGAAAAACCTTGGCTATTACCCAATGGGTAAAATTTTCCCTAACAATTATTGTCCAATGGGTAAAAGGCCATGAATGACTAGATTTGTACTATGGATGTGATTTGGAAAGATTTGTTGGAAGATTTGGAGACAATGGTACAAGATTTGGGTATTAAACAATCCTAGAAGTACAATGGAGAGTTATGTTTGGTTAGGAGGAAGATTCACCCATGGATTTGAAAAGATGAAGAAAGATCATGGAGATCAATCAAGGTACAACCAAATCTCTCTCTCTCTCTCTCTCTCTCTCTCTCTCTCTTATACACAATATATATATATATAACAAGAAAGAATAAGAAAGTACCAAGATACAAGATTTTCCAAATCCAAAATCCTATTAAAGAAATCCAATAAGGCACATGTTTGATTAACAAATAAACTAGTGTACTAATGTACTCTAGGAAGATCAACTCCCCAATAAATTAATCTAATTGGGTACAAAATCTCAATATAAAATAATATTAAGGTACCTAGAAAATCTTAGGCTTTTAAATGCAAGGTACATACACATAATAAAATATCGGTGCATCATCCCATGGGCAATTAGGAAAAAGACTAGTTTAATAAACCCTAGTACTTCGTTGAAAGATTAACTCTATTACCCAATGGATAGTAAATCTCTTAACTTTTATTATCCAATGGACAATAGTAACTAGGGAACTTTTATATTAAAATAACCAAAGTCCTTTAAAGCATGTGACAAAAGCCCTATATTAAATATAAGTGTGGTACCAAGTACCCCAATTAAATAAAAAGGCTAGGATTCTTTCCATTAAAATAATAATAAAGTAATAGTATTAATTTAATCAACAAAGTACTAGGAAATCTAGGGTTTAGATATACCCCAATATTTTAATGTAAAAAAGTACATGGGAATCCAAATCTTGATTATTAAAATAGAACCTTATACTTGGTAGGAAGATTGGAGCTATTACCCAATGGGTAATAAATTCCCTAGCGGTTAATAACCAAAGGATAATAGAAGTACAAGTACTTTTTATCTTAAAATAAGATTTTGAAAGACTACATGTTCTTTTAGCCAAATTTTATAATGAAAAGCTTATTGTCCAATGGACAAAGATTACCCTAACATTATGGACCAAAGGGTAATGGCAAAAGGTTCAAAAGGTTCATCTAGTAACTAGGTGAGTTTGGTTGCTTGGTTCCTCTAAGTAGTCGGTTAGAAACTAACTAAATTGTCAAGTAGAGATTCTAGTCGAGAGTTTAACCAATGACCAAAATCTAACTACGACGAAAATTAACAAGAAATCATATAGCCACTCAAGAGAAAATAAGTAATTCAAATAAAATTTAAATATTTAACGAAATTTTTGTTGACCAAAATTCAGGGGCGTTACAAAACAAGTGTTGAAGGCGCGTTCGAGGTCGACGAGGTTCCGTATGGATCCAGCGGGCAGCTTGTTGAACCATTGGAGCCCAAGGGAGCTGAGGCTAGATGGGAACGCTTTGCATTTGATTTCGTCCTTTGTGGTGCACAATTCAATGGTTTGGCAGAAGTGTATTAGGTGGGTATAAGCTTTGCACGTGGATGGGTCGAACTTTGTGAATTTCGGCAGATGGAAGTTAGTCTCACCTGTCGTATTGATTATGTGGGATGTGAAGGGGGAGACGCCAAGGTCCTTCAGCTGTCGCTCAAAGCCTGGGCGCGGCGGTTTGTCGTGCCCTTCTGTCTTCTTTCTTTTGGATTCTTTGCCAGGTGATTCCTCGCAGGCTCTGTGCTGTAGTTTTTCTCGCAAATCTTCTGTTCGATGTGGGCCGTCGACAGACTTTTCTCCGTTCTGTCGGTTCTTGGTGTTGTTGCTCGGTCCTTTGATCTGTTCGCCTTCCCTATTTCGCCAGGCTTGTCTTCCATTGTCTAAGTTTTCTGGTGGGATCTCTCCGAGACGTTCAGAGACATGGCACTTGGTTTGTACGGAATCTCGGCTATGGTGGGAAACCGTTGTGGGAGAGAACTCTGCGTGACCAGTCAAGTATGTGCTTATGAACGACTCGGTGTCCCTTATGTCGGTGCGATCACGGTGGCTCTTTGAGCGACGTGTTTCAGATGTTGTAGGCTGCTTGTAGAAGATTATCTCTCTTGCCTCGCCCATGTCTGGCGTGAAACCAAGGCGATCTTTGACGGAGCCACAATGGCCTTTTTTGTGAGGATGCTCCAGTGGTGGTGGGGGGGGGGGGGGGTTGGAGGCGGTGTTTGTCTTCGCCGCCTCCAGCAGATCTGGATGTGGCAGGAGCGGCGTCCTAATGCATTTAGTGTTTCATTTGGGCCACTTCTGCCCTTAGAGCCACCAGTTCGTTGTCTCTCTCATTGTCACGACATTGTAGCAAGCGGATATAGGCCGTCGTTACGTCGTCCGCTACTGGGGAGAGTCCGGAGTTAAGGGGGATTGAGATGGATATATGCCTCTCAGAGAACGGTGGAAGGATTGTGTTTCCACTGGCGTCTTTTGCTCCTGAGGTGGCGATGTCAGTCAGATCTCCACCCATGGTGGATGGATCAGTGGTTGTTGTTGGGAGGAGGGTAGGGATGGCAATGGGGAGGGTTGGGGGTGGATACCACTATCCCCGTCCCCGATCGGATACCACTATCCCCGTCCCCGATCCCCAAACTCAAATTCCTCCCCATTCCCGCCCCAATCCCAACCGGGGATTTATTTGTACCCTCCATCCCCGCCTCAAATGGGGAACGGGGATCCCCGTGGGGAATCGGGGATCCAAAGATCCCAAAACTTTTTTTAAAAAAAGTCACCTGCCGTAAAATATGAATCAAGAAAATAAATTCAAAAAAACAAAAAAAACAATCTACGCTGCCATTACAAACCAAATGCCAAGGAAAATAGCCACAGTTGCTGCCATATTGCCATTACAAACCAAATAAAAAATGAAAACAGTCACATCTGCTACCGTAGTGCCATTATAAACCAAATTTAAATTAAAACAGTCACATAGTTGCTGCCATAGTGCATTACAAACCAAATTGAAATAAAAACAGTTTCAAACAAACAAGACGAGTAGGCTAGTGGGGCTGGGAATTGGAGACGTAAGTCTCTAGAGTGGCGACTGGGAAATGGAAAACCCTAACTTATCTATATATATAGTAGGCTAGTGGGGCTGGGGCGGGGATCAGGAACCTTAATTCCGTAACTTATGTGTGTGTATATATATATATATATAATTATGCATTATATATAGTAGGCTAGTGGGGCGGGGATCGGGGCGGGGATGAGGCGGGTACTACCTCATATCCACCCCCTACCCGTTCCCCACTTTTTTTAAAAAATTATCCCCGTATCCTACCCGATCCCCAAAAAATCCTCGAATCCCCTACCCATTTGGGGCAGGGAACGGGGCGGGTTGGGTCAGGGCGGCCGGAATTGCCATCCCTAAAGGAGGGGGGTGGATTGAAGGTGATTGGAGCTGTTTGAGTCAGAAGTTGCGTGACTTCACTTCGGGTTCACCAATTGTGTGGCCCGCGATCCTCGATTCGAGTTCCTCCTCCGCTTGCTGGGGGGCTACCTAACCTTCTATTCCTCACCTGCACAATGAACGCATGACTAAGACCTGGCCGGGGTTGCCCAGCAAGGCCCTCCGGCGCGAGGATAAGTATGTGTTTAGAGAGAGGAAAGAGACTAGGGTTTTTTTCAGGGTTGAGTGTATGTACCTCTTTAGGGTTATTCCTTCAGTATTTATAGGGCCTCCTTGACTTGTTCCCCAAGCACGGGCATGTGCCTTGCACGGTTTAGGTGATGCTGCCTCGACGTCACTGAGCAAATCTGGTAACCGTTTCGTGCGTGAGCTGGCAGCCCCCACGTGCTCTCGTCATTATCCCTTGGCGTAACCGCTTTGTCACGTGAGGGAGCACGTGACTCAGCGGGTGGTCGAGCCAATATCTAGCTGACCCTGGCAGACAACATGAGGGGGAAGTCAAATGGAGCCGCCTTACAAGGGGTGGCCGAACCTGAAGAGACTCCTCAAAGGTGGCTGAGGATGAAAGCTTTCTTTAAGATGGTTTACCGAGCTTGATTAACTCGTCTGTGCCGTCACCTCAACGATAGATGGGCTTGACCTCGGCTTGTTCCCCAATGGGCTTGGACCATTAGATTCGGTCTACTACAACCAATATTTCTAATTGTCATTGAAACCCAAGTTAATCTTCAGATAATCTATCTCCACCAGCAGAAAGTACCCAATAAAACCCAAAACCAAAATCTGAAGTATAGATCCAATAGCAGCGAGGATGAACATTGACTAACAAACCAGATTGATACGAACCTTCAAAAGAATCAACATTCACCAAAACAAACCCCCAAACAAAGTCAAGTGCTCCAATGAAACGGTTGACTGCCATGCCAAACTTGACTCTAAGTTGTTTCTCCAAAACACAATGCTCCCCAAAACGAACCCCAGATTGCTTCCCCAAATCATCAAAGCATTTGTGCACCAAAGCGGTAGTATCCAGAACAGATTCTCCAATATCCAAAGCGCCAGTGGCTGCTCCACCCAACATTATACTTCTTTCAAGAAAATACAGATTATTGCGCCTAATGCACTTCATCACAACCATATTGCCAATGAAACCTTTGAGCTCCACCCTTCAAAGTGATCACCAAACCTACAGACTCTAAGGCACCCAGAGATGAGATTATCTTTCACGCACGGTACATACCGAACGTTATCCAATGTCCTAATGAATCCATCATGCATAACCAAGCTGATTGTACCTTTCCCTAAAGTCTTGCAAGCATGGCCATTACCCATGAGATCATCACCGCCATCAAACTCCTTGAAGCTAGAGAACCAATCCCTATTGGGACACACATGACAGCCACAACCAAAAGAAAAAATCCACTTCGACTCCCTCGAGTGGCTAACAGGCATGAGACTCACCAAAGCTTTCAAATCATCATCATCTTCAAAAGCATAATTGGAATTGGAGTCCTTCTTACTCCTTGAGACAGGACAATCCCTTTTCCAACGACCTTTGTTGTGACAATAAGCACACTCGTCTTTTGCAATAGCCGTTGTATTCGCAAAAGAGGGAACTTTACTCAATTGGCCGAGTATTATTCCCTACAACCAAACCCTGACTGAATGTGTCCTGATGGGTCTGCTTTTCTCTTAAACGACACTCATTATTAACTAGAGAATTTGACACATCCTCAAAATGAATTTCATCCTTACCACATAACAAAGTAGTAACAAGGTGATCATACAAAGTAGGAAGAGAATTCAACAAAATCAAAGCCTTATCCTCGTCGATAATATTGGCATCCAAATTCTGAAGATCAGCAAGTATTTTATTAAAATCGGACAAGTGCTTGTTCATAATACTGCCTGCACGGAACTAGAAACGGAAGAGCTACTTCTTAAAGTAGAGGTGGTTCTCTACGCTCCTGGTCATGAACTTATCCTCGAGCTTCTTCCAAAGATCCTTCGCCTTCGTCTCCTGCATAGCAAAATACTTTTGATCTTTTGCAAGACATAGTTGAATGGAACCACAAGCCTAACGATTAAACTTATCCCAATCCTTATCGCTTATGTCCTCCGGTTTGTCCTCCAAAGCAAAATCCAACCCTTGTTGAACCAAAATGTCCAAAACTTCAGACCACCACATACCAAAGTTGTTCTTTCCATCAAATTTTGAAAAGTTCAAATTTAGCATAGAACACCAAAGACCTCACAGTGTAACCAGTGCTGGACCCGGATGGTACCACTGTCTTGGACGACTCCTCAGACATCTTCAATCCAATTTTCCTAAATCACCAAACCAAAAATCCAAAGAATCAAGTGGAACAAATCGAAGCCTAGGTCCAAAACCTACGCTCTGATACCAATTTGTTGCGCGGAAGCCGAACAAGCAGACAGTGATTATGAATATTAAATCGAAGAAAAATAGATGTATGAAGCAAACCAAACTAATCAAACCAAACGTGAAAGAAGGTAAGAGAAATCAAACAAAAGGAAAGAGAGACACATAGATATACGTGGTTCGGTCTTACTTTGGGATGTAACCCTAGTCCACGGGCAATCGATCGAGGGCTTCATTAATCAAATACGAATGCTCAAAGAGCAACAAAGAAGAAGTCTTCAGAACTCTCCTACCAAAAGCCAAAACAAGGAGGCAACTCTCTCAAACCCTAATCAAATGCCTAATATTTGCTCTCACACCAACAATGAGGCATTACAAGTATATTTATACCCAAAGATAAGTTGCCTAACAAGTCCTAACCAAATTGGGCTTTGGAGCCCCCAAAAAATCCTAAAAAAAGAAGTCAAACGCGCTGTTCCGCATGCCTGTTGGTCCGAACCAAGTGTACGGCGGTCCAGACCAAAATATCAGAGAGCGACGATCAAATCTGGAATAATCGGCCTAATTTCGTCCGGACGTAGTTAGGGCGGGTTCCGAATGCCCGAAGGTGCTGAGGTTCTTCCGGACGAACTGCTCTGGAACACACCGCTGGCCAAAATAACAGATTGCTCCAAAAACGCGTAACAAGCACTGGTCCGAACAACCAAGACCTTGGTTCAGACCATGGAGTCTATGAACTCCAAAATCAAGCCAAAGTTCAACAAATCTCCACCTTGGCTAGATATCCAAACCCAAACACCAAGTGAAGCCAAAACCAATGTCAAATCGAACTGCCACAAACCAAACTCTCTCGAAAAGCTCAAACCAAAAGAGAGTCAAAGAGACGATGAATCAAACCTAAGGAAGCAACCAAGTCCTCAACAAACAAACCAAACCGATACTACAGATGAACCCAAACCAGAAACAAGCACCAGAACAATCCCAAACCAATTTCTGAAGCTTCGAGCAATCTTCAGAACCAAAAACAACGTTGCAACATCTCCAAATTCCAAGTTCCGATAGCCAAATCCAAATCCAAAACCAAACCGACAAGCCTAGCCAGACGCAAAAGAACCAAACCATCTTCAAGGTTGCCTTTAACCCGCACCCTAAGGCGCGTGCACCCCGAAGGGCGCTCAAACAAGTGGAAGGCGGATTAAGTCCAAACCATGTTTGAACTTATCCCCATAAACCAAAGTCTTCGAATCTGCAGTCCTAAATACCAAATCCCAATATTTCAACTTGTCGTTGAAACCCAAGTTAGTCTTCAGATGATCTATCTCCAGCAGCAAAAAAATACCCAAACAAATTCCCAAAACCAAAATCCGAAGTATAGATCCAGTAGCAGCGAGAATGAAAATCGACTAGCAAACCAGATTGATACGTACCTTCAAGAGAATCAACATTCACCAAAACAGACCCCCAAACAAAGTCAAGTGCTCCAATGAAGCGGTCGACTGCCATGCCGAACTTGACTGTAAGTTGCTTCTCCAAAACACAATGCTCCCCAAAACAAACCCCAGATTGCTTCCCCAAATCATCAAAGCATTCGTGCACCAAAGCGGTAGTATCCAGAACAGATTCTCCAATATCCAACGCGCCAGTGGTTGCTCCACCCAACACTATACTTCTTTCAAGAAAATACAGATTATTGCGCGTAATGCCCTCCATCACAACCATATTGCCAAATGAAACCTTTAGAGCTCCACTCTTCAAAGTGATCACCGAACCTGCGGACTCTAAGGCACCCAGAGATGAGATTATATTTAACGCCCAGTACATACAGAACGTTATCCAATGTCCAAATGAATCCATCATGTATAACCAAGCTCATTGTACCTATCCCTAATGTCTTGCAAGCATAGCCATTACCCACAAGAATGTCTCCGCCATCAAACTCCTTGAAGATAGAGAACCAATCCCTATTGGGACACACATGACAGCCACAACCAGAATCCAAAATCCACTTCGACTCCCTCGAGTGGCTAACAGGCATGAGACTCACCAAAGCTTTCAAATCATCATCCTCTTCAGAAGCATAATTGGAATTGGAGTCCTTCTTACTCTTTAAGACAGGACATCCCTTTTCCAATGACCTTTGTTGTGACAATAAGCACACTCGTCTTTTGCAATACCCGTTCTATTCGCAAAAGAGGGAACTTTACTCGATTGGGACCGAGTCTTATTCCCTACAACCAAACCCTGACTAAATGTGTCCTGATGGGTCATCTTATCTCTTAAACGATACTCATTATTAACTAGAGAATTCGACACATCCTCAAAATGAATTTCTTCCTTACCACATAACAAAGTAGTAACAAGTTGATGATACGAAGTAGGAAGATAAATCAATAAAATTGAAGCCTTATCCTCGTCGAGAATATTGGCATCTAAATTCTGAAGATCAGCAAGTATTTTATTAAAATTCGACAAGTGCTCGTTCATAGAACTACCTGCATGGAACTGGAAATGGAAGAGCTTCTTCTTCATGTAGATGCGGTTCTCTACGCTCTTGGTCATGAACTTATCCTCGAGCTTCTTCCAAAGATCCTTCGCCTTCGTCTCCCACATAACAAAATACTTTAGATCATTTGCAAGACATAGTCGAATGGAACTATAAGCCTGACGATTAGACTTATCCCAATCCTTATCGCTCATGTCCTCCGGTTCGTCCTCCAAAGCAAAATCCAACCCTTGTTGAACAAAAACGTTGAAAACTTCACACTACCACATACCAAAGTTGTTCGTTCCATCAAATTTTTCAATTTCAAATTTAGCATTGGAAACCAAAGACCTCACCGCGTAATCGGTGCTGGACCTGGTTGGTACCAATTTCTTGGACGACTCCTCAGACATCTTCAATCCTATTTTCCTAAATCACCAAACCAACAATTCAAAGAATCAAGCGGAACAAATCAAAGCCTAGGTCGAAAACCTACGTTCTGATACCAGTTGGTTGCGCGGAAGCCGAACAAACAGACGGTGATTATGAATATTGAATTGAAGAAAAATAGATGTATGAAGCAAACCAAACTAATCAAATCAAATATGAGAGAAGGAGAGAGAAATAAACCATAAGGAGAGAGAGACACACAGAAATACGTGGTTCGGTCTTACTTTGGGATCTAAGCCTTGTCCACGGGCTGTCAATCGATGGCTTCATTAATCAAATACGAATGCTCAAAGAGCTACAAAGAAGAAGTCTGCAGAACTCTCTTACCAAAAGCCAAAACAAGGGGGCAACTCTCTCAAACCCTAATCAAATGCCTAATATTTGCTCTCACACCAACAATGAGGCATAACAAGTACATTTATACCCAAAGATAAGTTGGCTAACAAGTCCTAACCATATTGGGCTTTGGAGCCCCCAAAAAACCCTAAGAAAAGAAGTCAAATGCACTGTTCCGTGTGCCCGCTTGTCCGGACCAAGTGTACGGTGGTGCAGACCAAAATATCAGAGAGCGACGATTAAATCTAGAGTAATTGGCTGAAGTTTGAAGTCAAGACGGGTTCCGGATGCCCGAAGGTGACGAGGTTCGTCCGGACGACCTGGTCCGGACTAGGCCGCGGGCCAAAATAACAGATTGCTCCAAAAACGCGTGGCAAGCACTGGTCCAGACAGCCAAGACCTTGGTTCGGACCATGGAGGCTAGGAACTCCAAAATCGAGCCGAAATTCCACAAATCTCCACCTCGGCAAGATATCCAAACCCAAATACCAAGTGAAGCCAAAACCAATGTCAAATCGAATTGCCACAAACTAAACTCTCTCTAAAAGATCAAACCAAAAGAGAGTCAAAGCAAGGACGAATCAAGCCCAAGGAAGCAACTAAGTCCTTAACGAAAAAACTGAACCTATCTGCAGATGAACCCAAACCAAAAACAAGCATCGAAACAATCCCAAACCAATTTCTGAAGCTTCGAGCAATCTTTAGAACCAAAAGCAAAGTTGCAACATCTCCAAATTCCAAGTTCCGCTAGCCAAATCCAAATCCAAAACCAAACCAAAGAACCTAGCCAAACCAAGTGCCAACCCTAAGATGCAAAAGAACCAAACCGTCTTCAAGGTTGCCTTAAACCCGCGCCCTAAGGTGCGTGCACCCCGAAGGGCGCTCAAACAAGTGGAAGGCAGATTATGTCCAAACCATGTTTGAACTTATCCCCATAAACCAAAGTCTTCGAATCTGCAGTCCTAAATACCAAATACCAATATTTCAACTTGTCGTTGAAACCCAAATTAGTCTTTAGATGATCTATCTCCACCAGCAGAAAAATACCCAAACAAATTCCCAAAACCAAAATCCGAAGTATAGATCAAATAGCAGCGAGAATGAAAATCGACTAACAAACCAGATTGATACGTACGTTCAAGAGAATCAACATTCACCAAAACAGGCCCCCAAACAAAGTCATGTGCTCCAATGAAACGGTTGACTGCCATGCCAAACTTGACTCTAAGTTGCTTCTCCAAAACACAATGCTCCCCAAAACGAACCCCAGATTGCTTCCCCAAATCATCAAAAGCATTCGTGCACCAAAGCAGTAGTATCCAGGACAGATTCTCCAACATCCAAAGCGCCAGTGGCTGCTCCACCCAACACTGTACTTCCTTCAAGAAAATACAGATTATTGCGCCTAACGCCCTCCATCACAACCATATTGCCAAATGAAACCATTAGAGCTCCACTCTTCAAAGTGATCACCGAACCTGCGGACTCTAAGGCACCCAGAGATGAGATTATATTTCATGCTCCGTACATACCAAACGTTATCTAATGTCCAAATGAATCCATCATGCATAACCAAGCTGATTGTACCTATCCCTAAAGTCTTGCAAGCATGGCCATTACCCAGAGGAACATCACCGCCATCTAACTCCTTGAAGCAAGATAACCAATCCCTATTGGGACACACATGATAGCCACAACCAGAATCCAAAATCAACTTCGACTGCTTCGAGTGGCTAACAGGCATGAGACTCACCAAAGCTTTCAAATCATCATACTCTTCATAAGCATAATTGGAATTGGAGTCCTTCTTACTCTTTAAAGCAGGACAATCCCTTTTCCAATGACCTTTGTTGTGACAATAAGCACACTCGTCTTTTGCAATAGCCATTGTATTCGCAAAAGAGGGAATTTTACTCGATTGGGGCCGAGTCTTATTCCCTACAACCAAACCCTGACTGAATGTGTCCTGATGGGTCTGCTTATCTCTTAAACGATACTCATTATTAACTAGAGAATTCGACACATCCTCAAAATGAATTTTTTGCTTACCACATAACAAAGTAGTAACAAGGTGATCATACGAAGTAGGAAGAGAACTCAACAAAATCAAAGCTTTATCCTCATCGAGAATATTGGCATCCAAATTCTGAAGATCAACAAGTATTTTATTAAAATCGGACAAGTGGTCATTCATAGAACTACCTGCACGGAACTGGAAACGGAAGAGCTTCTTCTTCAAGTAGAGGCAGGTCTCTAAGCTCTTGGTCATGAACTTATCCCCGAGCTTCTTCCAAAGATCCTTCGCCTTTGTCTCCCGCATAACAAAATACTTTAGATCATTTGTGAGACATAGTTGAATGGAACCACAAGCTTGATGATTAAACTTATCCCAATCCTTATCGCTCATGTCCTCTGATTTGTCCTCCAAAGCAAAATCCAACCCTTGTTGAACCAAAACGTCCAAAACTTCACACTACCACAAACCAAAGTTGTTCGTTCCATCAAATTTTTCAACTTCAAATTTAGCATAGGAAACCAAAGAACTCACTACGTAACCGGTGCCGGACCCGGTTGGTACCAATTTCTTGGACGACTCCTCAGACATTTTCAATCCAATTTTCCTAAATCACCAAACGAACAATCCAAAGAATCAAGCGGAACAAATCAAAGCCTTGGTCGAAAACCTACGCGGTCTGATACCAATTTGTTGCGCGGAAGCCGAACAAATAGACGGTGATTATGAATATTGAATCGAAGAAAAATAGATGTATGAAGCAAACCAAATTAATCAAACCAAACGTGAGAGAAGGAGAGAAAAATCAAACAAATGGAGAGAGAGACACACAGATATACGTGGTTCGGTCTTACTTTGGGATGTAAGCCTAGACCACAGGCAGTCAATCAATGGCTTCATTAATCAAATACGAATGCTCAAAGAGCTACAAAGAAGAAGTCTGCAGGACTCTCCTACGAAAAGCCAAAACAAAGCGGCAACTCTCTCAAACCCTAATCAAATGCCTAATATTTGCTCTCACACCAACAATGAGGCATAACAAGTGTATTTGTACCCAAAGATAAGTTGCCTAACATGTCCTAACCATATTGGGCTTTGGAGCCCTCAAAAAACCCTAAAAAAAGAAGTCAAACGCACTATTCCGTGTGTCCGCTGGTCAGGACCAAGTGTACAGCGGTCCGGACCAAAATATCAGAGAGCGACGATCGATCTAGAACAATCGGCTGAAGTTCGTCTGGATGGGGTCCGGACACCCGAAGGTGCTGAGGTTCGTCCGGACGAACTGATCAGGACCAGGCCGAGGGCCAAAATAACAGATTGCTCCAGAGACACGTAACAAGCACTGGTCTGGACCACCAAGACCTTGGTTCGGACCATGGAGGCTGCAAACTCCAAAATCGAGCCGATATTCGACATTAATCAATCCATTTGAGCTCTAAAATCAGCCCCATTCCAACTCCATTCCGGCTCCAAAACACAGCTTTGTTTTCTCTCCAAAACAGCCCGAAAAATCTCCTCGTTCAAGCTCTGGTATCAGCTACAAGACAGTTTGGGAAAATAGTCTCAAGTCGGCTACCGACAGAGCCCCGTTGCCGTGTGTTTGATCCGATGACCCGAGCTCCGACCCACCGCCAAATCTCTCCGAATCCCGTTTCGCCAGACAAGAGGTAGTCTGAACTCGCCTCCCTACATATACTCCCTCCGTCCGGATTTAATTGTCCCTAGTTCTATTCTAACCGGCGAAAAAATGAGTTATATCTTTGAATCCATAATTAATTTCATATAGAATATGGATCTTGTTTGATAGATCTCGATTAGTTCTAAAATACAATATTTTTGAAATCACGTAAAATATTATAAATTGGAAGATATAATCGATTGAAAAATGGCACGAACTTCAAAAAACGACTATTAAATCTGGACAGAGGGAGCATTATCATGTCTATATTAATTTTAGTGTCCGGTATGATGATTTCCGGACCCAGCGTCACCGGCCGAGCCCAGGCCGAAAACCCACTGTTTTTCCCGAAAACTTAATGCCTTGTTCTCTTTGGTTTTTGAAAAGAATTTTTTCAAAAATTTCCCCTAGATTCCTCCTACTTCCAACATTTCTCTCTCTATCTCTCTCCACTTATTACCCCTACTATTTTTCAAAAAACTTTTCAAAACACAAACCAAACACAGCATAAGCCACTGGAATTTGAACATTTTGTTTGGTATAACCACGGTTTAGTCGTTCATATTTGAGTAGCTCATAAATCCACCCTAGTGAATAAGAAAATGATATTATAAGCCCCAAAGTTAATTGATTTAGGTTCAATCTTAGTTTAATCTCATGATTAATTTTATGGCATGATAAATCTTAGTGCATGATAAAGTTTAGCGCATGAATAATCCAATCGTATGGTTAACTTTATCGCATGACTCATTTTATTGCATGAGTAATGTTATCGCAAGATAAATTTTATCACGTGGTTTGCTTTTATCGCACGAGTAACTGTTGTTAGCCTGTTAACATGTTTCATGAAAATGTTGAATTGTGTAAAATGTTGTTGTACTGGTAGATTGGACATTAGGTTCACTGGGGTTTGGTGTACGTAGATAGAAGATCACATAGACGATTTTTAAGTTAAAGGAAATCGGAAGATAGGAGATGATGTGATTGGCAATTTGCTAGAGAAATGATGTTTAAGTGGGATTCTAGCTTGGAGGTTATCCAGTGAATCCGGATTTCTTGAAGGTTATCTATAGAGTCTAGTTTGGGAGAAGAGAAATAAAGCCAGGGTACGGTAGTTGATTGTCGATTCGAAACCTTAGGATATGGCATTGCGTGATCGCTCTTTTTGAATAGGAGATAAAAAGGTGATATGTATTATAGTACCAGGTTATGGTCTATAAACTCCCAAGGTTACGGTTAGTTCCTTGTGGGCCCAGTGGTTACGGTTAGGTCCTTGGGGAATTCATCCTTGCGAGGCAGCCGATGACTCCAACTAAGTAAATAACTTAGCCCATTTCATCGGGGCTCCCAGTTAGGGCAAGCAAAGAGGAGCGGTATCACGAGTGGCCATAGTCCTAGTGGTTAACGTGGGAGGATGTTTCTCAAGGGTTGAGATTCTAGATTTCACTAAGTTAAAGGCTAGTAATTGAAAT
This sequence comes from Rhododendron ovatum, assembly GCA_019656835.1. Classification (NCBI taxonomy): domain Eukaryota; kingdom Viridiplantae; phylum Streptophyta; class Magnoliopsida; order Ericales; family Ericaceae; genus Rhododendron; species Rhododendron ovatum. The sequence continues at coordinate 39,593,893 of CM033802.1, read as the reverse complement.
TGATTGCTTGCTACTTTAATTGTTCTTAGTTTAGTAGTATTGTACGTGCCCTTGTTTGTAAGTTATGGGTTTCGGGTGGATTTTGTCTACTGAGTGTCATCGCTCATGATACTATGTTGCCCTGGTAACTCGAACACCAGGTACTGAAGACGAAGCAAAAGGGTAGTACGAAAAAGTAAAGTGACGTTGACCGATGAAGTATTTGTCAAACCCTGGATGATGCACTCTTAGTTGCTCTATATTGTAAATTAAGTATTTTTAAAACGTACGACAAAGTATTTTTATAGAGTATAATTGTAATCGATATGTCATATTGTCATTTGAATTGGTGAGGCTTTTAAAATTTTAATCCCTAAAAAAAGAAAACTATTTTCAAAAATTTCTTTTTAATGTTTAAATAATGTCTCCAAAATTCAGGGCGTTACAAATGGTATCAGAGCTTTAGGTTCAAACCCTTGACCTTGGGTAGTGCTTAGCTCTGCAACCTCACCTTCAAATATAAGGTTGGAAAACCCCAAGCGTAGGGCTAGGTCGTCGATAGCATAATAACCAGAAAGTCCGGGATCGTACCCACAGAGAATCGAAAATAGCTTAATCGGATTGTAGGTTTTATATGGTGGATTGCGGCATTTAAGATGGGTCAACTTGGTTTTGCTTTGAAAGTGGAAACTAAGGAAAAGACTAGAAATGTGCTTTATGAACTAAAAGAGGCAAGTCTAGGGATCGTCTTTCCCTTGACAAAGGCCGCTATCGGTTCTCGATTATAACTCAAGCGAGAGTCACGATCGCGTGCTCATGCTCAAAAGATTTGGCTTTAAAGACTACGTTTATAAAAAGATGTGATTAATCGGAGGTGAACCATCTTGTTTGGCAAATTAATCGAACACATAGGAGGCCACGAGCCCTCGGTGAGCCGCTTGCCAAGACCGCTTGACTAAGCTCCTTACCAAGGAGTTAACACCCCTTGTTTGGACCAAAAATGCAAGTTAAGTCCTATTCCAAAAATCATGCTTTTAAGCCCAAAGGTTTGAGAACCAAAAAACCACCAAAGTCCTCGGGAAAGATTGCCTCGAGACTTAGCCAAACAACTACTCACACATATTGAAAAGACTGGAATTCATGCTAGAAATGATGAACATGTTTAACCGACGAAAATGAAAATAAATTTGATATTAGTAAGGATCTAGTATGTACAAGAAACTTTAATAAACAAGAAATTAACAAACAACAAATACCTTAAGGAGTTCTTGACGGAATTAACACAAAGGCTTGGTAGCTTTTAATGGAGTTCTAAAAACTTAAAAGACTTAAAGTTGTATTGAATGAGAGAGAGATAAAGAAGAGATAGCGTGGCCCTATTTATACAAGGTGGCCTCTTCTCTCTCACAAAGTATTTCAAAAATATCCTAAACGTAGCCAAAAGTAGAAAATATCCCAAAAGTGGAAGGTTGAAAAAGTAGCAAAAACATGGATTTTTCTGCATGCTGAACTGGTACTGGCCAACTACCAGTACTGGTACAAGGTCTTCAAAAATGGTGAAAAATCCCAACTCTAGACAGTGGGAATTGGTACTGGGCAATTCACATTACAGGTACAAGGTCGACAGAAAACTGTTTCAAGCTTGCCCTTGTACCAAACGGCCCATGACAACCCGATCACCTCTCGCCACTCAATAAAACACCCATTGGGACTTGGAGGGTAGCTACCACACGGCCTTGGACACTTGGATGCTTCTAAGAGCGATCCTTAGCAATATAAATCGCCTTAATTCAACGTTTAACTTGAAACTAAACAAAAAACAACCTTACGTGCAAAATGGACTAAAAATGATACCTTAAGGATTGAAACGCTACAAATTATAGGACTTTAAGCACCAAGATTATATAATCTTGGGTTCTTATCACGCCCCCAACTTGAACGTTGCTAGCCCCTAGCAACGATAAGGCACAAAATAAAGGAAAACTAAGCAATCCTTCCGGCAAAGCAACTACAGCACATGCTCCAACATAACTAACGTGCAAGAGTTTAAAAACCAAACCGTTTATTCCACAACAACTCGCAGCCGGAAATTAGATGAGCAACTAAACGCTAAGTAAGTAATTAACAATCATCCAACAGGCATATCCAAAATCAAAAGTTGGATACGACACTTCCAACAACCTTTTTATGCAAAAGAAACCATATCCCACAAAAAATGCTCAGAAATAGGCATGGTGAACAAAAATGCCAAGCCATATATAAGTGGAGAGCACCATTAGAAAGAAAACTTAACTATACAACCAAGAACTTACTGAAAAGAAATATGCCATAAACTAAACATGCCAACATCCATACGTTGAATCAAATTGGAATCAAATCGTATGAAAGATCAACTAAGGACTTTAAAGCTTGTAATGACCTTGGTTTAATCAAAAGAATGGTTAGCAAAAATGGGTGATGGCTATATGCTAGCTTGGTTTTTCTACTCTTGGCCGCCACCAACACTAAACTACCAAGTCAACGGCCACATGCCCGCCCTAACAAAAACTTCCTAAAACTATTATTTACGAATTCAACTACTAAAACGGAAAACAAGATAGGATAGGTGGGCTGTAAACCACCAAGCACCCCGACCAAGTAGAGGGATTTTCCAAAACTAAACCACTGACTCTAATCGTTATCCTCATACTCATCATCATTTTTCTCCTCCTTAACCACGTGTTCCTTGCCCCGCCTCCGAGTACTTAACTCACCATCGCCACTAGTTCCAACCCCATGCTCTCTCTCCGGTTCCTTGGGAGTGGATTCTCTCATATCGGCCTCGGTGGGAACATACACAGCGCCCTCTCTCCCACATTTAGCTGCTATCCACAACATCGCTCTCTTTATAGTTGATATGTATCTCCTTGTATGACGCATCTTAGTCTCAAGCTTTTTCTGCTTCTCTTGCACTGACTAGAGCTGAGTAGCCATGATTCCCATATATTCCTCAATCCTCCCAGATTGAGTTCTAGTGGTAGGCATAGGGAAACCAAAAGTGTCGGGGAGAGGTGGCTGAGATAGTGACTTGCTCTTCTCCAATGAGCCACCCGTAATAGGACCAGGGGTTCCGGGAAAAAGCCTTTTTGGAACTAATACTCCTCGATCCTCACAAAGAACGATCACCATAGCCAGGAAAGGACTATTAGGCTTTGATGGGCCCGACCGCTTTCTAAACTTCACCATCACCCTCCAAATAAACAAAGCCCAATCAACCACCTCCTCACTAGAACCAAAAACAAAGATAATCTCCCCATCCTCCTTGTGTGGACTCTTCTCCGAGCTGTGGGGACAAAGATTATAATGTATCATCTTATTGATCACCCGATACTTCTCAAATAACTTGTCACGCCCTCGATTTCCAACACAAATATTAATAACTTTGGATAATTGAAATCCTCGTGATAATATAAATACCCCAAAAGACATTACAATTCCCAAATTTAGATGAACCTGATTAATAGTTACAACATCCCAAAAATAAATGATACAATACAATATTGTTTATTTTACAAAAATACTAGAACAACTCTTGAAAATAGCTTTTGACCGAGATGTCCGCATGCACTCAATGCTTGTGCCCCTGTGTTGTACCTGAAATAATGAAGGGTTGAGCACACCACGCGCCTAGTAGAGAATTCTATGCTCAAACTATATGAAAATGTGATGAATCATGCACCATGAATGAGTGAGTATTGACAGATATGACCAAAGTACGATTTATTACCAACGAACTGCACTGTATAGCCAAAGGATTCTAGACTTCACATAAATGTCACTGATTACTTACTTTTCAAACTAGATACATTAATAAACTCATGTCAATCCATGTTAGATATAACCAATTCTAAATCATCTTATCATTCTTCATAGGATACTACAATCTTTCTCATGTCTACAGTCATCATCATCAAATCCCTTCATCACAGACCTTTCCTTTCTTTTAATCAAGTATTTCCCATCAATAATCACTTGGGTCACCTTGGGTCTATTTCCCTTGACCGTAGGGTCACCTCGAGTCTATTCCCTTTATAACATAAATCGCTTAGGTAAACTCGGGTCTATTTCCCTTGAGCGCAGGGTCACCCCAAGTCTATTCCCTCAATAGTAATCACTTGGGTCACCTCGGGTCTATTTCCCTCGAGCGCAGGGTCACCCCGAGTCTATTCCCTCAATAACGACCACTTGGGTCACCTCTTACACTTTTCATAGTCGTCATCATTTCATAATTAACTTCATCATCAATCTATCGGTTGTACCACAAGACTTCAGTCAACCATTACATAACTCCACAAATATACATGTTCATGCCATTTCATTAATATACATATCCGCATCCTACATAACGTACTAAGCCCATATATATAATCCTACAATACTCTATCCATTTGTTTCTATGCTTGAACCTCATAGGACAAGTGCCAAAAGAATTGAAAGATTCGACAAGTCATGAGGACACAAGTTATTGTATCATCTTAACATCATTTGGACCACTAGACAAGCTCACATCCACCCCTTACATTCCCCACGTATGTCACCATACTTTAAGTAACCTACCAACCCACAGTAACTATATGACGTACGACCCGCCTGTATCGATACTTAAACCTTAGATAACGAACGCCATTGGGAACTAATAGTTCAACGAATCAAGAGGACAAGAGATCCTACTAGACATGCTCACATCTACCCATAATACTCACTACGACACCCCATATAGCCTACGGTACCCCTAACCAGCTTTACAGTACATTTCTCATTTACAACGAAACTAAGATGACACTTAACGATTGTTTAGAGAGTGAAAACGATCAACGAATCATCCAAGGATGAGTAACCAAGCTTAGAGATGGTTTAAAGGTCTTTTAGAGGTGTTAGAAGTGATCGAGGTTCAAAAAGATGAAGTTTAGAACAAAGCTGAAAAACTGTCCCTAAGCCAAAGGTATCGATACCTAGCAAAATTGTATCGATACCATTTGACCAAGACGTATTCCAGACGCAAGGGTGTCGATAACAAGGATGAAAGGTATCGATAACATATGATTTTCTAGGTTGTCAAACACAAGGTATTGATAACAATGCAAATGGTATCGATAACAATTTATTTCGAGCATATGTTCTGCAGATTTTAATGGGGTTCAACACAACAACAACCACAACAACATCAATAATGACCAAAGGCACGATTTAGGTGCAAAATCAACTCATAAACATATAACTAGAGCAAGAAATCCCTACCTCGAGTTCGGAGAGCAAAACCCCAAGACTTCCCAAGCCCTAGACTCAGGAAACTTTGAAATCAACCGGTTCATCCTTCCCTGAGCTCGACCCACAAAATTCAAGATCAAAATCGTGTAGAGAAAGTAAAATGGAGATTTGTTTGAGTGGGTTTTGGTTGGAAGCAAAAGGGAAAGGGAGAGAGAGAGAAGAGGAGCGAAAGAGAGGGAAAGGTCAGGAGATGGAGAGAGAGAATGGAGTTGGGATTTTAATCCGCTACTCCTACACACACCTATATATACTCACACACACACACAACTCACACTTGCACTCCCTCCACTAACAATCCTTTCACATTGACCCCAAATCTCATAAACACATATTTCACATTTTCCTCAGTTTCTAATATTAATAAACCTTTAAATAATTTCCGAAATTATGCGTCCTTACATAACTTGCCATGGACAAAACGGTCAAGTTTCAACGGTTTATCGGTTAGGGCATTTTGAATTTCCTCCTTGGACTTAGACCATCTGCGGTCAGGGTAAGTGATCGAATGGGAGGGGGGGACGTTGGTAGTTCTTCAGATACTTGGCTATGACGGTCAGGGTTATGAGCATAGTTTTCTTCCCCAAGCGAGACGTTATTTTCTCTTCTGATTCATCCACTTCCATATTAGCATAAAAATCAAACACCAACTTTGATTTAAAGCCTTTGATTGGATCGAAAAGAAGTGTAAACCTCGTTGGTTGATGATATCGATGATCGGGTGAATTCCCATCTTCGTGTGATCCACCTGACGCTCACAAGTATAGTTCCAACCATTCAACTCCTTCTCCCATTTCTTTTTTTCCTCATCTTTTTTCTCTCTTTTTCTCTTCCTATTCTCCTCCTCGTTCCCCTCTGCCCGCTCGGCAATTTTCTCCAGGTCGGCACGTTTTAAGTAAGACGTTTTATTGGAACTATCGACTGACTTAATTGCATCCCCCAAAAGTTGCTTTGATCTCCCCATCTTTTAATCAATAAAAATTGAAAACAGAGCAACAACAAAGCAAAACAGAGCAACCCCCAAACTTCAGTCGAACACCTGAAACTACAGTAAATTGCAGCCCCTAACAATGCAAAATCCGATAGCACAGTAGCGGAAGTTTACCCCAATACAATCCAATCAATAACAATAGCAAGAAATAAACCCCTTAATCCAGTTCACTGAGCAGAAATTCAAAAATTTAGGTTAGGAATTTGATTGGTTTTTCGGAATTAGGGTCTTGGTGTGTGGGACAAAGGTGTAAAGTGATGAGTGTGTTGAACATATGGGGGAATTTGAGATATGGGGATAGGGAGAGAAATTTTGGAATACCCTTGGGATTTAGGGATCTAAGGTTCAAAATCTTGCAATACTCCTTATGAAACTTGAAAACCCGTCACTTTGATGGATTAACATGGAGAATCACGGCAGAAAACTAGGAAACTCTGTGAAGAAGAGTAGGGGTTTACAGATTACCTCATTGATGATGGATTTCGGGCTGAGAGTGAGAAACCTAGTCTTGAAACCTTGATTTCCTCCCCTAAATCTTGATGATTGAATGGGATTGTGAAGATTCTTGGAGGTTTGAGGGAGATTTTGAGTGATTTCGTGAGGATTTGAGAGAGAACAGGGTAGAGAGTTAGGGTTGCCGTTTCTCTGGGTTGTGAGGTGTGAGAAAAGGATGGGTTTTGGTTTATATAGTGGGTAGGAGAGAGAAAATAAACAAGCCCAATTTTTTTTAAAAACTCTGGACAGCAAGTACCGGTACTGGCCGAATCCCAATATCGGTTCGGGGTTATGAATTTTTGATTCCAAGTTCTGCCAAGTGGGAACCGGTACTGGGCAATTCACAGTACCGGTACGGGCCTTCTGAAATTCTAAACTTTTACCCACTTCAACGTTTTGACTTCTGCTCATTCCCAACACCTTTCAAACATCCCCCGAACACCTCTCAGCAGTAGAACACCATTCCCAACAACCCTCCATACTCCAGCTCCCTAAGGTATTAAACAAATGGTAGGATGCGGACTAGGATACGAAATAGGACAAGGGGACACATTTGTGGTTTAATTAAACAAAGAATGCCTTGTATCACTTCCTAAGTACGCCATAGACTCCAAAATGATTCAACAACGATATCAAACACATTTAGGCATGACAAGAGATTATTTACCTAACCCAAGAATTTACGATGAAAAATGAACGGGATATGGTAAAACTTGCTCAAAACATACTCAACACCTAATTGGTCATCCTTAATCATGGTTATGAGTTGAAATGTACTAAATCACTTAAGATCAAAACAACAAACTCTTGCCAGTTAAGAAACAATAAGCATGTGCCAAGTTGTTTTAATCCAATAAATTTTGTAATAACGGAAGAATTGTTCTACTAAAAATGAAAAAATTATACGAAAAGCATAAAACATATATATCATATATATGTGCCGATGTCAGAAAGGGTATAAGTGTTACTCACCATCTCTTCGTCGTCATTTTGTTTGTGCTGATGTCACATTTAATGAGTCATTGCCCTTTTACTCGGGTCACAGTACTCCAGTCGACCTTACTGAGTCTGAGTCTGTGTTTCCTATTTGTGTACCATCTGGTCCTCCCTTGTAGGTGTATGTTTGTCGGCAACAAGTATTAACAGCCCCACAAGTACTAGCCACCACGCCTCCTCCGTCCCAAGATCCGATTGCACCTTCACCTCCACCTCCACCTCCACCTCCGCCATCACTTGGTCTTCCTATAGCTCTTCGCAAAGGTATTCGGTCTTGCACATCTCATCCTATTGCTCGGTTTGTTTCCTATGATCATCTGTCTCCGTCCCTTCGTGCTTTTATACTTCTGTTTCGTCCATTTTTGTTCCTAACACTATTTAGGAGGCCTTATCTGTTTCTGAGTGGCGGACAGCTATGGAGGTTGAGATGTCTGCTCTTCATGACAATGGCACTTGGGAGTTGGTTTCTCTTCCACCAGGCAAGTCTACTGTTGGATGTCGGTGGGTATTTACAGTCAAGTATAATCCGGATGGCACAGTAGAATGGTAGAAGGCTCGTCTTGTGGCCAAAGGCTATACTCAGACGTATGGCATTGATTATGCCGAGACTTTCTCTCCGGTGGCCAAGATTAACTTTGTTCTCATTCTTATTTCTATGGCTGCCAATCTTGGTTGGCCCTTGTTTCAATTGGATGTCAAAAATGCATTTCTACATAGTGACCTGCTCGAGGAGGTTTATATGGAGCAACCTCCTGGGTTTGTTGCTCAGGGGGAGCATTCTCAGGTGTGTTGCCTTCATAAAGCCCTCTATGGTCTTAAACAGTCCCCTCGAGCTTGGTTTGGCAGGTTTAGTGATGCTGTGTTGCAGTTTGGTATGCGTCGCTCTCATTCTGATCATTCTGTCTTCTCTATTCAATCAGATCGGGGAAGAGTAGTGTTGATTGTGTATGTGGATGATATCATTATTACTAGGGATGATCAGAAAGGTATTGATGAGCTGAAACAATTCTTACAGCGTTAGTTTCACACCAAAGATTTGGGTAAGCTACGATATTTCTTGGGTATTGAGGTAGCAAGGTCCAAGGAAGGGATCAGTCTATCTCAAAGAAAGTATACGCTAGATATTCTAGAGGAGACTGGTTTATTGGGAGCAAAGCCTGCGGAGACTCCTATGGATCCAAATGTCAAATTGTGTGTTGATCAGGGGGAGATATTTCCTCATCCAGATTGTTATCGTCGCTTGGTAGGCAAGCTGAATTACCTCACCAATACACGGCCTGATATCTCATTTGCTATCAGTATGGTAAGTCAGTTCATGTCAGCTCCTCGTTTTTCACATTGGGAAGCTTGTCTTCGTATTGTGAAGTATCTCAAGGCTCATCCTGGACATGGCTTGTTTTATTGTTCAAATGGTCATTTGCGTGTTGAAGCCTTTACCGATGCTGATTGGGCAGGATCACCATCTGATAGACAGTCCACAACTGGGTATTGTACTTTTGTTGGTGGAAATTTAGTTACCTGGAAGAGCAAGAAACAAACTGTGGTTGCTCGTTCCAGTGCTGAAGCAGAGTATGGTGCCATGGCTCATACTACATGCGAGATTGTATGGTTGAGAGCTTTGCTCGAGGAGTTGGGGCTTGGTGTACAGCTACCTATTCTTATGTATTGTGATAATCAGGCAGCAATACATATCGCTTTGAATCTGGTATTTCATGAGAGAACCAAACACATCGAGGTAGATCGTCATATTGTTTGGGAGAAGATAGATAGTGGCCTATTGGCTACCCCTTTCGTGTCTAAAGGAGCTCAGTTGGCAGATATCTTCACCAAACCTCTAGTTAAACCACGTTTAGAGTTGTTACGTAACAAGCTTGGATTTTGTGATATTTATTCTCCAGCTTGAGGGGGAGTGTTAGAATAGAGTTGGACTTAGTCCCACATTGGTTGCTTATGTTATGTAACTAGTTGCCACATAATATAAATAAAGCTCACCTGTGTTAGGGTTAGTTAACACCCTAACACTTTTCCTTCTTTCTCTCACAACACTTAGAACACCCTCCCTTCGGGAAAGTTGTAGAGCACTTCGAGACCTTCAAGTTAGACCCAAGAACCACCCTAATCGGTCAAGAAATGACAAAGATACTGACATCCGAAGTTTAGTAAAAATCTCGGATTTCCAGTTCCATACAGCATACTGTCTCTTCCTTTATCACCATTTTTCTCCTACCTAAATTAGTTTCTAGGATCAACTTCCTTCACAAAAGTTGTAGAGCGCTTCTAGAGCTTTGATTTCGACCCAAGAACGATCATATTTGGCCAAAGATTGACCAAGTTACTGCCATCCAAAGTTTGGTCCAAATTTGCGAGTTTCACCACACGTTGAATTTTCCAACTAGCTTATTCGGCCCCGACTAGTTTCGGATCAAGGTAGATTAATCTCTACTCATTCTCCCTAGTATAACTTTAGTTATTTTTGCTTATGATAAGGCAAGTTAATGTGTTAGAAATAGTTAGCAAGCTCGTTTTACTAAAATCTTGAAATGAAATTACGATCTTGTAGAGTACCTCGTCCACTAAACCCAAGTATAGTGGAGAACCATATGTTGAAAAATAGGATGTCTCTACTCCTTAGTTTAAAGTAAAACTTGAAGTATTTTTAAGTAGATAAGGTTATCTATCGTCATTATGTTTAGAATACATGATGCTAAACTAATTCGTTTTGCTAATGATGGTATGAACGTGTTGAATAAGGAACTTTTACTTCAATAAACATATATTGTTTAGAACTTGCCAAAAAGGAAGAAAGAACGGCTTCCGAAAGATAAGACTTATCATTGATAGAAGTATTTGTATTTCGATCTTTAAGATGATTATGAGCATGCATACATGAATTGCTTGTATTACTTGTGGTGTCATAAAGCATAAGTGATTTTCACTTCAAAGGCGTCCGTACATGTGGCGTTATGCTTTAAGTTGTGGTTTGAGCATAATGATTAATATAGAGTTGGATGATCTTGCTAGTTTAGTTTCAAGATTACAATGAATGATTTATGATTACTTTTGTGAAAAGTCCTACCGCGGAGTCTATGGATGAAAACGAGACACGAAAATCAAGAAAGCTAGAAACATGACACCTAGGGTGTGGTTAATGAAAAGATGTGTTTTGATACCGCGATGTAGCCGGACGTGGTAGCCCATTGTGTGTAAGGATTTTGAAAACCATAATGTGGCCGGACTTGGTAGCCCATTGTGTGGTGTGTGTTGCCATGGGACCGGATGTGGTAGTCTCATTGGAGGTGATTTAATGTTTGTGAAAACCGCAATGTGGCCGGACATGGTAGCCCATTGTGAAGATTGCCAATAGGACCGGACGTGGTAGCTTCATTGGTAATGTGGCTTGGTTATCCACGAAGAGGAGCCAATGCAAGTTTTGTGTGCCAATGGGAACCCAGTGCGGCGGTACCATTGTGAGGATACTCGGGAACCCGGAACGGCGGAACCGAGGTTGGGTGTCTAGAAAAATGATTTTGGAAATGTTGATCGGTATATGAAAAATAGTGACACGGTCTACGATGAGTCGCGTAGGAGAAACTCAGAAAATCATGGACACCAACGATAGTTTGAATAGCGAATGTGGATGTGTTATTGTTACTGTCTGTTGTATATGATCTATTGTTGTAAGTTATGGGTTAGCGGGTATGGGATTGTTCTGCTGAGCTTTTGTAGCTCATGGTGTTACCTTTGGTGACCCTGACATATTATATCGGTGGCGACGCTGGTATAATGTGTCAAACCTTGTAGATGATTAAGATGAAAAGTACACCTTGGAGGCTTTTGGAGCCAAAGAGCTAGCTAAGATGGAAGAACAGGCAGAGCTGTAGTTAGTAACCTTAGTTTCCCTTCTCTTGCGTAATGAAAGTACTCTTACGGAGGTTGTGATGTAATAATGAGCCAGACTCTATTTTGAAGTTGCAATAAATTTGTCTATTTAACGTACCCGAAAATTGGGGGCGTTACATATCTTGTTTGGCAAATTAATCGAACACATAGGAGGCCACGAGTCCTCGGTGAGCCACTTGCCAAGACCGCTTGACTAAGCTCCTTACCAAGGAGTTAACACCTCTTGTTTAGACCAAAAATGCAAGTTAAGCCCTATTCCGAAAACCATGCTTTTAAGCCCAAAGGTTTGAGAACCAAAAAACCGCCTAAGTCCTCGGGAAAGATTACCCTGAGACTTAGCCAAACGACTACTCACACATATTGAAAAGACTAGAATTCATGCTAGAAATGGTGAACATGTTTAACCGACGAAAATGAAAATAAATTTGATATTAGTAAGGATCTAGTCCGTACAAGCAACTCTAATAAATGAGAAATTAACAAACAACAAATACCTTAAGGAGTTCTTGACGGCATTAACACAAAAGCTTGGTAGCGTTTAATGGAGTTCTAAAAACAAGGTGGCCTCTTCTCTCACAAAGTATTTCAAAAATATCCTAAAAGTAGCCAAAAGTAGAAAATATCCCAAAAGTGGAAGGTTGAAAAAGTAGCAAAAACGTGGATTTTTCTGCAGGCTGAACCGGTAATGGCCAACTCCCAGTATTGGTACAAGGTCTTCAAAAATGCTGAAAAATCCCAACTCTAGACAGTGGGAACCGGTATTGGGCAATTCACAGTACCGGTACAAGGTCGGCAGAAAACTGTTTCAAGCTTGCCCTTGTACTAAATGGCCCGTGACAACCCGATCACCTCTCGCCACTCAAAAAAACACATCCGTTGGGACTTGGAGGGTAGCCGCCACACAGCCTTTGACTCTTGGATGCTTCTGAGAGCGATCCTTAGCAACAGAAATTGCCTTAATTCAACGTTTAACCTGAAACTAAACAAAAAAAAACCTTACGTGCAAAATGGACTAAAAATGATGAATTAAGGATTGAAACGCTACAAATTAGAGGACTTTAAGCACCAAGATTATACAATCTTGGGTGCTTATCAGGTAGATTGGGTAGATCACTTTCCAAGAGTGTTATCCTAGGTAGTTAAACGTGAAACCCATCTATTATCTTAGCTACTATACGATTCTATTTTAAGAAGTGGCATATAATAATGTTAGTAGCCGTCACTCAAATCAATTCCATCAAAGTACTGAAGCCCGCAATCCCAAGAAAGAGATAGAAGAACTTGCTTCCATTGTATATATAAAGCCGATCAACGAAGTCAAAAATGTGGTAGTTCAAAGATGAAGACCTTGATAAGCGTGGGAGAAGAGACTGAAGTTGACAAAGAGGCTACCTAGGAGATTGAGTACAAGCTGAAAGAGGATTTTCCTTCCCCGTTTAGACTACGATCAGCGATAGATTGGAAAGGTTAGGGCCATTGTGAGAACGTACCATGAGAAAACTTAAGTCTTGCATGTATGACGAGTAGTTAGAGCTAACCGTAGTGAAAACGAGTCTAGCCATGTGCACTTTCTGCATAGATATGTGGTACTTTCTACATAGCTACTTTTAATTGTCTTTCTCATTTTAAATATATATATATATATATATATATATATATATACAATGCACATCGTTCTATATGAAATTTCAAATTTTCTTCTATTCTTGCAATTTCAAAATCCTTTCTATGAATCCGTAATTACAAACCCCTAACCCTAACTTTGCATGAACGCTAACGCCAACGTCATTGCCGCCCACATCATCAATGTCGAGGTCAATGCAACACGAAGCTCAATGTGATACTGAGTAACCTCGAGATTTTGCAACTTGTTCGAGCGATCACCGTCATAGATGCACCGACACCCAAACCTTAAGAGCTGTACACCCCTCAAGCTAGTAGATCGAGGAATACGAGCACAATGTAATCACAATTCTGCAAATGTTGACCACCTACGTCCTACAGAGAGCCCACCCCAATGAGAGGGGAATCGTTGTTAAGCAAATTGAGAAGCTGTTGGAAATCTCAAACATCAGAGAAAAAGGTGTTATACATTACTTGGCATCTTACCCGATCTAGGGAAAGGTCAACCACTAGTGAGACGTGATCAAGCAACTGAAACGTGGACTCTATTTGTGGCACTATTCCTGAGTAGATGATTTTGGACATGGATCGACTACCCACTCTTCGCACCATTAGTAGCAGCTATCAGAGAGGCAAAAATTGATTCTACATGGGTGGTCCTACTCTTTTAAGGGGGATAGAAGAGTTATTGACGATTATTCATCAAATTCCCTTTCTCATTCGATCGATTGTTTTCTAACCTCTCGTTGTTATTCAATCTCTCTTGACTCTTCTTAAAATCACCTTCGTTGTGACTCTTCATTGTTGGAGCTACAAAATCGATTAAATCCCAAATCATTGAACTCTTTGTATATTTCAAACATCAAATTCTTGTGACATTTTCTTGTGGGAGTTGGGTATCCCTATAATTCATCTTGTCTCAACTTTTCTCTAGTTGATCAGATTGCTTGTGAAGCCAACAGTTTACTCAATTATATATGAGCATAACCTTCCTAATCCCTCGCAAACTATGTACTTAGTGAAATCATCGTCTAACTTCGTCTAGTGTGCTCTCAGCGGTTTTAAATAATTTTTAGTTCTAGTTGTATAGAGACCACTCACAACTTTCAAATTCCTTTGATATCACAATGGAATGTTCTTTGGACCTTTCAAAACTCTAAATTTGCAAACCTAGCTCGATTTTCAATGTTGGAGTTGTCAAGTCCTTGGATGCACATATTGTTGTTATGCTTTGCTTTCCTTGAGCTTTATATCATGTCTTGAGCTAGTAAGATTCAATCATTGTTCTACTAATGATTTTTTCTATTTTTGGACTCGAAAGTCATTGTTTACTCTTAACTCGTTTCCATTATTTTTTTTCCTTTCTTTTAAATAACCAAAGTTAGATGCTTGAAACGCATTTGGCTGATGGGGTGCAAAACAAATATCTAGTTTGGTTTCATTGTTGGACCTCATAATCTTTTCAAAACCTATTGCAGTAGATCTATATTTTTTTTTATAAGAACCCTTTTTTTATTCCATTGCAATGATTGAAAGCCCAAGCGTTTGTGTGTTTCATTCGTATGTTAAACTTTCATCAACACTATTCCAATGATGAAATCCTCCAATTTCAAATCATCATTGAGTTTGACTTCGGTTAACTTGATTCTCGTTGTCCTCATGTTCCAACTCAACTCAAACTACTAGTACTTCGACTCGTAGAAGAGAATCTGTTCGTACTTTCTTTTTGGTGCTTTGACCTTTGAACATTTGACTCATGTTTGAACCTCTTGAAAATTCTTGTAATCCTCTCGTTTCTTTCGGAGACGAGTACCCACCTTCTAAGAGATAAGGACCAAACTTTCAAGAGTTGACCGGGAAAGGCGATACATTGACGACTCCTGATCTCTCAAAGCTAATAAAGAGCCACGCCGACGTACAAGAAGACTAGACCGTTTGCCTTTAACGTATTTTATTTTCTTCCTAGAGATCAAGGCAGAATGTGATATCATTTTATGGAATGAGAGGAAAGCTCTCGCCGAGTTGCAACTAGCTGTTTGAGATTCTGTAGAGAATCCGAGAGGTCATTTATCGATTAGCAGAGCTGCCGCAAATCGCTATGGTTCGCAATGTATTCCTTTCGTACATGCTGTGGGAGTAGAGGGCCCACATTGCTCACATTCTCAACTGGGGATGTTTACGAAGACACAACTTTTGAGGAGCAACCTGCACAAATTTTTGATCGATGAGAGAAGAACATGCAAACCCAGTCAAAAATTCTTGGCGACATTGAGGAATCGAATAGTCAACATGGGAACAAGAAGACTCGATTTATGCAAACTACCCACTTTTTTTTTCAACCGATAGTTCTAATTTCGAGGACGAAAATATTTTAAGACTGATAGGTTGTAAAGACCCGATATTTTTAATAAATATCAAAAGCAAAAATATTATTTTGCTCGTTAGTTTATTTAATGCGGAAAATTATTTTCAACGTCACACCAAATTTTATTCCGTAATCGATTGTGTGCGTGTATATCCGGCAAGTGATTTTCCTAGTGTGTGCATGTGTTGCACCGGAGCCAACCCTCCCCCATTTTGTAAATTTTCGGCTGAGATTGGAGAGAGTCAAATCCCACCTTTTATTCCTCTTTTCTCTCCCAATTTGACACATCATTTTTGCCCACGAGGTATTACCTCCCATGCTATCCAAACCCAATTTATATACACCACCCCACCAACATTTCTTCTCCTTCCCAGGTAAGATTTTCTTCTTTCCTTCTTTCCTTCTTTTTCTTCTTTGACCAACACACACACGGCAGAGGACAGAGAGAGAGAGAAGAGGTAGCCGGCACAACCTCCAGTCCAAACCACCATCACCACCTCCAGCCTCCACCACCGAACACTCTCCAGCCGAAACCCACCTTTTAATCAATCCATTTGAGCTCTGAAATCAGCCCCATTCCAACTCCATTCCAGCTCCAAAACAGCCCGAAAAATCTCCTCATTCAAGCTCTGTTATCAGGTGCAAGACAGTCCGGGAAACAATCTCAAACTAGCCACCGACAGAGCCCCGTTGCCGTGTGTTTGATCCGATGACCCGAGCTCCGACCCACCGCCAGGGACGGACGGAGACAGGGAGCAAGCAAAAAGAAACAAAAAGTGGGTTACGTTTTCAGGTTTTCTCTCTCGTTCGTTCGAGAAAAAAAAGGGGCATAGGCACCAACCGGCCACCTGATCCAACCCAAGACTCACCGTCACCGATCGCCGTCGTCCATCGCCGACCCAACCCACCTGGCAGTAGGAAGCCACCAGTGAGGTCTCTCTCTCCTCCTCTCTCTCTCTCGGTCTCTCTTACTGTCACTATCTCTGGAACAGATTTTGTATGTATTTATATATAATATATATTTATATCATATGTATGTTACGTGTCGAACGGTCGGATGGTGATGTCGACGATACATAGGAATTTTGTATAATGAGATGTGAATTTGTGATACACTATTACATATATGATAGTATATATGCACATCCTCTGGCCCACTTCCATTTCATGGTAATGATGAGTCTGAAGATTCAAGTAACCAAAGAAATTTTCTTGAACTTCTAAAGTTTCTCTCCGAGCACAATGAAGAAGTGAGAGGTGTTACATTCGACAATGCTCCGCAAAATCTTAAATTGGTAGCTCCTACTATCCAAAAGGATATTGTAAATGTTGCGGACATGTGAAACTATCAAAGTGATTGCAAGAGAACTTGATGATGCACAATTTTCTGCGGTAGTTGATGAAGCTTGTGATGTATCAGTCAAAGAGCAAATGGCAATTGTGATATGATACATGGACAAAAAAGGGAATGTCATTGAGCATTTTTTGGGTATTCAATATGTTGCCAATACCAATGCTTTGTCACTCAAGGATGCTATGGAGAATTTGTTTTGTCAACTTAGGTTGAGCACATCCAGATTGAGGGGACAAGGGTACGATGGAGCTAGCAATATGCAAGGTGAGTTTAATGGCCTTAAAGCTCTAACACTAAAGGAAAATCCATGTGCATATTATGTTCATTGCTTTGCACATCAATTGCAATTGGCTCTTGTGGGCTTGGCAAAAAATCAAGAGCAAATTGGCATGCTTTTTTATTTTGTTAATAGAGTGGTGATTGTTGTTGGTGTGTCATGTAAATGTTGTGGTGTTCTTTGGGAGAAACAACTAGAAACAGTTGTTCAGGCACTTTGCATTGGAGAGCTTTCAAGTGGGCAAGGCTTAAACCAAGAAACCAATCTCCAACGTCCTGGTGATACACGTTGGGGATCTCATTATAGAACTTTAGTTAGATTGATGGGTATGTTTGATTCAGTGATTCATGTTCTTGAAATTATTTCGGAGGAAGGTTCCAACGCAGACCAAAAAGCAGAGTCGAATGTATTGATGGACAATTTGCAATCTTTTGAGTTTGTACTCAATCTTCATTTGATGAGAGCGATTTTGGCTATTCCATTGAAGTTATCACTAGCTCTACGAAAAAAAGATCAAGAAATTGTGAATGCTATGACTTTGGTTCAAATGTCCAAGATAAGGCTCCAAATGATGAGGGACAGTGGGTGGGATTAATCTTTGCTTGAGGATGTTGTATCTTTTTGTGTGACAAAGAAAATTAATATCCCCAATATGGATGACTAGTTTGTACTTTGAGGGCGAGGAAGACGTAATGCTCCAGAAACAACAAACTTGCATCATTATCAATTTGAGATAGTATACACTGTTATTGACTTGCAACTTCAAGAACTGAATGATTGTTTGACCAAGGCTAACAGTGAGTTGCTACTTTGTGTGGCATGTTTGGATCCACGCAACTACTTTTCTAGTTTTGACAAGAAAAAGTTGCTTCGTCTTGCCGAATTTTATCCGAAAGAATTTTCTCCGGTTGACCTCATGGTACTTTATGATCAACTAGATATGTACATTTTTGATATGTGCAGTAGTGATGAGTTCTTGAGGTTGAATGGACTCACTGATCTTTCTGAAAAAATGGTGGAGACGGGAAGAGAGAAACTGTATCCTTTAGTTTACTTGCTCTTAACTTTGGCATTACTTTTACCGGTTGCAACCGCTTCAGTTGAATGAGTATTTTCAGCCATGAACATTGTGAAGAATCGATTGCGGAACAAGATGAGTGATCAATGGTTGAATGATAGCTTGGTGGTCTACATAGAGAGAGATGTTTTTGATGGAATTCCTAATGAAACAATCATGCAACACTTTCAAGATATGAAAACTCGGCGGGGACAACTGTGAGAATGCAAATGGAAAAATGGAACTACTTATGGATGAATATGTTAGTTTTTGTGCTTATATATGTTTAGGAACTTTTGGAAGCATTGTGCTTTTATGTTTAGGAACTTTTGAAAGTATTGTGCTTATGTCTACGAACTTTTGGAAGCATGCAAATATTATAGAACATGTTGCGAAGTCTGGTTTAATATTATTGCACTTGACGATAAATTTTTGTTCATAGTAGTAGAAATTGGTGCCCCACTATTGGGATTTCCTGAATCTGTCCCTGCCCACCACCCAATCTCTCCGAATCCTGTTTCGCCAGACAAGAGGTAGTCCGAACTCGCCTCCCTACATATATTAACGTGTCTATATTAATTTTAGTGTTCAGTATGATGATTTCCAGACATGACGTCACCGGTTGAGCCCGGGCCGAAAACCCACTATTTTTCCCGAAAACCTAAGCCACTGGAATTTTAACATTTTGGTTGGTATAACCACGGTTTAGTCCTTCATATTTGAGTAGCTCATAAATCCACCCTAGTGAATAAGAAAATGATTTTATAAGCCCCAAAGTTAATTAGTTTCGGTTCAATCTTTGTTTAATCGCATGATTAATTTTATGGCAGGATAAATATTAGCGCATGTTAAAGTTTAGCGCATGATTAATTTAATCGCATGATTAATCCTATTGTATGACTAACTTTATCGCATGACTCATTTTATTGTATGAGTAATGTTATGGCATGATAAATTTTATCACGTGGACTATGAGGAAGGAGGAAGGAGGGTTGGGATTCAGAAGGCTTAAGGAATGGATTAAAGCAACAATGCTTAGGCATCTTTGGGCCCTTTGCAATAAAGCAGATACCCTTTGAGTGAAGTGGATTCATACATACTTTATCAAAGGTCAATGTTTTTGGTCCATGGACATCCCAAATGAGGCTTCATGGACTATGAGGAAGCTATTGACCCTAAGAAGTGTGGGTCAATCTCTAATAAAATACTTGATTGGTAATGGACAAGATACTTTTCTCTGGCTTGAAAATTTGCATCCTCTTGGTCCTCTTTTTCATAAATTTGGTGAGAGTGTTGTTTATAATCTTGGTAGATCTTTGAATTCTAAGGTTTCCTCGATTATCCATGAAGGGGAGTGGAGGTGACCTAGACAAAGGAATAGGGTCACTCAATTTATCATGGATCATACCCCTCTTGATTTTAAACCAATTTGTGATACGCTGGATTCAATCGTGTGGCTCCCACATCCTGTTGGTTTTACTGTGTTTTCTGCTTGGGAGGCTATCAGGCTTAAGCTACCTATTCAGCCTTGGTCTAGTGTTGTTTGGTATAATAGAAATGTTCCTCGACGGTCTTTTGTGTTGTGGTTAGCTTTTCAATAGAAATTAAGCACAAGGAATAGATTATTGAGCTAGGGTATGTGTGTGGAGGATGGTTGTGTGTTATGTACTAATGCCCAGGAGTCACATGTACACTTGTTTTTCCAATGTGCATTCTCCCAATCAGTTTGGAGGACTATTTTGAAAAAATGCTTGACTGATCAAATCCCTTCCTCTTTATCGGATGTGGTTGCATGGTATATTCAGACAGTTAAAGGATCTGGGCTTAAGAGTTGGCTTTTGAAAAGTGTGTTTGCTGCTTGTGTCTATAACCTTTGGATGGAGCGGAATCAGTGGATTTTTCAACATAAGGTTTCTTCTTTGGATCAGGTCATCCTCAAGACTGTAACCACAATTCGGGATTTGCTGAACTTGAAAAGGGGTGTTAAGAAATCCCATAAGAACATAGAGTTGTGTTGTAGTTGGGGCCTTTCAACTAGAGTTTTTGATCCTCACTGTATAGTATAGGAGTTCTTTGTATAGAGTTGTTTGGTTCTTTTTTTTTTCTTCTTAAATGTCTCTTGTGGTATGCTGAGGCTTGTCTCTTGGGGTCTTTCTTTTTCGGGGGAATGCCCCTTAGAGTTTGTACATGAGTTTGAGCTTTATAAAAGTAAAGTGCTTATCCAAAAAAAAATTTATCTTGTGGATTGCTTTTACCGCACGAGCTAAGTAACTGTTGTTAGCTTGTTAACATGTTTTGTGAAAATGTTGAACTATGTAAAATGTTGTTGTACTGGTAGATTGGACATTAGGTTCACTGGGGTTTGGTGTAGGTAGATAGAACATCACATAGACGATTTTTAAGTTAAAGGAAATCCAAAGATAGGAGATGATGTGATTGGCGGTTGGCCAGAGGAATGATGTTTAAATGGGATTCTTAGAGGTTATCCAGTGAATCTGGATCTGTTGGAGGTTATCCATGAAGTCCAGTTTGGGAGAAGAGAAATGAAACCAGGACCTTAGGATATGGCATTGCGTGATCGCTCTTTTTGAATAGGAGATAAAAGGGTGATATGTATTATTGTACTAGGTTATGCTCTATATACTCCAAAGGTTATGGTTAGTTCCTTGTGGGCCCAGTGGTTACAGTTAGTTCCCTGGGGAATTCATCCTTGTGAGGCGGTCGATAACTCCGACTAAGTAAATAACTTGGGCCGTTTCATCGGGGCTCCAGTTAGGGCAAGCAAGGGGGAGCGGTATCAAGAGTGGCCATAGTCCTAGTGTGTGGGCACGCAGCCCCGGGAAATTTTACTCATAAAATCGGGGGCGGCCCTTTTTCAGAAAAGTGCGGCGAAATGCCTCGATTCAGAGTCGCCACTCGGGTTTTAGCGGTGAAGTACCCAATGAACTGAACTCGAAAACGTTTTTGCCACGTTTGTTTGATTTTGAAAAGGCATAGACCGGTCCGTCGTCACCTTCGAAATCTGAGGTTCGGAAGCCATGTTACGAGAGGGGAAGGGTTTTATGGCACCCCTCTCGCCCAATCCGGAGATCGATCTCTACTCAGGCATTTTATTTTGTAAAACACTTGCATTTTTCTCTCATTTGACCATTTTTTAGCCAATTAGGGCGGGGGAACAATTAATGGGGATAAAAGCTGTAACAAGTTGCATTTATATGACAAAATGTTTATGGATGACTTGATTGCAATGCTGAGCATAGATTGAGAACAAGCATTGAGCAAACTGGACAAATTGAAGTACGCTGCCCTGTAGGGGCATGAGCAGATTCTCCCAGCATGCACTGGCTGAGCCACTGCATGTTGACTACACCTGCACACGCCACCCTAAAACTGGCATACTCCACTTAGCTGGTTTCACAGTCTTTGTTTGTAACCCTCTGGGCTCTAGAAAAGGACCAGCGCACACCCAGGACAAACCACACAGTTTTCATAGAACATAATATATACAGTTACAGACATAAGAGGTGGCTCCAAGCCGAGAAAAGCAGCATAATACCCCAAAACAGTGTGGGGACACGAAAATAGGCCAAGATTACACTAAGATGCAAGGGCCAGTCACTGGATCGAGGGTCAACTGCCGTACGCCAGTCATTGGATGTCGTACGTAGGTGTGACCATCATCCAGTGCATGGCTTTGCATCATCTGGGCTCTGGAACATGACCAGAAGGATCCCAGAGGCCTTTAAACGAACAAAGAGTAAGCAAATGGATATTACGATCAAACAGAACTATACACAGAAAGCAGTAAAACTGGTTGTTAGCATGCTAAGGTGATTGACTGCACTGTACAATAACAGAAATGACGATCCATGAACCCCACGCCAGTAGTGCACGTACTGCCATGACTGGCGTACGGCATATATTTACTGGCGCGCGCCATGTTCCATCTAATACGATTGTTGTATTTTTCCAGTTTTAGACCAGGACTAGTATTGCTTACTAGCCTGGGCCTTGCTGGCTCCCCTCAGGGGTCGAAAACAGAAAAGAACACAAAGGTGATATACCTTTTTGTGTTGAGGTTTGGAGGTGGTGTTTAGCTTAAAGGTTGAAGATGGAGGTCTATGTTGTGACTGGATTTCAGGAGGGTATGTGGAAGTGTGTTGCCTTCTTTTCTCTTTCAATGGAAGAAAGAGAAGAAGAGCAAGAAGGGAGGAGAAGGGAACTTCTTTTCTTCTTAATGTGGCTAAACCCTTACAAATGAATGCAAGGGGGGTATTTATAGAGGAGAGAGAGACTAATATCAGTTGGGCTAAGGCCATGTTTGGCTGGTCTTGGGTGAAAAATGGAGCCTCCGATGCATTAAATGCATGGGACTAGTTGATGGGGGGGTGTAGGAGAGAGAGGGAACACCTCTACCGAGAGTAATCATCAGGGACACTGTGGCCGACGTCAGGGTGGCACAAAAGTCTCGTCCATCTGGCTGAATAAAGTTGATTTGACTGGATTTGACTGGCGTGCGCCACACATGGACTGGCGTGCGCCAGTAAAAGCTGGGTCAACGGTCGATGACTGACACGTGGCGGTTAACTGGCGTACGTTGCCAATGTACTGGCGTAAGCCAGTTGGGTTTTGCTGGGGCCATTTGGCTCTGGTTTGAACGGTTTGAAATGGGTTTGAAAGAGGCTCGGGACGCTCAAAGCTCAAACACAGCATCATCCTCAGACTATTCTCGACTATAATCATCATTGGGGAAATAAAAGATCGACAAATAACGTTATCCAGACAGTCCAGAATGGGGTGTCTACAGAAGCCTCCCTTTGACGACACTTGGGGTACCATTGACTGGAAACAAGTAACATCAAAGGTTTTCTAGACACCCTCTTCAAGGCTATCCAGAATGCAAGGATTTTGAAGAAGGTGCTTGATTTGAAGTTGGGACGGATAGATCGTTGTTGGTTTGAGTTGGGACGGATAGATCGTCGTTGGTTTGAGATTGGACGGATAGATCGTCGTTGATTTGAAAGTGGACGAGTGGATCGTCGTTGATTTGAAAGTGGACGAGTGGATCGTCGTTGATTTGAGAGTGGACGAGTGGATCATCGTTGATTTGAACGTGGACGAGTGGATCGTCGTTGATTTGAATTGGACGAGTGGATCGTCGTTGATTTGAAATTGGACGAGTCTCTGCTTGGGGATGTCTTCAACGCGGGTACCAACACGACTCATGGCAATTTAGGACGCCATTTGAGAACGGACCCCATCGCATAGGGTGATTTAGGCTTCAGGCCCAACATTAACTGGCATACGGAACATCTTACTGGCATGCGCCACATTTTGCACAGATCCGAGCCCAAACCCGGCCCAGATCCGGCCCAATCGCCCTCTTACGTCGTATGAGTTGCCGAACCAGTGCAGAAATCACCATTCGTTCAGTTTTGAACTCCAAACTCTCAAAACTCTCTCAAACCCTTCTCCAAACTTCAATCTCCCTCTCCTTTCTTCAAAACCCACTTACCCATAGTAGCCATGGCTGAACCCGGAGGCGGTAATGGTGGCAATGGCAGTGATAGAGGTCGTGGTGATGAGGTTCGGCCGAGGGGCGAGCCCGAAAGCCCTCAAATCAACGATCAACCGCTAGGCGAAGCCCCGTCGGCGACTGGTGTAGGGTTTTCTGGTGGTTCGGGCGACGGCGATGGCCATGCAGCAGAGGTGGTTGGTGGTGATGACGGGCGTACACCAGGTGCGGTGGGGCGTACGCCAGGTGTTGTTGGCACAGTGGGTCCAGGGGTTCGACGATTGGACCCGAGGAGTGGTGTAGAGGGCTTGGTGATCACGGGTTTAGGCTTGGCTGAAGCCGGCGGCAGCGGCAGTGGTAGTGGTGATGGTGGTGGTCGACCGGAGGCACCGGTGAGGGATCCGGCGAGGGGCAAGGGTCCCGTGGTCGAGGAGGGGGTATCCGGAGAGGTTCCCATGGAGGAGGTGGAGTTTTGGCCAACAGTGGGGTCCTCGGCGCACGTACCCATCACTCGGGGGGACTTTGCAGAGTTTGTGTCTGAGGAGGAACTTGGCCGCTTGCTCCGGGAGAACCCCGGGGTGGTGGTTGCAGTGCTGGTAGCGCGAGAGGACAGGCTCCGACAGGTTGAGAGGGCGCAGGAGGAGGAGCGCTTGAGAGAGGAGGCCGAGAGGGCCAGGGCCGAGGAAGAAGCCTTTGTGAGTGAGACCGAGGCAGCCGAGAAGGCTCAGGGGGAGGTGTGGTCTTTTGAGTGAGCAGTGACGCTTGCAGAGTCCATACGACTGGCATCCCGTGCTAGGTTCGACATGGCCACATACATTCTGCCCGAGCCACACTTGTTTATTCCATCCGGGGTTGAGAGCCTTGCACCTCTACGGGAGAGCTATGACGCAGAGCTTATACTGAGAGACCCGCAGAGACACCTGTTCGTGGATTGGACGCAGGTATTCCTTTGAACTCACTTTGATATGCATGCCTTGTCATTTGTAACAATACGTAGCTTTGAACTGTTGTAGCTTGCCTTGTAATGCATGTAGGCTAGAACCTTGAAATGCAGCTTGACCGAGAAAGTAGAACTTGAATAGCATGCCTCGACTCTGAAATTCGACTTGAATGATAGAACACTTGAAATAGTTAAATCGACTTATAGAATGCCCATGACTTTGACAAAACCGTTAGTGCCAAACTCGAATCAATCATAAACTGCCTCGACTAATAAGATACTCCTTTGAACTTGAATTCGGCTAGGTAGATTGCCATGGTATGTCGAACGCCCGGATGGCGTGCCCAATAGTTTGAATCGACCACATTGATAAGCAGAATACTTGTGAAATCGACTGAGAGGTGTGCCTCGAGAGAAATAAGGTCTTGTGGCTCGGGACTTGACTGAGAAATACCTTTGAATTGATTCGACTGATAGCAAAACTGGATAGGATAATACAAGTGCCCGGTTGCTTTGTTCGACCTTTATGATACCTGTTCCGACTGTAGAGTTCCTTTTTGAAATTCTGAATTCGACTAACTGTTTGGATTGCAATTACTGATGAAACTTTTTTCACTGCCTGTCTTTGTCATGCAGAGGGGAGCAGCCAGCACTCGGGGCCATGGGGGTCCAGCGAGTTCACTTGAGTTGTACCGAAACTTGCCCGAGCGAGTCAGGGCTCTAGTTGACGCTGCAGGGTTCCGGCCGTTTATTCTCACGCTGACGGCCGTGAAGAGCTATCACACTCTGCTGACAGCGCTGGCTGAGAGGTGGTGGGATTCTTCGAACACCTTCCACTTGCCGATTGGGGAGATGATGGTGACTCCGTCTGACTTTGCAGCGCTCACTGGCTTGAGGGTAGGAGGAGAGCCTATCCCTTTTGACTTAGAGATTTACAGGGATCCCGGGGCTCTGGAGTGGTTCTTAGGGCAGGCGCCAGCGGGTGACGCAGAGACCGTCCATTATGACCACTTCAAGCGATACTTGCACGGGAGGGAGCCGGACTCGGAGTTGGAGGCAGAGCAGATGGCGAGGGCCTACTTGTTGTACTTGTTCGGGGCTACCTTGTACCCGAACAAACGATCCACGGTGCACCTGTCCTACTTGCCGGCCCTCTATGACTTGAGCACAGCTTTGAGGTTGGCCTAGGGAGGAGCAACTCTGGGTACCTGCTACGGTTTCATGGGGGCGTTCTCACGGGGGAAGAAGGCGACGGCCGGCTACTGAAGAGTGTGGGAGGTAAGAAACAAAGCTTGTCATTTACTTCCCGCTTTTCCATTTCTTGCACTTGTATTTAATTTGCATATGAACTTTATTCTGATGCTTTGATTGTCTGACCATTTGCAGCTGTGGGCCTACGAGGTGCTGAAGATGTACCTGCCAGAGAACAAGTGCCCGAACCTGCGGATGCTCCCTCGTGCCATGATCTGGGGTCCCATGTATAGTGGTAAGAAGAAGTTGAGAGGGAGCCTCCTAGCCTTTCGGACGTACCTCGACGAGCTGTTTGGCACTCAGGTAAGCAACATGTCAAATTGATTATTCTACCCTTAGAATTGCTTTAATGATGTTGCTGATGCCTTACAATCTGTGCCATTGTCTTGCAGGTAAAGTGGAACCCATGGAGCAGCGCCGAGCCTGAGCCTGAGCCTGAGTACCTAGCACAGAGCAGGGTGGTGACAGCGAGCCGGGTGCTGTTGGAGTCGGCCTTCGGGTGGCGGTGGTACCCGGGTGACCGGGTGACACGGCAGTCACTAGGCTCTCTGGAGTTCTAGGTTCCCGGGCCACTTCCTACTCACGCTTCTCACACGGACAAGTACACTCTGGCCGAGCTGAGGCGCTTCACTGTTCCGACCTGGCTTGCTGCTTTTCTGAGGCCCGAGCGTGACTATGTCGTCTATAGGAGGCAGCGCTTGGCAAGGCCGCTTGGAGTGTTGGAGCATGTCGCCATGCAGAGCGAGGCACTTGAAGCTGGCGAGGAGAGGCGGAGCCGGGAGAGCAGGGCAGCTCGGCCGAGAGAGAAGAGCGACTATGCCACAGTGACCGGGTTGCCACGGCTTTCTTGGACTCTAGCAGTGCGAGACGCGGAAGGAGAGGAGGCCGTAGTTTGGTTCGAGCCTGCTAGGAGATCCTGCTAGGAGAGACCCAGCAGAAATCACAGGGCCGGTAAGACATCCTTCTTCCCTTTGTAGTTTCCTTACTTTGCTTTCCGCATGCATACTTGGCTTGTATTCTGACTTTGCCCAAAATCGTATCACAGGCTCCGATAGAATGGGTACGGGAGGCAGCTCACCTGATGAAGGCCATGGAGAAGGAGTTTCATAGGATAGCCGGCGGTGCCTCTTTACAGTTGCACTACCCACCTCCAGCTCCAGCTCCAGCTCCAGCTCCTGTTGAGCAGCCTCAGGTATAACTTTCCCCTTTACTTTTGACTAGGACTGCTTTAGACATTTCCTGCACTCAGCATTTCAATATATACAGTATGCACAATGTATGCTAAATGACTTTGAATGACCATGCAGGGAAATGCTAGGGTGGCTCCTAGGAGGAAGAGCGTGCGGCCACCTCCAGCAAAGAAGGCAGCTTCGAGCTCCTCTCGGCCAGCGGCGAGAGTAGAACAGGGAGTGCAGATCACTCAGGCTAGCGAGGAGCTCCAGTTCCGCCGAGAGCTAAGGAAGAGGCCTGTAGAGAAGAGGCTTGCCGAGGGACCCTCACAGAAGAAGAGGAGAGAGGAGGAAGAAGCAGAGGAAGAAGAAGAAGAGGAGGAGGCATCCCTCAGCAGTGGCTTTGACTCAGCGAGCGACCCCAGGTTCCGGATAGACCCTCGAGAGGTGGAGGACAGCGAGGAGGACGACGAGGAGGAGGACCTTTCTGACGACTAAGGGCTATCACCGAGCCTTAGTCTATTTTGCCGGTACTTCGATACTTCTGAGTAGGTGGATATTTTGACACTTCGACATTTTGGATGGGGCCTGCGTGCCTCTTGACTTTTGGGCGAGTGTGCCCTGATACTTTTAGTTCTGCCTGGGCCGTTGTGCCGCTTGATGCTTAATACATTTCTACCGTTACGCTTTGGCACAGTAGTATATAACTTATGCATTTTCTGGTTATTGTTTTCCCTTGCTTTGATGAGATTTGATAAAGGAAAATAATAAACCCTCCACTAATACCTAACATGCATTGATGAATGCTCTGAATCGACAAAAGACACTTTGCACATGTACATGATTGACTTAGCTCAAAGAAGAGATGGACAGAAAAGTCCTGGGATACGACACGTATCCCAGACACGTGGGGGATACGGGAGTTTTGGGCGTTAGCAAACCGAAATTCGAGATTCTCCCCGGGGAAGGAAACTGACCCTTTTAAAAGGTGACATAGGTATATAGAGACTTGTACGAACCATAAAACTTGGTAGAATCACCCCGGTGCGAGGGAAATACCAAGGAAAAGCTAAAAATGCCGCAAAAATGGACATAAGACACCAAAGATGACTCGATATGGTCCCGGACCAAAACCGACGCCCCCACACCGTCACATAAGTCCTATGTAACATGTATGGTATGACAAAACTTGGCAAAAACCTCTGAAATGAGATTTGACCTCCCATATCCTTGATTTTAGCGTGAAACGGGCCACCGAGGGTCTGAAATCTTCATCGGGCATGGCTTTTGGAATCCGACGCTTTGCCATAGTCTTAAATGACATTTGTGACTTGTAGGAACCAACAAACGGCCAAAGCCAGCCCCGGAATTGAAAACGACCATGCGGAGGCAGTAGCTACAAACTGGTTTCTGGTGAACCTTACTGGCGTACGCCAGAAATGCAGGCCCGTACGCCAGTAGGTGGGGGACACGTATACGCCAGTAATAAACTGGCGTACGCCAGGTTTCTAAGAGTCAGATCCACTTGACTGACCAACTGTCCTTTTTCAGGGGCCACTTTGTTTTTACCCTCACACGGTTTGCACACGGTTTCTGAGCTCCTAGAAGGCAGTGTCCTTTGCAGGTGCATGGTTTGGAGGCTAGCATGAGGTTTGAATGATTCATTGGTAGTGAAATGGCAAAGCCAAGGCCTATAAAGCAGAGGCATTGCATTGTGGTCTCCAAGACTGCATTGCTTCCTCCTTTCTCCAGTATACTTCAACATTCTCCATGGACAATCCCCTCCCAACTTTACTTAAGCCCTGGTTGGCGCAATTTATAAGTGTCGACTGGCTCAACTTCCAATATCACGGCCTTGCCTCATTCCACTTTCTTCGACATGTGCCGCTCCGTCCGGCGCTCCTACGGGCTGCCCTCAGATTATGGGATCCTGACGTCCATGTCTTTCGTTTCGGCGATGACGAGATGTGCCCAACTATTGAGGAATTCCAGGCGTACCTCCGAACCTATTCGTCCTCTACACTCGTTGTCCCGCCTTATCAAGCGAGCATGCCCAAATTGCTGGCCAGCTCGCTCGACATCTCCCGGGGCTTGGCGAGTGCTATCCTTGACGACGGCCAAATGAACATCATGCGGCTGATTGAGATGTACAGCCCGGATGGCGATATAGGCAGCAACGAAGCTCAAGCGCATCGCTGCTTTGCCCTGGTGATCTGCCTGCTTGCCGCTTATCTGCTCGTGCCGGCCCACGTGCAGGTCAGCCCTTCACTTGTGAGCATTGCTGCCCAGATGGGGGCACAAAGGAATGTGATCCCTTTGGTCCTGGCGGAGACGCTCTTGGGTTTGGATTTGGTATATACGGGCCAGTCGGTCGTCTTCAGCGGGAGCCCACTTTTGCTTCAGGTAACCTCACTCAGCTCACCTTTTTCTGGTTTTTCGCACATTCTCGTTTTACCTCGACACTCGGCTTAGGCTGCTTCCTAGCTCCTTACTTGTCTTTTCGCTCAGGCTTTATCTAACTTCTTACTTGTCTTTTCGCTCATGCAGTTGTGGCTGTCGGACAAGTTGAATCTACTGCACCCACCGGTGGCGGGCTGGAATCTCTTTTCGAAGAGGATTCATCAAAGGGAGATGCGGTACCCTGACATGGACATAGAAGGCCGGTATGAGTTCATTCAACAAATGCAGCCTGACGAGATCGTTTGGAGGTGCCCCTGGCTGGACCTCTCGGATATGGCTGTTTACTCTGACGGATTCGACAGGATGGTGATTGCAGGACTGTCGAGCTTCACCTTCTACATTCCCGGCTGTGTCCTTCGACAGCTAGGCGCCTCTCAAGAGAATCACTATGTCAGCATTGGGGATTTTTGTGTCCCGAATTTCAACGCTCAAGCACTCAACGGCTACCAAAGGCACTGGGGCCTTAGAGCCCTTCAGGCTGAGACGCCGAAATTTGCAACGGGGCTAAGGAGTCGCTACAGACAGTGGCTGAGAGCGGATGTGAATGCAAGGGAAAATATTAACTGACTCCGGGCCATCTTGCTATGCTTAGAATAAACTGCGAGGCGTTAGGCTTCCTAAGCATTTCGTTCTATTTTTCATGCTTTAACTGTTTTTAAGGCTTTTATACTTAGCTTATGTATTAGAAGTAGTAATTTGCAATAAAGTTGAAAGACGATGGGTTTCCCCTTTTCTGATTCTCTTCAATGCAGCCTTGACTTGTGCTCGACCTTCCAAACTGTGATGTGTACCCAACATGTCAAACCTGGATCGACCTTTTGATGGATTGTGACCGAATCTCAAGGTGAGATTGCCTACGTATCCCTTTTCAAGGAATCAGGTCAGAACGTAGTTCAGGCTAAGGTTCACTCATGTATTTTACCTTTCCTTTTACGCTCTAACTTTTGCCTAGTGCCGCCTTTTCAGGTTTTCGGCCTAGCGAGCTTTCGACTTGTGCCTATTTATTTTTGCCTAGAACCGCCTCCTTAGGTTTCGGTCTAGCAGGCTACTCTAACTTTTGCCTGGAATCGCCCACCCTTGTGGTTTTCGATCCAGCGAGCATCTCTCAGGGATAGTAACGCTTGAGTTGATCCAGGTTGACCAGGGTGCTGAATTCGTTGCCGTCAAGGTCGATGAGCTTAGCAGCACCCCCGGATAAGATAGTCTTGATGATGTAAGGCCCGGACCGCTTCGGCCTGAATTTCCCGCGGGGATCGAACACCGGAGCCCGGATTTCCTTTGTAACCATGTCTCCTTCGACTAAGCCCCTGGATTTCACCTTTTTGTTGAATGCGCGAGCAATTCGACGCTGATACCCCTGAACATGATACAAGGCCCGGAGCCTTCTCTCATCATACAACATTAGCTCGACAAACCTCCCACTCAACCACTCAGACTCTTCGAGTCCACTCTCGACCATGATTCTCAGCGACGGTACCTCAAGCTCGATGGGAAGCACTGCCTCCATCCCATAGACTAAGGAGAAAGGAGTTGCACCAGCAGAAGTGCGAATAGACGTTCGATACCCCCAAAGGGCGAGAGGCAGCTGCTCATGCCAATCCCTTGCAGACTCAGCAATTTTCTTGATGATCATCTCGACATTCTTGTTTGCAGCTTTGACCGCTCCATTTGTCTGTGGACGGTAGGTCGTTGAATGGTGGATCTCAATACCGAATTCCTCAAATAGCTCCAGAATCCTTCCCTTGAAATGACTTTCGTTATCTAACACGAATGCCTGAGGAACCCCATACCGATAGATGATGTTCTTTCGAATGAATTGAGCAACCTAAACCGTTGTCAGCATCTTGTAGGATTCGGCTTCGACCCATTTGGTGAAGTAATCTATTGCCACCAGTATGAACCTGTGACCATTTGAAGCAAACGGCCTGATCATTCCAATAACATCAATGCCCCAGATAGAGAACAGCCATGGTGAAGTCATGCCGTATAGTTTAGATGGAGGGACATGTTGCAAGTTCGCATGAATTTGACATTTGTAACAGCGCCGTACGTAATCGATGCATTGCGATTCCATTGTAGACCAGTAATAACCCTGCCTGAGGATCTTCCTAGCGAGCATGACGCCGCTCATGTGAGGCCTGCAGACTCCTTCGTGAATCTCTTCCATTATCCTTGTTGCTTCGACACCGCTGACACAGAGCTTGTGCATCCCACAGTGAGACCTTCGATACAACTTCCCCCCACAGATGATGTACTGAGAAGCTAGCCTTTGTAAAGCAATCCGATCCTTCTTCGTGGCCTTGGTAGGAAACTCCCCGCGCTCCACAAAGTTCCAAATGTCATGGTACCATGGTAGGCCATCATCGACATCATCAATGGCGTTGATATACTCATAAGCAGGCAAGTCCCTCTGTTCAATCACAATCGGTCGCAGCTTAACACCTATTGGAAGTTCGATCATCGAAGCCAAAGTCGTCAAAGCATCGGCGAACTGATTCTTCAAGCGTGGGACATGGGTGAAAGTCACCTTATTGAAGCGAGGAATCAGTTCTTTCAAATCTTGGTGATAAGGCTTCAGCTTTTCCTCACGAACCTTCCAATCTCCATTGGCTTGGGAAACCACCAGATTCGAATCCCCGATTACTTTGAGTTTCTCGACTCCTAAAGCAATAGCAGCTTCCATTCCGACGATGCAGGCCTCGTACTCAGCTTGATTATTGGTAACATCAAAATTTAGCTCGAAAGCGAGCAGAATGTGAGCACCGGCGGGCGTGATTAGCAACACTCCCATCCCAAATCCCTTCTGGTTAGCAGCCCCATCAAAATAGAGCGTCCATATTTCCTCGACCACTGTCAACACCTCCTCGTCGGGGAAAGTGAAATCCACGTCTTCTGGGCCGTCGATCGGGTGATCGGCCAAAAATTCAGCCACGGTACGCCCCTTTACAGACTTCCTCATGACGTGTTGGAGTTCGAACTCAGCTAGCAGAAGCAACCAACGTGCTAGCTTATGGGTGAGCACAGGCTTCTCGAACAAATACTTGATAGGATCCATCCGAGAAATCAGTCTCACCGAATAGGCTAGCATGTAGTGTCTAAGCTTTCTGGTAGCCCAAACTAGCGCCCAACACGTCTTTTCCAGAGGGGTATAACGCTCCTCAGATCCCACCATTTTCTTGCTCAGATAGTACACAGCCCTCTCGACCCCATTGTTTCCTTCCTATGCTAGCAGACATCCCATGGCTGTTGAAGAAACGGACAGATAGAGAATCAAAGGTCGACCCGGCGTAGGTGGCATCAGTACCGGTGGGTTCTGCAAATAACTCTGAATAGACTAGAAGGCGGCCTGGCATTTCTCTGTCCATTCGAACGGGACCCCCTTTTTGAGCAAACGGAATAACGGCTTGCAGGTTAGAGTTAGCTTGGAGATGAACCGGCTGATGAACTAGACCTTCCCTAGAAAACTTCGCACGCCTTTCTCGGACCTTGGCGGCTCCATTTCGAGAATTGCCTTGATTTTGGAGGGATCCACTTCAATTCCTCTTGCGGTGATCAGAAATCCCAATATTTTGCCTAACGTTACCCCGAATGTGCACTTTTGCGTGTTCAGGTGCACGTTGTACTTGCAAAGCCTTTCAAGGAACTGCCTGAGCGAGGGAAGATAGTCCTTTTCCTCCTTTGCCTTTACAATCATGTCATCGACGTAGATCTCAACGGTTTTGTGGATAAAATCATGAAATAGGGTCGTTTGATCCTGTTGGAAAGTGCACACGGCGTTCTTCAACCCAAATGGCATCTTCACATAGCAGTAAGTACCCCATTCCGTGACAAATGTCATTTTCTCTTGGTCCTCGGGTGCCACAGAGATCTGGTTGTATCCGGAGAATCCGTCGACAAAAGAGAGCAAAGCATGCCCCGTCGTGTTGTCCACAAGCACGTCAATGTGGGGCAAGGGAAAACTATCTTTGGGGCTTGCCTTGTTTAAGTCCCTAAAGTCGACGCAGACTTGGATCTTTCCATCCTTCTTGGGGACAGGCACGACGTTGGCGACCCATTTGGGGTATTCTGCAACCCTTATGAATCCCGCGTCAATCTGCTTTGTAACCTCTTCCTTGATCTTCTGAACCCAATCCGGCCTCATCCTGCGAAGTTTCTACTTGACGGGGACAGCCCCTTGCTCCAACGGGATTCGATGCTGCACTATTTCAGGATCAATGCCGGGCATATCCTTGTGAGACCAAGCAAAAACCTCGGGGAATTCTTTGAGAAGCTCGATTGTTCCAGCGTGGTTTTCAGGGGATAGATTCGCACCAATTTGCATCATACGGGGGTCATCCTCGTCTTTCAAATTTACAAAAATTACTTCTTCTTTTAGAGGCCGAGCACGCCTTTCGTCTTCCTTTTCGATGAGGGAACGCAACTCAGCCGGGATGTCCCCGTCGAAGTCTGTTCCTTCAT
The DNA here is from genome assembly GCA_019656835.1 of Rhododendron ovatum. NCBI lineage: Eukaryota > Viridiplantae > Streptophyta > Magnoliopsida > Ericales > Ericaceae > Rhododendron > Rhododendron ovatum. The sequence continues at coordinate 39,559,759 of CM033802.1, read as the reverse complement.
CGTCAGGGTCGACACAGTTTATTTAGAAGCTAGCAAAGTAGTCAGAAGTAGGATCATGCATTTCATAAAACCCAACAGGGTTGCCAAGTACAACAGACTCGAACTCAAAGTAAAAGCCACGACGTGGAGGGCCAAGAGGCACAAACTCCGACTCTGAGCTAGACTTAGACTTGACAGACTCTGTGTCAGACTCAGATACATCGTCAATGCATGTTAGATGCGGAGTGAAAATGCAATTATTGATACTTCCCTGCGCCTTTACGATGAGGGAGGTAGGGTCCTCGGGAGCATTTGATGAGTCAGGCCCAAGCATCAGCGCTTCAGCTTCCTCGCCCTTGCCAACCAAACCTCCTTGGGAGAACAACATCTCCAAACCCCTTTGATCAAAAGTCTTCAGCTAGTCAAACTCCTCCTTGGTCTGACCCAGCCGTTTCTTGAATTCCTTTTCAGCAAGCTTTTCTTCGGCCGTTTCCTCTTCACCGTCGGCCCAAGTGTCCGCAGCAAAGATCTCGAATCCCGGCAGCCAAGCGGAAGTCTCCGGATCTCAAAACGGCTCTATCTGTCCTGAATAAGCAGAGCCTCCTCCTTCTCAAACAAAGTAGCTATCGGGGTTACCAAAAAGGGTTCGAGGTTTTCCCGTGTCTTTCCTCTTCTTGGCATCTTTGGCCTGCGGAGTGTAACCTAAGCCAAAGCGGCCTTCGGTAGAAAGAAAGGCAGGGAACTCGGCGATCCCTTGTTGGTTGATCCCGAGTCCTAGGCCAGGCATGAATGACATTTTCCTCATCATTTCGAGGACAATTGAGCTTATGGCAAAATCATCATCCATGGCGATGGCGAGGACTGAGCCAGATGTGTCAAAAGAGAAACCTCCAAAGTCTGAGTCTTCTTCCCTGTGCATGATCCCCAAAACAGGTGTCCCATCATCTGAGAGCGGGCGGATCCCAGAGTCCCTGCAAATCATCAAAGTTTCAGTAGGGAGCCCCAACATGACCTTCTGCTGCAGAGTTGAAGGCATCGCCATGATGTCGCCCCTATGAAGCCATGGCCTGCCCAGCAGCAGGTTAAAAGTAGCAGGGACATTGACTACGTGAAATTCCACATCCATTTCAAAGCCCTCAGCATCCAGCTTCAGCATCAGAGTTCCTTTCACTGCACGACGAGTGCTGTCGTATGCTTTGATGGCCAGATTAGGTGGTGTTAAGTCATTCTTGGTGAGCCCCAAGTGGTAGGCAACCCTCATCGGGCAAACGTTGATGGCAGAGCCATTGTCGATTAGCACGGTTGGCACCCAATGTCCCCGGCACTTGACGGTGATGTGGAGCGGGCGATTGTGAGCGGTTCCCTCGATGGGCAGATCCTTCTCGGTGAACATGACAGAGTGCTTGGAAAGGAGTGGCAACACGAGAGCAATCATGGCTTTGGGGGTAATGTCAATCGGTACTGTGACCCGGGCCAAAGTGGAGGACAGCTTTTCACGATGCTCCTTTGATGACGATATCAGACCCCAGATAGATACGGCGGCCGGGATCCGTTCGAGCTATTTCAGAATAGCGTCTTCTTCGGGAACCCCATTTGGAAAGAATGGATCGCTCCTTTGAGCAGCGGGAGCGATGGTTTTCTGAGCGGGCGGATTGGACGAGATTCCAGCCTGAAGGTTGGATGGCTAAAACACTCGGCCGCTCCTAGTGACGTTGGCCACATCCCACCAAGAAGACGAGTCAATGGAATCCCACAGATCGGCAGGTACCTCTTCTAACTTGCGCTTTCCTTTGTCCGTTGATGCCACCGTTCCTACGAGTCTGTCCCCAGAGCTGTGTCCACATCCCAAATATTTGCGGGCTGTGGAGTTTTAACGGTTTCTTCTGCGTCCCAAAGGTCGGCGGGAGGTGCATCCAAGACCATGATCGAGCAGTCATCTCCGGGAGCTGAAACAAAAGGGCGAGGCTGCTCCATAGAGACAATGTTGAGAGTAGGGTCAAACTCATGAGCGCAACGGCCGACCATGCTGTCAATCGAATTCACCAATGGTAGCATGGCGCCAAGCTGGCGGCGGATATTGGGTACAAGCTCTCCTTCTTGAAACTGGTCCCAGTTTTCCTCATTGACGTCGTCCTGGTCCAAATCAGCTTTGAGACCCTGACCTATCTGCCATCCATCAGGTTGGGGATCCCACACGAACTCCTCGGCTGCTACCTCAACTTGGTTCAGTTCGGGCTAGTAAAAGAGTGCGAACAAAGAGAGTCCGTCCAGAGGGTCGGCCTGCGCCGCATTCCACTCTTCTTCCCACTGATCTAGCCATATCTGATTGACTTGGGGGTGAGCAGGAAACCCCATGTTATACTGTTCGACCCAATCATTGCAAAGTTCCTCCCATTCTTTAGCCTTGTCTTCCATGGCCCAACCGGCTGCCATCATGTTAACACTTGGTTCAGAAGGGAAAGGTACGATTGGCTTAGAGTTGCTGGAAAAGGTAATATGGTCGGTGGGGTTGAATATAGTGGAGCTGAGGGTTATCTGGTTTACTTGAGGGTTAGGTTCGTGTTTAGGCAAGGAATTGGAGATGACGTTAGGTTTGGTAGGTGGAGTTGGAAGGGTACCATTGTCCACCAAATCTTGTATCGCATGACGGAGGCGATAGCGAGAGTCAATGTAATGGCCGGGCATTTGGTGGTACGCACAGAAAGCGTTGGGGTTATGGCTGGGGGGTGGATTTTGAAGAAGTGGAGTCGGGGCTAAAGGCCTAAGATGTCCGGTTTTGACTAACTTCTCCAACACCGAGAAAAGTGGTGCCTCGAAATTGGCAAAGTTACGGGGTTGGTTGCGGTTTCGGGGTCTTTGAGGGGTTTGCACTTGGTTGATGTCGGTGATGTGATTAGAGCTTTGGGTTGAGGGGTTGTTAGCAGAGTTCGCGTTGGCATAGCTGTTGCCACCGAACAAAGCAGTGCTGTTTCCGGTGTATGCACGGGGCTTCGATTTTGTGGCTGAGGTGGAGGAGGAACTGTCACTTCTGGGCAAGACACCGGTTTGGAGGGCTTCTTCGATGGCCAGCCCGGAGTCATAGAAAGTCTCAAAGTTTGTCCCTTGAACCAAGATGAGGTTTTTGGCAAAGTCCGGCTGCAGATTATGGGAGATGATACGGATCTGATCCTTTTCGCTCGGGCGATCAGGCATGAGAGCGGCCTTGGCTCTCCATCTTTGGATAAAGTCTGCAAAGGACTCCTTTGCAGTCATCTTGGAGGATTCCAACTCCCGAGTGGTCATTTTGAGCTGGGCATTGTAGCTGTATTGAGCATTGAAGGCCGTGCCGATATCCTCCCATGTCTGCCTCTTGGAGATGTCGAGCAATAGGAACCACTGGAAGGCAGGACCGGCAAGAGTTTGCGGAAACAGCTGAGCCATGGCATCCTCTCCAACGCCATGCAGCTTCATCGCTCCATGATAGGCCAACAGGTGAGTTTTCGGATCTCCAGTACCGTCGAATTTTGCGAAGTCGGGCATTTTGAACCGATCGGGCAGCCTGGCATTGGGGAATGGGCAAAGGCGATCCATGTCTAGCACTCCCGACCCTTTCCTTTCGAACTTAGCAACTGTCTCTTCCAACTTGGCCATTTTGGCGACCAAAGCTGCCATTTCTGGGCTTGGAGCTAGATTCTCAACTAGTGGTTCCTCTTCGGCAGCGGCTCTTTGTTCGCGCCTTCCATTGCCTTCCTCTCCTGCTACAAGGGGAAGTCGCTCCTCGATTAGGGTTCGGAGATTGGCCATGGAGGCATCGGCCTGGTCAACCCTTTGCTGCATAATAGCCAGGTTGTGCTGGAGGTCGGCTAACATGGTTGCGAGATTCGGAGGTGGGACATCTGCCATGGTCAGAACTTCTATTTTAACAAGCTTTGGAGATGCTGGCAGAGACGGAGTAGATGGAGGGGACTCGTGTGGAGTAGCCGGCGGTGAATCCTCCCATGATACAGTGCAGGCCAGAGCTTCCGTTGTGGTCGACGGAAAGATGAACCCCAAATCAAACCCTCAAACGGACTCGTCGGACGGCCCCAAGTAGGTTTGGCTCTTGATTTCGAAATTCTGCTTTGTGACCGTCATGACTAGAGAGCAAGGTATAAGAGCTCAGTGACAGCCTGCAATCATTTTATTTCAAAAGAATCGACAAAAATGGAAAATGATCATGCCAACGTCGTCGGTGTCCTCCTAGACTCTAGAACTAGAGGGAGTCTGCCTTACGACACTAGGACGGCTGCCATGGAATCCTTGGATTTTCTTTTTGAAGGTGTATCCTTGATTGAATCGAATGTCGCTAAGGGATGCCAAAACAACCTAAGCCTTCGGCTTTTCCACTCTCGAAGTTTCAAAGTTTGAGTTCGGAACAACTCGGTGTAGATGGCGTGATACCGTAACCGAAATGGCGTAAGCAGCGCTATGCCAGAGCCTGAGCGGTGTAAGTGATTAGCACTTTTAACCTGGATGGTGTAAGTATCACGACATTCTCTCCGTTCCTAGTTTTTCAGCTTGAAACCTCAATCGGGTGTTAGATAAAGACTTAGGAAGCATTTGGTTTCCCGAAGCCCCATTGATTAAGGACCTGAAAATGTTTGGTAACATGCAACATCGAGATGCATGACTCGTCATCGGTCCAAGGTAACGTCGAATGGGCACAAGACAGACTCGACGAAAGACATCCTAAAAGCCGCCCTAGCATGCTCCTAGGCAGAACGGTTATGAATGTATGTACAAGCATGCGATAAGGAAAGCGGTAACACATAGACAGGATATGGGGTTAGAAGCAAGTAATCCTACCCTGCGGGTTCCTGTCTTAGGTTGAAAGGTTCTAGTGCTTTGTAAGCGCTGTAGAGGTTGGTTTTGGCTAAAGGGGTTCCTCTGACTAGAGCCGCGATATGCCTCCCACTGCGATGCGTGGAGCAAAGCAATGGTCGAACGGCAGTACGACTCATCATCGTCCAAGGTTGTTGGGCATTCGAGGACCCCAGGCTCCAATAAATTGTGCCGGTTACCCAAAACACCTCAACGGGGCTGACCAACTATCGACGCGATCGGAGAATGCCGAAGAATGATTTGACGAGAGAAAAATGCATCGCTTTTGGAATAAATGCCCTTTGAAGCTTGGCTCACTTTTGTTAATTAATACTTGGAGAAAATTACACAAGTGAACAATAGTAAAGCCCCAGTTCGGATTGGTCGGACGCTGAGATCCTGTTATGTTACCATTCCGTTCTTCAACAGCGCGGAGCGTACTATTTTGACAGACTTTTGAAGATTGTTCAATTATGTATTAATCGCCGAATATTAACCAACGCAACGATCCCCAACAGAGTCGCCACTGTGGGCACGCGGCCCAGGGAAATTTTATTCATAAAATGGGGGGCGGCCCTTTTTCGAAAAAGTGCAGCGAAATGCCTCGATTTAGAGTCGCCACTCGGGTTTTAGCGGTGAAGTACCCAAGGAACCGAACTCGAAAACGTTTTTGCCACGTTTGTTTGATTTTGAAAATGCATAGACCGGTCCATCGTCACCTTCGATATCTGAGGTTCGGGAGCCATGTTACGAGAGGGGAAGGGTTTTATGGCACCCCTCTCGCCCAATCCGGAGATCGGTCTCTACTCAGGCATTTTATTTTGTAAAACACTTGCATTTTTCTCTCATTTGACCATTTTTTAGCCAATTAGGGCGGGGGAACAATTAATGGGGATAAAAGCTGTAACAAGTTGCATTTATATGACAAAATGTTTATGGATGACTTGATTGCAATGTTGAGCATAGATTGAGAACAAGCACTGAGCAAACTGGACAAATTGAAGTATGCTGCCCTGTAGGGGCATGAGCAGATTCTGCCAGCATGCACTGGCCGAGCCACTGCATGTTGACTACACCTGCGCACGCCACCCTAAAACTGGCGTACTCCACTTAGCTAGTTTCACAGTCTTTGTTTGCAACCCTTTTGGCTCTGGAAAAGGACCAGCGCACACCCAGGACACACCACGCAGTTTTCATAGAACATAATATATACAATTACAGACATAGGAGGTGGCTCCAAGCCGAGAAAAGCAGCATAATACCCTAAAACAGTGTGGGGACAGGAAAATAGGCCAAGATTACACTAAAATGCAAGGGCCAGTCACTGGATCGAGGGTCAACTGCCGTACGCCAGTCATTGGATGCCGTACGCAGGTGTGACCATCATCCAGTGCATGGCTTTGCATCATCTGGGCTCTGGAACATGACCAGAAGGATCCCAGAGGCCTTTTAAACGAACAAAGAGTAAGCAAATGGATATTACGATCAAACAGAACTATACACAGAAAGCAGTAAAACTAGTTGTTAGCATGCTAAGGTGATTGACTGCAGTATAAAGTAACAGAAATGACGATCCATGAACCCCACGCCAGTAGTACACGTACTGCCATGACTGGCGTACGGCATATATTTACTGGCGCGCGCCATGTTCCATCTAATACGATTGTTGTATTTTTCCAGTTTTAGACCAGGACTAGTATTGCTTACTAGCCTGGGCCTTGCTGGCACCCCTCAGGGGTCGAAAACAGAAAAGAACACAAAGGTGATATACCTTTTTGTGTTGAGGTTTGGAGGTGGTGTTTAGCTTAAAGGTTGAAGATGGAGGTCTATGTTGTGACTGGATTTCAGGAGGGTATGTGGAAGTGTGTTGCCTTCTTTTCTCTTTCAATGGAAGAAAAGAGAAGAAGAGCAAGAAGAGGGGAGAAGGGAACTTCTTTTCTTCTTAATGTGGCTAACCCCTTGCAAATGAATGCAAGGGGGGTATTTATAGAGGAGAGAGAGACTGAGATCAGTTGGGCTAAGGCCATGTTTGGCTGGTCTTGGGTGAAAAATGGAGCCTATGGGACTAGTTGATGGGGGGGTGTAGGAGAGAGAGGGAACGCCTCTGCCGAGAGTAATCATCAGGGACACTGTGGCCGACGTCAAGGTGGCACAAAAGTCTCGTCCATGTGGCTGAATAAAGTTGATTTGACTAAATTTGACTGGCATGCGCCAGTAAAAGCTGGGTCAACGGTCGATGACTGACACGTGGCGGTTAACTGGCGTACGTTGCTAATGTACTGGCGTAAGCCAGTTGGGTTTTGCTAGGGCCATTTGGCTCTGGTTTGAAGGGTTTGAAATGGGTTTGAAAGAGGTTCGGGATGCTCAAAGCTCAAACACACCATCGTCCTCAGACTGTTCTCGACTATAATCATCATTGGGAAATAAAAGATCGACAAATAACGTTATCCGAACAGTCCAGAATGGGGTGTCTACATAGTGGTTAACATGGGAGGATATTTCTCAAGGGTTGAGATTCTAGATTTCACAAATTTAAAGGCTAGTAATTGAAATTGATAGCTTGCTACTTTAATTGTTCTTACTTTAACAGTATTGTACATGCCCTTGTTTGTTAGTTATGGATTTCGGGTGGGTTTTGGCTACTGAGCGTCATCGGTCACAGTATAATGTTGCCTTGGTAACTCGAACGCTAGGTACTGAAGATAGAGCAGAAGGGTAGTACGAAAAAGTAAAGTGACGTTGACCGATGAAGAATTTGTAAAACCCTGGATGATGTACCCTTAGTTGCTCTGTATTGTAAATTAAGTATTTTGATAATGTACGACAAAGTATTTTTATAGAGTACAGTTGTAATCAATATGTCGTATTGTCATTTGAATTGGTGAGGCTTTTGAAATTTTAATCCCTCGAAAAGGAAAACTATTTTCGGAAATCTTTTTTTAATATTTAAATAATGTCTTCAAAATTTGGGGCGTTATAGAAATATTTGCCATCATGGCTATTTCCTTAAATTAAAGGTTTAGGTACTAGACTAGGTTTGTTGTCAGGAAGGAGGCAAAATGGAGAGGAAAATAGGATATGGTGTGTGTATGCATGCATGTGTCTAATGAGTATGTGTATATATGTGAAAACTAGTCTAGGTTTTTTCCACCTACATAATAATACTAGAGAATAATTATATACATGTATGTACGTTTATACTTAGTTTTATGGCTTAAATTTCATTAGGTTAGGTTAGTTATGTCTAGCTATCATAATAGCACGAAAATTTAATAGAATGATAATTAAATATAAAGATATTATAATTAGACGTTTCATTTTTTTTTATTGGCTAAGATTAGGATCGTTACAATAGGTTAGTCTTGGGTTAGGGTTTCTTAAGTTTAAGAAGTATAGGTTAAGTTTAATAATTAACAAAACAATCGGATAAAAACAATAATTAAAAAAAAATGTCTAATTTAATTCGAAAAAAATTTGGCCAAAATTTCAGGTCGTTACTACCTATCCCCTTAAAATATTTTTGCCCTCGAAATTAGAACGTTGTTTCTAATTGGTGTAGTTGGCTCCAACTCTTTTAGGTCGATCATCCTTCCTTTTTGTGTTGTTGTGTACTCTTCGTTTTTCTGCACACCTTTCGCCATCTTGGAATGAGTTTCATGGAGTCAGCATGAATGAAGTGTTTCGTCTATCTCCCTTAAAATAAAAATAAAACTTGTATGTCGATCTATTTCTAAGGTAATGTCGAGGTTCGTCATGTCGATTCCATGGATCAGTTAAATAGTTTTGTAATTTTTTTGTTAGAAACTTAACAACGTTGGTACATAGTCTAATCGACGATGGTTAAATTACATTTATTCCAAATAAAGAAGTACTGGGGTAGCTCTACTTATGCTGACTACGTTCTTCTTCTTCTCCCTCTTCTTCAAAACATTGTTCGGCATTGAATTCCACTACATGGATCACAAAAATACGTCCTCCTTCTTTAATGCCACCGTACTCAATTGATCTTTTTGGAGCTTGATCTCCAGCCCCAGTGTTCTTCTCCTTCTGAAGGTGTGGGCATTTATTCTGGTAATATTCCCATTCTTGGCAGTTATAACACCACACTGTTGCGATATCGCAACCAATTCCTTGTGGTGACCCTTGAGCTTGGCCCTGAGTCGTTCCAATAGATCTCCAGGGTTGATTGTTTGGTAGCGAGTTAAATGGTTTCACAGGGTATGGTCCACGGTTGTCGGAATTGGTGTTGTTGTTTTGACCGGTTCTGAATGGCCCTCTAGTGCTAGTCCCGGCCTCCTTATATTGTAGTGCATGTTTGCTCTCTCTAGTCTTAATGCAAATTTCACCACTTCAAAATAAGTGGGAAACGCATGACCAGCTACCGTTGTGCGAGATGAGCAGAGTCCCCATTCAAAACGTCGTGCTTTGGCATAATGAGACAATTCTTCGAACTTGGCAGTGTACTGAGCTATCGTCATCGAACCTTGCTGCAAGTTCTGAAATTCCTGCGCTTTTGCTTGTTTCATCGCCGTTGGAAAGTAATTGTCTAGAAATATGTGCTCAAACTCAACAAATGTCATTATTGTGACAATATGAGTCATCTCCATTAACTCCCACCAGTAGCAAGCCTCGCTTTTCAGCTGATACGTGGCTTGAGCAACTCGGTCTCCCTCTCGAGTGATCTCTAGGATATAGTGTGTGGTGGCTTCGGTTACGAGCTCAGTAACCTTAACAGATACCGTTAACCGAGGTCTCGTGAAGGTTCGGTCCGCAAGTTGGTACAAGCGGACCATGAGGTATTGTCCGGACAGTTGTTCAGTATCGATCCTTCTGTGCCCGCCTCGGTAATTGCCGACAACGAGCAATGTATTTGTATGAATGTTCCCGAAGAGCTCATCAGAGAGTTTGTTATGCCAGAAGGGACCAAAAGGGTTATGTGGCAAATGTGATCATTGTGGTCAGATCTGGTCATGTGCTCCATAACCGTTTCGCTCCTGACGTCATATACAACGTCACTCAATGCGGTTATCTGAGCGTACCGTTCACGCGCTAGCTTGAAGGACAAGCAAACCTAGGTCTATAAATACAAAGGGATACTCATCTTTGAGAGGTATGCCATTCTTTGCTAAACCCTAGATCTATGCCTTCCCCTTAGATCTAACTTGATCGTCGGAGGGTCACTGGGCTATCCTAGCCCTAGTGACTTGTTGTAGGTTTAGAGGCAGGAGAGCGGATCAGCGGAGGGAGAACCCTAGCCCAGGACAAGGTCCCGTCAAATCGAACCATGACACAGTGATTGTTGGCCTTCTGAGATTGGAATGCAGCATTTTGGGTTAATTGATTGGCTGGCTGTGACGTCGATCCTATGGCCGCTACATCTTTCTATCGCTAGTGGAATCTGGCTGTGGAAAATCTCTCCGAGAGATCAATTACTCAGCCGTGAGATTCATTGAGCGGCCGCTAGATCGATTAATCTCGAATTCTGGAATGCGATGCTTTGGGGCTACCTAAAGAGTTGCCATGCAGAGTTCTTGTTGCCCTATATTTCCAATTTGAGCCGTGCATTCCTATTGGTCGGAGCGATGTCATCCGAAGTATATACCCCATCCTTAGGGTTCTAAAATACACATTCAATACATCATCTCGTGAGCTAATACTTTGTAAAAATCATCTCCTATACTCTTTCTACAAAAGCCCTAAACTCTCGTAGGTAGCCACAATCTAAGCGATCAAACCCCGAAATACAAACTCTAACTCTAGGGTTTTGAGAAGAAAGTTAGTCAGTCACCCTCAATCTGACGCAATCAACCACTAAGGGATCAAGGTGGCAAGGCCCAAGGTCCTATGGTTTAGTTTATCTCTTTCCCTTGTATCATAATTATAACATTCTGATCTTCTGTTGAGAATTCGTGTTCTGGTGTGAGGAAGAACACCGGCTAGGACATCGTTCCCATGGCCGGTTGTGGGTAGCATGCCCTTAGGAACGATTCCGTTCCCTCCCAAAGCAGGGCCCATAATCGAGGGAGCGCGAACACAAATGGCAAGTGCTCGGAATACAGAGTCGCCACTCGGGTTTGAAGATTCGACACCCAACTAATCGTATTTCGAAGCACTTGTCGCGCTGTTTGATTTGAAAAAGTGAAAGCACCAGTCCGTCATAACCATATCTGGGTTCGGGAGCCAGGTTACGAGAGGGGAAGGGTATTAAGGCACTCCTCTCGCCCAATCCGGAGATCGGCCTCTACTTAGGCATTTGCAAAAACGTTTGTGGTTCTGTTTGATTAATCAATTCTTTAGCATTTTAGGGCGAGGGAACAGTTCAATGGGGATTAAAGCTGTAACACGATTTGTATGATGTGATTGATAGCATGGAACAGTTAGTATAGGATGAAAACAGACTCCTGTGGGAGTTTAAACAGACTGGAACGTTGCTGTTTTGGAGTGACGAGGTGGAAACCAGTATGCACTGATCAAGTCACTGCAGGCTAATCAGACCGCGTGTGCTACTACAAGACATGCACGCACCAGTAAGCCTAAGCCCACAGCTCTTATTTTCAAACCCTCTAGGCTCTGGAAGGACCAGTGCACACCCAGGACAAACCAAGGAGTTATAATATACAATTTAAAGGCTGAAAAACCCTACAAATTAACAAAACACCCCATAAACAATGTGGGGACAAAATAACGGCCTAAGGCCAAGTTACCCATACAAGGCCACTCACTAGTCAGAGACAGACTGGCGTGCGTGTATGGCGCTTCGGCACGCTCGTGTCTAAGCCATTTAACCAGTGTTTGGTTTACATGTTTCTGGGTTCTGGGACGGATCCAGAATGATCCCAAAGGTACTCCACAGCAGCAGGTATACAAATTGAACTAAAACTAGCAGTTCTAACAAAAGAAAGCAGTAAACTGGTTGTTAGCATGCTTGCAGTGGTGAATATGGAAAGAAATGCATAAAAACAGCAAGATACCAATCCCTACGCCGACATGCGTGCGCAGCCACAGAGTGGCGTGCACGTACTATGGACCGGCGCGCGCGCATGGCATCTTGGCGTGCGCTAGTTCTTACCACTACGGTTTTTGAGACTCTGTCAACTTTAGGACCAGGACTAGTATTGATTACCAACCTTGGCCCTGCTAGCCCCCCCTCAGGGATCAGAACAGAAAAAAGTAGGTATGCTATACGTAGATTGAGTTTCAAAGAGTACTTGAGCTTTGAGGTTTGATGTTTGATTGAGGTGTTGGGAGGAGGAAGAACAAGCTATGCTCTTGAGATTAGGGTTTGTATGTCACCCAAAGTGTGTATTTTGTAACCTTTGAAATTGTGGAACCCTTTTAATGGATGAACCATGGGGGGTATATATAGGGAGAGATGAGGTAGGTATGGAGCTGCAAAGAGAGGAGCTCAGCCAGTCCACGAGGCTGGCTAAAGGTTACTTGGTGGTTAAGCTTACCAACCCATAAAGGTGATGGGGACAGGCTTTGACCGGTGCACGCGCATTGCGCCCTGGCGCGCGCTGGCTGCGCCCTGGCGCACGTGGGTTAATGGTCAAGCTTTGACTGTTGACCACACTTGGCAGCTTGACCCACGCGCGCGGGTTTGGGAGCAGCGCGTGCATGTACCACCTACTCACGCGTTGGTCAATGGTCAAGCTTTGACCATTGACCAACACCTATAAAGTTGATTTACGCGCGCAGGCTCTCAACCAACGCGTGCCAGTAGGGTTTTTGGCTTTTGAAGTGGCTTTGGCTAGATTAGTTTCAAGGGTTTTGCAAGCACTCAAAGCTCAAACACTCGACATTCCCGGGGTGTTCTTGATCTGTTTCATCATTGGGGAATCAAAAATCGAAAGTAAACTAATTTGGAACCCAGATTGGGGTGTCTACACCAGTACATCAATCTAGTGAGCTCCCACGGCCGTGACATCTATTCACTGTCTGTGGAATCTATTTGCTGGGATAGGTTGTCGTTCTTTTGCTTATTCTGATGCATGCCTTATTTATTGTTCTGGCTCACCTTTTTAACTGTTTAAAGGCTAAAACCAGTTTACTTGTTTGGAATTAAATAGAGCAAGCGATAATCGTATGTTGAATGATTATTGGCCGATCTCACTACCGAGCGAGGAGGGGTGCTTATGACCTTCCCCTTATCGTACTTTTGGCTCCTGTACCCAGAATCTCTGCCTTGTTTTCTTAGTTTTGATAAACTAAGTGGTAAGTCTTTTGTGGTAAGTTGTTATCGTGTGGAGATGTTCCTAGGCATGAGAATATCCACGATCTCAACAATTGGAAAGAAAATGAGTATTTGAGGATATCTGTATGGCAACGCCCCTTTTGGGAGGTGTCTACAGTTTTGGTGACTCTGCTAGGGACTTGAGAGCCATAACTAGAAAATTCAACATAAAATCAATGGTTGCTTTAATTAATTCCTTTCATATGCATCAAGCAAACAAATCTCGTTGAGTTCACCTAATATCCCGGCAGGGGTTCCAGCAAACTCCATGGTCACCTAGACCTTAAAAGGTATATCTAAAAGGATATCACCTAACTGTCACCTATGATGGGCTGACGAAAGGGTTGATACTCTTTGACGTCGGAGCACCCTTGAGACCACCTAAAACCATGCATAAGTTGGAAGCCGTAGAACCTATCAAAATAAACTCAGAAACATCTTGGCACTGAGCATCACTCCCCAGTGCAAAGAAGTAAGTGCTTTACACTGGACACTAGTCTGTAATTTTCTGCAGAATTTAGTTCTGAATGCTCAAAACCATTTCTAAGCCTCCAAATTCATTTCCAACTGTCCCAACATGTTTTAATGAGATAATGAGAATTCATAGCAGTGTCCTTTGTCTGACCAAACCAAAATCCAAGGGTTTGCTGTAAAAATCTCCATAGTTCCATTCAAATGAACCCGTAGCAAGTCCAAACTCGTTCCTAAGCAACTTTTGGCCATTTGGGCATCACGCGCAGGTCACATTATGTACTTATGACTATGTGGAAGTGTCAATTTCATCGGTTTACGTGAAACTTGGGTTTTTGGTACCAAAGGTGTCATTTTTCCATTCAAATACCTTCATGGCATGTCCAAATTCATTTCGACCAAACTTTCAGCCATTCGTAAAGTTCGTACAAGTCGTGATATTCATTTGTGACTAGCCACAAATTTTGTTTTCTTTAGAATGAAAGAATTCAAGATTTTAGGCATAAAATTCGCCAGAATCTCGAGAGGCATTATTTTATTCTTCTATCCATTTCTTTCTAGCTGAGTCATGGCATACAGTTGCAGAATAATTTGTCTTAGGATTACTGCCATTGCAAAATATCAAAAGGTTGTTCATAATCCAAGTTGTTCTAACCAAATAATAGTAAATGAACAAAAGAAAGTGCAATTTTCATATATCCATTGAAAACCACGAGCCAAGATACATGTCAAAAGAAAAGCAAGTTAGCTACCTGGGCACGCAAGCTCACTTGCTATCCCTACTCCTACACACTACAAGGGCAAACATGCGCCCAAAAGGAGAACCCTAGGCACGAGGCACCCGCCGCGAAGAAGGAGGGAAGGGGAGCCCGCGGAAGCTTCTGGTGGTCCGACCACTAGAACACGACAGCAAAAGGGAGAGCCTACCCAGGATTTGGCTCAAAAGGATCACCACAAGGTGCAAAAGAGACACCATGCCATATCAAACCATCACCCTAGGCACCCCTCATCACACGATCTGTACCCGTAAGAGGGGAGAGCTAATCAAGCTTCAAGACAAGGCCGAAACCTTTGCGGTTTCCCACTGCCCTAACCAATTGAACTAGGGGATGCCCCATGGCTGTGAAAGGAAAGGAAGAACGGCGAGGAGCAGTCGGGAGAAAGAAATAGGTTGAGAGAGCGATTGGAGAGAGAGACTAGAACTCCCCACAATCAAGTGCAGAAATGGGAGCCCTAACGTGAACAAGGGATTAACAAGGGAGGAAAATAAGACAAAATCGTTCAGCTGAACCTGGCCCGGGAATCTTGTCCCCAGTGCAAAGGACTTAATGTCCAGCGCTAGACATGTTTTGACAAAGGCCACTGTAGACACCCCAATTTGGGCTAACGATTATTTCAAGTCCCACCTTGGGGACCATCCCGATGATGAATGGATACAGTGATTGCTAATTGACTTCTCGTAAACCCATGGACTTTTGGTGAGTACTTTTAGCCACTTAGAGAACCCAATTCAGAGGCAAATAGCCTTTCAGACAGAAATACAGTATCCTAGGAGAATCCATCTATCAGCCGTAACATTGATCTCACGGCCTCAACTTCATTCTTTCACCCGTAAAACATGTTGTTTGAAAATATCCCTAAGAGATTGATTTCTCGATAGCTAAATCGATTCCTCGGCTACCACATCTATCACTCGGCCGCCAGATCATCTTTTTTCTAGATTCTGGAATGTTCTGTTAAACGTTTGATCCTTTCTCAAAACCCTAGCAGCCAAATTCTGATGCATTTGAGCTACAAAAATAGATTCGTCTAGAGATCTTATTGCCCTATAATTCCTTATTGATTCACGCCATTTGATTGGTCGGAGTGAGTCACCAATTGCCTATATAAAGAGGCACTTAGGGTTCCGTAAATACAATAATACACATCATCAATCACCCTCTCTAGCCACAAAACTCTGCACACATACTCTCTCTACAAAAGCCCTAACATTCCGAAGGCAACCGCAATCTGACGATCAAACCCCTGAAGTACAAACCATAACCCTAGGGTTTTCGAGAAGCAAATCCATCAATCGCCCTCAATCCGAAGCAATCAAGCAACTGAGGGATCAAGGTGGTGAGGCCCAAGGGCCTATGCTTTGGTTCTTTTATGCTTTTATACATTAATCGTAGTATTTTGATTTTCTGTTAATCGTTTAGTCTGGTGTGAGGAAGAACATCGGCTAGATCTTCGATCCTTCGGCTGGTACATCAATCCAGAAGGATTCCTCGGCCGTGATATCCATTCACCGGCCGAGGGATCCATTCTCTGGGACAGTTTGTTTTCTATTTTGATGCATGTTTTCATTACTGTTTTGGCTCACTTTATCAACTATTAAAGATTAATAATCAATTATGTGTGAGGATTAAATAAAGCAAGTATACATCTTGTGTTGAATGATTATGAGCCAGTCACACGACTGGGCAAAGAGGGGTGCCTAACACCTTCCCCTTATTGTGTTCTTGGCTCCCATACCCGGAATCTCTATCTATTTCCTAGTTTTTAAAACTAGGTGGCAACTCTATTTTGATGATAACCATTATCGTGTGGCGATGTTCCTAGCAATGGGAATATCCATAATCTAGGTTTATGAAATGGAAAGCAAACAAACACGATCAATTTGTATGGCGATGTCCCATTTGGGAGATGTCTACAGTTTTTGGTGACTCTGCTAGGGAGTTGTGAGCCATAACCAGAAAATTCAACATAAGACTAATACTTTCTTTATTTAATTCTTATATCGTTTGCATCGAAGTGGGCAACCTCCTTGAGTTCACCTAATACCCCGGCATGTCACAGGCTATGTTAGGGGTTCCAGCAAACTCCACAGTCACTTGTACCTAGTGGTATATCAACAAGGGAATCACCCGATTGCCGCTTATGATGGGCTAACAAAAGGACTGGTGCCCTTTAACGACGGAGCACCCTTGAGACCACCCAAACCTTACAAGTGTTAGAGAGCCATAGAAATTTTCAAAATAACACAGGAACCTACAAGCTAGGAACCTACTTGCATTTGTTTGTAAAAGGTTCTTCCTCACACCCATTGTACATATGTAAGTTGTAAAATTCTCCTTTGCAGGATAAACCTTAGGGGCTTTGAAATAAAAAAAAAAAAAGCGGGGGGGGGGGGGGGGGGGGGGGTGTTAGCTAAACCAATTTAACTAAAGGAAAAATTTTCAGGTAAAAATGGTTGCATCACTGTTCATATTCAATTCGCACTTTCAAATTGTCACCAAGCTGTCTGGCCCATTCCATCCTGCTGCCAAGATTCTTGACCCTTCCAAGTACGCCACTCTGGTGGATCAACCAAAGCCTACGATGATTATCTCTAAGGATAACCACATCATGTTCACAAGAACAATCGAAGATAAAGAGGTCGAGGACATAATCGAAGAAGAAGGGCTATGCAGGGTCCAAATCTACTTCTATGACCCTTATGCACCTATTGACGACTACTGGCCAATAAACGAGGTCGACAACCTCGAAGTTGAAGAAGCAAAGGAAGAAGAGTCTATTGATAATAATCCACTAGATGAAGTGTTGCTAAACCTACTCTTCGATGAGGGGGTTACCAATTATGAAATAAGGGTGATCCACCCCATCACGGATAGGTTTGGCAACTGGTGGGGATTTGTTGGCACACAAAAAGCCGACAACAGCGATGAAGCAAAAATTGACTAGAAGATGCAACGGTAGTGGCAAACCAAATGGCTTTCCAAGACTTACATGGTGACAATAATGAAAGTGTGAATCAAGATGACAGTGAAATGCTGATGATCAACCTTGGTGAGGAAAAAGATTGCTCTGAGCTGATTGTGGATACTGCAAAAGGGGCTTACCCAAATTGGACCGTGGAACACACTCTAAAATAAAAAGTAAAAAACAGTGACTCCAATCTTAGTTCCGATTCTAATTCTGACTCCGAGTCAACCCAATCTGAGTCTAGCTTTTCATCTTTTCAAACTACTGAGTCTAGTGAGGAAAGCCCGGCCAAAGCGCCAAGGCATAACATTTATTTTAAATTTGACTCTGAAATGTCTTTTGACAATTTTAGAAATGAGAAGGAAGATTTAGAGTATTTCGCTTTGCCTATGATTTACTGTGTGGATTCTGACAATCCAATTTTTGAGGAAGAAATTTCAAAAAAATTCTAGAATTCATTGAGAGAGAAGAAGAGAGGCACGCCAACCTTTTTCTGAGGAAATAATCACGGCAAACATAGGCTCTAAAAATGAGCCCAAACTGGTTAAAATTGGTGCAACGCTATCTTCTCAAGTAAGTGAAAAATTAACCCTTCTGCTAGAAGAATACAAAGATGTTTTTCCCTGGTCTTACGAGGACATGCCTGGAATAGACTCTGAAATTGTTCAACATAATATTCCCCTCCATCCTGATGTAAAACCAGTTAAACAAAAGCTAAGACGTATGCGCCTTGATTGGATCGTCAAGATAAAAGAAGAAGTCACTAAGCAAATCAACGTCAGTTTTCCCAAAGTCACCAAATATTCATAGTGGGTAGCCAACATCGTTCCAATACCAAAGAAAACTAGGGGAATCAGGGTCTGTGTAGATTTTCGAGATCTCAACAAGGCCAGTCCGAAGGATGACTTTCCATTACCGCACATAGACAAACTAGTGGACAACACCGCAGGACATGCATTGCTATCTTTCATGGATGGGTTTTATGGGTATAATCAGATTCTGATGCCTCCTGAAGATAGAGAGAAGACCACCTTCACCACGCCATGGGGAACCTACTACTACCGAGTGATGCCATTCGGGTTGAAGAATGCTGGAGCCACTTACCAAAGGATGGCGACAACATTACTGCACCACATGATGCACAAAGAAATGGAGGTATATGTTGACGATATGATAGTTAAATCAAAGGAAAGGGAAGGACACTATTAAGCACTCCAAAAGTTCTTTGAGAGAATTAGGTAATACAAGCTACGTCTTAATCTTGAAAAATGCACTTTTGGGGTAACCGCTGGAAAGTTGCTAGGATTTCTTATCACTCAAAGAGGAATCGAAGTGGACCCTTCCAAGATACAGGCTATCATAGAGATATCACCACCAAAGACAAAGATAGAAGTAAGGAGTTTTTTGGGAAAAGTGCAATTCATCAGCAGGTTCATTTTCAAACTCACAGCCACCTGTGAACCTCTCTTCAATCTTTTGAAGAAGGATACAGATTTTGAGTGGAACCAAGACTGCCAACAAGCATTCAAATCAATCAAAGAGTACCTTCAGAATCCGCCTGTGTTATCACCACCCATCCCTGGAAAACCATTGATTCTGTATCTCTCAGTAACAGACACATCCATGGGATGTATGCTAGCGCAAGAAAATGATGCCAAAGTGGAGTGCGCCATATACTACCTTAGCAAAAAGACGATGGACTATGAAACAAGGTACACTCCCTTGGAGAAAACCTGCTGGGGGCTAGTATGGGCCACAAAGAAACTAAGGCATTACCTGTTAGCACATCTGGTAGTCCTGGTTTCTCATTTAGACCCAATCAAATATCTTTTTGAGAAGACATCACTTATTGGTAAGCTGGCTAGATGGTTGTTGTTGCCAGCAGAGTTTGACCTCAAATACATGACAAGGAAATCAGTCAAAGGAAGGGCTGTAGCAGAATTCTTGGCAGATCATCCTGTGACAGAGGCCGAAGCAAAAGACATCATGTTTCCCGATGAAGACATCTTATGTCTCCTAAACGACACCTGGCAGCTTTACTGTGATGGAGCATCGAACCAATGTGGATATGGCATAGGGTTATTGCAAGTTTCCCCAAACAACTCTCATATCCCTCTGTCATATAAACTGAGGTTTGAAGTCACCAACAACTAAGCTAAGTACGAAGCCTGCATAGCTGGAATGGGGGCAGCCCTGGAACTAGGGGCAAAAAGGGTAGAAGTCATTGGAGATTCAAACCTAGTGGTACCCCAAGCAAAAGGAGACTGGAAGGTCAAAGAAGACACGCTGAAACTATACCACTCTGTGCTAGAAGCTCTAATTCCATAATTCCACTCTGTTATCTTCACACACACTCCACGAGTGAGTAATAGGTTTACAGATGCACTGGTGACATTGGCCTCCATGGTCAAGATACCCTTGGGATTCACAATGCGGCCTCTCATGATCGAGCAGAAGGTCAAACCAACATGCAAATGCACCATAACTGAAGAAGGTGAGGACGATGGAAAACCATGGTATGAAGTTGTGAGGAAATTCTTGGAAGAGGGAGAGTATCCCTCCAAATGCACCTTGAAGGACAAGATGGCCCCATGGTAATTTGCCGTCTGATTTGTAGCCTATGGAGGAGCACTGTATCGAAGAGTTCATCTGGGCCCCAATCAACTTTTGTATCACAACAGAAGAAAGTCACAAGATAATGGAGGAAATATATGAAGGAATCTGTGGGCCGCACATGAGTGGGGCAACAATGGCAAAGAAGATCTTACGCCAGGGATACTACTGGACTACAATGGAGGCTAGTTGCGCTGATTATGTCTGCCAATGTTACAAATGCCAAACTCACGCTGATCGCATGCACGTTCCCCCTATAGAAATATATAGCATGACATCCCCTTGGCCATTTTCCACCTGGGGGATGGATGTCATTGGAAGTATAAAACCAAAAGGAAAGTACAAGCATCAGTTTATCCTCGTGGCCGTCGACTACTTCACCAAATGGGTAGAACCAACTTCTTATGCTACCCTCAAAGCTACTCATGTAGCCAAGTTCATCCGCACCAACATCATCTATCGGTATGGTGTACCTCATGAGATCATTTGTGACAATAGATCTCACTAGAAAGGGGCAACGAAGAAGCTTTTCATTGAGTTTGGCATACAAAATCATCAAACATCTACTTATCAGCCTCAAACCAATGGGGCAGTTGAGGCTGCAAACAAAAACATCAAAAGGATTCTACCAAAGACTACCGACACCTACACGGACTGGCCAGAAATACTACCTCTAGCGCTATGGGGTTATCGAACAACTAAAAGGACTTCAGCTGGGGCTACTCCCTATTCCCTGGTTTATGGAATGGAAGGTGTCCTGCCTATCGAAACTGCCTTCACTAAGGGTTTTGGCTGAGATTGAAATGATCGAAGAGGATTGGTTTCAAAACCGCTACGACGAGTTGGCATTATTGGATGAAAGAAGATTGAGAGCGTTATACCACGTACAATCAACGCCGCATTGCGAGAGCATTCAACAAAAACATGAAGCCAAGAGACATCAAGGTGGGAGATATGGTGCTCAAAGCAATCCATCGCCACATTTCAGACCCAAGAGGCAAGTTTAAACCAAATTGGGGAGGACCCTACTTCGTCAAACGTATACTGTTTGGAGGAGCAGCATACATTGCAGATTTGGATAGGTTGGAATTCACAACACCGGTCAACATTGGCAAGCTGAGGAAGTATTACCCCTGAGAGACGCTCGTTGGGCCAAAAACCACAAGGGTGGGCGGATTCAAGCAAAAATTAGAGCAGCTTGCTAGGTCGAAAATCCGCAAGGGCGGCTTAAGCAAAAACAAAGGCATAAATAAAGAGTTCGCTAGACTGAAAACCCGCAAGGGCAATTTTAGGCAAAATCAAGAGCATAAAAGGAGAGGAAAATACTCGAGTGAACCCTAGCTAAAAAAAACAAACAAAACAAATCTCTTTTTGGAACTACGTTCATGCCTTGATTCCCTCCATGAGATATGTAGGCAATCTCTAGATTGAGATTCGGCCACTGCTATCACTACTACTTCTGAATTTCTAGTCTATCCTAAGCATACTCACTATCAAACCATGGCAAAGGCATTTTTAACCAGTGTTTTATTATTTCTAAAGAAAAAAGGCAAAACAAGCTTAAACAATTCTTGATCTATGAAAGATAGAATCAAACATGGAAAAGAACATCTTTTTAAACATAAGCAATGTGTCAATCTTTAGGTCTTCCGTCTCATTTCACTTTTGTCTTCCAAAAGGTTTTTCTCCAACCAACGCTTGTACAAACTAGATAGCTTGTTAGCAAAGTTCTCAGCAATATCTTGCATCACTTGATTCGGCCATAGACGAAGCACAGTGCGACGAAAGTTAGCATCATGGACTTTGGAAGTAGCATACTCAGGGTAACCCAAGACTTTGGCTTGTTCAGCCCCAAACTATCTTTGAAAATGAACAGGAAAGTAGAAGGTGACCTGAGTAATACCAATCACTGCAATATTGAAATGGTTCATTGTGCTTACAGTCATGCTTTTAACACCATACTAGGGACATACCCATTAGATCCGGTCACCCTTGCAAGTTTTCATCCATGCCATCCAAGCAGCCTCAATTGTAAACTATCTAGTCATATGATGCTCCATGCAGTGGTCTGAACTATAGGGAAGCCGCTCTGGCACATCCCATACCCTTAGTTTATGAAAAAGCCACACCTATAGAAAACAAGGGGAATGTAATACCCATCTCGGATATTTAGTATTTTTAAACTCATATTTTAATTAAATATGTGTTTATGGGGTTTATTCATATTTGATGGGTATTTAACTCAATGCTATCGGTCGGAGCATAAGTTAGGATGTGATTCCGCTTGCATGTGATAATTTTTCTTGTGCCTTATATTGCAAAATATCCTGGGAATATTTATCTTTCCCCATTCTAATCTTGTTTCTACGTAGAGAGAGAGAGAGAGAGAGAGAGAGACGCCAAGAGAGGAGGAAGAGGAAGGGGAAAAGAGGAGGAAACTCTGGGCTGCTCTTCATGGAATTATTCGAGGTATCTAGAGAGCTTCTAAACTTGTAATAATTAATGGATGTTTATATGTGTGTCTATTGTATCGTGTTAAATTTTCAAAATTTTCTGGGAATTGCAGAAAAAGATAAAAATTATAAACTAAGCTGTGGTTAGATTGCTGGTTTTGTGCAAATAGCTAATAGATCTGTGTTATGCATCAATTTTTTTTATAGTTAAACAATCCTCCTAATTATGGGTCCTTATGAGCCTTAAATATTGATAAGTTGATGATGTTTTGACATTGTAGTTATTGAAAAGTATGAAGTATTCGATTTTTAATGAATTTTCGAACATAAACTGTTTTGCTGGAAATTGTGTTTGGCTGCACAGAATTTCTGAGTTTGGAGGTGATTTTGACTAGGTTCCTTTATTATGAAAAATCTGGGAAACGTTAGGGATAAACTTTGATGTGTGATAATGGTGTGTACCAAATTTGGGGATTATTAGATGCATATTCTAGGTTTGGTAGATTTTACAAGTTGGTGTGTTCCTGCTGAGTTTTGTATTTGCTGCACTGACACATTTTGGGAAAATGGTCATATCTGTTAGCTCGAGTATCGGGTTTGTGCACGGGTTATTAATTCTGAAACTAGACTCATATACCTTTCAGAATATGTAGGGGTTGTGGCTTAGTTTGTACTAGGCTAAATCAGTTTTTGATTTGAAGTTGATGGACGTGCAGAATCTGTGATTTTGGATAGGTTATTGTGTAATTTCGGACGAGCATAACTTTGTCGTCCAGACTCTATGTTGGGAAAATTTTATATCAAAATTCATGTACCAGAGGTGTACTTTCTAATGGTGGTGGTCTCATGACCAGGTTCTAAACCAATAAGAAATTATGGTCGAAATACAACAAGATGGTCATGATTTTCAAACCGATTTTAAGAGTTATGTCATATTTATACTCTTACATTTGATTGGGGGCACTTCTAAGCCTCAAGATGGACATATTTGTATTCGTTGGGTATCGTCTAATACCTTATTAATTTTATAATTTGGTATCAAATGATTGTTAAATGGTTTAGGGGTGTTGGTGGCCTTGTTAACCTTTTTTGACACTTGTTAGCATGGTAAATATATTATGGGGTGTTTCATATATTTACTTAAACATTTCAAGGGATTCATATGCTGATATGGTAGCATGTGACTAGGTAACAAGCTGGTCAAATAGGAGGTGCCAAAACCGTAAGTTTGGCGTATCTCAATCGATGCAAAGGTGAGTGTGTTTGATATGGTTCTTCCCAATAAAATGTTACGTGATGGTGAGTGTATATCTTGCTGATCATAGTAAGCTTTCGATATGGTTATCTTTAATGAGATATTGCTGTAATGGTGATTGTATATCGTGCTATTGTTGTTTAGCTTATGATATGTTGGGAATGTTTGCGTGTGAGGCACACCTTATCGAAAGCCATATCGCTTATTTAACGATGGTTGGGAGCATGGTGTGTGGGACACAAGATTCGGTTGTGATATGTGAGTGTTTGATTCATAGATGTTGTTTTATATTGAATTGAACTATTGGCTTAGTGCCCGGTGATTGGCTTTATGCCAAAAGGCTTTTATGCCTTACGTTGTTGGCTGTGTGCCCCGTGATTGGCTATATGCCAAAAGATTTTTATGCCTTAAATCGTTGGTTGTGTGCCCGGTGATTGGCTTAATGCCAAAAGGCTTATGCCTTAAATTATTGGCTGTGCCCGGTGTTGCTCTTAATTTCTCGATAAACTGTTGACAAGTTGAGATTGTCTTTTAGCCGTTGGATATTACTGTTGTGTTATATTTGGAGGATGTGGTGGTTATATCTATTATATACATTTGAGTATTTCAGTTATGTTGGGAATTTATATTCTTCTTGTTATTCATTCTGTTGTTGCTATATTTTGTTAATCATTTCTATATCTCACACACTCTGGCTTTCCTTTTTGGTCTATGAGGTAGCAGGTTGCGTAGAGTGGTTTCACTACTGGTCATCGTGTTGAGAAGCGTTTGGGCTAGCGTTGGATGATATGGATGAGCGAGTTGGTTGTGGGTAGTGAACTAAGAAGTTGATTTATATAAGTTATAAATAAATCGTCGGTGGATGTGTTGAAGTGTGGAATTTTTAAAGTATTGTAAAACTATATTGTTGTTAGTTGTGCGAGGTCGTGGTTAGTTGGTCGATACGTCAACTCATTTTTATGTTAAGGTGATAAGTCTTCCGCTGAGTGTTTATTCTGACAGGTTGTAGGTGTAGTTTGGTTTTATGTGTGGAATGCCACGTGATCGCGCCGACTCGGGCCCACTTTGGGTGCCGTTTGCGGGGCGGGGCGTGACAGGAAAATTGCAAAGTTGAGAGAACATGTGAGTCGAAACAAAAGAGCGACGAATGGAAAGATAATTTGGTAATAAACAAATAAAAGAGTGAACCTGTAGTAACAAAGGATTGCCTGAGAATGAGGCTGTTGGATTACCCTTCAATGCATCGAGACCCATCAAAGTCTCTGCTAACACTAAACCAGCAAAGCCCACACATTTACCAATTTGTTGGGCAAAATCAAGCAACATAGAACCAGCAGGGCTAAAGGAGGAGCCTAGCAAGGAGTAGTGGAGAAGACAGATGCGTAGTGCATGAAAACACAATTTCTGTCAAGAAACTTGACAATGAGCTTCGGCTGTACCAAAACGCTGAACAAGCTGTAAGGTTTTCAACCTTCCATTTATCATTAAAAATCTAACTTCGTGTTTGTAAACTTGGAGCAAAGCCTTCAGAAGGTCGCCGTGATTAAACCAAGGGTTAGGGGCAATGAGACTTTCTCTATCCGAATGCCCCATAATTGCTGCAAACTCCTCGATGGTCGGGCACAATTCTTCACTTTCAAATCGAAAGACATGAAGAACAGGATCCCACAAGCTAGTGGCTGAATGAAGGAAAGTAAAGTTCATAGGAATTTGGCGAAGAGAGAAGAGGAAGTCCATACCAAAGTACTTAAAGTGTAGATGGTCGAGGCCATTTAAGGAATTCAACTACTGATCAAGAATTGGTTGTGCCATGTGCTAAAAAGTGTTGCTGACGAACTATCAAAATTCCTAGAACATATACTTATAGGCTAGGTCAAGTCCTAGTCCGAATTAGAATCAAATTCAAAATCCACATCAATTAGGTTGTTTTACCAGCTGGCACCTCGAAATGGCGGCCGCAAGATCTATTCCTTGGCTCGTAAAAAATTAGGGCTGGCTTAAGGAAGATGAATTGATCCCTCGGCCGCCTGAACAGCTATTTTACAGAGGAGTTCCACGGTTCTGCCTAGTTCACTGAATTTTCACCAAATTACCAATTTTATGCTACACAAGCGATGCAAACAACAGTATACACAATCATATATCAGAGCAAAAGATTTTGTTTCATACAATCAAAAGTTTTTTACATCACAAGGTGAATCATCCCACATTTCCTAAATAAACTATACATCAGTTTCCTATCGAACTAACCCATGCAGGAAGAAAAATAGAAAAATAGGAAAGGAGGAAAAGAGGATGCCGAATCCTCTGGTGGTCCGAACACCAGAGACCAACTGCAAAAAAGG
Organism: Rhododendron ovatum; assembly: GCA_019656835.1. Lineage (NCBI taxonomy): Eukaryota > Viridiplantae > Streptophyta > Magnoliopsida > Ericales > Ericaceae > Rhododendron > Rhododendron ovatum. Next base: position 39,533,824 of record CM033802.1, on the reverse strand, counting down.
AGAAGACACCCCTAGGGTGGCGTATACCAGAGGAGTACTATGGCACAAAAGAGTCATCACATAGCTCAAAAGAATCACCACATGGCCCAGAAAAATCATCATACCGTGTACACACACCACCCCAGGAGCTCCAAGTCACGGAAACAAGCCCCCCATGTGCGGGTCCCTAATCAAACTTCAAGACAAGATTAGAGTCAACGCGGTCTCCCTCCGCACGCACCAGCCATGCTTGCACACTGCCCATCACCTAGGCCCGATGGAAACAGAAAAGAGAAGAGGATGAGAGGAGTCTTCAGTAGCAGGGGAATTTAAAACGGAGGGAATGAGAATATGAAATGAAACACCGATCTGGGTCTTTAAATAGACCTTTGGAATTAAGACATCTCGCAACCGATTCATCAATCATTTGGCCGATACATCCACTACTCGTCCGCGATATCGATTTCTTGATCCCTTAATCTATCTCTTACAGCCAAGTTAGATCTTGCCTAGTGCACCAACCCAAGCAATTATAAAATTCTGGGTCCGTGACCAACAGAAACAATGATGGGACACTCCTGAACAAGTAGAATATGTTTAGTACTAGCCTTGGGGTCATCCCCGAACATGAAAAATATCATAACAGCAGACTACTAGTTGCTTACCCCTAGAAAATTAGCAACTTTGAGCTCTTGCTCGTGAAATCCAAGGATCCCTGACATGTGAAACTCAAGCTCCGAGCCCATTATTTCAGCAATTCCATGTGCACTATTTCAGTAGCCCTGTGCTCAAACCACTCCGCAAACTCCATGATCACTCAGCAGCGGCTCTACGCCTATAATCATTCAGCAGGTCCATATTCACTCTTCTAATAGCCGTGTGCTCACCATCACTCAACAACTCATTATCTCAGCATCCCTACCATCAGCAGCTCTATGCTCGTATTTAGTGGGTTCTACATTTCGAGCTCCGTAGCCTCGTGATCATTATCATTTAGTAGCTCTATATTCATGATCAGCGGCTCTATGCTCACTACCATTAAAATACTGAGCAGCTCTATGCCTATAAGCTCACCACCGTCAAGCTACTCCACCATCTCAGTCACTCAACAGCTCTACGCTTGTAGCCATCTCAGCAGCTCTACACTTGCTATCTTAGCAGCTCCGCGCTCATGCTTCAAGTTATTTAGCAGCTCCGTGCTTGTCATCCCCACAGCTCTATCAGTGGCTCTACGCCCATAGACTCATTATTAGCAATTTCAAAATCACTCAGTGGCTCTATGCCCATAAATTCACAAGCTCTACGCCCACTATCTCAACAGGCTCCATGCCATGATCACCAAGATATCATCTGTACTCAAGCTCTATGGTTGAATGCTCAAAATCCAACATTTTGAATGCTCAACGCACTTCGAATGCCCAACCACTGTGTATTGGATGCTCAAGTTCTACACTTGAATGCTTAAGCCTGCGTTTGAATGCCCAACCACTTTGTACTGGATGCTCAAAGCCTGTACTTTGAATGCTCAGATTCTACCCTCCGAATGCTTGAGCTCTACGCTCTGAATGCTCAAGTCTAGAACTTGAAAGAAGCTCCACGCTTAAAGCAAACACACATGCACGGGGCCCGTGCACATATTGCATCACTATTATCACATCGAGTCTGCATCAATTACATCACCATGTCCATTATCCCATCTAACCATCATCATCATACACATATACATGTTTTGCATCTCTCTTACTCATAAAAACAGGTCAATCCTACAATCAACCAGCTCCATGCCTCGATTTTATTGATCGGTCCAGTGCCTCGGCCCTCTGGCTCTACGCCAAAATTTGTGATGGAAAAGCTCTGTGCATAGACCTTCAGACTGCAATTGGCTCTACGCCTTGGTTCCATCATTTCATGCTCTAAGCTTCGACTCCTTAGGCTCTCACCTCATGATTGCAACCGGTTTCGCACCTCGATTCACTCATCTCAAAGCTCCACGCTACAGTTACTTGCCTCGTGCCCCCAAATCTCAAAATCGGCGTCCGATCATCTCCAGAAGATGGTTTGGATTCCACCCCAATTACATCTATTCCATCAAGCTCATTCGCAAGGATAGGCTACTCTACCGAGTTCCCCTCAGTCAAAGTAAGGATGATCATGAAAAACAATCGACTCACCTGCCGTGTATTGATCTACCCCAAAATACCAAGGATGCTCTCCACAAAAATTTCTCCAGCAGCCTTGCACTCCATCAACTATTCTCTGCCAAAATCTTGGCACAGCCCAAGTACTTTGCACTTTGGCTTTTTAAGCCCGAAGGTACGCTTTCTATTCTCAACACTAAGAACTTTTATTTTCCTTTATTGCCCTTGAACTACGATTGGTCTGAATTTCTCTTGTGGAATACATAGGCAGCCTCCCGACCTGACCATAACTAAACCTTTTTCAAAAAACCCTTGGAATAGTTGTTCGACCAAATTGAAGTTGTTTTACAGCTTTGACTCTTACTTAAACATGTCTCGTGATCCATCTAAGTTCAGTCAAAGAGGGGCATCTATAGACACCCCAATTTGGCCTAACGATTATTTCAAGTTCCACCTTGGGGACCATCCTGATGAGGAATGGATACAATGATTGCTGATTGACTTCACGTAAACCCATGGACTTTTGGTGAGTACTTTTAGCCACTTAGAGGACCCAATTAAGAGCCAAATAGCCTTTCAGACCAAAATACAGTATCCTAGGAGAATCCATCTATCGGCTGTAACATTGATCTCACGGCCTTAACTTCATTCTTTCACCCGTGAAATATGTTTGAAAATCTCCCTGCGAGATTGATTCCTCGGTAGCCAAATCGATTCTTCGATTGCCACATCTATCACTCGATTGCCACATCTATTGCTCGGCTGCCAGATTGACTATTTTCCAAATTCTGGATTGTTTTGTCAAACATATGATCCATTCTCAAACCCTAGCAGCCAAATTCCGATGCTTTTGGGCTATGAAAGTAGATTCATCTAGAGATCTTGTTGCCCTATCATTCCTTATTGATTCATGCCATTTGATTGGCCAGAGTGAGTCACCAATTGCCTATATAAAGAGGCACTTAGGATTCCAAAAATACAATAATACACATCATTAATTACCCCCTCTAGCCATGAAACTTTGCACACATACTCTCTTTACAAAAGTCCTAATCTTCCGAAGGTAGCCGCAATCCGACGATCAAACCCCCGAAGTACAAACCCAAACCCTAGGGTTTTCGAGAAGCAAATCCGTCAATCACCCTCAATCCGAAGCAATCAAGCAACTGAGGGATCAAGGCGGTGAGGCCCAGGGGCTTATGTTTTGGTTCTTGTATGCTTTTATACATTAGTCGTAGTATTTGGATCTTTGATCCTTCGGCTGGTACATCAATCCAGAAAGATTCCTCGACCGTGACATCCATTCAGCGGCCGAGGGATCCATTCTCTAGGACAATTTGTTTTCTATTTTGATGCACGTTTTCATTACTGTTTTGGCTCACCTTATCAACTGTTAAAGGTTAACAATCAATTATGTGTTTGGATTAAATAAACCAAGTATACATCTTGTGTTGAATGATTATGGACCAGTCTCACGGCTGGGGAAAGAGGGGTGCCTAACACCTTACCCTTATTGTACTATTGGCTCCCGTTATAAACTAGGTGGCGACTCTATTTTGATGATAACCGTTATCGTGTGGTGATGTTCCTAACCATGGGAATATCCACGATCTTGGTTTATAAAGTGGAAAGAAAACAAACATGATCAATCTGTATGACGATGCCCCATTTGGGAGGTGTCTACAGCCACGTAACTTTGCCAACACCTTAGCACAAGGGAGTTTGAGTCTCACGCAAGGCATTCTTTTGACATTCAAAAAACTTTAGAAGGTGTTCAAGCAGCCAAGTTCGTTTGGATTTGATTAGTTGTGAATTTATCAAAACAAAAACGACTAGCACTGGATAATGATATTGATTCATTCAATAAACCATTCTGAGATTACAAAATCTGGGCACATAGGCCTACCTATGTTCTTGACTCCGACACGTTTGGGCTACAAAAGCAGATTCATCTAGATATCTTGTTGCCCTATAATTCATTATTGATTCATGCCATTTGATTAGCCAGAGTGAGTCACCAATTGCCTATATAAAGAGGCACTTAGGATTCCGAAAAAACAATAATACACATCATTAATTACCCCCTCTAGCCATGAAACTTTGCACACATACTCTCTTTACAAAAGCCCTAACCTTCTGAAGGCAGCCGCAATCCGACGATCAAACCCCAGAAGTACAAATCCAAACCCTAGGGTTTTCAAGAAGCAAATCCGTCAATCACCCTCAATCTGAAGCAATCAAGCAACTGAGGGATCAAGGCGGTGAGACCCACGGGCCTGTGCTTTGGTTCTTTTATGCTTTATACATTAATCGTAGTATTTTGATTTTCTGTTAATCGTTGATTCTGGTGTAAGGAAGAACATCGATTGGATCTTCGATCCTTCGGCCGATACATGCATCAATCCAGAAGGATTCCTCGGCCGTGACATCCATTCACCGGCCGAGGGATCCATTCTCTAGGACAATTTGTTTTCTATTTTGATGCACGTTTTCATTAGTATTTTGGCTCACCTTATCAACTGTTAAAGGTTAACAATCAATTACATGTTAGTATTAAATAAAGCAAGTATACATCCTATGTTGAATGATTATGGGGCTGGTCTCACGATTGGGGAAAGAGGGGTGCCTAACACCTTACCCTTATTGTACTCTTGGCTCCCATATCCAAAATCTCTATCTCCTTTCTAGTTTTTATAAACTAGGTGGCAACTCTATTTTGATGATAACCGTTATCGCGTGGCAATGTTCCTAACCATGGGAATATCCACAATCTTGGTTTATGAAGTGAAAAGAAAGCAAACATGATCAATCTATTTGACGATGCCCCGTTTGGGAGGTGTCTACAGCCACATAATTTTTCCTACACCTTAGCACAAGGGAGTTTGAGTATAGCGCAAGGCATTCTTCTGACATTCAGAAAACTTCAGAAGGTGTTCAACCAGTCAAGTTCGTTTGGATTTGATTAGTTGTGAATTTATCAGTACTCCAAAGAACTTGCACTAACGGTATGGTCTTAGCCCTCAAAACTTGATCACGCGAGTCTAGGATACGTATCGGCTCCTCTCCATAAGATGCATCAGCTTCTAACTCTAGTTTGGATCACTCTAGAATGTGTCACAGATCTGGCTCATATTTTTGCAGTATCGATACGTGAAACACGTTATGAACACCCGATAACCTCGATGGCAAAGGCAATCGATATGCTACTTCCCTGATCTTCTTGACAATATCAAACAGCCTAGTAAAACGAGGTGAAAGCTTGCCCTTCTGCCCAAAACGAGATAACCCCCGACGCGGCGACACTTTAAGGAACACATGATCCCCCACTTCAAATGATAACGGTCGGCGGCGACGATCGGCATAACTCTTTTGTCTACTTTGTGCAGTTAATAATCGTTTACGAATCACTTTGACTTGCTCGGTGGTTCTCTTATGTGCTTCAAGAAGGCGTTGCTTAGCCTCCGAACCTCGCCTTCAAATAAGGTTGAGAAAAACGCCAAGCGTAGGGCTAGATCGTCGATAGCATAATAACCGAAAAGTCCGGGATCGTTCCCTCAGAGAATCAAATATAGCTTAATTCGGATTGAAGGTTTTATGTGGTAAGATTGCGGCGTTTAAGACGGCCAACTTGGTTTTGCTTTGAAAGGTGGAAAGACTAAAGCAAAAACTAGAAATGAGCTTATAAACTAAAAGAGACAAGTCTAGGGATCGTCTAACCCTTGACTAAGGCCGTTACCGGTTCTCAATTATAACTCAGGCAAGAGTCACGACCGCATGCTCACGCCCGGAGAATTTAGCTTTAACAACTACGTTTAACGGAAAATGTGATTAAACAGAGACAAACTAACTTGTTTTCAATATTTATCGAACACATAGGAGGCCACGAGTCCTCGGTAAGTTGCTTGCCAAGACCGCTTGACTAAACACCTTACCAAGGAGTTAACACCCCTTGTTTAGACCAAAAATGCAAGTTAAGCTCTATTTCAAAAATCATGCTTTTAAGCCCGGTGGTTTGAGAACCCAATAATGACCTAAGTCCTCGGGAAAGAGTATCCCGAGACTCAACCAAGTAACTACTCACTCATAGCTAAAACAAAGACCAACGCATAAAAACAAGACATGATATTTAACCGCAGAAAATGAAAATAAACTTGACATTGAGAAAGATCTAGTTCGTGGCTACAACTTTAATAAATAGGAAATTAACAAACAATAAAGACTTACTTGAGTTCTATGGAAATTAGACTTGAAAAGCTTAAGAAAAGCTTAAGAAGACATTAATGGAGTACAAGCTAAGAAAGTAATTGTTTAGATGATGATGGAGGGAGAGAAAGTGATGGTTATTTATACAAAAATGACATTCGCTCTCCCCAAAAATATCAGAAAATATCTAAAAAGTGGAAACATGCCACAAATGGAAAGTTAAAATCTGTCAAAAAGCATGTTGGTGAGTTATCCGTATCGATACTCCCTAACCATATCGATACCGAGCAGCCTTGCTCTGATTTCCAAGTTTCCCCGTAGAAGGACCGTATCGATACTCTAAGAACCGTATCAATATGGTTAACAACGTATCGATACGCTGAAAGCTGAATTTCTTGATGCTCTCTGTTTTAATGAAGTATCGATACGTGCATCACCGTATCAATACCGAGCAGTCTTCTGAGTAAATCACACCTCCCAAACCCTGTCTTGACACCCGATGGTCTTTGGCTTGCTCGGGCCTTCCGTTTGATCATTCCATAGCCCGACGGTTGTATTCTTCATGGCCTAGCCACTCAAATCCCCTCTCAAGGTTTGTACGAAGCATCAAAATAAGGCCCCTTATTCGCATATTACTTGAAACGCTTAACAAGAAACCTTACGCGCAAAATTACTTAAAACAGCAAATAAACACAAAGCAAAAGACATGAAACGGGACTAGAAGCACCAAATATCTACAATAATGGGTGCTTATCACACCCCCCAACTTGAACGTTGCAAGCCCCAAGCAACAAGAACATACTGCTAAACTAACTAAGCAATCCTTCTGCTAAAACAACTTGGTACACACGCATACCAAAAACAGCTAGCAAGAGTTCCAAAAACAAATTTTATTCGACACTCGCAACTAACAGCTGAAAATTGAAATGGTTCACCTAGCATTGAGCACATTCCAAGTCAAGTACAAAAGTCTGTACCCTTAACGAGAAGGAGGATACAGGCAAAACAAATGCAATTGCACGCTACAAACCATATCCCAAGGAAAAGGGCTCGAAACTAGGCAATGGAGAAAAACAAAAACCATGCCATATATGAGGAGAGCACCTTTAAACAGAAATAGGAGCTACAAGCCATAGACTAAAGTACCAAGAGCATGCCATAATTAAATATGCACATCATCAACAAATGAATCAAAATGGAATAAATGTGCACTACGGATCAACTAAGGAATTCATTAAGCTTAAATTGACCTTAGTTATCAAAGAATGGTTAGCAAAAAGGGTGGCAGCTATACACTGGCTCGGTTTATCTACCCTTGGCCACCACCGATACTAAACTACCAAGTCAACGGCCACATGCTGGCCAAAACAAAAACCTCTTAAACTACAAGTTATGAGTTCACTAATGAAAGTAAAACAAGATAGGATAGGTGGACTGTCAACCACCAAGCACCCTGACCAAGTATAGGGATTTCAAACTAAACCACCGACTACTCCTCATCACCCGACTCCGGCTCCTCTCCGGCAAAGTCATCACTGTCCTCGGCTTTGTGAACGGGCAACGGTGCATAAGGCTCACTTTTAGACCCCTATTGTCTCCTCAACACATAGTCCAACTTGTGATCGATCCTCTCCTGCCTCCTGGCATTCTCCCGAATCTCCATTTTAAGCTTGCGGTGGCTGTTCATAGTTGCCACGCCCTGGCAGAAAAGTAGTTTTTGCCACACCGATTGCTTGGCTCGTTTAGGCGGCCTTGAAGTTAGATAGCTACCACCGCGAACACCCTCTTCTCCCAAAGCCCCTCGAGACTGTGAAGCACTCCTAGTTAGGATGCTGCTATTAAGGATTCCTGGCTCGAGTTTTCCCCACTCCCCGTATGCATCCCTCAGAACACCCTTCTCCTAGCAAATTTTGGTAACCATGCACGGATATGGCAATCCTTGTATAAGTTGGCACATTAACTTTAAACTCAACCATTTGACGGAAAACATATTTAGCCCGATCAAAAAGATTCCCTGGTTCCATGAAAAAGAACAGCATTTCACCCTCAATCCTTGCCTGCTTATTCTCAGTACCCCTCGGGTTCAAGTTATGATGCACAAACGGATAAATTAAACGGTACTCATCCTTGAATTTTCCCGAAATATGATGACACTTAGCTTCTGCTGGATTGGTATATAAAGCCTGATTAACCTCATCTCTCGAGGCAAAATTTTCTCTCGGCACATTAACAGATGCAGTAGGGGGTCGCTCATAGCTCAAAGCCCGAGCAATCACATCGGAGTCTACCACAACATTGACCCAACCAATTTTTGAAGTAATTCTCGCCCCCTTTTCCTCCAATTTCCCCAACTCAAGAACTTTCATGTTTTTATAAAAATCAACCATTAAACCCTTAATATAACAAGGATTTTCATGAAAGAAATAAGCCAAACCTTGAGTAACGATTCTCTGGACACAAATGTGGTTTGGCCCAATGCTCTCCACGTCGACGTGGCATTCGTTTTTAACTCCCCTCTTCACAAAACTCTTCTCCCACCTAGCCTGTTTATCAGCTTTAACCTCTTCCGAAGTCTGTTTTCGCCTAGAACCAACCTGGGCCGCTTGTTCTGGATTTTCCATCATTTCTTCCTCCCCCTCAATGTCACGAAGAACCTTGTCCCCTTCCTCAGCTTTGGGTTGACGTGAGGAAGAAGCCACATTCTGACCCCGAACCCTTGGGGGTTTGTTTGCAGCACGCTAGAGTCGAGGCATTCTTGAATTTTTGAGAAAATTTCTTGATTTTTCGAGATATAGAAGGGGGTAAAGTTGGGGTTCTGATTTTTGGTAAGTGGGAGTGAAATTGATGTTGGGGATAGGGTTGGGAATGATTATATGGAAGAAAAATGATGGTTTTATGGGTTCTTGGTGGGGGAAACAAGAAAAAACGAAGAGAGGAAGAGATACCTTGATTTTTCGAGATTTGGAATGTAAATCCACGAATTGATGGTTGAAACTTGAAAAGAACGTGATTTGTTGCGGATTTGGTAAGGGATTTGTGAAATTTGGTGATGGATTGAAGGTTTTGGGGGTGAATATGGGGTTAGGGTTAAGGGAGAGGCGGCGGCTATGGAGGTTTAGACAGATGGAGGGGAGTTTGGAAGTGAAAGGTCGATCCCCGATCTGTTTTTAAAAACCCAGATTTAAGAACCGTATCGATACGCAAACAGCGTATCAATACCGAGGCTGTTTCCCCTGAACTCTGTAAATAACCCGTATCAATACTCCTAAAATTCGTATCGATACGCTGAAGCCTGCAAAATGCAAAGCCCACTATTTTAATGAAGTATCGATACGCCATGAACCGTATCGATACAGTTCTGTTTCCCCTGCATTCCTCCATTGCAAATCCTTTTTGCCAATGCCAATACCCATATGTACCTCACACATACCCAAAACATTACCCGGAGCCTTGAGAGCTTGCCAATCAGCCGTTGAGAAGCAATCCAATCCAACCAAACATCTGGCTTCCTATGGTTAAAAGTAGGAACAACTCGGACTTGGCTTTTTAATAAGGACAATGAGACTCATATGTGGTTTTATCATACAAAAATGCCCTGTATCATATCCTAAGTGCGCCATAGATTCCCAATTGATTCAAAATAAACAATAAAGACACTTAGGTATGAACATGAGATGATCTACCCAACTACGAACGTAAAGAGAACAAATGCAGGATATGGGCAAAACTTGACCAAAACATACTCAAACGTCGTGAATTCCACCTTAGTCCATTCATGCACGTTGCGAAATACAAAATTTGCGTTAACGAACTCTTGCGAATAACACTTCATGAGCATGTGCCAAATTGTTTTAATCCACTAATGTTGTAATAACGGAAGGATTGATCTACTAAAGACGAAAATTTTAAACGAAAATGAAAAATTTTATACAAAAAGCATAAAACAAAAAAATCATATTTATTATACTACTCCCCCCAACTTAAAAATATGCTATGCCTCATAGCATGGAGAACAACAGTAGGGAAAAAGGAACAAAAGATCGTACCAACGGGGAATATCAACCCCCTTACACCTCGACCAAGTTGGAGGCTTTTGCGTCACCGGCTCTGTTTGTCATCCGAACGGCTTTCAAGGTCGACTCCTTTGGCTCTTCCAACGGAACCATAGCTAGTCACATAGGATCATGGCCAAAGCTTTATTGGACTAACAACCGCAACACGTAATCGCACCCATGCTTAGGGCTCCTGAATGCCTCAATCACTCCGACGTTAGATCCAAACCACCAAGGCTGGTGTGGTAGCACGTACACCGTGCAAAAGACTTAAGTTCGAACTACCTACTAAGAGCCAAATGACATTAGAACCGCCCGGTTCGTGTTATCCAGGCACCAAACAAACATATATACAAATGGAAAACAACAAAGAACACCGCCCGATTTTCACGCAATCTTACAAGTCATACTTTTCTTTCCGAGTCTCACCATAGAGATAAGACACGGGTGGCTATACTAGACCGTCACATTTGTTACATCATGCCCGAAGTAAAATTCACCGCTTGACCTCGCCAAGCAATTAAGCCCAGCGTTCCCTATGATCAAAACAAAGGGAGACAAGACAGAGCCTTGTGCCAAAGCACGGGAATATCACGCTCCACCCAAAGACCTAAATTGCCCCCGATAGGGACATATCAGGTGAGCATGGATCGTTAACGGATAACTACAACAAAGAAGAATGTGAAAGTCTTGTGTGAATAGTGCAAGTCAATTATGAACAGTATAAATGTCAGAAGTAAAAGTCATGTAATAAAAGTCATGTATAATAAATGTCTGCATGGCAGGTAAATTATGTAATGACTATAATTGGTACATGATGATGTAAGCAGGGTACCAATTATATGTTTATACTATTTGTATGAGGCCACTACTCCTTCTGAACGTCTATAGAAGGAGGGCCTTACTTTTGTAATCACCAAGCGAGTAATCAAGTCAGTGTTTCATAATTATATCATGTGTCTTGTGTTCTCTCTTTGATCCTAACCTACTTTGTGTTTGTACCCACTTCGTGTCTGAAAAACTTGGTATCAGAGCCATGTCTTCCATACTAGCTTAAACCCTCTTCTGGGAACTTCTTTTCCAAAACTACTTCAAATCGTTTCTAAAAGAAAAAATTGAAGTGTATGCTCTGTGGTTGCCTTCTAAGGATCCTCCACATCAGAAACTTCATCAACAATTTTGGTTGAAGAATTTTGTATCAGTGGATTAAAGTACCTTGAGACTTTTGGCTATTGAGCGGTGTGTCTCGGTTTATCTATCCTGGTATACATAATTTTATTAATCAAAATTGGTTGCAGATTTTAAGTAAAAAAAAAGAGAGAGAAGACTTGCTGTACGAGGGAAAAGAAGAACCCAAAATTTTACTTTAAGAAATGAATCATCTTTTTTCCACCCACTCCTCTGCTGCGTGATCTTTAGTTCCTTCGTGTTCTTCCACCAGTAGAAATTCCTCCACCTCTTCTTCTAACCTTGAATACTTTTATGAGTTTGAATACCTTCCTAATAATAGTAAGGTTCCTCTTACTGATCTCCCTTTCCTAAATCTCTATAATGCTTTTGTCAAACCCCAGACTTCTGTAAAAAAGACTATCACCCAACTTTTCTCCACAAAACGACCAACCTCTGTAAAAGAATATGTTCAAGCCTCTAAATTTGATCAATGCTTCATAGCAGCTACAGAAGCTGAACAACTTTTACCCCTGGAAATCCCGATTGATTTGCCTCGCTTTTGGCAACAACAAGGATTTACCCATCTTCACTTTGGAGCAATCAGATTGGCTGCCACTTTCCATGGTAGGAAAGGTTTACCTGTGACTTCCAGACTTGCTCTGGTAGATACCAGGTTTGTCCAGTACCAGCACGCATGTATTACTATAGTCCAAACCACTTTAAATGCTCGAACTGTGATTTTTACCTTCTACCCCAATTTCAACATGCCATTAGCAGATCCTCATCTGTTATCCGCCTTGAAGGTCCAAGTTCAAATTGGTGGTGCCTCCCAAATTTCCACCACATATGCAGCAACTCTTCACTACCAAATGGCCTATCGCCTTTAAAACCATGCCTTTGACATGTCCTTACCGTCCTCCATAGATGAAGCCCTTTTCTTAACTGTCAACGCACCTCACCAAGCTTCCTGTGTCCATGTTCCATGACAGATTTCTCGTCCTGAGCTTCTCAAGCTTCTCCAAGAATCTTGGGTTACAACTTATGAGAAAAATAAAAAAAAACCCATACTTGTCCAATCCTCAAATCCAACTTTCATTTCAAAACCTGATGGTACAGTAGAGATTTCATTCCCAAAAGAAGTCTCTGCCTCATCCTCCACCCATCCTGTCATTTTTCCCTCGAGAATTAACATGTTTGTAGATGATTCTCGACCTAGCCCTCCAATTAAATATTTTCAACCCAGTGGCTTTCCAGTCTTCTATTTCAAAAATCCAGAAATAGGTTATTGTTATTTTGATGCCTGTGATTGTAATGAGTGTCTAGAAGACAGTCTCCTAGAATATGATGAGGACTTTGTTGAAGAACCATGTCCCATATGTCCTTCATCACCTCCCACTCCTTGTAAATCTCCACCTCCTCATCAACCTCCATCTGATGATGGCTCTTCGAGTCAACCGAGTGGATGTTTTATGTTCACCTCATCTTCTTCCTGGACTGAAGCAGATTTTCCTCCTTTGGAATTTCACAATTCCCAAGAAAGGACGACCCATCGGCATAAAATTTCAGACTCTACTATCATTCTCCCTAATGGTAGCACCAAAGTAGTGTCAGCAGCAGAAGCGGCAATAAATTGGCAGTCAGCAAATTCTCTAGCTCAAAACAAAATTCTTCAGAGAATTGCTAACTCCCAACAAAATTTGGAGAATGTTGTCCATAAGAAGTTATCAACTTTGGAACTTCTTATCAGAGATTTGCAGCAGAAAATTCAAAATGTTCACCAGGAACTTCTCCAGATGGCATATGCCAACCAAGCATTTTCAGCAGCTTTTTCTCAAAAGGATGCTGAAATGAAGCATCTAAAAAACCAGCTTCACTCACTTTAAGCTCAGCAGTATTCTTAACAAAAAAGCCCATTTGACATGTTTCCTTCTTCCTCTCAAGAATATTTTTCTGGGTATCCCCAAATGTCTTAACCCTCACCTATAAATCCTACTTCAGGATTCGGTGAGTCCAATATCTTTGGGACCTCATCAGCTTTTCTTCCTCTACCAAAAAGATCATCTCCACCAAAACTTCCTTTCCCAAAGCCCCAGATAAAACCTATCCAGCCTCCAACAATTCCGTCTCCACCATCTATATCTACCTCTACTCCAACTACCTCTACTCCTTCCAAGCCATCTGACCCAAATTCAAAGTCACCCCAGTTAATGGTTCAGCCAACATCTAACTCTTCCAAAAATCCAATCTCTACTCTCCTACATACCTTAGCCACTATACCAGAATCCCCATTTCCTGAACCAACCATTGAGTCTGAATCGGATACTGAATCCATTGACTCGATGCCCATTCCTCATATTTTCATGATGAATCCAGAAAATACTCTAGAGGAACATGTTGATGATCCTATTATTGAAGAAGGTCCTGAGTATGATACACCTCCAGAAATTCCCACTTTTGATTCCTTTTCACATTCCAATATCCACACCCAAGGTTTCTCCTTTGATAACATTCCCCCATCAAAATGGTTGGATAAACTTTATGAAATTCATGCTTGGTGCACTGCTGCTATGCTCTCTCCGAATGCTACACTAAGTATTGTCATTACTAAGTGTACAGCAAAATTTCTTGGTCGTCTCCGTCAATAGTACTTAGCTCTGGGTGAGTACCGACAATTGCAGCTTAAACAATTGCCAACCCTTGATTAGTTCATCTCAGTCCTACATACTGAGTTTCTTGGCGACCACAACAACACAAAAGAGTTCGTTCGAGAGGAATATCTCAGCATGAAGTGTTGTTCATTCAAACGAAAAGATCTAGAGATTCATTATGACCGTATGTCTCAGAGATTTTATCTTCTCAACGGCATGGATGATGTCAATCTCAAGCAAGCCTTTCTCAATTCCCTTCCTGAACCATTGGGAAATGGGACAACAAGATTACTTCAAACAAAAGGATTGATGCTGGATGTAACATCTCTTGGTGGTATTTACCAGCACTCTTTGATTGCCTTGGAAAAATTGTGCAATCACCAGAAATTCCTCAGAACTCTTGAAGAACAGGGAAAACTTTTTGGCAAAGCATGTGACCGACCAGACCTCTCTATAAAGTGCAATGACAAGAAGTGCACTTGCCGTTCTTCATACCGGAAGTCTAAACACATTCAGAAATGGAAGTTCCAATCTCTTGGCAAGTTTTCAAAGTTCTCAAAATCTGGCAAGTTCTCACACCGGAAAAAATGGAAATTTTTCAAAAAGAAGAAGTTCAGAGGGCAGCGAAAGTCTGATCGCTGCTACATATGCGGAAAGAAGGGGCACTATGCAAAATAGTGTCCAAATAAGGCAGCGAGGGACAAAATGGTGAGCTATTTGGCTCTCATTGATGATGATCTTGATGATGCTGATGTCAAATCTCTGTTTTCTATTGACAATGAAGCAACAGATAAAGCAGTCCTTGCATTCACTTTTGATGATTCAGATGATTCATCAGAATCAGATGACTCTTCTGATGATCCTGGCTCATTCCCTTACGAAGTCCAAACATTTGGGTTCTCCACTATCATGCTGGCTCAACCTTTAGCCAAGGTCAAAATCTTGCTTGGAAAATATGAGAAACCCATACCAGTCATCGCTTTCTTTGATACTGGTGCAGCAACCTCCATTCTCAACCCAGCAATCCTTCCCAGGTCCTTTTGGCAATCATGTTTTAGACCCTTTACAGCAGCCAATGGAGAAACTTTTGTTATCACTTTGATCAGTAAGCCTATTACCATCCAAGTTTTTCCTGGATACACCATAAAACACCAAGTCTATGGTTCTGATCTTCCAGGAAAAGATTTATTGTTAGGCTTTGATATTCTCCAAAATCTCAGCAAAGTTTCCTGGCTCAAAAAAGGTTTGAAATACAAAAACTACCTGTTACCCTGGACCACCCAACCAAATCTCTTTTTCATAGAAAATTTTTCTTCCATCAAAGAAGCCATAATCCAAACTTCCTGTGCTGAATCTCATTCTCAGTTTCTCACCAAATGCTCCAATCCACTTTGGAAAAATCCAGATTTCTTCATTTCTTTTCCTTTTAAGAAAAATGAAGATATCAACCCCACAAAAGCTACCCATCATGGAATGAACCCAGAACACTACCAGCTTGTTCTTCAAGAACTCCAACAACTCCAGTCAAAAGGTTTGATTGAGCCCACAACCTTTCAATGGGCATGTGAAGCATTTTATGTGAACAAAAGAACCGAGCAGATAAAAGGAAAGCTTCGCCTGGTTATCAACTACCAGCCTCTTAATCATTTTTTGCAGGATAACAAATTCCCACTTCCTCAGAGAAGTGTTCTTTTTGCAAACTTGTCTAAAGCTCAAATTTTCTCAAAGTTTGACTTAAAAGCAGGTTTTTGGCAGCTGGGCATCCATCCAGATGATCGCCCCAAAACAGGTTTTTGCATTCCAAATCACCACTTCTAGTGGTCAGTCATGCCTTTTGGATTGAAAACAGCTCCATCTTTAATTCAAAAGGCCATGATTCGGGTATTTGCTCCTATTCTATCCTCAGCACTTGTCTACATTGATGACATCCTACTTTTTTCTCCAGCTATTGAGTCTCATGTTGTCCTACTACAAATTTTTCATTCCCTAATCAAAACCCATGGTATCATGCTCTCAGAGAAAAAGATGCTTCTTGTCCAACCAGAAATTGATTTTTTAGGGATGCATATCTCTAAAGGTCAATATACCCTCCAGCCTCATATAGCCTCCCAACTTGACCATTTTCCAGATGAAAATCTCGCAGTCAAACAAGTTCAACAGTTCCTTGGAATTGTTAACTATATGGCTGATTTTATTCCCAACCTTGCCCAATACCGAACTCCTCTCTCAGCTCTACTAAAGAAAACCCCTCCTCCTTGGTCAGCCCTTTGTACTAAAGCTATAAAATACCTCAAACCCATAGCCAAAACTCTTCCTCCATTAACCATACCTTCAGATGGGAAGAGAGTCCTTCAAACAGATGCCTCTGATCTATATTG
The DNA here is from genome assembly GCA_019656835.1 of Rhododendron ovatum. Classification (NCBI taxonomy): domain Eukaryota; kingdom Viridiplantae; phylum Streptophyta; class Magnoliopsida; order Ericales; family Ericaceae; genus Rhododendron; species Rhododendron ovatum. The sequence goes on along the minus strand of CM033802.1, from coordinate 39,517,256 downwards.
GGGAGCAGTTCTTTTGGAAGAAAACACAGATCAAAAGCGCAGAATTTGTGGATACAAGAGTGGTGCATTCTCTCCAGCAAAGCTTTATTACCACTCTACCTACAAAGAAATTCTGGCAATCAAAAGGAGCATTGAGAAGTTTGAATTTCATTTAATCGGTCATCATTTTCTAATAGAGACTGATATGATGAGCTTTCCTAGCATGCTCAAGTTCAAACAGAAGCACCTCCCAAAGGCACAGTTACTCAGATGGGCAAATTGGTTTTCCAATTGGAGTTTTGATGCTATTCACATAAAAGGAAAAACAAATGTCCTCCCTGATTTTCTGTCAAGGCTCAAAAAAGAAATCAACCAGTTTTCAAAAACAAAACCACATTCCTTTGTTCCTGGTTGTTTTCCCATGATTTCCTGTTTCCATCCAGTCAATTTTCCTGTCCACCTTCAGTGTCATATTTTAGAGTTAACCCTTCTTTCTAGGTGTATTCAAATGTGTCAAAACCTTCAACATCTCTGTATTTTCAAGTATGGTCTTGATGAAGGTCCCATAAAAGGTCTACCTTTCCATCCTGTCTATCCCTTTCTCACCTAGTTTGAAGTGTCTTACCATAATGTCTTCTATTTCAAAAAAGAACCCTATCTCCTCTTATGGTATTTAGTCGATGTGTATACTATAAGTGTTTGTTTTAATAAATCAGCAGTCTTGGTTTATCTAGCTCATGCGGCGTTCAATCAAGTTCAACCTCCAGAAGATTTCTTTTTGAAATTTCTCCTGCTCTTTGGAAATATACCCTACTAGCAACAGAAGATTAGACAAATCCCCAACAGTGCAAGCGGAGATCTCCAATTTTGCTTTTTGGACAAGTCGCAACAACAGAAGTCATCCCAATCCAGATGGTTATATCACTTGGCAAAAGGAGTATCACACTATATTCCTCTCTGCATATCAGGAGTCTCAGGACATCCAGACTCACAATGGAAATTATCTGGTCATGACTCAAACACTGTGTTCTCTCAATGGATTGACACCTGCAGAAGTTCCCTCATCTCTTCTCCATTATGAATCTGCAAACTAGAATTCAACGATACTTATCCAGAAGAATGGCGCCAAAATATCCGCTATCTTTTGGAACAATATTACTTGACTGACAGAACTGAAGACTATTCTGGAAGCAGTGGTTCAGATAATCCAGAGTGACAATCACGTGCTCATGCCAGCTATTTCTCCTTCCATTTCCGAGAGGGAGTGAAATTATTGGAATTTACTATTGTGTACTGTTATATTAGTAGGTGTCCTGTGTAACGTAGTAAATGTAATGGTCTTTTCATTCCTTTTTCAGAAGGGGTGAAAGTCTTGTGTGAATAGTGCAAGTCAATTATGAATAGTATAAATGTCAGAAGTAAAAGTCATGTAGTAAAAGTCATGTATAATAAATGTCTGTGTGGCAGGTAAATTATGTAACAACTATAATTGGTACATGATGATGTAAGCAGGGTACCAATTATATGTTTATACTGTTTGTATGAGGCCATTACTCCTTCTAAACATCTATAAAAGGAGGGCCTTACTTTTGTAATCACCAAGCGAGTAATCAAGTCAGTGTTTCATAATTATATCCTGTGTCTTGTGTTCTCTCTTTGATCCTAACCTACTTTGTGTTTGTACCCACTTCGTGTCTGAAAAACTAATGAAAGCCCGATACAATGATGCATTAGTGAAATCTCTTGGTGAGGAAATCCCAAAACATGATAAAGAAGCATAAAACAAAAAGGCAATATTTACAAATGTACAAATATACAAAAATTTAATATCAGAACTCGGAGCATCCAAGTCACAGCTGGACTCCGCCAAACAATGAAGTCCAGCATCCCCTAAGATCGTAACTAGGCAGGCACAAGATAGAGCCAAGTGCGGTAGTGGAGCACGAGAATACCAAGGCCACACCTAAGATCTATACCACCCTCGTTGGGGCTAATCTGGAAGACGTGAGTGGTGCACGGTGAATTACTCCTATCAGAAAAGCTAATGAAAGCCCTATGTCACTGATATTAAAATTGCCCTTATTAACCGGAGCTGGGCACACAATTCTTTTTTTAGTAACAGCATGCAGAGCTACATATACCCAAGTCAATGGAGGGTACCCCCTACCTGGGGGCCGGGTCCGACAAACAATTAAGTTCAGCGGTTACGCTTTCGCTCCCCGTGCAAATTTATGGAAAACAAAACCGACGGGCAATCCGTGTAAACTGGATCAGCCAAAACCTCATCGGGCTCACCAACTTCGAAGCCACCAAGGAAAGGCTTAAGCCTTTGACCGTTCACCTTAAAAGAAGAACCGTTACCCATGCTTTCTACTTCTATCGCCCCGTGAGGGAAAACAGTTTTGACAACATAAGGACCGGCCCATCGTGAGCGCAATTTACCGGGATGCAAATGCAAATGAGAATTATACAACAATACTTTTTGACCGGGCTCAAAATTTTTAGTCACAATGTTCTTATCATGCTTGGCTTTGATTTTAGATTTGTAACCACTAGAATGGTCATAAGCATTGTACCTCATCTTCTCGAGTTCTGTCAATTGAAACTTCTGGCGGGCACTGGCTTGAGCCATGTTGAAATTAAGCTTTTTGATCGCTCAGTACGCCTTATGCTTAAACTCCACCGGCAAATGGTACGCTTTCCCATAGACAAGCCGGTAAAGTGACATTCCCAAGATAGTCTTGTACACAGTACGGTAAGCCTACAAGGCGTCGATGAAACACGTTGACCAATCCTTACGGGTAGGATTAACCATCTTCTCCAAGATGTTCTTGATCTCCTAATTTGCCAACTCCGCTTGGCCATTGGTTTGCGGGTGGTAAGACGTTGAAACTTTGTGGACGATGGAGTACTTCTTCATAAGTGCCGCAATGGACCGATTGCAAAAATGTGACCCTTGATCACTAATGATAGCCCTTGGCATCCCAAATCTTGCCAAAATGTACTCCCGAAGAAACTCAACCACAACTTGTGCATCATTGGTGCGAGTAGGGATTGCCTCTACCCATTTGCTGACATAGTCAACAACAAGTAAAATGTAAAGGTAGCCAAATGATGTAGGAAAGGGTCCCATGAAATCAATGCCCCAACAGTCAAAAACTTCAATAATCAAGATAGGGGTAAGTGGCATCTCATTGCGTTGCGTCACACACCCGAGGAGTTGACACCGAGCACAACCCTGGCAAAAGGCAAATGTGTCCTTGTATAGATTTGGCCAGTAAAACCCACTTTGCAAAATCTTCGCGGCGGTCTTTTTAAACGAGAAATGGCCGCCACAAGCCTCCGCGTGACAAAACTTAATCACACTTTGTTGTTCGGAGTCGGGCACACACCGTCGGACGAGTTGGTCGGCACAATACTTGAAAAGGTATGGGTCGTCAAAGGAGAACCGTTTCACCTCCGCAAAAAAACCGACGTTTCTCTTGCATATTCCAATGAGCGAGCATCAAGCCGGTCGCTAAGTAGTTCACAATATCCGCATACCATGGAGCTGTGGTGATTGAAAATAGTTGCTCATCGGAAAAATAATCATTGATTGGAAGATGTAATGTGCGATCGTCAAACTCCAATCGAGACAAATGGTCAGCCACCACATTTTCCACGCCTTTCTTGTCTTTGATAGTAAGATTAAACTCTTGCAAGAGTAAAATCCACCGGAACAAACTCGCCTTAGCATCCTGCTTTGTGAAAAGGTACTTTAGGGCGAAATGATTAGTGTACATGGTGATTGGGGCTCCTACTAAGTAAGACCAAAATTTGTCCAATGCAAAAACTTTGGCCAGCAACTCCTTCTCGGTAGTTGAATAATTCATTTGGGCCTCATTCAGCGTCTTGCTTGCATAATAAATAACATACGGCTCTTTCCCTTGGCGTTGGCCCAAAACGGCCCCGACAACATAGTCACTGGCGTCGCACATGAGCTCAAATGGCAACTCCCAATTGGGCGACCACACAATTGGTGGAGAAGTAAGACTTGACTTTAACTTGGTGAAAGCGGCCTCACAAGCTGGCGTCCACTCAAACGGCACATCTTTAGCGAGCAGATGGCACAAAGGCCAGGCAATTGCACTAAAATCTTTAATGAACCGCCGATAGAAACTGGCATGCCCCAAACAAGGAGCGGATGTCCTTCAAGCACTTTAGGTGGGAAGATTACCAATTAAGTCAATTTTTGCCCCGTCCACCTCAATACCTTTGAAGATACAATATGGCCAAGGACAATTCCTTCGGTTACCATACAGTGGCATTTCTCCCAATTCAGCACTATGTTCTTTTCCTCACACCGGGCTAACACTAGCCCCAAGTTGGTAAGACAAGCCTCAAAGGAGTCACCAAAAACTGAGAAGTCGTCCATGAACACTTCCATAATTTTCTCCACCATGTCACTGAATAAACCCATAATACATCGCGAGAAGGTACCAAGGGCGTTGCAAAGCCCGAACGGCATACGACGATAAGCAAAGGTCCCGAATGGGCACGTGAAAGTAGTCTTCTCTTGATCTTCCAAGGCCACCTCAATCTGATTATAACCGGAGTACCGTCTAAGAAGCAGTAGAACTTGTGCCCGGCCACTCTCTCCAAGATTTGATCTATGAAGGGGAGAGGAAAGTGGTCCTTTCTCGTACTGGCATTCAACTTCCAATAATCTATGCACACTCTCCAACCGGTTTGAACACGCGTTGGAATTAGCTCATCTTTGTCATTTCGCACCACCGTCACCCCGGACTTCTTAGGCACCACTTGAATCGGGCTCACCCATGTAGAATCTGCTATTGGGTAAATAATGCCAACGTCCAACAATTTGAGAACTTCCGCGCGAACAACATCCTTCATAATCGGGTTTAATCGTCGTTGAGGCTGGCGAGATGGCTTGACATCATCCTCCATGTAAATGTAATGAGAACAAAGGGAGGCATCAATGCCTTTGATGTCAGCTATAGACCACCTGATAGCCTTGGAATGCTTCCTCAACTTAGCTAACAATTGAAACTCTTGAAGTTCGGTGAGGGCGGAGGAGATCACCACCGGGTATGTTTGGCTATTGCCAAGATAAGCATACTTGAGAGTGTCCGGTAGCGGTTTCAGCTCAAGTATCGGGGGTTCCACGCTAGACGGAATGGCTCGCTTCTCAATCGGGGGCAATTCTTTGAATTTTGGGATCCATGGATTAAGACCGCACACCTCCTCCTCATCTAACAAAGAACACAAGTACGCGACCTTGGGGGCATTAAGAAAATCGGCCTCAGAGGAAGTAAGTGCTAGCTCCAACTCATCGTTGCAAATAAATTTATCAACATGATCTTGAACAAGTGAGTCAATCATGCTAACTCCGCATACATCATCATCATCCCCCATTTGGCTACCAATGTGGAACATGTTGACTTGCATCTTCATATTACCAAAACTCATATTAAGTCGGCCATCCCGGCATTTGAAGTTGCTAAGAATGGTCGCCTGAGAATAATTGGAACAGAGGCCTGAGCCGCCGGCACCGGACATGTGTCTAGAACCACGAAGTCAACCGGGTACACAAATTGATCAACTTGAACAAGCACATCTTTGACCATCCCCTTAGGCACTCGGATACTCCTATCCGCCAATTGTAAAGTCACCCGAGTTGGCTTCATTTCTCCCAACCCAAGTTGTTCATATACCGAAAATGCCAATAGATTGATACTTGCGCCCAAATCAAGAAGAGCTTTTTCAACAACTCTACCTCCGATGGTAATAGACATCGTCGGGCACCCCGGATCATTATATTTGGGAGGAAGGGTTGACTGAAAGAGTGAGCTCACTTGCTCGGTCAAGAACACCTTCTTTTGTACTTGAAGCTTGCATTTATGAGTGCACAAATCCTTCAAAAATTTAGCATAGGACGAAATCTATTTGATAGCATCGAGCAAAGGAAGATTGATGGTCACTTGCTTAAGCACATCATAGATATCAGTATTCAGATTTGGCTTAGCCGGCGTCTTTAGTCGGTTAGGATATGGAGCGGAAACGGTGAAAGCTTGTGGAACATCACTCCCCTTGGCTTTTCCATTCTCTTCTTCCGTAGGCGCTGGTTTGGGAGATTCCCCATTTGGCGTTGTTGGCTTCAATGGTGCTGAAAACGGTAGTAAACTCGGCGTCACCGGCGGCTCCACTTGAGCATTATCCACGGCCTTCCCACTCCTCAACGAAATAATAGCCTTGGCTTGCTCGGGGAAAATCACCGAAGAGCTACCAAGCACATTTTAACCTTGAGGTTTCGCCAAAGGTTGAGTAGGAAGCTTCCCTTTTTCTTGTTGTAAAATGCCAATTGATGTAGTCAGCTTGCCCATTTGATTCCATATATCGTTCGAAGCGTGAGCGGTTTGCTTGTTGGTGGTAGATTGCATTTGACAAAACACGTTCATGGTGTCCTCCAAGGATCTCCACGGAGGCAGTGCTTGAAGTGGAAACTGATTTTGCCCTTGAAATTGGTTTGGAGGTATGAATCCGGGAGGTCGACCTTGAGCCGTTGGAAACCGTGGCAAACCTTGAAATTGAGGTTGGCGCCAAGTTTGATTCTGAAGGGGAGGAGAAGCTTGAGAAGTTGACGAGCCTGCCTCATTCTAGTTACCCCAACGGAAAGCCGGATTAGACCTCAACCCTGGATTGTAAGTATTGGAATATGGATCCCAACGTTGGTTCAATGCACACACCTCTTCTGTGGGAAGTTGACTATAATGGTGTCGAAGGGCGGGGATCATATGGCAATTGTCAGTAGAGTGACCCACTGTCTCACAAATGACACAAACTTCTTCCACTTGGCGAACGTTCTTCACTTCTTTCACTTGGACCGAATCTAGCTTCATTTTGTCCAACTTTAATGATAATTCATCCAACCGTGTCTCAAGACTGTTATGCTCGTTCACTGAAAACTTACCGGAGCCTCCCGGTCCTTGATTTCTCATCGCTTGGTCACCCAAATCAATGTATTGCCAAGTTTGAGCTCTCTCAGCCAAAGCGTCTAAAAATTCCCAAGCAGCATCGGGATCCTTCCCCATAAAGTCACCGCTCCCCATAGTATCAAGAAGCTGCTTGGACTCCTGATCACAACCCAAATAGAAGTAGTTAATCACAAGATACGTGGGAAAATTATGGTGTGGGACAGCTGCGAGTAAATCCTTGTAATGCTCCCAATACTTATAGAAGACCTCCCCATCTTTTTGCTTGAAATTTTGAATTTGATCCATGAGAAGCTTGGTTCGGCTGACCGGGAAGAACTTGGTGGTGAAAACATCCTAGACGTCAGCCCAAGTTAGCAAGGATCAAGGCTTCAAAGAATGGAACCATTGCTTGGCCTTATCTTTGAGCGAGAAAGGGAATAACTTAAGGCGAGCTTGATCTAGCTGTCCCGGCCCTGTCACAAAAGTGCTAACACTGGTCTCAAATTCCCGAATGTGAGCATAAGGATCCTTAAGTTCATGCCCCCAAAATTCTGGTATAACCCGGTGATATTCTGGCTTGAAAGTAAACGCATTGGTGGCAGTGCAATTTGGAACAGCTATCGGTGAAACGTGTGGACCTCTCTCTTGAGTTAGGTAATCTCGCAGAGTACGAGCCGGTTGTTCTGCCATTGGCCTTAACGGAGGTGATAGCTCACGTGGGGGAGAATCCGATTGAATAATATTACGAGTCCATGGAGGAGAAGCAGACCTATGCAGCCGTTTGGAAAAAGGGCTACGATAGATATTGAGCATATAACCTACACACGTTAGTTCAGACAGACTAGAGGGGCTATGCCGCCGCCTTGTGCTCAAACAGTCTCGTGGGGTTAGGCCACCGCCACGGCTATTATAAAAGCAATAAAAGTAGTAAAAAGGCAATTGATGCTTAAATTAGCTTCGTTAAACCTCAAGTCGAATTGGTGGCTCAATTAGAGATATCCGCTAAGTTGAGTTCAATACACACAAAAGGAAAATTAAATGAAGTACTTACAATGGTTTGTCGATCCTCCAAATAAGCTTATAATAAGAAATTCCCGGCAACGGCACCAAAAATACTTAGCCTCCAAGCCTCGCCTTCAAATAAGGTTGAGAAAAACCCCAAGCGTAGGGCTAGATCGTCGATAGCATAATAACTGGAAAGTCCGAGATCGTTCCCATAGAGAATCAAATATAGCTTAATTCAGATTGAAGGTTTTATGTGGTAGGATTGCGGCATTTAAGACGGCCAACTTGGTTTTGCTTTAAAAGGTGGAAAGACTAAAGCGAAAACTAGAAATGAGCTTATAAACTAAAAGGGGCAAGTCTAGGGATCGTCTAACCCTTGACTAAGGTCGTTACCGGTTCTCAATTATAACTCAGGCAAGAGTCACGACCGCGTGCTCATGCCCGAAGAATTTAGCTTTAACGACTACGTTTAACGGAAGATGTGATTAAACGGAGACGAACTAACTTGTTTTTAATATTTATTGAACACATAGGAGGCCACGAGTCCTCGGTAAGTTGCTTGCCAAGACCGCTTGACTAAACACCTTACCAAGGAGTTAACTCCCCTTGTTTAGACCAAAAATGCAAGTTAAGCTCTATTCCGAAAATCATGCTTTTAAGCTCGGTGGTTTGAGAACCAAATACGACCTAAGTCCTCGGGAAAGAGTATCCCGAGACTCAACCAAGTTACTACTCACTCATAGCTAAAACAAAGACCAACACATAAAAACAAGACATGATATTTAACCGCAGAAAATGAAAATAAACTTGATATTGAGAAAGATCCAGTTCGTGGCTACAACTTTAATAAATAGGAAATTAACAAACAATAAAGACTTACTTGAGTTCTATGGAAATTAGACTTGAAAAGCTTAAGAAAAGCTTAAGAAGACATTAATGGAGTACAAGCTAAGAAAGTAATTGTCTAGATGATGATGGAGGGAGAGAAAGTGATGGCTATTTATACAAAAATGACATTCTCTCTCCTAAAAAATATCAGAAAATATCCAAAAAGTGGAAACATGCCACAAATGAAAAGTTAAAATCTGTCAAAAAGCATGTCGGTGAGTTATCCGTATCGATACTCCCTAACCGTATCGATACCGAGTAGCCTTGCTCTGATTTCCAAGTTTCCCCGTAGAAGGACCGTATCGATACTCTAAGAACCATATCGATACGGTTAACAGCGTATCAATACGTTGAAAGCTGAATTTCTTGATGCTCTCTGTTTTAATGAAGTATCGATACACGCATCACCGTATCGATATCGAGCAGTCTTCTGGGCAAATCACACCTCCCAAACCCTGTCTTGACACCCGATGGTCTTTGGCTTGGTCGGGCCTTCCGTTTGATCATTCCATAGCCCAACGGTTGTATTCTTCACGGCCTCGCCACTCGGATCCCCTCAAGGGTTGTACGAAGCACCAAAATAAGGCCCCTTATTCGCGTATCACCTAAAACGCTTAACGAGAAACCTTACGCGCAAAATTACTTAAAACAGCAAATAAACACAAAGCAAAAGACATAAAACGGGACTAGAAGCACCAAATATCTACAATAATGGGTGCTTATCAGGCATTGGCGAATCACTCTCATGCTTTCGGAGGTTTCTTTGATCAAATCCGGCCCTACTAACGTAGGCTCGCCTAACTCGGTCCAACAAACGGGTGATCAACATAGTCTCCCATACAAAGCTTCATACGGTGCCATCTTGATGCTAGATTGGTAGCTATTGTTGTACGCAAATTCGACTAATGGGAGATGATCTTCCAAACAATCCCGAAAATCCATAACGCAACCCCAAAGAAAATCTTCTAGGATTTGGATCGTTCTCTTGGATTGCCCATCCGTTTGAGGGTGACATGCGGTGGTAAACAAGAGATTGGTGCCAAGAGCGGCTTGCAAACTTTTTGCCAAAAACGCTCGGTAAACCTCGGATCTCGATCGGACAAGATAGAAACGGGAATTCCATGAAGGCAAATAATTTCGTGAATATGCAAATGACTAAGCGTATCAATAGAATCTGAAACCTGAATAGGTAAGAAATGCGCTGACTTGGTCAATCGATCAACTATCACCCAAATGGCATCGTGCCCCCTCGACGACCTCGGTAGCCTGGTAATGAAATCCATAGTCACATTCTCCCACTTCCACTCAGCCACTGGCAATGGTTGTAACTCCCCCGCGGGTCGTTGATGCTCGACTTTCACTTGCTGGCACATAAGGCACTTGGACATGAAAATGACGATATCTCTCTTCATTCCTGGCCACCAAAATTGTCTACACAAGTCATGATACATTTTCGTTCCCCCCGGATGCACGGCTAACGGTGACTGGTGAAATTCTCTCAAGATTTCCTCTCGACACGAAATGGGTATGAACAGTTTTCCTTGGTATCACAAGCTTCGATCGGCATGAATCATCCACCCTTCTCGAGCATGTCCACTGAGGAACTTGGTACGAAATTCTCCTGCTTCTTTATCTTGTTGTTGGGCCTCAATTACCCGAGTTGACAAGGTCGAACAGTTAAGTTGTACAAAATAACTCCATCTCGAACCTCTTCAAATGTAACGCATAAAAGCCTAAATCGTTCATTGTTTTCCACTCGTGGATGGCAAAACTCGCAAGGTGTGTCAATTTTTTACTTAACGCGTCTGCTACTATGTTCGCCTTTCCTAGGTGATATCGTAACTCAAAGTCATAGTCTTCTAGATGTTCCATCCATCGGCGTTGTCACAAATTAAGCTCCTTTTGAGAAAACAAGTACTTTAGACTCTTGTGATCGGAAAAGACTTCAAACCTCTCCCCATAAAGATAGTGTCACCAACTCTTCAAAGCAAAGACGACGGCCATAAGTTCTAAGTCATGGGTAGGGTAATTCCGCTCGTGAGTTTTCAAGTGCTGCGATCCATACACCATCACTCGCCCCAATTGCATCAATATGGACCCTAACCCCTCTTTCGAAGCATCACAATACACGAAGTAACTGACACCACCACTCGCCTCAAAGGCCTTCTCACACGCATCACTCCAAACAAAATGAGTCCCCTTATGGTTTAACCTAGTCATTGGAGCCGCTAGACGAGAGAAATTGAGTACGAAATGACGATAATACCCGGCCAAGCCCAAGAAACTACGAATCTTGAATACACTCTTCGGTCGTTGCCAATTCATTACAGACTCTATCTTCCCCGGATCAACAAACACCCCATCCTTCGACATAACGTGGCCCAAAAACTTGACTTCAGATAACCAAAACTCGCACTTACTAAGTTTGGCATACAAACGGTGTTCTTGCAAGAGTTTAAGAACGATAGAAAGATGGGTTTGATGTTCCTCCTCTGAAGGCGAATAGATAAGGATATCGTCCACGAAAACGACCACGAAATGATCAAGATAGGCACGAAAAATACGGTTCATTAAATCCATGAAAGTTGCCGATGCGTTCGTCAATCCAAAAGGCATAACAACAAATTCGTAGTGGCCATAACAAGTACGAAAGGCGGTTTTTTGAATATCTTCCCTCCGAACCCTCAATTGATGGTAATCGGGCCTCAAATCGATCTTAGAGAAAAAAGTTACGCCTCGTAGTTGGTCAAATAAATCGTCGATTCTAGGCATTGGGTACTTATTCTTAACGGTGACATGGTTCAACTTACGATAATTGATACATAGACGAAGTGACCCGTCTTTCTTCTGAGCAAATAATGCCGGTGCTCCCCATGGTGACGTACTCGGACGGATAAACCCCAAGCTCTCCAGTTCTTGCAGTGAGTCTTCAATTCTCGCAACTCGACGAGCACGAAACGACATGGAGGTACAGAAATAGGAGTGGTGCCAGGAAGTAAATTGATGGTGAACTCAATCTCTCTCTCGAGTGGCAAACCAGGTAACTCCTTCGAAAATACATCCGAAAAATCACAAACAACAAGGGGCAACTCCTTGTGTGCGGACACATCCTCATCTAAGGCCAAGCTTGCTAATGAGGCATACATCGACTCTTGCCCCCGAGACCCACACAAATATGGCTCTAACGATTTCTGACGCTCCCTGAAGAATTCAGAACTAGAATCCCCAGGTGGACAGATACGAACCCGACGCTTGAAGCAATCTATGATAGCATGAAATGTAGATAGCCAATCCATTCCCAAAATAAGATCAAACCCTGACATGTTCAACACGATGAAGTCAAAGGTAAAATGGCGATCTCGAATAATAAGCTCACAACCCCGGTAGATACGATCTAATGGTGACCTACCTCCTATAGGTGTCTCAACGAATAACGGAGGACTAATATTTTTGATCGCCAATTCCAAAGCACAAGCAAAAGATGCAGCAATGAATGAATGTGATGCTCCAAAATCAAAGAGTACTCTAGCAAAGGAGTTAAACAATAGAAATGTACCCCTCACAACTGAAGTCTCCAGGGTCTGAGAAGTAACAGGAGGTGGTGGAGGCGGAATAGCATATGTGATAGCAAAAGCCCTCCATGCGTCATCTGACTCTGAATGTGTCCTCCCCACTGACCGGAACCCTAAGTAGGTGCCGAAGAACTCGCTCCTCTCTCAACCTGAGATCCTTGAGCTGATGTGGTCTGACGGAAGTGAGGTTGCTGCTGCCTCTAAGTACCCCAAAATGATTGCCGACTAGAACTTTGACCACCCCTCGGATGCTGCACCAAACCAGACTCACTTCGAGTTCCTTCCCCATGTGGACAATTTCTAGCAAAATGACCAGTTTTCCCACAAGTAAACACATACCCAAAAGCCGCAGACACTGAGCACAAATGTGCCCCGCTTGACCACGCTCATGACACACAATCGGAGGCCTATTCAAATTTCCTCAAGTCCTAAAAGAAAAAGATGATGGAGGCCTAAAATTTGACGGACCCTGTGAAGTTGAAAATTGATCTCGCTGTCTTTTCCTTCCCTAACTACCAAAACTCCCCAAAGAAGATCTCATACCCCCTACCGGTTGCCTCGGTTCCCAAGCTTTAGGATTTCTTGGTGCCTCCTTTGGTATTTCAATGCTCCTCGCACACTCTACAACCTCAGAAAACTTCTCTTTGCATTGTGCCACAACAAACTTCTTCACGATTTCATGTAACCCTCTCTCGAACGGCCTACACTTCCTTTCCTCGGTAGCCACCAACTCCGGTGCAAAACGGGACAAAGATTGAAATTTTAAAGCATATTCCGACACGGTCATATTTCCTTGTTCTAACTTTTTGAACTCATCCCTCAATTGATCACGGCTAGTTTTCAGAAAATATTGCTCCTCGAAGAGCACTTCAAACTCGGCCCAAGTTAAGTTCTCCACATCGAGCTCATTTGCTTGACCCACGGTCCTTGCCGCTCTCCTCACATCCTTTCTCGATTCTAAAACCGACTCCCACCATTCATTTGCTTCTCCGGTAAGTTGAACGGCCACAATATTGACTCGGAAGTCATCCTCAGTGATCCCAAGAGCCCTAAAAGGTTTTTGGATTTGGGATAGCCAATGATTGGCTACAAGAGAGTCACTGCTCGACCCATCGAACGTTGGTGGATTCCTACGACTGAATTCCCTCATTGCCGACAAGGTGCAACTGTCTAGACCTTCCCTAAAAGGTTTGTGGCCACAAGAGCCGCAACAAAATCCCTAGCAAAGGGATTTTGAACGATCGGTACTTCCTCTCCTCGACCACGTCCAGGCCCTTCCCCCAAATTCCCATTCGGATTTTCCCCTAGCTGGCTAACCTGTGGGCACGTGCCCCAAAATCTTTGATTTTTGTTATTTTAAAATCGGGTGCGGCCCTCTTTGAAAAGTGCGGCGAAACGCTTCGATTTCAGAGTCACCACTCGGGTTTTAGCGGTGAAACACCCGAGGAACCGAACTCGAAAACGTTTGCCACGTTTGTTTGATTTTTGAAAAGGCATGGACCGGTTCGTCGTCACCTTCGATATCTGAGGTTCGGGAGCCAGGTTACAAGAGGGGAAGGGTTTTATGGCACCCTTCTCGCCCAATCCGGAGATCGGTCTCTACTCAGGCATTTTATTTCGTAAAACATTTGTATTTTTCTCTCATTTGATCATTTTTCTAACCAGTTAAGGCGGGGGAACAATTAATGGGGATTAAAACTGTAACAAGTTGCATTTATGTGATAAAATGTTTATGAATGACTTGCTTGCAACGCTAGATATAGATTCAGAACAAGCACTGAGCAACCCGAATAAATTGAAGTACGCTGCCCCAAAAGGACGTGAGCAGGCCCTGCACCAGCATGCACTAGTCGAGCCACTACATGCTAGTACAACCTGCGCACGCCACTATCAGGCTGGCGTACTCCACTTATCTAGCTTCTCAGGCTTTGTTTGCAATCCTCTGGGCTCTAGAAAGGGACCAGCGCACACCCAGGACAAACCACATAGTTAATAGGGCAGAATACATACAATTACAGACACATGAAGTGGCTCCAAGCCTCGAAGAATAACAGAATACCCCAAAAATAGTGTGAGGACAGTAAATAGGCCAAGATGAAACTAATATGCAAGGGCCAGCCACTGGATCTTGGGACAAACTGCCATACGCCAGTCATAGGATGTCGTACGCATGTTTGACCCTAATCCAGTGTTTGGTTTTGCATCATCTGGGCTCTAGAACATGACTAGAAAGATCCCAGAGGCCTTCTAAAGCGGATATGAATAAATATTGAATGCTACAACTAAATAGTTCTAAAATACAGAAAGCAGTAAACTAGCTTTTAGCGTGCAATAAGGTGATGAACAGACAAGAAATAAAGCATAAAACAAAGATCTGGACCCCATTTCACAACTGGAGTACGCCAGTTCTGGAATGCTCGGAACTAGAGTACGCCAGTTATTAACTGGAGTACGCCAGTTCCAGACAGATTCCAGAAAGATCAAATTTAAAACTGTACATACTGCCACGGATCGGCGTACACGGCTTATGACCAGCGCATGCCGATTCTAGTCAGAAATGACTTTTTTTGTTTTTGAAACCTTGACGGCTTTAGGGCCAGGACTGGTATTGATTACCAGCCTTAACCCTGTCAACTCCCCTCAGGGATCAGAACAGAGAAATGTACCTAGGTGGTATACCTTTTGTTTTTGAGCTTGAAAGAGTGCTTGAGCTTGAACTTGAAGATTGGATGATGAATGGTGAGTGTGGATGGATGTATGTTGTAGTGTATGGGAGAGTTTCTTGCTGTTTCTTTCTCAATGAGAAGAAAGAAAGAACAAAGAACTAATGGAGAGAGAGAGAGAGATGACTTGAATGCTTCAAGTTTTGGTAACCCTTTCAAATGGAAGTGTATGGGGTTATATATAGGGGAAAAGGGAGAGAGAGGGGTTAAGGCCAATCAAAGTGACTGAAGCCTTAGCCCTTAAGCCTTCCTTCTCATTGGATGAGAGGAGAAAGGTGATGGGATGGGTGTAAGAAAATGTCCCCCGGCAGAGAATGCTTTTTCAGTGGATTGGAAGGTTCTCATGTGTTGTAGACCCCTACCCATGGCTTCTGCATGCTAAAAAACACAAGTTTGACCAAAAGTTTGACTGGCGTACTTCAGTTAATAACTGGCATACTCCAGTTCGGGCTTGGTCGACGGCCAAAGTTGACCGATGACTGACACGTGACAGAGGACCGGCGCACGCCAGTTGAGTACCAGCGTATGCAAGTTGGGTTTTGTTGAGGCCTTTTGGTAATGGTTTAGAGAGTTTGAAAGGGATCTGAAAAAGATTTTGAAATGCTCAAAGCTCAAGCATACTAACATTTCCGGGATGTTCCTGATCCGTTTCATCATCAGGGAATCAAATACCGTAAGTAAACTGATTTGAAAAGTCCAAAATAGGGTGTCTACAGTAGCCCCCCTTTGACGGCACTTGGAGCACCATTGTCTTGGAACAAGCAACATCAAAGGTCTCTAGACACCCCATTCTAGGCTATCCACAACAGAACATACGGGTCAATGTAAAAATGAAACTTTAAAGAACCTGATTGATTGAATGGGGACGGGAAGACGACCACTTTTTGGTTTGAAAGGGCAGGAAAACCGTCAAGATGACCACTTGTTGGTTTGAAAGGGTAGGAAGACCGTCGTTTGTTGATTTCAATGGACGGGAGGACCGTCGTTTGATTTGAAAGTGGACGGGCGAATCGTCGTTGAGTTGAAATTGGACGGGCGAACCGCCATTGATTTGAAGTTGGATGGGCAAACCGTCATTGATTTGAAGTGGACAGACGAACCATCATTGAGTTGACATTGGACGGGTAAACCGTCGTTGATTTGAAGTTGGACGGGCGAACCGTCGTTGATTTGGTAATGGACAGGCAAACCATCGTTGATTTGAAATTGGATGGGCAAACCGTCGTTGATTTGATATTGGATGGGCAAACCATCGTTGAGTGGAAATTGGACAGGCAAACCGTCGTTGATTGGAAATTGGACGGGCGAACCGTCGTTGATTTGAAGTTGGACGGGCCAATCGTCGTTGATTTGAGGTTGGACGGGCAAACCGTCATTGATTTGACACTGGACGGGCAAACCGTCGTTGATTTGATAATGGACGGCAAACCATCATTGATTTGAAATTGGACGGGCGAACCGTCGTTGATTTGAAGTTGGACGGGCAAACCGTCGTTGATTTGAAGTTGGACGGGCGAACCATCGTTGATTTGATGTTGGACGGGCAAACCGTCGTTGATTTGATAATGGACGGGCAAACCGTCGTTGATTTGAAATTGATTTGAAATTGGACGGGTGAACCGTCGTTGATTTGAAGTTGGACGGGCAAACCGTCGTTGATTTGAAGTTGGACGGGCAAACCGTCGTTGATTTGAAGTTGGACGGGCAAACCGTCGTTGTTTTGACATTGGACGGGCAAACCGTCGTTGATTTGATAATGGATGGGCAAACCGTCGTTGATTTGAAATTGGACGGGCGAACCGTCATTGATTTGAAGTTGGACGGTTCCGTCGTTGATGTGAAATTGGACGGGCGAACCGTCGTTGATTTGAAGTTGGACGGGCGAACCGTCGTTGATTTGAAGTTGGACGGGCAAACCATCGTTGAATTGATGTTGGACGGGTGAACCGTCGTTGATTTGATGTTGGACGGGCAAACCGTCATTGATTTGATTATGGACGGGCAAACCGTCGTTGTTTTGAAATTGATTTGAAATTGGATGGGCGAACCGTCGTTGAGTGGAAATTGGACGGGCGAGCTGTCGTTGATTTGAAGTTGGACGGGCAAACCGTCGTTGATTTGATATTGGACGGGCAAACCGTCGTTGATTTGATAATGGACGGGCAAACCGTCGTTGATTTGAAATTGGACGGGCGAACCGTCATTGATTTGAACTTGGACGGGCAAACCGTCATTGATTTGACGTTGGACGGGCAAACCGTCGTTGATTTGAAGTTGGACAAGTGAACCGTCGTTGATTTGATAATGGACGGGCAAACTGTCGTTGATTTGAGGTTGGACGGGCGAACCGTCGTTGATTTGAAATTGATTTGAAGGACGGGTAGACCATCGTTGATTGAATTGATTTGAAAGACGGGTTGACCGTCGTTGATTTGAATGACGACATGGCTGATCATCATTGATTGAATTGATTTGAAAGACGACATGGCTGATCGTCGTTGATTGAATTGATTTGAAGGACGACATGGCTTGTCGTCGTTGATTGAATTGATTTGAAGGACGACATGGCTGGTCGTCGTTGATTGAATTGATTTGAAGGACGGGTTGACCGTCGTTGATTGAATTGATTTGAAGGACGACATGGCTGGTCGTCGTTGATTGAATTGATTTGAAGGACGGGTAGACCATCGTTGATTTGAATGACGACATGGCTGATCATCGTTGATTGAATTGATTTGAAGGACGGGTAGACCGTCATTGATTTTGGACAGGACCGGAGGATCATTCTTCAGGATGAACGAACCGTCGATGAACTTGGATTTGAGTTGCACATGCCATTGCTGCTTTGAATTGTATTCTGATTCCCAAAGTGTGCTCCAAGTGCTAGCAGAGTGGGCTGTATGCTTGACATTTGCCATGGAGAAATGGATAGGGAGAACAACATGTGGCACCCCCCTTACAATTGCACTTTCCCAGAGCAGCGACTCCGGCTCCAGTTCTAGTAGTGATTAGATCCTAGGTATGAACCCCCAAAATCCAAACTACTTGCCATTATTGATACTGGATAAGCATGTTTTGGCACTTGATAGGCTTTTCCTGTTTTCAACAGTTGATATACAGTATGCAATGATATGTACGGAATTGAATGCATAAATTGAAAATGCAAGGGCAGACTAAGGCGGCTTCTAGAGGATGATGGCCTAGGATGGCCACATAAACAAGAGTTATACAAAGCGGTACTATCACCTTAGCCACAACTCAGAGATACGAGAGCAATAGATAACCAGCGGCTAGAGGTGTGCAGTTGAAAAAAAGAGGCCCAAAGAAAGGGTGGCTCGCACCACTGAGTTTTTAGAGGTTCAGAGAGAGAAGTTTGAGGGATTGAGAGAGAGTGAGAGAGAAAGAGAGCTTGTCAGCGAAAGGCTCCCTAGAAGAGGAGGATGGGAGAGGAGCCCCCAGGTACTTCAAAGAGATCAAGAGTGACAACGACGAGAACGAGGCTGAGCTCTACCACTGAGGACTACCACTAAGCCTCTTTACTTTACTGTCCTTTGCTTCTGAGATGTGCTCCTAGATAGATAGACGTTGAGCGGGCCAGCATGCCTCAGTTGACATTTAGGAGTGGCATTGGGTCGGTGTGCTCTTTTTCTTCAATGCTTGGGCAGATGAGCCCCATAGATAAGCTTTGCTTGGCCTTGAGCCAACATGCCCTCATTGCTCACAAGATTCCACTGCTTGCAGACTACAGATGGTAGGGTAGCAATGTAAATAGCATTTTCTAATTTATTTGACTCTCTTTTGAGAATGTCTAAAAAAGCGCATAAACCAACCGCTAATATCTAATTTGCATTGACAAGCGAACTGAATCGACAGATAGACACATATATGTACAGACTCGCCTAGCTCAAATGAGGAAGGAAAAAGAGCCCCGGATATGTCACGGACTCTTAGACATATGGAAAGCAATGAAATTTTGGGCATTAATGTGCCAAAAATTCACAGTATCCCTTAGACAGGTGAATCTGACACTTGCATAAGGTCAAACAAATGTACAATGACCTATACAAATCGGTAAAATTAGGAAAAGCATCCCAATATGACAATGGGTTGAAAAACTTGAAAAGTATCGCAAAGATGGACAAAAGATGCAAATGATGACTCATATAGGCCCGGACTGAAACCGACACCCCTATGTAGCCACATTAGGACCATATGACCTGCACAGCATGACAAAACTTGGTAAAAGCCCCTTGAACAAGATTTGAGGTGCTTTGAATTTGAAATGTGCCCCCGAAGGTCTAAAAATCTCTGTTAGGCGTGGTGGTTGCCTACTGCCGTCTGATGCATGGATTGAAGAAGCGCGCGTAGGCTTGAGACCAACGCGCATCACGTTTGTACGAGTGCGTGTGAGCCTCAAACTAGCGCGCGAGATTGCAAAGCTGCTGCAGCCGTTTAAAATAAACGTTGTTGAACCTAGAATAAACCGTGAGCCCTTAGGCCTCATAAGCATTTCGTTCTGTTTTTGATGCTTCAAAATATTTTAAGGCTTTTGCTCAGCTTTAAAATTGAAACAGCAGTTTGCATTACACTTGAAAGACAAATGGTTTCCCCCTTCTGATTCTCCAATAAATCAATGGACTTCAGCCTATCAGTCAGCGCTTCGGCTTGTCTTGTTCTCGACGTTTCTTGACCCTTGATGTGCATCAAAACGTCAACCTTGGGTCCAATTGATAAAGTATGACCGAGTCTCGAAGAGAGACTGCCTACGTATCTCATTCTGGGAATCAGGTCAAGACGTAGTTCAGGCAAAGGTTCACTCGTGTGTTCTACCTCTCCTTTTATGCTCTAACTTTTGCCTAGTACCGCCCTTTCAGGTTTTCGGTCTAGCGAGCTTTTGACTTTTTGCCCATTCATTTTTGCCTAGACCGCCTTCATAGGTTTTCGGTCTAGCAGGCTGCTCTAACTTTTACTTGGAATCGCCCACCCTTGTGATTTTCGATCCAACGAGCATCTCTCAGGGATAATAACGCTTGAGTTGATCTGGGTTGACCAGGGTATTGAATTTGTTGCCGTCGAGGTCGATGATCTTTGATTGTAGCCCCAAATAGAATGGCTTTGATAGTGAAAGGGTCCTAACTGCTACAATTGGAAATGCCTCGCTCCAGGCCACTTTTGCACCCTTTTAATGTGCGCTTGATGGAACACTACTATTACTGTTTTGAGTATGGTACAAGGCCTAGAGTCTTCTGAGCTTCTGCTTTCTAGCTTGGCATCCGGCGATGGGGGATTTGATACTTCTTTATCCCATGATCAACGCCAAGCGTGTCTTTGTGAGACTATGTCAAGATATTGTTGAATTCTCTGAACAAGTATGAACGAGCGCAATACTCTTATGGGGACCGCGCTGAACCAATTTGAACCATCCGGGGGTCTGCCCCATCTTTCAAGTTTATTTGAAATTACTTCTTCTTTTTAGAAGCTGAGCATGCCTTTCGTCTTCCCTTTCGGTGAGGGAACACATTTCCTTGGGGATGATCCCATCGAAATCTATCCCTTCGTCATCGGGGTCGACACGGTTTATTCAAAAGCCAGCAAAGTACTTAAAAGCAGGATAATGCATATCATAAGAACCCTCGGAGTTGCCAAGTACAACAAAAGGACTCAAATTGAGAATAAAAGCTACAACATGGAGGGCCAAGAGGCACAAACTCCGACTCAGAGCTAGACTTAGATGACTTGACAGACACTGTGTTGGACTCAGACTCGAAAGTGTCAATGCAAAATAGACGC